>JBBGZY010001766.1:0-600000 GCA_037952925.1 Lithobates clamitans | reverse complement strand
ACTGGCTATGACAACTATGTTTTCCGTTGACAGCCTCAAGAGGAATCTCATTTATGGGAAATGTTGGGGAAAAATGTATAGGTTACATTGCAGTCCCAGGGAGAGACCAGAGCATCTGCCCCCTGCGCCTTGGGGTACGGAAACAAAGTCAGACCAAAGTTTTTGATTACTGTGAGAAACGAGGAGGTCTGTCTGTGGTAGGCCCCACCTGTGGACCAGCTCAAAGAAGACCTGGGACGTAGACCCACTTGTTGTGCTCTGGGAAGCTTGTACTTGTTCAAAAAAAATCCGCTGGGAATTTTGCTGGTGATCTTCCACCCCAGGGGTTATGCGTTTCACCTCTCTCAATAGAATATTGCTGCGAGTTTCACCCTGGAGCTGAATATAGGCAACTGCTGCCCTGTTGCTAAACTGCAAGGAGATTGGTCCTCCTTGACTCTGTGTAGTAAGGCCAAAGTGCTAAAAGGACTGTTTGAACCCCCAGCACGTTCAAGAGTACCCTCCTTGGCTGGGAATCTCTTGCCTTGACCAAAAGTCCCTCGCAGTGCATCTTCCCGGCTGTCTTGCAGACATGATTCGTAGCAATTCTCCAGTCTAAGGTTCCTAACGGACCGAGACCTCCTCAAGGACTTTCCATCACCATGGATCGCTACTCATACTGAGTAACACTGTTATTAACTGTGTTCGATCCCGTTTCCTCCCTTGCACAAAGAATTCTAGTTGAAATTTGCACAGGTGCCCATGCACCCCAGGAATCATCTGTATGCATGATGACGTTGTGCCCAGATGACTAAGGCACTGAGAAGCCATCAAACAAGTGGAAGTGTCCGTCCTCATAATTCTGTTCCTGACTGTCACTTCTTCCTCTGATGGAAGTAAACCAGAGGAACTAGCAGAGCACCCCCAGGTACACTAAACGTTGGGATGGAGAAAGTTGATTTTGCTTTCCCTCTAAGGTGTGAGGATAGGATAGGCATCCTGACGATCCAGCAACAGCATCCAGCCATGGGGTTGTACTGTTTAATGGACTCCTTCTTAAAGATCTCAAAGAGGGCCCAAAGGGTTCAACCTCTTCCGATTTGAAACTGGACACTAGCCAACATCTGCGAACTCCATACAGGATTGGGTAGAAAACCTACAATCCCTCTTGAGTCTGAAGCGTCTGTAAACATTGTAGCAGCCCACCTACTGTTGTGGTGGACTTGGCAGCTTTGTGGGAGAGAAATGGTCTGGAGGAGGAGCAGTGAGGAATCTCCCCCCGAAGTGACCATGAGTGCCTGATACCTTCATCCAAGGCTCTGTACAACATGCCGTCCAGAAACCTATGAAGCGTGCCTTCTAGGTCTTGCCTTGCACTTGTCTGGGCATGCACTTATGTGACTGGCTCACTGATTTCCCAGAAGTCTGCACTAAGATACAAAGCAGATTTTTGGCATACTGTCACGTACCTGATGGCGGAGCCCAGAGGGCAGGAAGTGGCCTCTCGTGTGACTCTGGCTCAAGAACCCCGGATAGAGGAAACAGGGACTCGAGAGCGCAGGGGGCCACAAGTGCCTGGCAGGTGGCAGGTGTCTCTGTAGTTCAACTGGAGCACTGGAACAGCAGACTGTAAGAAGATGCACCAGATCACTGGCAGGAACACTGGAACCACTGGCCGTGGGGAAAAGCATGGTAGCAGGCAGGAACTCCGGAACAGCAGGTAGCAGGGAGGTGTTCTGTAGTTCAGCTGGAGCACTGGAACAGCAGGCTGTAAGAAGATGCACTGGAACTCTGGCAGGAACACTGGAACCACTGGCTGTGAGGTGAAGCACTGTAGCAGGCAGGAACCCAGGAACAGCGGACAGCAGGGAGGTGCTCTGTAGTTCAGCTGGAGCACAAGCAGAATCAGACAGGCCGGGTCAACACTGGCGGGCAAGCAGGTACCAAACGGAGGCAGAAGAGTAGTGAGGATACAGGCAGGTAGCGGATATCTGTAGGAAGAGGCAGGAGAATAGACAAACAAGCCGGGGTCAGGGACTAGCAGCAAACAGGAGTAGTCAGGAGCAGGCCGGGTAACAGGAAGCAGGGAGGCAGGTATTCAGGTAGCTTAGGGTTACAGGGAACGCTATAGACCGGACAGCAAAGAGGCATGCTGACAGGCTCCTTTAAATAGGCCTAATGGGCGCCAAACGCTGTCACACTGCACTTCTGCACGCATCCGTGCACACTCATGCACGCCCGTGTACCGATCGTACGTGCCCGTTCATACCATCGTGCACCCGCGTACACTTGTTCGTACTAGCGCGCACCTGCATGCGTCCGTTCGCACCAACACGCCTCCGCACACATCCTCTGGCTCTATCAACAGTGGTTCTGTTAACCGATCTTCCGCCAACGGCTGTGCTAACAGGACGCCTTTCATGACACATCCACTGCTACAAAAATGTAATTTTTTGACAAGATACTCCCAATAGGAAATCATGTCTAAAGGAATGCAGACCCTGCCACTCTCCTCAGAGTCCAGCTGGTTGATAGTTATTAAGCCATTCCCATTAGACTCACCCAGTACATGGGCTGATTATTGCTGGCCTGCAGATGCTACAGTATGTAGGAGCAGGTTGACCTTTAGCTTGTTCAGGGTATACAGGTTCGACATCCTGTTTATATGGGCTTTTTTCTCAAACCCCTTCCATTCTTCCCCACTTTTGTTTCTAGGAAGCAATACGCAGCCCAGGGTCTCAACCATATGGCCTCCCTAGCCGCCAAAGTGCCAGGGTGCTCTTCCAGTGGTTAGACAAGCAACTAGGGGTACTTCCTGGTCAGCCTCTATATTTTGAGTAGCAGACTGCTGCATCTGTAATATATGTAGCAAGGATCCAGGCCTCCTTCAGTCCAATGAGAACCTCCAGAGCCATGAGTTGTCGACATCCCTCCGCATAGAGCAGGTCGCAAGGCATAGTAGGTGCAGTGCAAAGTAGATTCATGGGCGCCAGACACCTAGGATGTGCCATCTGTCCAGGATTCACCCGAGCAGTTTGGGTTTTGAATCATGTGTCAGGGTTTCAGCCCACCTGAACCCCGAACACATTACCCAGACCAGGCTGTGGTTCCCCAAGTAACTGAGATAGTCATACACAAATCTGTTGCCGCTGTAGGTGGCTGTTTGGCATCACTGAAGGGTAATGATATCAGCAAGGGCAATTAGGCCACACCCACTGGCGCGCTCTGTGCACTATATTACTACTCTCCTTGGGGCACCCAAATGCCCCAACACTAACAGCGTGAGGAGAAAAAAAAGCCGATCACCGTCTTATGTTAAAGGGACATCGGTCCCAAAGAGGAAGGAGGCACATACGCCTCATCTGTGCCTGCCAGTGCCACCTGCCATTGCCACCTGCCAGTGCCCAGCAGTGCCACCTATCAATGCCCACAAGTGCCACCTATCAATGCCCACCAGTGGTGCCAATCAGTGCCAACTAGCAGTGCTGCCTATCAATGTAAGCAATCAGTGCCCACTATTGCCACCCATCAGTGCCCATCACTGTCACCCATCAGTGCCCATCACGGCCGCCTCATCAGCGTACATCAATGAAGGAGAAAAATTACCTGTTTGGAAAATTTTATAACAAAATATTAAAAAAAAATAAGTTTATTTTTTTTAATTCGTTTTTTTCAATTTTTTTAACAAAAATTAAAAACCGCAGAGGTGATCAAATACCACCAAAAGAAAGCTCTATTTGTGGGAAAAAAATGATAAAAATTTAATTTGAGTACAGTGTTGTATGACCGCGCAATTTTCATTCAAAGTGCGACAAAGTGGTTAAAGGAATATTTCATTTTTATTGTTTCACTTTTAGCATTAAAAAATCACTGCTCCCGAAAAAATGGTTGTTTACAAAAAAAAATTTTGCATTGATCCATGACCCCTGGGGCAGGACCCAGGTCCCCAAACACTTTTTTGACAATAACTTGCATATTAGCCTTTAAAATGAGCACTTTTGATTTTTCATGTTCATGTCCCATAGACTTTAACTGTGTTCGCGTGTTCTTCCGAATTTTTTGCCTGTTCGGTATGTTCTGGTGCGAGCCGAACGGGGGGGGTGTTCTGCTCATCCCTATTGGTGGCATAATTGCCCAAATCTGGGGATCAGGAGCCATTTCCACCCTTTACTCTCGGCTGGGGATCTTTGTATCCATATAACAGATGTTCTACATGACTAAATCTGCCATCAATTTTACTGCAAAATCAAAGGTGCCAAAATGTCTCTCCCCCCGAGCAGTAATATATTTCTATCCCCCTTGGTGGGAGTGGAGATGACCCATCTATAAGGATATACAGTACATACACACAGCACAAGGCCGTGTTCACACTATGAGATGTTTCTCATAGACGCAGTTCCTTCGAGCTCCACAAGATGGTGATCTCATTTTTAGACAGGAAGTCTCTATGTATACAGGAAGTGATGTCAGGTACAGACAGGAAGTTCCATTTGAGAGGTGAGTCGGGAGGAAGTGGCAGCAGAGGAGGTAATAAGATCTTATTTTCTATTTACACCCAGTAACCCCCCCGTCATGTCCGTCCTCTTCCTCCATAGTCACTGTGATGTCTTTTATCTCCAGCAGATGATGATACACACATATATAGTGTGGAAACCTAGATTAACCCCTTCAAGGGGGATCAGTTGATGATTATTATATTTTGCTATTTTACATGGTTCAGTTATTTCATTCAGCCAACGGGCTGAGCAAACACAAACCGAACACATTGGAGGGGGATGGGGGAATCCTCCCCGCTGCACTATTGTATTCTGACAATGGGGGGCGCTCCTCCGCTCTCAGAATACACAGATCAGTGATGAAGCTATTGGCTGCAGCCGCTGATCGAGTGACTTTTATCCGGCAGTGACCACACATGGATGGAAATGTGACCGATCCCTGCTGAACCAGCTGAATTTCCATGTCTCTATGGTCAAATCCCAGGTCACCATGGTGACTAGAAATGACATCCTGGCCCCTGGGCTCTTGTCAGCCCATTCTCACTGTTGGTCTGAATAATGTTTCTGCCTGAAACCCGGACACATTATTCAGACAGGAATGTGGCTCGGAGCGGGGCCAGGCGGGAGGGTGAGGGGAGGAGGAGGAGGTGACACCCGACCTGTGAAGTCAGGGGAGGACTGGACAGGACATGAGAGGACTCATCTCACTGAGCTCCCGCTGCCAATCTTTCTCCTCGCTGTCTCTCCTTTTTTAGCTGGCTCCTAGATTCAAAGCAAATTTGTCAAGCCCTGCCTTAAGTGACTTCCTCCCCGCCCCCTCATCTCCTTCATTATGTAAGTCATGCTGAGATAATCTCCCATTGGCTGAGCAATATTCTCATTGGTCTCTGAGCTCCTTCTTGCTATTCCTCATCCTGCCTGTTGTTTCCTTGGATTGATTTTCTGTGTAGTGACCCCGGCTTTATCTCTTGGATGCGCTCGTCTGTTGCTTGTCCTGACCTTTATCCTGATTCCTGGATCTCCTCCTCATCTCTCCTCCATATCCTCTTACACAGCTTTTCTCCACACCTGCAGTGATCCTGGGGGGTGGAAACTTGGCGCCAGCACTCAGCAAAATCCATCCCCACAATTAGGAGATCTGGAGAAAATTGTCTGCTATTTACACTCCGTTCCTCCGCACATCACCTGATCACATGAGAGCTTACTTTCACAGATTCCTGACAGATTTCTGTATGGTAAAGGTCAAAGTTCACTCTTCAGTTTAGGAGAGGTAGGACACACCCAGGAGCAATGATTTGGTTTACACGGGAGCCTCATATAGAGGGCCCCTCAAATCTCCCCATCCAAATGTCCCTCCATCAAGAGTCTATATGTCCTATGACATCACACTGACCTCACAGCTCCTCCTCCCAATGATCCTCCATCTCTTTTTTTTTCTGATGCTGGTGTGGGCGGACCCTTGACATCCTCACTAGCAAAGTAGGACTGTTGGTCCAGCATTGTATGTATTGACATCAGAATGCCTGCTACAAGCTTTTATCCTGCGTAGTGTGGGGGTCCTGTGTGGGTAAATTATACCTCAGTCTAAAGTGGGGCTTTAATAAACCGGAAACCTGAATGGTGAGGTGAGGAGGATTCTGGGAATATCATTTAAATTTTACTATTTGTGTTCAGATCTAAAATTTTCCTCCTGTGAAGTCTGGAGATCATATGACCATCACATTGCCTCCACCTCCCTCCCTGATAGAATAGAGAAATACAAAGAAGATTCTAGAAGTCACCAGAGAGATCATGGAGGAGAGGTGAGCGGTGCTGGGAATTCTGGGACATTATCCAGTAACAGACAAGGGATGTGTCTGGATGGTGACTGTATCATTGTGTGTGTCAGGTTCCTATAAGGTGTCAGGATGTCACTGTCTATTTCTCCATGGAGGAGTGGGAGTATTTAGAAGGACACAAGGATCTCTACAAGGACGTCATGATGGACAATCAGCCGCCCCTCACATCACCGGGTAAGAGGAGACTTTATTGTAAAGGAGAGAGCAGTATGGAGGGTCCACCTAGATCCCCCATCATCTGATAAACACATATAAACAATGTATTCAGTCAGTGTGTGTGTTTCCTACAGATGGATCCAGTAATGGGAACCCACCAGAGAGATGTCCCCGTCCTCTGTATTCCCGGGATTCCACACAGGAAGATCACACCACCCCCCACCATCATCAGGTAGATGATTGACAATTATTGGTAGTTCTGATTTATACACAGGATGTTTGTCACATAAATTATATATTGCAGAGTGGAAACCATGGGCATTATAATATTGATGTTAAAGAAGAGTATAAAGAGGAGGATGAGGAGTATGGAGTGATGGAGGAGTTTTCAGATGGACACAAGGATATGATGGAGCCACCTAATACCAGGAACCCAACAGAAAGATGTCCCCATCCTCTGTATTCCCGGGATTCCATCCAGGAAGATCACACCATCCCTCGCTGTTACAAGGTTGGTGGGACAGAGGGTATAAAACACACATATAGAGACAATGTGTGGATTTTATATGTGATGTCACATTAATAAAGCTTATATCTTACTGATGATATTCACTTTCATTTTCTTGATTTAGAGTGGAGATCCAATCGATATAGAATTTGAGGTTAAAGCAGAACAAGAAGAAATGTATGTGAGGGATGATCAGCAGTCTATGGAGGAGGATGGAATAATGGGGACATTTATAGAGGAGGACACTCCTACAGAGATCAGCACAGGTGGGTCATTAACACTAAATACATTCCTCCACCCATACTGCTCACTTATTGGTCCAGAGTAGGGCGGGGATATCAGCTTGTAATCCCCTGGTCACTTTCCTGAGCTGTGTTCCCCGTCCTGTATTCCTGTATTTCTCTCGGATAATCTTCCTTCTCTGTGCTGCAGACACAATTTATGTATCTAGACTGGATTTATGGAGATTCTGGGGTTCAGCTGGCAGCAAAATGTTTATTTTCACCATAGGCGTTACTAGACCGAGGCACATAGGGTATGTGTTTTGGGTCTTCTGCCCCATACCCGGGTATGACAAGATCTCTGACAGAACAATTCTCTTAGGGTTACTTGCTATGTTGTCTGCTGGTTGTGCTGGGTGGAGGGATATGTCTGTATAGTCTCAGACCCAAGTCACTGAGTGCAGTCTCAGGAGATGGGAGGCAGCGGTGTGGGATCTCTGCAACTTGTCTCAAGTAATTGTTTAAGCTTCCACTGATTACTGAATACCAATATTATGAGTTCTGACCATTACACTGTATAATTTATATTGTACATTACATACTCCTGACCCCTGCACTATATACTCTATGTTGTACATTATATACTCCTGACCCCTGCACTATATACTCTATATTGTACATTACATTCTCCTGACCCTTGCACTATATACTCTATATTGTACATTGCATCATTCTGATACTATAAAATACTAACTGTTGTATCCTATATAATAAGTTGTACATTACAAAACCCTTACCTCTTTTACACCCATTTTCTACCAGCCGGACATTTTATATCTGATGATTTGATTGGAGCACAGACTTTTACATGTTGATAATAATGTGATAACATCCTCAAACTTTGGAACCTTAAACAGAAAGTGATAATGAGGGTGGAATCAATAACCCAATGATGGTGGTCTTCAGGATCATTTCAGTCTTCATCTTGGTTGTTCTCCCCCCATCCTCACTCTCTGACCTCTGGTGGGGACTAAATAAGGCAGTGCAGGACTTCTTGTGTTGGGAAGATGGCAATGAGTGATAAAGGGGGTGGTGACCCTCATCCTATAATCCCCTCATCACTGTCACTCCTATAAAAGACAGTTCTCGCTGTTTCCTCACTTTCTGACTAAGGTCCATGAATAAAGAAATGATCTGGTAGGAGTTTCAGAGATGAAGGGCTGAAACAACTAATCGTCATAATCAATTATAATCGATTATGAAAATAGCTGTCAACTATTTTAATAATTGATTAGTTGGTCAGTAGATTAATTGGCCTCTATACAGAATGCATTATTTCTTTACATATCAGAATATACAGCCCAGTACACCATCCATACCTGTCAGTAAATGCCTGAGAACGTGAATGGATGAGGAACAATGCCTCATGGGTCATGTAGTCCTGGGCAAGAGAAGGAAGCAAGTGATTCTAAAGGCAGAAGTTTTTATAACTTCCTATAGGGGAACTCTATACTATACTTTGCGGCTTCCTATAGGGGAACTCTATACTATACTTTGTGGCTTCCTATAGGGACACTCCCTATGAAGGCAGGAGGAGCCAGACGTTGGGGGGTCCAGAAGAGGAGAATCAGGGCTGCTCTGTGTAAAACCATTACACAGAGCAGGTAAGTATGACAAGTTTGTTTAAAAAAAAGAAATCCAACATTTACAATGATTTTAAGGTCTCTGTGCAGGGAAGATCAGCATCTGACTCCAGAGAAGGTTGATAGACTGGAGGTAATAGAAGGCATTATTATTACATAATGTAAAAGTTTACCAGTATTGTGCATTATATATAAAATTATTATATCCATAAAAAAAGTCTCAGCTTTCACTAAAACTTTAATATAAAAGTCCCCCTCTAAGCTCCATATAGGTTCATGTGTGACTCCCAGGAAAAATCCCCATATATCCTACTTCTGGGTATATTTATTATTATATATATGATATAAGATATATTACTTTCACTATTTCACACTATAAATGAATCCCTTATAGTAGTGATTATCTGCTGTTTTTGTACTATAAAGGAATATTTTTTAAACCCCATCATAACAGATGATTAAATAAAAATCATGCTGTTGCTACTAAATGTCCTATGCTGGCCATACACGGATCCATTTTTGGACAAGAATATTCACACAAATATTTGTATGAAAATTATTTGTACATTTAATGAATGGACGAGTGTAGTTCAAAAATTCTACTTGCTTTTAACATTCAATTTTAAAATGAATGTAACTTCTAAACAAAAACCACATACACAATGTGAAAATTTGTTCGATGGAGAAAAGTTTTCTGTTCTGCTCCTTCGAATTTTCCGAAAATGAACGCCAATTTGACCCCACTAATGGTTAGAAAATTGGATGAATGTTTTTTGAAAGAAAAATGAGTTTGTGTACGGCCAGCATAAGTGACATCAGGTGCAGGGAGCTTGTACCCACCTACCTGTCTATGACAAGGGAGTCTGTCATCCATCATATTATATTACACTCCTGTCTGATCATATGCAAAACAGCGTTTTACATCTTTTTTACATTTTAATAATGTTGATCTCTGATTCTGATATGTAGCAGATTCTCCCTCTAATAATACATCTATCTGTCTGTTATTCTCAGAGTGGATTAAATATCCAACTATATATCTGGATATTTATATTTAAACAATAATCGGCCAACTAATCAATTATGAAAATAATCATTAGTTGCCGCCCTACAGAGGACCCATTTACTAGTTACCTTGAGGGGGGAATTGTAAGATCCTCAGAGACAAGCTGCCTGATGTGGGCGGAGTCCTGGTTTAGGGGAACCAATCTGCTCATGTCTAGTAATAATCTTTTTATTTCTATTTTAGTAGATGGACGGGAGATGAGGAAAACCTCAGAGGGTTGTCTCACTTTGTCTCCAGACTGTAAAGTAGAAGATGAGGACATCACACAGTATAGTCCAGGAGAAAACCCGACTACCTCAAATGTCCATCCGGCACCACACAGTGTAGATGGACCATCGTATTCCTCTTATCCTGAGGAACCTCAGACTGTGAGGGACGGTGCCGTCCTTCCAACAGAGAAGAGGTTTTCCTGTACTGAGTGTGGGAAGAGTTCCCGTTGTAAATACAGTCTTAATGTGCATAAAAGATCTCACACGGGGCAGAAGCCTTATTCCTGTCCTGAGTGCGGAAAATGTTTTTCAGTTAAGTGCAGTCTTTACACACATCAAAGATCTCATACTGGGGAGAAACCTTATTCCTGTCCTGAGTGCAGGAAATGTTTTATACAAAAATCAGACCTTGCTATACATCAGAGATCTCATACAGGGGAGAAGCCGTATTCCTGTCCTGAGTGCGGAAAATGTTTTTCAGTCAAGTCCAGTCTTTACACACATCAGAGATCTCACACGGGGGAGAAGCCGTATTCCTGTCCTGAGTGCGGGAAATGTTTTTCACAGAAGTCCCATCTTTACAAACATCAGAGATGTCACACAGGGGAGAAGCCGTATTCCTGTCCTGAGTGTGGGAAATGTTTTTCAGTCAAGTCCAATCTTTACACACATCAGAGATCTCACACGGGAGAGAAGCAGTATTCCTGTCCTGAGTGCGGGAAATGTTTTTCACAGAAGTCCAATCTTTACAGACATCAGAGATCTCACACAGGGGAGAAGCCACTTTCCTGTCCTGAGTGTGGAAAATGTTTTTCTCAGAAGTCCCATCTTTACAAACATCAGAGAGCTCACACGGGGGAGAAGCCGTATTCCTGTCCTGAGTGAGGGAATTGTTCCTCATTGAAGTCCTGTCTTCCTGTACATCAGGGATCCCTTTGATTAGCTTTGATTGGACACAGCTGATTACATGGTAAAGAGCCTTTGTCAAAGGCTCCTTTCTGAGATTGGAGATGTGGTGTGTCAGAGCGACACACCGCACCACCAATCGCCACACACCCGAGCGGCTTATTCTTCTGAACGATATATGATATCCAGTTAGGATAATGGAAGCCCCCACCTGGCCGTCATTCTGCTATAGGCCAGGCGGGAAGGAATTAAAAAATCATTTTAGGCCTGAAGATTATATAAAACCCCCAAAAACACTATATATTTTCTGAAAGCAGACACCCTAGAGAATAAAATAGTGGTAGTTCTATGTTTTTTCGTCACACAATATTACCACAAAAGTATAGGAAACACAACATTTTAGTAAAAAACACAATAAACTCCATTGTAGGAGGCACAAAAACACAATAAATTACCCAATTTTTTGGTAAAATATAAAAGCCAAGGTTGCACCGAGTAAATAGATACCCAACATATCAAACCTTAAATTTGTGTGTGCCTGTGGAATGGTGACCACCTTCAGTGCCCTATATTTTCTATAGGTGATGCTTTAAAAGCCTCCTATAGGTCATCAGTTTAGATTTACGGAGGAGGTCTGGTGATAGAATTATTGCTCTCATTCCAGTGTGTGCGGTGATATGTAACATGTGTATAACAATCAACGTTTTTAGGTGTAGGTGCCCCGATGTGTGAGTTTATGTTTGTACATGCGTATATGTGGGGGCGGGGCCTCAGATTTATTTTTATGGGGGGGGTATGTGCCTGGGTTTAAACTTAATTTTTTAAATATTATATATATATATATATTTTTTTTTATCACATAGAGCAGCCTTTTTCAACGGGGGTGCCTTGAGGTTTCTTCAGGGGTGTCTTGGCAAAGTTCTGAACAATTGCCCCAAAATTGTATACAAGCCGGAGGGTGGATGAAGACGTTTCCACTGAGCGGATCGGTTCGGGTCGGTACAGTTTGAATGGCCTAGAATGGTCCGGTCTATTCTGGTGAGCGTTTCCACTGCAAGTGGGACCACAAGGGGCCATACAGGGTTTAGAAAAAATGCCTCAGCATAGCACAGCAGAGGGTTTTCTGTCAGCCAATCAGTGGAATGTATCGTAGCTCCGCCCTAACCAAACCGTTCCATTTTCTATGGCCCCACATCTGAAGCAGGACCCTGAATGGAACGGTTCGGTTCGGTTGTATGGGCCACTTTCATAATGGAAACACCCAAAATAGCATACCGTACCGAATCGATCCGCCCAGTGGAAACGAGGCATTAGTTACACAAAGCCTCAGGTTTTCATTGTACACCATTACAACCTTCTAGCTGCTGACCACCTAATGACCAATGACATCATGAGTTGATAAGGAAGATGTCAGTTGCCTGAATATCATCCTTGTGTGACCCTCCCCCGCCTCTCTCCATCAGCTTTGGGGTCTCATTAGCTGAGTGATGGAGAAAAGAAACATTGGAATACTAGTCAGTACCAGTTTGCAAAAGTGTATTTGCTTTGGAAGAATAAATCACTTATAACGTTGGGTGTCCTACGTGTGTGGATGTTGTTGCATCATGTAGAACTATTAGAATCGTTTTTACATTTTAGATTGGGGCGCCCCAAGACTGTCCATAATTTTGGAGGACACCTCAAGACTGTCCAAAATTTTGGAGGGTGCTTTGACTATATGATATAGAGGACTATGTAAATAAATTAGTTAGGAAGGTCTGCGCTTATGACGTGTGTGAAGGTTGCAGCCTCCCCAAAAAACACCACAGGTTCTGAGGCTAATTAAATGTAGATAAGGCACCAAGTGAGTTTACCACCTTAATTAGCCATGGAACTTGTGTAATTAATATGTTTTAGGGTTTAAAGGGAAGAGGTGACAACCATACTCCCTCCCCTCTACCCATCATCACCCGCTATGCTGGTCTCGGGTCCACAGATGGGCAAGAGGAGTTCGAGATACATAACAGGTGTGTGTCGGGGGGGGCCACTTTACCGGGGGGGTGGAAACATTCGCTCAGCCGCCTGAATGCTTCCATCCGACAAGTAAACCTGCTCCTTGCTTGCCCACAGCAGGGCTAAATGTTAGAAAAAAAAAACCTACCTGTCCGGCCCTCAGAACTGCATGTCCCGGGTGTCAGGCAATAGGAATTGTACATCCCTGAGTTCATAAGGAGATCAGAGACCACCAAAGACATAGATGAAGTGTTGTACCATGTTGGTCATTGATAGCAGGAGAAAAATAAAAATGGAGTCATTGGCTGAGTACATTTTGTGCTGTAAGCTTTCACAAACATTTAGAGGTCTATTAAAAAAATAATTGGTTGAACAAATGTGACCATCATTGACCCAGCTGTGATGAATATTGGATGTATTTTATTTCATACACTGATTTCCTTGGCTCCATCTAGTGGTCATAATGCAGTATTGTGCTATTTTTACTAATGGAGGTATATCAGGAAAAATACCCCATTATGGTCACTAGATGGAGCTGGCAATCATAGGAAATCGCTTTGCTACATTCAATCACGATGCCAACCGCCCACTGACTCACCAATAACCCCCAATGACCCGCCACACACCAGCGACCTCTGATGGTTACACTCGCTGACTGATAGCGTCCTGAACTGTCATCAGCTATATAAAGGAAGGGGCGGGGATAGTGGTGACATCATTGCCCATATATGTCCATATTCAGACAATGATGTCATGATCTATGCCCCACCCATTTGCCTACATGGCCATGTAAGGGAATGGGCAGGGTGAAGTCAGTGGTTGCCAAAGACGCATCTGTTGCAGGCAGCTGTTGCTTCCCTAGAAACCAGTGACAGCCAGAAGCCGTCACATTCGTCTGCACCAAATGCCATAAACATTGGATGTTCAGAAGAATGTGGGAGGGGCCAGTGTTCATCCAATCTTCTGTTCAGACATGGAGCTCCTACCTAATGCAGATTATTGTCAGTGTGTGGAAGTGTTTGTATCTGGCAGACAGGGATCTGTATATGTTTGTGTATCACTGCCCGGCACACCACTCACATCACACACTTCATCCAATCTGCCTTAAATCATGTGTGCGGGGGAGTGGTGGGCAGTGGAAGAAGTCATCGCACCAGGATTCTAGATTGAAGGATCGCTTGGGGGATCCCCTGAAGTGTGTGGGAATTACTTGTCTGCTCGACACTCCTTAGATTGCATCAGAATGTATGAACGATTTGTATCTGCCTGTGTGTGTCCAGCCAGATAAATGTGGGAGAGTCACCCCCCAGTGGTGGCCAACAGTATTGCAGGCTGTGAGAACTGTATCATAGCTGGTTTTATATAGCCAGAGAAACCTCTCCCCTCATTCCTCCTCCACCAATTAAGGATCTGACTCCAATTGGCAAATCACCATGGGCATGATTTCCTTGTCATCCATTGTTGGTGTCAGTGAGATAAAATAAGGCCCATTGTTGGTGTCACTAAGATAAAAAAAGGTCCATAGTTGGTGTCAAAGGGGATAAAATAAGTAAACAACATCATTGTTGTCATTGAGATAAATAATATATAACATTCTCCACAATGCAGAGCAATCCCATCCAATAATGTGACAGTCCTTAATTCAAAACAATGTAATGGTCCTTCACTGTCCAGTATATCTATGTGTCCTCCACCGCCGTGATGTGATTCATCTGTTCCTTGCTGACACGTACCTTGGAGGTGAGCCTGACGTGCAGAGGGAGACCTCTCGTACAGCTCTGGTTCCAGGATCACTGGAGTGGGAACAGTGAACCTTGGAGCACAGTGGGGTATGAGAGCCTGCAGGGTTTGCTTGGCTGAAGATGATGTCCGCTTGGCAGAGACAGGAACAGGCTTGATTGCTGTGGATGCAGAGACGCTGAGAAGCAGCAGGCAGGTGCGCACAGATGCAGGACTGTAGTCAGGTGCGCTCAGATGCAGGACAGCAGGCAGGAGCAGTGTCAGACAAGCCAGGTCACAACAGCGGATCAATCAGACAGAAGCGACAGGCAGATAATGGTCAAAGTTCAGGCAGGATCGGCAACAGGAGATCAGACAAGCAGATACTCAGAGCAGGTTAAAGGCAATCCAAAGGGTCAGGATTGGAGACAGCAGCGAGGTCAGGAAAGCCGGGTAGACACTGGAGCAGATGCGGGTTCAGGATCGGGTTACAGGATGAGCTGCAGATCAGACAGCAAGGATGCATTCTGAAGAGGCCCCTTTTAAAGATCACTGGGCGCCAAAGCTGCGTTACTGTGCACGTGTGCACGATCTCCGCGATCTGCGCATGCACATTGGCGCACGTCTATTTACTGCTGAATGCCTGTGGACTGGAACACATCTCAATGGACCTGTGCGCCCATGGCCAATTGCAGCACCATGCACGGTGCGTCTATAACATTGCCCCCTCCTTAAAGGCAACCTCCGGGTGCCCAACAGAACTCTTTTCTGAGGGTGGCTGTGAAAAAACTGCCCGGATCAGTCTTGGGGCATGAACATCCTGCTGAGGTTCCCACGAGTTTTCTTACAGGCCATACCATTTCCATTTGATGAGATACTGTAGTTGATTACCCCTTCTTCTGCAATCAAGGACAGCCTCCACCTCATATTCCTGGTCCCTGTCAATTATTATGGGTTCTGGAGAAGGGGTCTGGTATCGTGGGCTTTAGTAAGGACACATGGAAAACTGGATGAGCCTTGAGTGAATCCGGTAAGGTAAGTTCATAGGAAACTTCGTTTTCTTTTAACCGGAAAAGAGCCAATAAATTTAGGTGCCAGCTTTTCGAAGGGCAAGCCATTCTGAGGTTGGTAGTTGACAACCACACATCACCTGGCTGAAGAGACAGTTCACCTCTTATTTTCCGGTCATATGCTTTCCTGTTGGTTGCCTGTGCTTTGACCATAGTTTCTTGCAGAAGCTTGCTATTTCCTTTCAAGAAGTGGACAGTAGTCTGTACTGCTGGGACCGAAGACTACAGAACAATATCAGGTAAAAAGACTGGGTGAAACCCATAGTTTACAAAAAACGGGGGCTGGCCTGTAACAGAATGGCTGGCGTTATTAAAAGTGAACTCCACTAAAGGGTAAGAGTCCTACCCAATCGTCTTGAACTAATATAGTGAAGCACCGGATATATTGTTTGAGGGTCTGGTTTGTCCTCTCAGTCTGGCCGTTAGTCTGCGGGTGGTAAGCAGAAGACATAGATCAATCTTCGAGACCAAGCATACTGCTCTCCAGAAACGTGAAGTGAATTGGACTCCTCTGTCAGATACTATGTTTATTGGGATTCCGTTTTACCGGACAATTTCCTTGATGAAAACCCGGGCAGTTTCCATGGCGGAAGGTGTGTTTCTTAATGGTATAAAGTGGGCCATCTTCGATAAGTGGTCAACAACTATGAAGATAGCCGTGCATCCTTCAGACAGGGGTAGTTTTATTATGAAGTCCATAGCAATCATGCTCCATGGTCGGTCAGGGATTGGTAGTGGTCTGAGAAGCCCCCAATAGTTCTAGTAGACTTGTTCTGAATACAGACAGTACATGACTTGACATACTCTTTGCAGTGTTTCTCAAGGTTCAGCTACCAGAACATGCGCTGAATCAGCTCAAGAGTTTTGTGGTCCCCAAAATGGCCAGCCAGAGGATTATCACGGCAAAGACTGAGTACTTTTGTTTGAAAAGTCTCTGGTACGAAAATGTTATTGCCTTTCCAAAGTAACCCGTCCCTAGGCAACAGGGTGACTCCTGGAGGACTGGATATTCCCGATGAGGCTTGTCTTAGGCTGGACATCAAATCTGACTGAAGGAGAAGGAAGTTGTTGTGGGATAGGATGGTGTCAGGAACTGAAGTCCCTTTAGGATCATCGAACATACGGGAGAGGGTGTCTGGTTTGATGTTCTTTGACCCTGGCCGGTAGGTGATATGGAATGAGAATCTGGAGAAAAATAGCGCCCATCGTGCTTGACGTGGCTTTAGGCACTTGGCGGTTCTCAGATACTCCAGATTTTTGTTTATTTAGTTTATGAAGAGGCGGAGCCCTGATTGTGTATGAAAAGGCGGAGCTCTGAGTGTGTATTAAGAGGCGGAGCCCTGAGTGTGTATGGAGTGGCGGAGCCCTGAGTGTGTATGAAAAGGCAGAGCTCTGAGTGTTTATGAAGAGGCGGAGCTCTGAGTGTGTATGAAGAGGCGGAGCTCCGAGTGTGTATGAAAAGGCGGAGCTCTGAGTGTTTATGAAGGGATGGAGCTCTGAGTGTGTATGAAGAGGCGGAGCCCTGAGTGTGTATGAAGAGGCGGAGCCCTGAGTGTGTAACCCGGTGACCCTGCCCCCCTCTGATGCATGGGGACTTGATGGGGACTTCCCTGTGGCATTCCCCGTGACGTCGGAAGGGGGCGGGGTTACGTAACGGGTGACCCTGCCCCCCTCTGATGCATGGGGACTTGATGGGGACTTCCCTGTGGCATTCCCCGTGACGTCGGAGGGGGGCGGGGTTACGTAACGGGTGACCCCGCCCCCCTCCGACGTCACGGGGAATGCCACAGGGAAGTCCCCATCAAGTCCCCATGCATCAGAGGGGGGCGGGGTCACCCGTTACGTAACCCCGCCCCCTTCTGACGTCACAGGGAATGCCACAGGGAAGTCCTCGTCAAGTCCCCGTGCGTCAGAGGGGGCAGGGTCACCGGGTGGCCCCGCCCCCGTTATTTAACAACCGTCAGAAGAGGAGAAGCGTCACACCGGGAGCCTCCCTCCATGCCATCATGGATGCGGAGTAGCCCAAAGAGAAGAAGGGAAGGAGATGCCGGACGAGAACACCGGAGGAAGAACCAGAAGAAGAAGATGGAGGAAGAAACCGAAGGATGATAGAAGAAAGAAGAAGCATTTAAATAAAGGATTTGTCAAAAACTGTCTCTTGTCATTTTTAACATTTTTGACATTTTTTTGGTGAAATGGTAGGGGTACTTTTGTACCCCCTTACCATTTCACACAGGGGGGAGGGCCAGGATCTGGGGGTCCCCTTGTTAAAGGGGGCTTCCAGATTTCGATAAGCCCCCCCGCCTGCAGACCCCCACAACCACCGGGCAAGGGTTGTGGGGATGAGGCCCTTGTCCCCATCAACATGGGGACAGGGTGTTTTGGGGGGCTACCCCAAAGCACCCTCCCAATGTTGAGGGCATGTGGCCTGGTACGGTTCAGGAGGTGGGGGGGCGCTTTCTCACCCCCCCCCTCTTTTCCTGCAGCCTGCCAGGTTGCATGCTTGGATAAGAGTCTAGTATGGATTTTTGGGGGGACCCCACGCCATTTTTTTAAAAAAAAATTGGCGCGGGGTTCCCCTTAAAATCCATACCAGACCTGAAGGGTCCGGTATAGATTTTGAGGGGGACCCCACGCCATTTTAAAAAAAATTTTGGCCGGTGTTCCCCTTAATATCCATACCAGACCTGAAGGGCCTGGTATGGAATTTAGGGGGACCCCACGTCATTTTTTTTTTAAATTTTGGTTCGGGGTTCCCTTGTGGGGAATTCCCTTGTCGTTTTTATCAATGAACTTTTATGTGTATTGTTGGACCGGCAATTCATTAACCACTTAAGGACTAGCCTCGTTTTGGATTTTAGGTGTTTACATGTTTAAAACAGGTTTTTCTGCTAGAAAATTACTTAGAACCCCCAAACATTATATATGGTTTTTCTTCCAATACCCTAGAGAATAAAATGGCGGTCATTGCAATACTTTTTTTTAAAAGCGCAGTTTTTTTGGAAAAAATTCACTTTTTCGAATAAAAAAATAAGACAACAGTAAAGTTAGCCCAATTTTTTTTTATATTGTGAAATATAATGTTACGCCAAGTAAATTGATACCCAACATGTCACGCTTGAAAATTGCGCACGCTCGTGGAATGGCGTCAAACTTTTACCCTCAAAAATCTCCATAGGCGACGTTTAAAAAATTCTACAGGTCTAGGGCTAGAATTATTGCTCTCGCTCTACCGGTCGCTGCGATACCTCACATGTGTGATTTGACCACCATTTTCATATGCGGGCGCTACTCGCGTATGCGTTCGCTTCTGCGCGCGAGCTCGTCTGGACAGGGGGGTTTAAAAATTTTTTTATTTTTTTTTATTATTTATTTTACAATATTTTATTTATTTTTACACTGTTTTTTTTTAAAAAAAATGGTGTCACTTTTATTCCTATTACAAGGAATGTAAACATCCCTTGTAATAGAAAAAAGCATGGCAGGACCTCTTAAATATGAGATCTGGGGTCAAAAAGACCTCAGATCTCATATTTACACTAAAATGCAATAAAAAAAAAAGTAATTTAGAAAAATGACATTTGAAAAAATGTGCCTTTAAGAGGCGTGGACGGAAGTGACGTCGCTTCCGCCCAGCAGTGTCATGGAGACGAGTGGGCGCCATCTTAGCCTCACTCATCTCCAGACACACCACGGATGAGGACGCGATCGCCTCCGCCGCTACCGACGGCTCCGGTAAGCGGCGGAGGGCACCGGATCGCGACGAATCCGCCATCTCGCGGCGAATCCGCCGCAGGGACCAAAGCCGGCCGCCGCACTAAAACGGGGGTAGCGGGGTTATGGAAGCTAGCTGCTGCCATAACAACGATATCCCTGTTCAAAGTTTGGACGTACATCGTCGTGCGGCTGTCTTGAGGTGGTTAATAGCCGCGAGTAGTTTTAAATGACTTTTTTCCTTTGAAATTTCATTTTGCTGTCAGACTGTTCTAAACACGGGAAACATGTGCCCCTATACAGGCATACTATAGACACCCCCCCCCCCCCGGTACGAAATTTAAAGGAATATTACACTTTTATTGTTGCACTTTAAGCATTATTAAAATCACTGCTCCTGAAAAAACGGCCGTTTTTAAAACTTTTTTTTGCATTGATACATGTCCCCTGGGGCAGGACCCAGGTCCCCAATCACTTTTTATGACAACTTGCATATAAGCCTTTAAAATTAGCACTTTTGATTATTCATGTTCGTGTACCATAGACTTTAACAGTGTTCGCGTGTTCGAACAAATTTTTTGCCTGTTCGCAAGTTCTGGTGCGAACCAAACAGGGGGGTGTTCGGCTCATCCCTATACGAGATGTTTCTCTGGGCTGCAGTTCCTCTGAGCTCCACAAGGTGGTGATCTCACTTCTACCCAGACAGGAAGTCTCTATGAAATACAGACAGGAAGTGATGTCAGGAATGAATAGGAAGTTCCGGGTGAGAGGTGAATCAAGAGGAAGTAGAGAGGAGACATTGCTGGAAATGGCAGCAAAGGAGGTAATAAGATCTTATTTTCTATTTACACCCAGTAACCCCCCGTCATGTCTGTCCTCTTCCTCCATAGTCACTGTGATGTCTTTTATCTCCAGCAGATGATGATACACACATATATAGTGTGGATATACAAAGATTAACCCCTTCAGGGGGATCAGTTGATGATTAATATATTTTGCTTCCAAAGCTGGTCATACATGGTTCAGTTTTATCGATCAGCCAGCGGGATGACAGGAAGAAACTGCAGTGATTCCCCCATCCACACATTGGAGGGGGATGGGGGAATCCTCCCCGCTGCACTATTGTATTCTGACAATGCGGGGAACTCCTCTGCTCTCAGAATACACAGATCAGTGATGAAGCTATTGGCTGCAGCCGCTGATCGAGTGACATTTATCCGGCAGTGACCACACATGGATAGAAATGTGACCGATCCCTGCTGAACCAGCTGAATTTTCATGCATCTATGGTCACTAGGGATGAGCCAAACACCCCCCTGTTCGGTTCGCACCAGAACATGCGAACAGGAAAAAAGTTTGTTCGAACACGCGAACACCGTTAAAGTCTATGGGACACGAACATGAATAATCAAAAGTGCTAATTTTAAAGGCTTATAGGCAAGTTATTGTCATAAAAAGTGTTTGGGGACCCGGGTCCTGCCCCAGGGGACATGGATCAATGCAAAAAAAAGTTTTGAAAACTGCCGTTTTTTCAGGAGCAGTGATTTTAATAATGTTTAAAATCAAACAATAAAAGTGTAATATCCCTTTAAATTTCGTAGCTGGGCGATGTCTATAGTATGCCTGTAAAGGGGCGCATGTTTCCCGTGTTTAGAACAGTCTGACAGCAAAATGACATTTCGAAGGAAAAAACCCATTTAAAACTACCCGCGGCTATTGCATTGCCGACAATACACATAGAAGTTCATTGATAAAAACGGCATGAGAATTCCCCACAGGGGAACCCCCGAACCAAAATTTAAAAAAAAAATGACGTGGGAGTCCCCCTAAATTCCATACCAGGCCCTTCAGGTCTGGTATGGATATTAAGGGGAACCCCGGCCAAAATTTTTTAAAATAATGACGTGGGGTTCCCCCTAAATTCGGTATGGATTTTAAGGGGAACCCCGCGCCAAAAAAAAAAGGCGTGGGGTCCCCCAAAAATCCATACGAGACCCTTATCCGAGCACGCAACCTGGCAGGCCGTAGGAAAGGAGGGGGGGACGAGAATGCGGCCCCCCATCCTGAATCGTACCAGGCCACATGCCCTCAACATTGGGAGGATGCTTTGGGGTAGCCCCCCAAAACACCTTGTCCCCATGTTGATTAGGACAAGGGCCTCATCCCCACAACCCTGGCCGGTGGTTGTGGGGTCTGCGGGCGGGGGGCTTATCGGAATCTGGAAGCCCCCTTTAACAAGGGGACCTCCAGATCCCGCCCCCCCCCTGTGTGAAATGGTAAGGGGGATACTTACCCCTACCATTTCACTAAAAAACTGTCAAAAATGTTAAAAATGACAAGAGACAGTTTTTGACAATTCCTTTATTTAAATGCTTCTTCTTTCTTCTATCTTCCTCTATCTTCTTCTTCTGGTTCTTCCTCCGGCGTTCTCGTCCAGCATCTCCTCCGCGGTATCTTCTATCTTCCTCTCCTCGGGCCGCTCCGCACCCATGGCATGGGGGGAGGCTCCCGCTCTTCTCTTCTTCTTTTCTTCTCTTCTTCATTTTCTTCTCCGGGCCGCTCCGCACCCATGCTGGCATGGAGGGAGGCTCCCGCTGTGTGACGGCATCTCCTTGTCTGATGGTTCTTAAATAACCCGGTGACCCCGCCCCCTCTGACGCACGGTGACTTGAGCGACTTCCCTGTGACGTCACGGGGAATGCCACAGGGAAGTCCCGTCATGTCCCGTGCGTTAAGAACCGTCAGACGAGGAGACGCCGTCACACAGCGGGAGCTTCCCTCCATGCCAGCATGGATGCGGAGCGGCCCGGAGAAGAAAATGAAGAAGAGAAGAAGGAAGAAGAGAAGAAGAAGAAGATGAAGAGAAGAGCGGGAGCCTCCCCCCATGCCATGGGTGCGGAGCGGCCCAAGGAGAAGAAGATAGAAGACGCCGTGGAGGAGATGCTGGACGAGAACGCCGGAGGAAGAACCAGAAGAACCAGAAGATGAAGGAAGAAAGAAGAAGCATTTCAATAAAGGAATTGTCAAAAACTGTCTCTTGTCATTTTTAACATTTTTAACAGTTTTTCAGTGAAATGGTAGGGGTAAGTACCCCCTTACCATTTCACACGGGGGATCTGGGGGTCCCCTTGTTAAAGGGGGCTTCCAGATTCCGATAAGCCCCCCGCCCGCAGACCCCCACAACCACCGGCCAGGGTTGTGGGGATGAGGCCCTTGTCCTCATCAACATGGGGACAAGGTGTTTTGGGGGGCTACCCCAAAGCACCCTCCCAATGTTGAGGGCATGTGGCCTGGTACGGTTCAGGAGGGGGGGGCCGCACTCTCGTCCCCCCCTCTTTTCCTGCGGCCTGCCAGGTTGCGTGCTCAGATAAGGGTCTGGTATGGATTTTTGGGGGGACCCCCACGCCGTTTTTTGTTTTTTTTTGGTGCAGGGTTCCCCTTAAAATCCATACCAGACCTGAAGGGTCTGGTATGGAATTTAGGGGGTACCCCATGTCATTTTTTTTTTTTTTTTTGGCCGGGGTTCCCCTTAATATCCATACCAGACCTGAAGGTCCTGGTATGGAATTTAGGGGGACTCCCACGTAATTTTTTTTTTTTAATTTTGGTTCGGGGTTCCCCTGTGGGGAATTCCCATGTCGTTTTTATCAATGAACTTCTATGTGTATTGTCGGCAATGCAATAGCCGCGAGTAGTTTTAAATGGGTTTTTTCCTTCGAAATGTCATTTTGCTGTCAGACTGTTCTAAACACGGGAAACATGCGCCCCTTTACAGGCATACTATAGACACCCCCCAACTACGAAATTTAAAGGGATATTACACTTTTATTGTTTGACTTTAAGCATTATTAAAATTACTGCTCCTGAAAAAACGGCCATTTTTAAAACTTTTTTTGCATTGATCCATGTCCCCTGGGGCAGGACCCAGGTCCCCAAACACTTTTTATGACAATAACTTGCATATAAGCCTTTAAAATTAGCACTTTTGATTTCTCCCATAGACTTTTAAAGGGTGTTCCGCGGCATTCGAATTTGCCGCGAACACCCCAAATTGTTCGCTGTTCGGCGAACTTGCGAACAGCCAATGTTCGAGTCGAACATGAGTTCGACTCGAACTCGAAGCTCATCCCTAATGGTTACCATAAGTGACTTCCTCCCCTCCCCCTCATCTCCTTCATTATGTAAGTCATGCTGAGATAATCTCCCATTGCCTGAGCAATATTCTCATTTGTCTCTGAGCTCCTTCTTGCTATTCCTCGTCCTGCCTGTTGTTTCCTTGGATTGATTTTCTGTGTAGTGACCCCGGCTTCATCTCTTGGATGCGCTCGTCTGTTGCTTGTCCTGACCTTTATCCTGATTCCTGGATCTCCTCATCTCTCCTCCATATCCTCTTACACAGCTTTTCTCCACACCTGCAGTGATCCTGGGGGGAGGAAACTTGGCACCAGCACTCAGCAAAATCCATCCCCACCATTAGGAGCTCTGGAGAAAATTGTCTGCTATTTACATTCCATTCCTCCGCATGTCACCTGATCACATGAGAGCTTACTTTCACAGATTCCTGACAGATTTCTGTATGGTAAAGGTCAACGTTCACTCTTCAGTTTAGGAGAGGTAGGACACATCCAGGAACAATGATTTGGTTTGCACAGGAGCCTCATATAGAGGACCCCTCAAATCTCCCCCTCCAAATGTCCATCCATCCAGAGTCTATATGTCCTATGACATCACACTGACCTCACAGCTCCTCCTCCCAATGTCCCTCCATCCAGAGTCTATATGTCCTATGACATCACACTGACCTCACAGTTCCTCCTCCAACTGTAACCCCATCTGGCTTTTTTTTTCTGATCTTCTTACGATGTGGGCGGACCCTTGGCATCCTCACTAGCAAAGTGGGACTGTTGACCCTGCATTGTATGTAATGGCATTAGAATGCCTGCAACACTTTTTTAACCTGCGTAGATTTGAATGATGAGGTGAGGAGGATTCTGGGAATATCATTTAATTTTACTATTTGTGTTCGGATCTAGAGTTTTCCTCCTGTGAAGTCTGGAGATCATTTGACCATCACATCGCCTCCACCTCCCTCCCTGATAGAATAGAGAAATACAAAGAAGATTCTAGAAGTCACCAAAGAGATAATCAAGGAGAGGTGAGCGGTGCTGGGAATTCTGGGACATTATCCAGTAACAGACAAGGGATGTGTCTGGATGGTGACTGTATCATTGTGTGTGTCAGGTTCCTATAAGGTGTCAGGATGTCACTGTCTATTTCTCTATGGAGGAGTGGGAGTATTTAGAAGGACACAAGGATATCTACAAGGACGTCATGATGGACAATCAGCCGCCCCTCACATCACCGGGTAAGAGGAGACTTTATTGTAAAGGAGAGAGCAGTACGGAGGGTCCACCTAGATCCCCCATCATATGATAAACACATAGAAACAATGTATTCAGTCAGTGTGTGTGTTTCCTACAGATGGATCCAGTAATGGGAACTCACCAGAGAGATGTCCCCATCCTCTGTATTCCTGGGATTCCACACAGGAAGATCACACCATCCCTCACCATCATCAGGTTGATGAGGAACAATCACTGATAGTATCATTAGGATCTGTACATTATCTACATTGTTACCTTTTGATGTAATTTTTATTCTGTATTCAGAGTGGAAACCTGAGAGATTCTAAAATTGAAGTTAAAGAAGAGATAAAAGAGGAGGATGATGAGGATGGGGGGATGGAGGAGTCCGAGTTTCTAAAAGGACACAAAGATTTATACCAGGACACCATGGGGGAAACATCCAGCTACAGAAACCCACCAGAGAGATGTCCCCGTCCTCTGTATTCCCGGGATTCCACACAGGAAGGTCACACCATCCCTCACCATCATCAGGTAGATAATTGACAATTTTTGGTAGTTCTGATTTATACACAGCATGTTTGTTACAATGAATGATTTATTATACTGTATATTCAGAGTGGAAACCTTGGGGATGATAATATTGATGTTAAAGAAGAGTATAAGGAAGAGGATGAGGAGTATGGTGTGATAAAGGAGTTTTCAGAAGGACACAAGGATAAGATGGAGCCTCTCAATACCAGGAACCCACCAGAGAGATGTCCCCATCCTCTATATTCCCGGGATTTCACACAAGAGAATCACACCATCCCTCACTGTTACAAGGTTGGTGGCACGGAGGTTTTAAAACACGCTTATAGAGACAATGTGTGGATTTTATATGTGATGTCACAATATTAAAGCTTACTGTATATCTTACAGATGATATTCTCTCTCATTTTCTTGATTTAGAGTGGAGATCCAATCGATATAGAATTTGAGGTTAAAGGAGAAGAAGAAGAGAAGTATGTGAGGGATGATCAGCAGTCTATGGAGGAGGATGGAATAACGGGCACATTTATAGAGGAGGACACTCCTACAGAGATCAGCACAGGTGGGTCATTAACACTAAATACATTCCTCCACCCATACTGTTCACTGATTGGTCCAGAGTAGGGCAAGGACTGGGTGGTATCAGCCTGTAATCCCCTGGTCACTTTCCTGAGCTGTGTTCCCCGTCCTGTATTCCTGTATTTCTCTTGGATAATCTTCCTTCTCTGTGCTGCAGACACAATTTATGTATCTAGACTGGATTTATAGAGATTCTGGGGTACAGCTGACAGCAAAATGTTCATTTTCACCATAGGAGTTACTAGACCTAGACACCTGAGATATGTGCTTTAGGTTTTCTGCCCCATACCCGGGTATGGCAAGATCTCTGGCAGACAATTCTCCCAGGGTTACTTGTTCTGCTTTTTGCTGGCTGTGCCGGGTGGAGGGATATGTCTGTATAGTCTCAGACCCAAGTCACTGAGTGCAGTCTCAGGAGATGGGAGGCAGCGGTGTGGGACCTCTGCAACTTGTCTCCTGTAAACATTTAAGCTTCCACTGATTACTGAATACCAATATTTTAAGTCCTGACCCTTACACTGTATAATTTATATTGTACATTACATACTCCTGACCTCTGCACTATATACTCTATATTGTACATTACATTAAAATCCTAATTGTTGTATCCTCTATAAAAAGTTGTACATTACATAAGCCTTACCTCTTTTAAACAGAGTTTTACATGTTGATAATAATGTAATAACATCCTTCAAACATTGGAACCTTAAACAGGAAGTAATTATGAGGGAGGAGTCAATAACCCAATGATGGTGGTCTTCAGAATCAGTCCAGTCTTCAACTTGGTTGTTCTCCCCCCATCCTCACTCTCTGACCTCTGGTGGGGCTCAGCCCCGCTGTTATTCATGACTAAATCATGGACTAAATAAGGAAGTGCAGGACTTCTTGTATTGGGAAGATGACAATGAGTGATAGAGGGGGGTGGGGACGCTCGTCCTATAATCCTCTCATCACTGTCACTCCTATAAAAGACAGGAGATTCAGAGATGTAGGGCTGAAACGACTAATCGATTATGAAAATAGTTGTCAACTATTTTCATAATCGATTAGTTGGTCAGTCAATTAATTGGCCTGCATACAGAATGCATTATTTCTTTACATATCAGAAAATACAGCTCAGTACACCATCCATACATGTCAGTAAATGCCTGAGAACTTGAATGGGCGAAGAGCAATGGCTCATGGGACATGTAGTCCTGGGCAAGAGAAGGAAGCAAGTGATTCTAAAGGCAGACCTTTACCTTCCTATAGGGAAACTCTATACTATACTTTGTGGCTTCCTATAGGGGAACTCTATACTATACTTTGTGGCTTCCTATAGGGGAACTCTATACTATACTTTGTGGCTTCCTATAAGGGAACTCTATACTATACTTTGTGGCTTCCTATAGGGGAACTCTATACTATACTTTGCGGTTTCCTATAGGGGAACTCTGAAGGCAGGAGGGGCGGGTTGGGAGGGTCCAGAAAGGAGGATCAGGGCTGCTCTTTGCAAAACCATTACGCAGAGCAGGTAAGTATGACAAGTTTGTTAAAAAAAAAAAATCCAACAGTTACAATGACAAAGTCATTGTAACTGTTGGATTATTGACAATAATCCATTGTCAATAATCCAACAGTTACAATGACTTTACAATGCATTCTGTATGCAGGCCAATTAATCGACTGACCAACTTCCTCTGTGCAGGGAAGATCAGCATCTGAACCCAGAGAAGGTGGAGGCTGACAGACTGTAGGTAATAGAAGGCAATACTATTACATAAAGTAAAAGTTTACTAGTATTGTGCATTATATTTAAAATTATTATATCCATGAAAAAAGTAGTAGTGATTATCTGCTGTTTTTTTAGTATAAAGGACTATTTTTTTTAATCCCATCATAATAGATGATTAAAATAAAATCATGCTGCTGCTACTAAATGTCCTATGCTGGCCATACACGGATCGATTTTTGGACGAGAATATTCACACAAATATTTGTATGAAAATTTATTTGTACACTCGATGAATGGACGAGTGTAGTTTGAAAATTCCACTTGCTTTTAACATTCAATTTTAAAATGAATGGAACTTCTGAGCAAAAATCACATACACTATTTGAACATTTGTTCGATGGAGAAAAGTTTCCTGTTCTGCTTCTTCGAATTTTCCCGTCACTGTGGTCGGAAATGAACGACGATTTGACCCCACTAATGGTTAGAAAATTGGATGAATGTTTTTTTGAAAGAAAAATGAGTTTGTGTACGGCAAGAATAAGTGACATCAGGTGCAGGGAGCTTGTACCCACCTACCTGTCTATGACAAGGGAGTCTGTCATCCATCATATTATATTACACTCCTGTCTGATCATCTGCAAAACAGCGTTTTACCTCTTTTTTATATTTTAATCATGTTGATCTCTGATTCTGATATGTAGCAGATTCTACCTCTAATAATACATCTATCTGTCTGTTATTCTCAGAGTGGATTAAATATCCAACTACATATCTGGATATTTATATTTACCGCTGCATATAGATATTCAAGAATATTAACTCAATTATACACCAACCTTTTTTTGAGGTTTTTATCCAATTAGTCAATTAATTGAAACCATAATCGGCCAACTAATCAATTATGAAAATAATCATTAGTTGCCGCCCTACAGAGGACCCATTTACTAGTTACCTTGAGGGTGGAATTGTAAGATCCTCAGAGACAAAGCTGCCTGATGTGGGCGGAGTCCTGGTTTAGGGGAACCAATCTGCTCATGTCTAGTAATAATCTTTTTATTTCTATTTTAGTAGATGGACGGGAGATGAGGAAAACCTCAGAGGATTGTCTCACTTTGTCTCCAGACTGTAAAGTAGAAGATGAGGACATCACACAGTATAGTCCAGGAGAAAACCCGACTACCTCAAATGTCCATCCGGCACCACACAGTGTAGATGGACCATCGTATTCCTCTTATCCTGAGGAACCTCAGACTGTGAGGGACAGTGCTGTCCTTCCAACAGATGAGAAGTTTTCCTGTACTGAGTGCGGGAAGTGTTTCCGTTATAAATGCCATCTTAATAAACACATAAGAACTCACACTGGGGAGAAGCCGTTTTCCTGTACTGAGTGCGGGAAGTGTTTCCGTTGTAAATATAGTCTTAATGTGCATAAAAGATCTCACATGGGGCAGAAGCCGTATTCCTGTCCTGAGTGCGGGAAATGTTTTTCACAGAAGTCTAGTCTTTTCACACATCAGAGATCTCACACGGAACAGAAGCCATTTTCCTGTCCTGAGTGCGGAAAATGTTTTTCAGTCAAGTCCAGTCTTTACACACATCAGAGATCTCATACTGGGGAGAAACCGTATTCCTGTTTTGAGTGCGGGAAATGTTTTTCAGAGAAGTCCAGTCTTTACAGACATCAGAGATCTCACACGGGGGAGAAGCCGTATTCCTGTCCTGAGTGCGGGAAATGTTTTTCCCAGAAGTCCCATCTTTACAGACATCAGAGCTCTCACATTGGGGAGAAGCCGTATTCCTGCCCTGAGTGCGGGAAATTTTTTTCCCAGAAGTCCCATCTTTACAGACATCAGAGCTCTCACACAGGGGAGAAGCCGTATTCCTGTCCTGAGTGAGGGAATTGGTCCTCACTGAAGTCCTGCCTTCCTGTACATCAGGGATCCCACACAACCTTCGAGGTGTATTAGTGCCTTGAGTGTGGGAAATGTCTTCTATATGAATGTTGCTGGACATCACAGCTCTCATGTGGGGAAGAAGCACACCCTGATATTCACCTCAGATATACTTCATGGCTGATCTTCATCATGTAAGAAACTGTTTCAGGGGTGTGGAAATTTTTTTGAAAAAACAACTTGTCCAAGGGACTAAATCGGGGTCCCAATCTCCTCGTCTCTTATGACAATCTCTTTGTCCCTTATGACAATCTCCTTGTTCCTCATCTACCAGAGAGCTCAGCAGTGGTGTGGGAGTTCATTGAAAACTTCAAGCCGACATCGGCAAAGGACAGAACTCTGTGAATGAATGGCACGGCCGCGCTCTTTTCATAAAGTGACAGTCGGTATGGGGAACTTCTCCCCGCACAGCTGTCACACAGAGGACTCGGATCGCTGAGCCGCTGCAGGAACATGTAACATGTTACCGAAGATGAACGCTTCCATTAACCCTTTCACTGCCAGAGCCGTTTTTGCCCTCATGTTTAACCACTTCAATACCAGAAACTTTCACCTCCTTCCCCTCCGAGCCAATTTTCATCTTTTAGCACTCTCACACTTTGAATGACAATTACTCAGCCATGTAACACTATAGCAGAATTACATTTTTATCTTTTTTCCCACAAATAGAGCTTTCTTCTGGTGGTATTTGATCACCACTGGGGTTTTATTTTATGTGCTACAAATAAAAAAAGACAGAAAATTAAAAAAAAAAAAAGTTTTTCTTTGTTTCTGTTGTAAAATGTTATTAAGTTTTCTCTTTCACTGATGGGCATTGATGAGGAGGCACTAAAATGCAGAACTGATAAATGGCACTGATAGGCATCCCTGATGGGCACTGATTGGCATTACTGGTGGTCATCGCTGATGGTCCTGTACTGATAATCAATGCTGAATATCAGTGCAGATTCCCGCCTGTCAGGAGAGACGCTGATCGTCTCTCCTCTACTTGCACCTTGCCAGCATGAATAAAAGAAAAGCTGATAACGGGCACTTCCTGGTTATGATGTAATTAGCTTTGATTGGACACAGCTGATCACAGGGTAAAAAGCCTACGTCACAGGCTCTTTACTGAGATTGCAGATGCGGTGTGTCAGAGCGACACACCGCACCACCAACTGTCGCACACCTGAGCAGGTTATTCTTCTGGATGTCATATGACATCCCGTCAGGATAATGGAATCCCCGCCTGGCCGTCATTCTGCTATTGGCTGGGTGGGATGGAGTTAAAAAATAATTTTAGGCCTGAAGATTATGTAAAACCCCCAATACAAGATATATTTTCTGAAATCAGACACCCCAGAGAATAAAATACTGGTAGTTCCAATTTTTTTTGTCACGCGATATTACCGGAAACGCAACATTTTAGTAAAAAACACACTGTCCATTGTAGGGGGCACAAAAACACAATGAATTACCCAATTTTTCTGGTAAAATATAAAAGCTGAGGTTTCACGGAGTAAATAGATACCCAACATATCAAACCTTACATTTGTGTGCTCCTGTGAAATGGTGACAACCTTCAGTACCCTATATTTTCTATAGGCAACGCTTTAAAAGCCCCCTATAGGTCATCAGTTTGGTGTTATGGAGGAGGTCTGGTGATAGAATTATTGGTCTCATTCTGGCTTGCGTAGCGATATGTGACATGTGTATCGCAATCAACGTTTTCAGACGTAGGCGCCCAACGTGTGAGTTTATGTTTATACATGCGTATATGTGGGGGGTGGGGCCTCCGATTTTTATTTTATTTTATAGGGGTGTTATGTGCCCGGGTTTAAATTAAAATTTTGTACAATTTACAAAAAAAAAAAAATTTTCATCACATCAGACTTTTTCAACCGGTGTGCCTAGAGGTTTCTTCAGGGGTGCCTTGGCAAAATGCCGAACAATTGCCCCAAAATTGTATACAAGCTGGAGGGTGGATGAAACCTTTTAGTTACACAAAGCCTCAGGTTTTCATTGTACACCATTACAACCTTCTAGCTGCCAACCTCCTAACGACCAATGACATCATGAGCTGATAAGGAGGATGTCAGTTGCCTGAATATCATCCTTGTGTGATCCTCCCCCGCCTCTCTCTATCAGTTTTGGAGTCTCATTACCTGAGTGATGGAGAAAAACTGAGGGAGAAGAGAAAAATTGGAATACTAGTCAGTACCAGTTTGCAAAAGTGTATTTGCTTTGGAAGAATAAATCACTTCTATTTTTGGGTGTCCTACGTGTATTGATGTTGCTGCATTATGTAGAACTATTAGAATACTTTTTACATTTTAGATTGGGGCACCAAGACTGTCCATAATTTTGGAGTGTACCTTGACTGAGGACATAAAGTCCCCTATGTGATGATTTTTTGGTAACAGGTTCTCTTTAATGAAACATCCAGGGTCTAAAGGACCCCCAATGTCTCCCCTGTGCTCCACTGTATGTTATGTAATGCAGATCACACTGCAGTATATTCTTTCCTGGCCTTGATGGCGGGGAAACTCTCAATGGGGACCCGGAAGTGATGTCATACATGTCACTTCTGGGTCAGGAAGAAGAAGGGGAGGAGAGCGGATGTGAGTCCTCTCTCCTCCCTCCCCTCTACCCATCATCACCCGCTATGCTGGTCCCGGGTCCCAGATGGGTAAGAGGATCCCGGGATACATAGCGGGTGTGTGTCGGGGGGGCATTTTACCGGGGGGGTGTGGAAACATTCGCTCCGCTCAGCCACCTGAATGCTTCCATCCAACAAGTAAACCTGCTCCTTGCTTGCCCACAGCAGGACTAAATGTCCTGACCTGTCCAGCCCTCAGAACTGCATGTCCCGGGTGTCAGGCGATAGGAATTGTACATCCCTGAGTTCATAAGGAGATCACAGATCACCAAAGACATGGATGAAGTGTTGTACTGTGTTGGCCATTGATAGCAGGAGAAAAATAAAAATGGAGTCATTACCTTTCATTGGCTGAGTACATTTTGTGGTGTAAGATTTCACAAACACTTAGAGGTCTATTAAAAAAAAAATATTTGAATGAATGTGAGAAGCATTCACCCAGCTGTGATGAATATTGGATGTATTTTATTTCATACACTGATTTCCTTGGCTCCATCTAGTGGTCATAATGCAGTATTGTGCTATTTTTACTAATGGCGCTATGTCAGGAAAAATACCCCATTATGGTCACTAGATGGAGCTGACAATCATAGGAAATCACTTTGTTACATTATGGTCAGAATATGTAATGGCTGAATGAATGATTGTCACATTCGTACCATTAATTTTCTATAAGTAGACCCCTTAGTTTCCTTTATCAGACATGTCTTCATACTAATACCTGGAGTCATAGTCATGCACTAAAAACTGCCAAAACAGCACATAGACCCCCCCTAGGTTCTTCTATGCGTTTTGGGGATCTTTGGAGGGTCTGTAAAAAAAAAAAAGAAGCTAGCAATGAAATGTCGTTTTCTGGAAATTACACTTTTTCTGTAGCCCATCCTACAGAAAGAATGAAAAAATGTATAGAGCCCCCCAAATATATAGCAGACCCTCTGAGTCTAAGATGGGTATTAAAGGGGGGACCTCACACAAAAAAAAGTGTGTGCCCCACCCCAGAAAATCCAAACCAAACCCTTAATCCAAACATGCAGCCTGGATGACCAGAAAATGGGGAGGGACAAGCATGTGGCTCCACCCCTTCTCCTGAACCATACCAGACCATGTGCCCTCAACATGGGGTTGCCTTGCCAGGAGGGACCCCTCATTGTAAAGCACCTTGTTCCCATGTTGATAAGGAAAAGTGCTTCATCCCCACAACCCTGGCTTGGTGATTGTGGGGGTCTGTGGGCAGGGGGGCTTATGAGAATCTGGAACCCATCTTTAATATTAGGGGTCCCACAGATACTGCCCCCCCTACATGAATGAGTTTGGGGTACATAGCGCCTCTACTCATTCACCAAAAAATATATGTAAAGCAATAATGACCCTCAACGTCCTTTAGTAACCACTTAAGGACCAGAAGATTTGCCCCCTTCCGGACCAGGCCATTCTTTGCCATACGGCACTGCATCGCTTTAACTGACAATTGCACAGTCTTCTGACGCTGTACCCAAATAAAATTAATGTCCTTCTTTTCTCACAAATAGAGCTTTCTTTTGGTGGTATTTAATAATTTCTGCGGTTTTTATTTTGTGCTATAAAAAAACCCAATATTTTTGACTGATTTTTGGGACCATTGACACTTATACAGCAATCAGTGCTATAAAAATGTCACTGGCAGGGAAGGGGTTAACACTAGGGTGAGATCAAGGGGTTAAATGTGTGTCCTAGGGAGTGATTCTAACTGGGGGGAATGGGAATGACTGGGGGAGGAGACCGATCATTGTTCCTAAGCATTAGTAACAACAGATCAGTCTCAACTCACCTGACAGAATAGAGATCTGTCTGTTTACATTGACAAACCTCCATTCTCTTTCTCTCAGGAGCGATTGAGGGTGCCCAGCAGACATCACGACACGGGCGCACACACCCTCCTAATGCTCCTAAAGCGGCCGATGTACAGCTATAACTAGCATAACTGCGGCAGCTGGACCTCAGGTGGTTAAAATAAAATCCCCCAAAAAGTCTCTCTCTGTAAATCCATCATCAATCCCGATGCCAACCACCTATTGTCTCACCAATGACCCGCCACTCAGGACCGATCTCTGATGGTAACACTCGCTGACTGATAGCATCCTGAGCTGTCATCAGCTATATAAAGGAAGGGGCGGGGATAGAGGTGACATCATTGCCCAGATATGGCCATATTCAGACAATGATGTCATGATCTATGCCACACCCATTTGCCTATGTGGCCATGTAAGGGAATGGACTGGGTGAAGTCGGCGGTTGCTAAGGATGCAGCTGTTGCAGCTAGCCGTTGCTTCCCTAGAAACCAGTGACAGCCAGAAGCCATCACATTCATCTGCACCAAATGCCGTAAACATTGGATGTTCAGAAGAATGTGGGAGGAGCCAGTGTTCATCCAATCTTCTGTTCAGACACGGAGCTCCTCCCTAATGCAGATTATTGTCAGTGTGTGGAAGTGATTGTATCTGGCAGACAAGTCATCACACCAGGATTCTAGATTGAAGGATCGCTTGGGGGACACCTTAAGAGTTCCCTTCACTGGAACTAAGGGACCAAGCCCAACCCCTAAAAAACAACCCCACACCACAATCCCCCCTCCACCAAATGATTTGGACTAGTGCACAAAGCAAGGTCCGTAATGACATGAATGAGCCAGTTTGGGGGGGGGGGGGGACTTGACTGGCCTGCACAGAGTCCTGACCTCAACCTGATAGAACACCTTTGGAATGAATTGGAGTAGATACTTGAGACAGGCCTTCTCATCCAACATCAGTGCCTGACCTCACAAATGCGCTTCTGGAAGAATGGTCAAACAATTCCATAGACACACTCCTAAACCTTGTGGACAGCCTTTCCAGAAGAGTTGAAGCTTTTATAGCTGCAAAGGGCGGGCCAACTTAATATTGAACCCTACGGACTAATGCCTCGTACACACGGTCAGATTTTCCGACGGAAAATGTGTGATAGAACCTTGTTGTCGGAAATTCCTACCGTGTGTAGGCTCCATCACACATTTTCCATCGGATTTTCCGACACACAAAGTTTGAGAGCAGGATATAAAATTTTCCGATCGTGTGTACACAAATCCGACAGACAAAGTGCCAGGCATGCTCAGAATAAATAAAGAGATGAAAGCTATTGGCCACTGGCCCGTTTATAGTCCCGACGTATGTGTTTTACGTCACCGCGTTCAGAATGATCGGATTTTCCGACAACTTTGTGTGACCGTGTGTATGCAAGACAAGTTTGAGCCAACATCCGTCTGAAAAAATCCTAGGATTTTGTTGTCGGAATGTCCAAACAAAGTCCGACCGTGTGTACGGGGGGGCATATGACTGGGATGCCATTAAAGTTCATGTGCGTGTAAAGGCAGGTGTCCCAATACTTTTGACAATATAGTGTACATAGCACTGTGGGTGCTTTTTAAATGCGTTGATTTGGGAGCTTTTCATAAATTGTTACTATTCAGAGAGTCCCATTCTATTTTTGCATGTGGTGTATCAGTGGTGAGGAATAGGGATGGGCGAACGGCTCGGCCCGAGCATAAGTTCGGGCCGAACTTTGGTTGTTCAGATGTTCTGCGAACAACGAACATTATGCGGTGTTCGCGGCAAATTCGGAAGCCACGGAACCCTGTTAAAGTCTATGGGACACTAACATGAAAAACCAAAAGTGCAAATTTTAATGGTTTATATGCAAATTATTGCCATAAACAGTGTTTAGGGACCCGGGTCCTGCCCCAGGGGACATGTATCAATGCAAAAAAAGTTTTAAAAATGGCAGTTTTTTCAGGAACAGTAATTTTAATAATGCTTAAAGTGAAACAATAAAAATTAACTATTCCTTTAAATATTGTGCCTGGGGGTGTCCTTAGTCTGCCTGTAAAGTAGCGCATCTTTTCAGTGTTTAGAACAATACCACATCAAAATGACACTGCTAAAGTAAAAAAAAGTAATTTAAAACTGATGACGGCTGTAATGTATTGTCGGATCCTTTCAATATAGATAAAAATCATTGAAAAAAACGGCATGGGTTCCCCCCAGTCCATTACCAGACCCTTTAGGGTCTGGTATGAATATTAAGGGGAACCCCGAATCAAAATGTAAAAAAAATTGCGTGGGGGTCCTCCCAAAATCCATACCAGGCCCTTCAGGTCTGATATGGGTATTAAGGGGAACCCTGCACCAATTTTTTTTAAAAAATTGCGTAGGGGTCCCCCAAAATCCATACCAGACCTGGGTCTGGTATGGATTTTAGGGGAACCATGCACCAAAATTTTAAAAAAATGGTGTGGGGCCCCCCAAAATCCATACCAGACCCTTATCCGAGCATGCAACCTGGCAGGCCACAGGAAAAGAGGGGGGGAAAGAGCGCCTCCCCCCTTCTGAACCGTACCAGGCCACATGCCCTCAACATGGGGAGGATGCTTTGGAGTTTGCCCCAAAACAGCTTGTCTCCATGTTGATGGGGACAAGGGCCTCATCCCCACAACCCTTTCCCGGTAGTTGTGGGGGTATGCGGGCGGGGGCTTATTGGAATCTGGAAGCCTCCTTTATAGCAAGGGAACCCCCAGATACTGACCCCCCCATGTGAATTGGTAATGGGTACATTGTACCCCTACCATTTCACATATAAAGTGTCAAAAATAGTAAAAATGACAGGAGACACTTTGGGACAAGTCCTTTATTAAAAAATAAAAATGTCTCACGATGTAAATACATCTTCGATGACAGCGCCCGATGTACCGAAAGAAAAAAAAACAAAAAAACGCAACAGCTCTGCCTCCATGGGAGGCTCCCAAACACTGCATGCTTCTTCTCAATGACAGCTGTTATATAGCTGAGGGCAGGGCCACCTGGTTACGTAAACAGGTGAGCCCCCCCCACCTCTGATGCCACGTGATGTCAGAGGAAGGCGGGGTCATCCATTTACGTCACCGAGTGGCCCTGCCCTCAGCTATATAACAGCTGTCAAAGCGAGAAATGTGCAGTGTGCGGGAGCCAACCCTGGAGGCGGAGCTGTTGCGTTTTTTTTCGGTCCATCGGACGCTGTCATCGAAGATGGATTTACATCGTGGTACATTTTTATTTTTTATTATTTAATAAAGGACTTGTCCCAAAGTGTCTCCTGTCATTTTTACTATTTTTGACACTTTTTTGTGAATTGGTAGGGGTACAATGTACCTGTTACCAATTCACATGGGGGGGCGGGATTTGGGGGTCCCCTTGTTAAAGTGGACTTCCAGATTCCGATAAGCCCCCCACAACCACTGGCCAAGGGTTGTGGGGATGAGGCCCTTCTCCTCATCAACATGGGGACAAGGTGCTTTGGGGGGCCGCTACCCCAAAGCACCCTCCCAATGTTGAGGGCATGTGGCCTGGTACGGTTCAGGAGGGGGGGCGCTCTCTCACCCCCCCCCTCTTTTCCTGCGGCCTTCTAGGTTGCGTGCTTGGATAAGGGTCTGGTATGGATTTTAGGGGGACCCCTATGCCATTTTTAAAAAAAATTTGGCTCAGGGTTCCCCTTAATATCCATACCAGACCTGAAGGGCCTTGTATGGATTTTGGGGGGAACCCCAAGCAATTTTTTTTTATTTTGGTTCGGGGTTCCCCTTAATATTCATACCAGACCCAAAGGGCCTGGTAATGGACTGGAGGGGGGACCCATGCCGTTTTTTTTTCACGTTTTATCTATATTGCTGGAACCCGACAATTCATTACAGCCGCAATCAGTTTTATTTTTTTTTTTCCTTTAGAAATGTAATTTTGCTATGGTATTGTTCTAAGCACTGGAAAACTGAGCCACTTTATAGGCATACTATAGACACCACCCAGGCACAATACTTAAATGAATATTTCATTTTTATTGTTTCACTTTAAGCGTTATTAATGTCCCCTGGGGCAAGACCCAGGCCCCCAAACACTTTTTATGGCAATAACTTGCATATAAGCCTTTAAAATGAGCACTTTTGATCTTTCATGTTTGTGTCCCATAGACTTTAACAGTGTTGGAGTGTTCATCCAAATGTTTTGCCTGTTCGTAAGTTCTAGTGCGAACCGAACCTGGGGGTGTTCTGCTCATCCCTAGTGAGGAATACTGAGGAGGAAGAAGCAAGAGGAATATCTGATGCCACATATGCCCAAGGTGGGGCAACAACTGTGATATGACTTTGATCCATATTGTGGAAATATGCCCCCTACAGCTTCAGGATGGTTTGCAAGAAGTTTCCTGAAATCACCAGGAAAGTGAGAGTACTTCCAGGAACCCAAAGCAGAAGAAAAGTAGAAAGGTTAGTAAAGAGACCTCCTTCCATGTTTGCCTACAGGACTCCTCCTTGTCTCCCATCCTCTGGTACTCCCTACCCCAATCTGTCTCACTATCTCCCAATCTATCCATCTTTAGATGACCCCTGAAAACCGTTCTCTTTAAATTAGTGTTGATTTACTAAAACTGGAGCATTCAGAGGGCAGCTGTGCATGTTAGCCAATCAGCTTCTAACTTCAACTTGTTCAATTAAGCTTTGACAAAAAACATGGAAGCTGATTGGCTTCTATACAGAGCTGCACTAGATTCTGCACTCTCCAGTTTTATTAAATCCACCCCAATGTGTTTTTATTTTCTCCATCAGCTCGTCCACCACCGTTATTACCTTTTGTATCGCTTGACCCTTCCTCTTAGATTGTAAGCTCTAACGAACAGTGCCCTCTGATTCTTCCTCTATTTAATAGTATTGTAACTGTAATGACTGTCTTCATTTTGCAAAGTGCTATGAAAACTGTTGCCGCTATATAAATTCTTCATAGTAATAATAATGTGCCAAGGTAGGTGGTCGCTGGCAGAGGTGCCAAGGCTGAGGATACAGGCTTGTGTGTCCCCCCCTCTTGGAAAGACACAAGGGGGATATGTAACAGTGCTGTGTCTTGTGTCAGAAGGGATAGAGGTCACACAGGGGTCTCACTTATGCAGGTTGAGGGGTTCTGATTTTGCACTTTGCTCCAGGATTGGCAAATCCTGGATTAAGCTCTGTAGTTCAGAGGCTTTGTAGAGACTTTTGAGGTATGAAGCCTCTAATCCTGTATCCACATTTTACATAAAAACAACATCCTGATTGTACAGGTGTGCACAGACCTTATAGTATAGGGACTGTCTGTGGTTCAGGCCTCCTTCCCCCTGAGACAAGGGCTGTCTGTGGTTCAGGGCTTCTTCCCCTGGAGACCATGGACAGCCCCTTGTGGTTCAGGGCTTCTTACCCTGGGGACAAGGAAGGTTCTTTAGTTCATGGCACCCTCCCCTGGAGACAAGAGCTGTCTATAGTTCAGGTCTCCTTCTCCTGGAAACAAGGGGCCGTCTATGGTTCAGGGCTCATTCCCCTCGAGACAAGGAGCTGTCAATGGTTTAAGGCTCCTTCCCCTGGAGACAAGGAGTTGTCAATGGTTCAGGGCTCCTTCCACTGGAGACAAAGGTCTGTCTATGGTTTAGGACTCCTTCCCCTGTTGACAAGGGCTGTCTATGGTTCGGGGATACTTTACCTGGAGACAAGGGGCTGTCCATGGTTCAGGGCTTCTTACCCTCGAGACAAGGGGCTGTTCATGGTTCAGGGCTCCTTCCCCTGGAGACAAGAGGCTGTCTATGGTTCAGGGCTCCTTCCCCTTGAGACAAGAGGCTGGCTATGGTTAAGGTCCTCTTCCCCTGGTGACAAGGGTCTGTCCATGGTTCAGGGCTCCTTCCTCATGAGACGAGGAGAGACAGAGTTCCATTCTTATCTTAAGGAGAGGCGATCAGGTCTGACCAGTTCATTACCTGAGAGGGGTACTAAGAGACTGCGTGTGATCAGTCAGGATCCTGTACAGATCACGTTGTGCAGCTGGTGGGTAGGAATTCCTGAAATTCCCTTCACTGGCTGGGCTGGAGTTCACGGAAGGAGCTACATTTGAGTGACTCACTCCATACTTATCTTCTGTATAATGATCAATCTTTATGATCAGATCTTATTGATCGGGATTTATAGAATTGTAGATCCTCCATCTCAGTCTGAAGAAGAACTCTTTTGTGAAAGGTGGAGGTCTGTCCATGGTCTGTCTGTACTGTTGGTGGAATCTGTGGTAGGTAACCAGTGATTTAAGTCTCATCAGATTGGGAATCACACCAGAATGACTGTGTATGGCGTATATATACATGGAGACAATGGATTATCACATCAACGTCTGAGAAGTGTTTCTGCTGGAACATCGTTTTATTCTTATATAATGAGGTTTTATTGGAATTGTAAATAAAATAAATTTTTAGACATTTTCTGTTGATTCTTCTGAATACCAACATATAGACCCCTCAGAAATCCTCCGACCACATCGTTCCAAATTTACACCCTCATACACCCAGCCTGAGGAAGGTTTAGACTTGTTCTGATCTCTGTATATAAAGAGGAAGTTGGAAGCACCAAGCAATGAGTTGTGTAAGAAGTGATTGAAGGCAGAGCAGGCTCCGATAGAGGAATTAGAAGAAATTCCCCTACCCCTCATCCCCTTCCTGCATTACAAAATCATTGTAAGTTCAGATTAACTTTTTATTCCCACACATTCTGTCTTCATACAGTAGAAGAAGTTGGACACTCCCAGTGCATGGTTCCAGGTTTTATCTTCCAGAATCTTCTGTGATTGGACTCATCACCTTTCTAGAACTATTTTCAGGTATCTTCATTGTCGGGAAGTACAAACAATCAGGAGGATGTATGGGCAGATCTAACAAGGCGAGACCCCACCGATCATTCTTCTGAATGATCTAAATAAAGTCGATATCCATGTAGCACCCTGATGTTTAGGCAGGGTTGTAATTAAATTTATTTGCCAAGTGGTAGTTGCCTTGGCCAATTGCTAGAAGGTCAATTGACTTCGCCCTAATCCTGGAATTGCTGCACTTCTCTCTTCTATCGCTAGGTGGCCGGGTATCTGGTGACATTAGATGAGACAAGAACAATGCAAGGACAGATTAGGATTAGATGGGGTGTCTCAGCCAATGGGCAGGGGTTTTCTTGAATCCCTTGGCCTGCTGGGAGAACCTATTTATTTGGGTGAAGTCAGGTGATCGGGGTTCTGTGCCACCTGGACAGCTGTCTGGACGTGTGTTGTACTGTTGCGGGGTACCCGGTTCGGCATGCTCCAGACATGTGGGTTCTGTCTGGATATGGAGAACCTAAGACCCTGCCCAGGCTGTCCAAGGTACAGCATATTATCATTAAGAGAGTGGCTGAGGAATATGGATATCTGTATCTTTATATACCGGCTCATCTAGAGAAAGAAATCCTGGATAAAGAAACCCAATGGGTAGATGAAGCTGTGCAAAGTTTCCTCAGAATCTCTTTGTGGGTGGACTTTCCAAAGCTGTCACCCAAGATAGTTGAGAGATATATTTCAGTGTTGCACACCTGGGGCTATGGCCGCAAAATCAACTCAGATTGTGTGATCATCTGTAGGTCAAACAAGAAGGACAGTAAACACTTCATCACTACGGTAAATGCCAAAGGAGAGGCCTTGAAGTTACCTGATCCCAGATATTACTGGTAGATGTTGAAATGTGTTTTACTGACACCATGTGGATTACAAATATGTACTTAGTGGAGATAAGACGCTATGCTGAAAAGCCACTCCACCTTTGAACAGAAAATTGTTGCTAGTGGAGAACATTCCTGTTGGCTGTATTGCTGAGACCCATTTTTGGCCTGCTGGGAGAACCTATTTATTTGGGTGGAGTCAGGTGATCAGGGTTCTGTGCCACCTGGACACCTGTCTGGGTGGACGTGTGTTGTATTGTCCCGAGCTGCTAGGCCAGAAACCTAAGGCCTACCCCGGGGACATCTGGCTGCTAGGCTGTCTGAGGACCTATCCAAAACTGGGAGAAGCAGCGTAGGGTTGGGACTACGGGCTTGTAGTCCAACCAGAAGTAACGGTTCCCCCGGCCGGGGAACCAGTTGTGGTCGGAGGTAGAGGGGAAGCTGTCGCCACTAAGAGACCATCCTCCTTGCTACCAGAGGTCACCGTCAGTAAACTGAGGCCAGTACCAGAGCAGACTTCTCACCAGCCAGGGACAGTTAAGAAGTGGGAAAACTTCAGCAACTGCCAAGAGAGGGAACCAGCAGAACAGCAGAGGTGACACTTGTGAAGTGCCAAGCCAGGGACCTAACATGTCAGCAGGGGTGAAGCTTGATGAGTATCTGTGAGTGCCAAGCCAGGGACCCAGCAGTGAAGCAGGGGTGAGGCTTGAGGAAGATACAGAGTGATACAGCGAAAGAGCTCATGGGATCCAGTGGCTAGAGGATCTGAAGTCTAGTGAGAGAAACTGGGTGCTCATTGAGTGAAGACCCACAGTGAGTGAGTGTGGGGTAAAAAGAACCGTTTGTGTTGCAGATAGTTTAATACCCTTACCGTTAGTAACAGCTACAAGATTGTTGCCATAGGAGACAGCGGTCCTACCTATACAGAAGTGGTGTCCAGCTGGAGGCCTTCACCTGTATAGCTGTCTACCTATAGAAGTCTTGGAGTCTGCTAATTATATTTGCATCTACCTAAGGGTGTCCTGGCCCTAACCCTCTCTCCCACAGTTCTGTTTAAGAGACAATAAATCTCTTTGCATTCAAAAAGTGTCTGGCGCCCACCTGTTCATCTTGCATTACACCCACCATGCCTTGTAACCCACTCTACACCGAAGGATGTCAGCTCTCCCTAACTCTGGAGGTAACTATTAGGCCTAAAGAGGTCTGGGACTTTGCTACACCAGGATCAGACGTTCCCACAGAAAGATTCTTCTCTTGTACAATGTCAGGACAGGTTATGTGTTGATTATCCAGGATCAGACGTTCCCACAGAAAGATTCTTCTCTTGTACAATGTCAGGACAGGTTATGTGTTAATTATCCAGGATCAGATGTTCTCACAGAAAGATTCTTCTCTTGTACAATGTCAGGACAGGTTATGTGTTGATTATTCAGGATCAGACGTTCTCACAGAAAGATTCTTCTCTTGTACAATGTCAGGACAGGTTATGTGTTGATTATTCAGGATCAGACGTTCTCACAGAAAGATTCTTCTCTTGTACAATGTCAGGACAGGTTATGTGTTAATTATCCAGGATCAGAGGTTCCCACAGAAAGATACTTCATTGGTACAATGTCAGGACAGGTTATGTGTTGATTATCCAGGATCAGATGTTCCCACAGAAAGATTCGTCTCTTGTACAATGTCAGGACAGGTTATGTGTTAATTATCCAGGATCAGACGTTCCCACAGAAAGATTCTTCTCTTGTACAATGTCAGGACAGGTTATGTGTTGATTATCCAGGATCAGACGTTCCCACAGAAAGATTCTTCTCTTGTACAATGTCAGGACAGGTTATGTGTTGATTATTCAGGATCAGACGTTCTCACAGAAAGATTCTTCTCTTGTACAATGTCAGGACAGGTTATGTGTTGATTATTCAGGATCAGACGTTCTCACAGAAAGATTCTTCTCTTGTACAATGTCAGGACAGGTTATGTGTTGATTATCCAGGATCAGACGTTCCCACACAAAGATTCTTCTCTTGTACAATGTCAGGACAGGTTATGTGTTGATTATCCAGGATCAGACGTTCCCACAGAAAGCTTCTTCTCTTGTACAATGTCAGGACAGGCTATGTGTTGATTATCCAGGATCAGATGTTCCCACAGAAAGATTCGTCTCTTGTACAATGTCAGGACAGGTTATGTGTTAATTATCCAGGATCAGACGTTCCCACAGAAAGATTCTTCTCTTGTACAATGTCAGGACAGGTTATGTGTTGATTATCCAGGATCAGACGTTCCCACAGAAAGATTCTTCTCTTGTACAATGTCAGGACAGGTTATGTGTTGATTATCCAGGATCAGACGTTCCCACAGAAAGATTCTTCTCTTGTACAATGTCAGGACAGGTTATGTGTTGATTATGCAGGATCAGACGTTCCCACAGAAAGATTCTTCTCTTGTACAATGTCAGGACAGGTTATGTGTTGATTATCCAGGATCAGACATTCCACATGGTAAATGATCACAGGAATGACTGCTGTGGGCTGGGAACCACCATGGCCAGGATCGTCACTGACAGACATGCGCCATCTTTGTAATGTTTACACCATTCAAATCTCTTCCTGCAGCTGAACGTCTAATCACCGTACTGTGCTTGAAGTCTTCTGTAGATATCTTTGGGTTTTACACCTTTGTTCACAAGAAACTTCATCACCACATGCTGTTCTATGCCCACACTAACACTGTTATCTGACATCCTGAATAACGGTCCCTGGACTGGCCACGACATGTGCACTCCCCATCAGTAATAGGACACACTTACCACTGCATGTAGTACTGTCACACTACCATCCCTTATTATACGTGTAAAATGAAAAGTCTCGGTTTGACTTGAATGCCCCTCATAGTGCAATATTTCATTATGGCCACTAGATGGAGCTAAGGAAATCAGTGTATGAAATAATATACATCCAATATTCATTACAGCTGGGCGAATGCTGGTCACATTCATACAACTAAATAGACCTCTAAGTGTTTGTTTACACCACAAAATTTACTCAGCCAATGAAAGGTAATGACTCCATTTTTATTTTTCTACTGCTATCAATGGCCAACACGGTACAACACTTCATCCATGTCTTTGGTGATCTCTGATCTCCTTATGAACTGTTTCTTACATGGTGAAGATCAGCCATGGAGTATATCTGAGGTGTATATCAGGGTGTGCTTCTTCCCCACATGAGAGCTGTGATATCCAGCAACATTCATATAGAAGACATTTCCCACACTCAAGGCACTAATACACCTCGAGGGTTGTGTGGGATCCCTGATGTACAGAAAGACAGGACTTCAGTGAGGAACAATTCCCTCACTTAGGACACGAAAGGGGCTTCTCCTCTGTGTGAGATCTCTGATGTCTGGAAAGATTGGACTTATCTGAAAAACGTTTTCCACACTCAGGACAAGAAAATGGCTTCTCCTCCGTGTGAGATCTGTGATGTCTGTAAAGACTGGACTTCAATGAAAAACATTTCCCGCACTCAGGACAGGAATACGGCTTCTCCCCCGTGTGAGATCTGTGATGTCTGTAAAGACTGGATGTCTCTGAAAAACATTTCCCGCACTCCATACAGGAATATGGCTTCTCCCCTGTGTGAGATCTCTGATGTTTATAAAGACTGGATGTTTCTGAAAAACATTTCCCGCACTCAGAACAGGAATGTGGCTTCTCTCCCGTGTGAAATCTCAGATGTTTGTAGAGATCAGACTTCTGTGAAAAACATTTCCCACACTCAGGACAGGAATACAGCTTTGCCCCAGTGTGAAACGTCTGATGTCTATAAAGACTCGACTTCTCTGAGAAACATTTCCCGCACTCAGGACAGGAATATGGCTTCTCTCCCGTGTGAGATCTCTGATGTCTACGAAGACTGGAGTTCACTGAAAAGCATTTCCCGCACTCAGGACAAAAATACGGCTTCTCCCCTGTGTGAGTTCTTTTATGCACATTAAGTTCAGATTTAAAATGGAAACACTTGCCACACTCAGTACAGGAAAGCCTGTTATCTGTTGGAAGGACGGCACCGTCCCTCACAGTCTGAGGTTCCTCAGGATAAGAGGAATACGATGGTCCATCTACACTGTGTGGTGCCGGATGGACATTTGAGGTAGTCGGGTTTTCTCCTGGACTATACTGTGTGATGTCCTCATCTTCTACTTTACAGTCTGGAGACAAAGTGAGACAATCCTCTGAGGTTTTCCTCATCTCCCGTCCATCTACTAAAATAGAAATAAAAAGATTATTACTAGACATGATCAGATTGGTTCCCCTAAACCAGGACTCCGCCCACATCAGGCAGCTTTGTCTCTGAGGATCTTACAATTCCACCCTCAAGGTAACTAGTAAATGGGTCCTCTGATCTCCTACCAGATCATTTCTTTATTCATGGACCTTAGTCAGAGAGTGAGGAAACAAGGAGAACTGTCTTTTATAAGAGTAATACAAGTAAAAGGCGCAAATACTTAGAGTTCTACTACAACCCAATTGATATGTAGGAATTCCATAGAGAGTCTATGAAATATAAATGTCATAAAAGTTCATACACTAAGGGCTGCCACCACGTGGGAATAGAAGCCAGATTCCAGCAAGGCTGAAAATAAAAAGGGGAGAGGCGCCTCTAAGTCTAGGAGTTAAAAATAATTTAATGGAAATACACAATTGGCAACTCACATGTGTGGGAAAATTAAAAGGCACATCTGTAAGTATGAGTCCCGAGGAATGTCATTGGTGGAAAGTCACAGTTTCTCCACTCCTGTCTCTGCCGAGCGCTGGGGTCCCGATGATAACTGCTGAGATGGAAGAATGGCCGTACAGTTAAAGGAACCAGAGTGAGGCTTGGTGCGCGGATGGCTCGGCGGCGTGAGGAGGTGACGTCACCGGAGTGCGACGCGTTTCTGAGCATGCGCGCTGCGTATGTTGTGCCAGCTGCACTCCTTTCTCAAGCAAGGTATTGCTTGAGAAAGGAGCATGGCTGCTGCAACATTTGCAGCAACATACGCAGCACGCATGCTTGGAAATGCATCGCACTCGGGTGACGTCATCTCCTCACGCCGCCCAGCCACCCGCTCACCAATCCTCACTCTGGTTCCTTCCACTGTACGGCCATTCTTCCATCTCAGCAGTGATCATTGGGACCTCAACGCTCGGCAGAGAGAAACTGTGACTTTCCACAGATGACATTCCTCGTGACTTATACTTATAGATATGCCTTTTAAATTTTCCCACACATGTGAGTTGCCAATTGTATATTTTATGTTTTTTTAACTCCTACACTTAGAAGGGCCTCTCCCCTCTGTTTTTTTTATAGAAGTGACAGTGATGAGGGGATTATAGGACAACCACCCCCTCTATCACTCATTGCCATCTTCCCAACACAAGAAGTCCTGCACTTCCTTGTTTAGTTCATGATTTAGTCATGAATAACAGCGGGGCTGAGCCCACCAGAGGTCAGAGAGTGAGGATAGGGGGAGAACAACCAAGATGAAGACTGGACTAATCCTGAAGACCACCATCATTGGGTTATTGACTCCTCCCTATTTATCACTTTCTGTTTAAGGTTCCAAAGTTTGAGGATTTTATCAACATGTAAAAGTCTGTGCTCCAATCAAATCATTAGATATAAAATGTTCAGCTGGTAGAAAATGGGTGTAACAAAAGACACAAGACCACCATCATTGGGTTATTGACTCCTCCCTCATTATCACTTTCTGTTTAACAGTTAGGTCTGTACAGTGTCAGGATCATGTAATGTAGAACAGAGTATATAGTGCAGGGGTCAGGAGTATGTAATATACAACAGAGTATATAGTGCAGGGGTCAGGAGTATGTAATATACAACACAGAGTATATAGTGCAGGGGTCAGGAGTATGTAATGTACAATATAAATTATATAGTGTAAGGGTCAGGAGTAGGGATGGGTTGAACACCTCCCTGTTCGGTTTACAGCAGAACTCCCGAACAGGGGAAATGTTCTAACCCGAACCCCATTGAACATGAAAAATAAAAAGTTGCCATTTTGAAGGCTTATATGCAAGTTATTGGCAATAAAAGGCTTATGGGGGTCTGGGTACTGCCTTGGGGGACATTTATCAATAGAAAAAATATTTTTTTTTTTTTAAGGAGCCGTGATTTTAATTATGCTTAAAGTGCATCAAAAAAATGGAAAATTCCTTTAAATACAGTGCCTGGGGGGCCCCTTAATGTGCCTATAAAGTGGCACATCTGTAGCATGCATAAAGCACGCTGCAGCAAAAATAAGGTTTCTAAAGAAAAAGAAATAGTCAAATCACATTGAAAGTGACTCACAGTAAATTTGCCGGCACCTGGTTATTGAAAAAAAAAAATGGCATGGGGACCCCCCAGTCCGTTCCAGATCCTTATCCAGGCATGCAGCCTGGCAGGTCAGGAAAAGGGGGGGGCGAGTGAGCGCCCCCCCCTTCAGAACTATACCAGGCTACATTTCCCTAACATGGGGGGTGGGTGCTTAGGGGCAGGGGGGCTCTGCCCACCCATACCAAAGCTTGGGGTCCCAAAAATGATGGGGACAAGGGCCTCTTCTCGACAACCCTGGGCTGTGGTTGTCAGGGTCTGTGGGTGGGGGCTTTTAAAAATCTGTAAGCCCCTTTAATAAGGGCCCCCCCATATGTAAATGGGTATCAGGTACATAGTACCCCTACTCATTCACTAAAAAAAGTGTAAAAAAGTAATAAACACAAGAGACAGTTTTTGACAAATCCTTTATTAAAAAAGAAAACATAGTGTCCGATGTAAATCCATCGTCAATCACGCCGCCCGCCGACCTGAAAAATTAAAAACGCTCCACCTCCTGGGAGGCCTCCTGCTGTCTGCCCGCACTGTGCTTTGACATTTCTTAAATAGGCAAGAGGTGGGACCACCTGGCTAAGTCACCTAGTGTCATCACCCCGACGCCACATGCCCAGCATGCACCACACATCAGAAGGGGCAGTGCCACCAGGTGACATAGCCAGGTGGTCCGCCCTTGGACTATATAAGAAATGTCAAAGTGCAGAGAGAGCAGTCAGCAGGAGGCTTCCCAGGAGGGGGAGCATTTTTTTTTTCGGGTCCGGTGGGTGTTATGATTAACAATGGATTAACATTAAGGGGAACAATTTTTTTGGAATTGTCAAAAACAGAGCCTGCCCCAAAGCACCCACCCCCCAGGTTGAGGGTATGTGGTCTGGTAAGGTTCAGGAAACGGGGGGGGGGCCCTCGCTGCCCTCCTTTCCTGACCTGCCAGGCTGCATGCCCAGATAAGGGTCTGGAATTGATTTTGGAGAAGACCCCATGCCGTTTTTTAAAAACTGTTGGTGTGGGGTTCCCTTCCAAATCCATACCAGACCCTTGGGCCTGGTATGGACTGGGGGAGACCCCACGCCATTTTCTTCTTTATTTTTTTTACCAGCACTTTTTTTGGTATTGGATAGCTGTCAGCACATTGACAGCTGATGACTCATCGGTTGTTAAGGATGCCGCGGCCGGCTTCCCACCCCGCTCCTTAACAGCCAGCTTATACTGCAACCTGATTGGGGAAAGCTTTCCCCAATCAGGGCACAGAATGCACTGTGCAGCGCTCATTGAATTGCAGAGTGTTCATCCAGGGGAACACATTGCACATTTGGTTGTTCGGCGAATGGGTGAACAGGCAAATGTTCGTCCCAAACCGTTCTCCCATCCCTGGTCAGGACTCATAATATTGGTATTCAGTAATCAGTGGAAGATGAAATGTTTACATGAGACAAGTTGCAGAGGTCCCACACCGCTGCCTCCCATCTCCTGAGACTGCACTCAGTGACTTGGGTCTGAGACTATACAGACATATCCCTCCACCCGGCACAGACAGCAAATAACAGAACAAGTAATTCTGGGAGAATTGTTCTGTCAGACATCTTACTAGACCCGGGTATGGGGCAGAAGACCCAAAGCACATACCCCAGGTGACTAGGTCTAGTAACGCCTATGGTGAAAATGAACATTTTTCTGCTGGTTGAACCCCAGAATTTCCATAAATCCAGTCTAGATACATAAATTGTGTCTGCAGCACAGAGAGGGAAGATTATCCGAGAGAAATACAGGAATACAGGACGGGGAACACAGCTCAGGAAAGTGACCAGGGTATTACAGGCTGATATCACCCAGTCCCTGCCCTACTCTGGACCAATCAGTGAGCAGTATGGGTGGAGGAATGTATTTAGTGTTAATGACCCACCTGTGCTGATCTCTGTAGGAGTGTCCTCCTCTATAAATGTGCCCGTTATTCCATCCTCCTCCATAGACTGCTGATCATCCCTCGTATACATCTCTTCTTCTTCTGTTTTAACCTCAACTTTTATATCTATCAGATCTTCACCCTAAACCAAAAAAATATACAAAAGATCACTTGTAAAAAGGGTTAATCTTGTAATATCACATACTGCAAAAAAAATAATAATAAAAAAATCCACTCACCGCCTCTACGAGTCCATATTCTAGACACATCCCTTGTCTGTTACTGGATAATGTCCCAGAATTCCCAGCACCGCTCACCTCTCCTGTCAGCAGCTCCATCATCTTCTTGGTGACTTCTAGAATCTTCTGCATGTTGTGTCTCTCAGGTTTTAGGGAGTCACATGGAGGCACTGTGATGGTCATATGATCACCTGACTTCACAAGAGGAAATCTCTGTATTGGGGAACCAATAAGAATATCATGTTAGAATCAAAGAATCCTCCTCACCTCTCCGGTCAGGTCTGTGTTTTATTAATAGAGATAAGAGTGATGTCATGTGACCTCCCAGAATCCTCCTCACCTCTCCGGTCAGGTCTGTGTTTTATAAATAGAGATAAGAGTGATGTCATGTGACCTCCCAGCAGGGTTGCCAACCTCCCTCAGCATTTTTTACTGACAAAACATGGAAAATTTCCTGGCGGAGCACATTTTTTACTGACAACCTGAGAAATTATAGAATTCCTATTGTAAACTAAAACAGTAAATATTTAAACAGTATAAACATGATATGGAAACACTGACAATACCTATAACATTGTATTTTGTTGGATTTAAACTCAAAAAGTCAACACAGCATGAAATTATCAACCCGATTTTTACCGGCAGTTGTAAAAAAATCACAGATTTTTACAAACTGTCAGTAAATTTACTGGCGGTTGGCAACCCTGCCTCCCAGAATCCTCCTCACCTCTCCGGTCAGGTCTGTGTTTTATTAATAGAGATAAGAGTGATGTCATGTGACCTCCCAGAATCCTCCTCACCTCTCCGGTCAGGTCTGTGTTTTATTAATAGAGATAAGAGGGATGTCATGTGACCTCCCAGAATCCTCCTCACCTCTCCGGTCAGGTCTGTGTTTTATTAATAGAGATAAGAGTGATGTCATGTGACCTCCCAGAATCCTCCTCACCTCTCCGGTCAGGTCTGTGTTTTATTAATAGAGATAAGAGTGATGTCATGTGACCTCCCAGAATCCTCCTCACCTCTCCGGTCAGGTCTGTTTTATTACTAGAGATAAGAGTGATGTCATGTGACCTCCCAGAATCCTCCTCACCTCTCCGGTCAGGTCTGTGTTTTATTAATAGAGATAAGAGTGATGTCATGTGACCTCCCAGAATCCTCCTCACCTCTCCGGTCAGCAGGTAGATGATCTCCAGGGTGAGGTTTAGTATCTTCTCAGTCATGTGACTCCGGTCCTCCTCCATCCTCATTGGTGCCATCATTTGATCTATACAGGTCTCCTTGTAGATGGATAACTTTGGGAAATAAAAGTAAGAACTATTTGGATGGTATTGGTCACACAATAATAGGATGTGGATGTGAGGGGGTAATAGGAGGGTTGCTGTACATTTAACCACCTCAATACCGGACACTTTCACCTCCTTCCTGCCCAGGCCAATTTTCAGCTTTCAGCGCTTTCACACCTTGAATGACAATTACTCAGTCATGCAACACTGAACCCAAATGATATTTATATTGTTCTTTTTAGACAGATAGTGCTTTCTTTTATATTTAATACTTATTTATTTTTTTATTTTTTTCTAACTAAACTGACAGAACTGTTAAAGTCTGTTGTTTATTGAAATACCTCCTCCTTTATGGTTGGATGTTCACAAAACTCAAAAGAGATAAAGATTGCTCCAATTGTACCATCCATTAGGGTTCCCGTGAGATACCAGAGCACTTCCAATCCTTTGCTCGGTATCTGGTGGCACTCAAAGTGCAGATCTCATTTTTGATCGGTATGTTCTTTCAAAATTTGCTTCCAACGATGCTCCTCTTCCTTTATCTTTGTAATTTGATTCTAATCTGTCTTATGTTTCATGTTAGAATATTTTATAGTAAAAACACTGTGTATGGAATGTCCCTAAAGAAAAGACTCCTTATCGGTCCTGAAACGCGTCGGACTCAATACTAAGAGAATATATATTCATATGATCCAAGTCTGCTATTGTTTTTATGTATTTTGCTATATGGTGATGTATGCACCACATTTTTTACATTTCTAATAAAATTTGTATATTATTATAATTCTATTGCTTATTAGTTGCCCTTAAAGTCCCCAAAGTACATTTTTGAGGGGGTACCTTCTTTATATGGTTCCTTGCATTGGGATGTTGGCAACCCTTGGGCCTTACTGGGTGGATGCTTACAATTCAAAATTTCCAACATTGTGACAAAACTGAGTTTTATAGAACATTTGCTTAGCTGATTACATGAAAGTAAGGTTAATAATATAACTTAGATTGCAAAATCTTCAGTTTTACTCAAATTAGTTGATGCAAAAATGAATACACCCAAAACAAAAACTACTACATCTATTATTTTGTATGACCTCCATGATTTGTAAGGACAGCGCCAAGTCTTCTAGGCATGGAATGAACAAGTTGGTAACATTTTGCAACATCAATCTTTTTCCATTCTTCAAGAACGACCTCTTTTAGACCCTGGCTGCTGGATAGAGAGCGATGCTCATCTTTTTAGAATTCTCCAAAGGTGTTAGATTGGGTTCAGATCAAGAGACGGACACTGAACCACTTTCACCTTGTTCTTCTTCAGAAATGTAACAGTGGCCTTAGATGTGTGTTTTGGATCATTGTCATATTGGAAAAGTGCACGACGACCAAGGGCACAGTGTAATGGTAGCATCTTCTCTTTCAATATAGAGCAGAACATCTGTGAATTCATGATACCATCAATGAAATGCAGCTCCCCGACACCAACAGCACTCATGCAGCCCCACAGAAGGACGCTGCCACCACCATGTTTCACAGTAGGCACCATGCATTTTTCTTTGTACTCCTCACCTTTGTGGCGCCATACAGTTTTGAAGCCATTCGTTCCAAAAACATTTATCTTGGTCTCATCACTCCAGAGTACAGAGTCCCAGTAGTCCTCTTATTTTGAAGCATGGGCCCTGGCAAATTCTAGCTAGTCTTTTTGTGCATGGGCTTTAGGAGAGGCTTCCTCCATGGACGACACCCACGCATGCCATTCCTCTGCAGTGTACGCCGTATTGTGTCATGGGAAACAATCACCCCCAGTTTGGCTTTCTACTTCTTTAGCTAACTGCAGTGAACTTGCACGGTGATTTTCTTCAACCCTTCTCATCAGAAGACACTCCTGGTGAGGTGATAACTTCTGTGGACGGTCTGGACGTCTCTGTGAGATGGTTGCAGTTCCATCCTGGTTACGTTTTTGTATCACTTTTGCTCCAGTATTCGGACTGAAGAGTAAAGCTTTGCTAATCTGCTTGTAGCCTGCTTTCTTGTCTAAAAGAATTATTTTCTTTCTCAGGCCTTGTGACATTTCTCCTCCATGTGGTGCTGAAAGCATTGAATGGGAAGGGGTTTTATTTGTTATGCAATGCCCTTTTATAATCACCTGTCTGCTGGACACCTGTTTAATGAATAATTAGACTCACCTGTAGTTGAATTCTTGTTAATTAGGGTTTTTTATGTCTAAAATTTAGCTTTGCTCCTAAGGCTTTCATTGGGGTGTATTCATTTTTGCAACATGGTCTTGAATGAATTTTTTTTAGGAAAAATACTTTTTTTATGCCTGCAAATTAACGAATCTTAGTTGCAATCAATGGGCCGCATTTGTGGGAGTATTTTGTGGTATAGTGTCCCATAGAAAATGTTGATTCTGAAAGGAAATTAAAGGTTTTCTGACAAATCTCATTTATGCTAAGCACTGTATATTGGGGTGTACTCATTTATGCCGAGCACTGTATATCTGAGAATTGATCAATCCTGATGTACTGACGGCTGATCTAATGTCTTAAGGCCCTAAAATGCCAGGTGTGTACAAATACCCCCCCTCCCCCCCAAATGACCCCTTTTTGGAAAGTAGACCATCCAAGTTATTTAGTAAGAGGTATAATGAGTTTTTTAAGCTGTATTTTTTTTAAATGAAGATTTTTTTTTTTTAAGTTTCTATTTAACAAATGATTTCTCACACACAACTTAGGCATACTTAGAATTACACCCCAAAACACATTCTGCTATGCCTCCCAAATATGACTGTACCACATACAATATGTGCCCAGATGCATAGAGGGACCCAAAATCCAATGACCACCTTTGGGCTTCCAAGGAGCACAAATTACACGTCTAATTTTCTGACTACCTATCACATTTTTGGAGGCCCTGGAGCGCCAGGACAGCGGAAAGCAGAAACACCCACAAAATGACCCCCTTTTGGAAAGTAAACACCTCCAGGTGGTTTCTGAAAAGCAAAATTAGTTTTCTTTGAAAATGTCACTTTTGGATACAAGGTTTTGGAGAATGCAGAAAATAAAATGAAAATATATATATATATTTTTTCAACACAAACTTGTCAGTTGAATAAGATATTTCTCACACACAGCATGGACATACTTAGAATTACACCCCAAAACACATTCTGCTAATCCTTCTGAGTATGACGATACCAAATATGCGGGAGTTCTTCATTGTCTGAACTGATTATATACCGGACATTGGGCTCAATTCACTAAGCGGTATAAAACACAGCTTAGCGTTTTTACATTTATTTATTTTTGCGATCAAAACAATTAACTAAAATACAGCATGAGCTCTTTTGTTAAGGGATGTGGTATTGTAGTAGTTAAAGCTTGCGGTACTTTTAACGCTGGTGATAGCCAGTGTCCTTAACAAGCAGTAAATAGCTAGTCGTTAAGGAGTAGGCAGCCGCCGGCGTCCTTAACAACCAGTAACTGTCATGGCTGTTAATGATTGGACGGCTGCCATGTTCTTAACAACCATGAATCATCTGCTGTCAGCGGGATTCCCCACTGATAACAGATTGTAAACAAAAGAATTGCCAGCATTTAAAAATTAAGAAAAAAGAACAGCATGGGGTCCTAATGCATACTAAGCCCCCACTGACCATGGCATGCTGGGTTGATGATGTCATAAGAGGACAGGGTCACCCAATGACTTCATTATTCAAGCATCAGTGTGGGTCAGGTTTTTTTTCATTTTGGGTGGCGGCTGGTATTCTTCGTGATTGATGCTGTATCTTCTTCAGGGGGCGTTTATTTAATTTAACTGGCTGTGTGTTTTTACTAAATGTAACCACTTTTTTCTGTTATGTATGTACTACACGCTTGTGGGCTGCACCCTTAAAGCAGGGGTCCACCTATCTATCGTTGTTTTTTTTTTGGAGTTCATTCACAAACTTTTCTTCTCAGCATTACATACTCACATATTGTGTGTAATATGTCCGCCTGTGTCAGATTTCGTCGGAAAGAATAAGTTATATTATTCACTGCAGGCGGTTTCCATCTTCATTGTGGGCATTTGAAGCCCACAAGCATTTATTTCCTGGATGTGGTGAATGCTGTGCTCCCAGCATTCACCGCTCGTTCCCGCACATGCTCAGTGGCATCCTGGGAAGCCTGAGACTAGCTCCCAGGAGTCTGTGCGGAGTCTGGGAGAGGCTAGAAACACGCCTACTCCCACGGGAGGAGAACCAGGAAGTGCAAAGAACAATAGAAAAATAAAAGGTAATTACGGCGATTTAAATTTTTTTAAACGGCATGTCAGAATCTAGGCAAGGAAGAGAATACATACAGATATTGTTCAAAATTTGGGTGGAACCCCGCTTTAAACTTCATTCTAAGCTGTGTTTTTGTTTGCTTACTTTTGTTTTCTTTTGTTTTATGTATAATACTTCAATAAACAGATTAAAAAAAAAAAAAAAAAAAGTAACCACTTTTCTGGTGAATAAGTAGAGGGATTATGTACCCCATACTCATTCACATGGGGGAGTGGGATCTGGGGGCCCCCCTGGGGCTTGATTAGTCCAATAAGCCCCTTACCTGCACACCCCCACAACCACTGGGCAAGGATTGTGGGGAAGAGGCCCTTGTCTTTATCAAAATGGAGATAAAGTGCTTTGGGGGAGCTCTCCTGGCCCCATATTGATGGCATGTGGTCTGGTATTGTTCAGGAGGGGGTGCACGGGCTGCATACTTGGATGAGAGTCTGGTATGGATTTTGATGGGGACTTTACCCCATTTTTTAGGGACACAATAACTGGTGTGGTGATGATAAAGGACACGATAACTGGTGTGGAGGTGATCGGGGACACAATAACTGGTGTGGAGGTGATCGGGGACACAATAACTGGTGTGGTGGTGATCAGGATCACAATAACTGATGTGGAGGTGATCGGGGACACAATAACTGGTGTGGTGGTGATCAGGATCACAATAACTGGTGTGGAGGTGATCAGGGACACAATAACTGGTGTGAAGGTGATCGGGGACACAATAATTGGTGTGAAGGTGATCGGGGACACAATAATTGGTGTGGAGGTGATCGGGGACATAATAACTGGTGTGGAGGTGATCAGGGACACAATAACTGGTGTGGAGGTGATCAGGGACACAATAACTGGTGTGGAGGTGATCAGGGACACAATAACTGGTGTGGAGGTGATCAGGGACACAATAACTGGTGTGGAGGTGATCAGGGACACAATAACTGGTGTGGAGGTGATCAGGGACACAATACCTGGTGTGGAGGTGATCAGGGACACAATAACTGGTGTGGAGGTGATCAGGGACACAATAACTGGTGTGGAAGTCATCAGGGACATAATAACTGGTGTGGAGGTGATCGGGGACACAATAACTGGTGTGGTGGTGATCGGGGACACAATAACTGGTGTGGAGGTGATCGGGGACACAATAACTGGTGTGGTGGTGATCGGGGACACAATAACTGATGTGGAGGTGATCAGGGACACAATAACTGGTGTGGAGGTGATCGGGGACACAATAACTGGTGTGGAGGTGATCGGGGACACAATAATTGGTGTGAAGGTGATCGGGGACACAATAATTGGTGTGGAGGTGATCGGGGACATAATAACTGGTGTGGAGGTGATCAGGGACACAATAACTGGTGTGGAGGTGATCAGGGACACAATAACTGGTGTGGAGGTGATCAGGGACACAATAACTGGTGTGGAGGTGATCAGGGACACAATAACTGGTGTGGAGGTGATCAGGGACACAATACCTGGTGTGGAGGTGATCAGGGACACAATAACTGGTGTGGAGGTGATCAGGGACACAATAACTGGTGTGGAGGTGATCAGGGACACAATAACTGGTGTGGAGGTGATCAGGGACACAATAATAGGTGTGGAGGTGATCAGGGACACAATACCTGGTGTGGAGGTGATCAGGGACACAATAACTGGTGTGGAGGTGATCAGGGACACAATAACTGGTGTGGAAGTCATCAGGGACACAATAACTGGTGTGGAGGTGATCGGGGACACAATAACTGGTGTGGAGGTGATCGGGGACACAATAACTGGTGTGGAGGTGATCAGGGACACAATAACTGGTGTGGAGGTCATCAGGGACACAATAACTGGAGTGGAGGTGATCAGGGACACAATAACTGGTGTGGAGGTGATCGGGGACACAATAACTGGTGTGGAGGTGATCGGGGACACAATAACTGGTGTGGAGGTGATCGGGGACACAATAACTGGTGTGGAGGTGATCGGAGACACTACGGGATAGTGGGACATCTTTTTGTAAAAAATTGCCCCCTCCCCCCACACTCTAGGTTCACCATCTCATCATCCCCCCAAAATCTCGTCCCTTTCAGACTCCTATTGTGAGACTCATCATAGTGTCTCTGGAGGGGCGCTGATCATTCCTGTGTAAAATCTTACAGAAATCTTCCCTAATCCCAACCTTTAATTATCATTTCATTCCCCCCACATACAATGTCTGGACCCGACATTTACTGACATCAATAACTCCCCTCGTGGTACAGACCATAAATTCCCTCATTGTAATATACGGGGTTATTCTACATTTCCACACTATATATGTGGGTATCATCATCTGCTGGGGATAAAAGACATCACAGTGATTATGGAGGAAGAGGACGGACATGACGGGGGGGGTTACTGGGTGTAAATAGAAAATAAGATCTTATTACCTCCTCTACTGCCACTTCCAGCAATGTCTCCTCTCTACTTCCTCCCAAACGTCCTGCCTGTACCTGACATCACTTCCTGTCTTCCATAGAGACTTCCTGTCTGGGTAGAAGTGAGATCACCATCTTGTGGAGCTCAGAGGAACTGCAGCCCCGAGAAACATCTCATAGTGTGAACACGGCCTTGTGCTGTGTGTGTATGTACTGTATATCCTTATAGATGGGTCATCTCCACTCCCACCAAGGGGGATAGAAATATATTACTGCTCGGGGGGGAGACATTTTGGCACCTTTGAAATTGCAGTAAAATTGATTGCAGATTTAGTCATGTAGAACATCTGTTATATGGATACAAAGAACCCCAGTCGAGAGTAAAGGGTGGAAATGGCTCCTGATCCCCAGATTTGGCCAATGATGTCACCAATATAAATAGAATAAAACCCGCGCTATGTGTAACAACTCAAATACCTACAAAAATAACTTATACCGGACTGCTGCTGTAACAAAGGTAAGTATTCCCTTTATCAACTAGAAGAGCATTATGTGTCACAGCGCTGTCCTATTGTGTGTGCTCATAAATCATCACAAATACACTAAAATATGTGGAGACATTCATATATAAAGTGCTAGGGGCTCAAATCATATTCTCTGCAGATCTACTGCTTCCACTTTACACCTACTTCACCGATCTTATGGTGTTTATCAATAAATGAAGTAAACTGAACCATGTGCAAATTCATATACAACATAAAGTGCTTTGTGCGCAAGATGCTGTTCCCTGAAGATCCACTGCTTCCACTTTACACCTACTTCTTTAATCTTATAATATTTGCTGCTATATTAAATAAACTAAAAATCTGTGCAAATTCATGTAATCATACAATATTCTGTGCTCAATATAGTGTTCTCTGCAAGTCCACTGCATCCACTTTGCATCTACTTCAATGAACTTATTTTGATTTCACAAAATCCACCAATCAATGAAAAGTTGATAAGGTGTAAAGTTCTCGGTGCTCCAAACTGTGCCAGCTGTAGTGTAGCCACGCCTTCTTCCACCTCTTACACACGTGATGGTGAGGGCGCCCCCTTAGTAGTGCTTCCCCACTCACCAGAGCAATATGACTCCCAGCTTTTCATCTACCAGAGTCACCAACATCCTTCACACTCTCCTCACCTCCGATGGCAAAGGAACTGGATCCTCCTCGCTCACTCCTGCAAGTCTGCTGAGCTTTCTGTCATCTCCCTCCTAGACTCCTCCTCTGACCGCTGTTGCAGCAGGAGCTCCGCCTCTTCATACACACTCAGAGCTCCGCCTCTTCATACACAGAGCTCCGCCTCTTCATACACACTCAGAGCTCCGCCTCTTCATACACGCTCAGAGCTCCTCCTCTTCATACACACTCAGAGCTCCGCCTCTTCATACACACTCAGAGCTCCGCCTCTTCATACACACTCAGAGCTCCGCCTCTTCACACACACTCAGAGCTCCACCTCTTCACACACACTCAGAGCTCCGCCCCTTCATACATACTCAGAGCTCCGCCTCTTCATACACACTCAGAGCTCCGCCTCTTCATACAAACTCAGAGCTCCGCCTCTTCATACAAACTCAGAGCTCCGCCTCTTCATACACACTCAGAGCTCCGCCTCTTCATACAGACTCAGAGCTCCGCCTCTTCATACAGACTCAGAGCTCCGCCTCTTCATACAGACTCAGGGCTCCGCCTCTTCATACACACTCAGAGCTCCGCCTCTTCATACACACTCAGAGCTCCGCCTCTTCATACACACTCAGAGCTCCGCCTCTTCATACACACTCAAAGCTCCGCCCCTTCATACACACTCAGAGCTCCGCCTCTTCATACACACTCAGAGCTCCGCCTCTTCATACACACTCAGAGCTCCGCCTCTTCATACACACTCAAAGCTCCGCCCCTTCATACACACTCAGAGCTCCGCCTCTTCATACACACTCAGAGCTCCGCCTCTTCATACACACTGAGAGCTCCGCCTCTTCATACACACTCAGGGCTCCGCCTCTTCATACACACTCAGGGCTCCACCTCTTCTTACACACTCAGAGCTCCCCCTCTTCATACACACTCAGGGCTCCGCCTCTTCATACACACTCAGGGCTCCACCTCTTCTTACACACTCAGAGCTCCGCCTCTTCATACACACTCAAAGCTCCGCCCCTTCATACACACTCAGAGCTCCGCCTCTTCATACACACTCAGGGCTCCGCCTCTTCATACACACTCAGGGCTCCACCTCTTCTTACACACTCAGAGCTCTGCCTCTTCATAAACACTTAGAGCTCCGCCTCTTTATACACACTCAGGGCTCCGCCTCTTCATACACACTCAGAGCTCCGCCTCTTCATACACACTCAGAGCTCCGCCTCTTCATACACACTCAGAGCTCCACCTCTTCATACACACTCAGAGCTCCGCCTCTTCATACACACTCACAGCTCCGCCTCTTCATACACACTCAAAGCTCCGCCCCTTCATACAGACTCAGAGCTCCGCCTCTTCATACACACTCAGAGCTCCGCCTCTTCATACACACTCAGAGCTCCTCCTCTTCATACACACTCAGAGATCCGCCTCTTCATACACACTCAGAGCTCCTCCTCTTCATACACACTCAGAGCTCCGCCTCTTCATACACACTCAGGGACAGTGTTGCCAACCGCCCGTGTTTTTACGGGCAGCCCGTAAAAACGGGGCTATTTTTTCATGCCCGTGGAAATCCGTGAAAAAAAAAACATGCCCGTAAAATATGACGGTCCCGGGCCGGCTCGGAACTGCGCATGCGCAGTTCCGAAGCATGCCGAGAGTCTCCGATCATTCCCGATGATCTCTCTGACACTGCTCACTGCTGCGCCTGCTTACTTGTGTGTCCTGTACCCTCCCCCTTCCTTCCACAGCGCGCCTTATTCGATTCTGCACAGGAGATGCTGGGAGGGGGAGGGGTAGGGGTGAAGTCAGCCTGCAGTTGAATAGGACAGACTGTAGTGTCTTCGGCTTAGCAGAGGAGGGTAAGCTACTGATTAGCTAAATCAATGTCTCTCATTGCCTTGTGGTCTTAGTGGGCAGAGAATGGGCTGTGTACAGTAGATCGTTTTTTGTGTCAGATATTTTAGAGCTTTGTTTCTAAAACTGATTAGGGAGGATTTTTTCTGAGATCTCCCCCAATCTCTAAGTATTACCTGCACTGCTCACCAGTCCAGCCCAGGCACAGCCTCTGCAGTCATCTCCAGAGTTACCACCTCATGTGTCCCCGGCACTACAAATCCCAGCATGCCAGGAGGGGAGGCAGCAGCAGCAATATGATTTAGCTAATTTTCTGATGAAAAGTGCTGCTGTATATTGTGTCTGTAATAGTGTGTGTACTGTTTGCTCATAATACAATTGATTATGTATTGTGCTTGATGGTCTTGAGGTGTTTATTCCTATATTTTTTATCTGTATAAGTAGTAGTGAGCACATTTGGTCTTCTGTATTATATCCGCAGCATCTGACCCTCTCATGTATTATATCCGCAGTCTCTGACCGTCTCCTGTATTATATCCGCAGTCTCTGACCGTCTCCTGTATTATATCCGCAGTCTCTGACCATCTCCTGTATTATATCCGCAGTCTCTGACCGTCTCCTGTATTATATCCGCAGTCTCTGACCGTCTCCTGTATTATATCCGCAGTCTCTGACCGTCTCCTGTATTATATCCGCAGTCTCTGACCGTCTCCTGTATTATATCCGCAGTCTCTGACCGTCTCCTGTATTATATTCGCAGCCTCTGACCGTCTCCTGTATTATACCCGCAGCCTCTGACCGTCTCCTGTATTATATCCGCAGTCTCTGACCGTCTCCTGTAGTATATCCGCAGTCTCTGACCGTCTCCTGTAGTATATCCGCAGTCTCTGACCGTCTCCTGTAGTATATCCGCAGTCTCTGACCGTCTCCTGTAGTATATCCGCAGTCTCTGACCGTCTCCTGTAGTATATCCGCAGTCTCTGACCGTCTCCTGTAGTATATCCGCAGCATCTGACCGTCTCCTGTAGTATATCCGCAGCATCTGACCGTCTCCTGTAGTATATCCGCAGCATCTGACCGTCTCCTGTAGTATATCCGCAGTCTCTGACCGTCTCCTGTAGTATATCCGCAGTCTCTGACCGTCTCCTGTAGTATATCCGCAGTCTCTGACCGTCTCCTGTAGTATATCCGCAGCATCTGACCGTCTCCTGTAGGATAAAACCCACCCAGAGCCACCAAGCTGGAGCCTTTTGACTGATTCCTACACGGTGCAACTGAGAGGAGGTCAGTGACAGTGCTGTCAGGCCAGTCTGAGGGGGGATCACTGATGTAAGGGGGGAGTGAATACAATAATGTAAGGGGGCACTGATATAAAGGTTTCCACCTATATTAGTAACTCCCCTTACCTTCACTCTACGGAAGGTGGTCTCTGGTCACCAGAGTGCACCCACATCAGCGTTCCTGGCATTCCCTTTTACATCAGTCAGCAGGATTCCCCCTTACAGTGCAAGGGGGAACTCAATCTGCGGACCCTGATGTAATTGGGAACTCTGATGTAAAGGGAACACAGTGGACTCTGATATAAGGTGGTCTCTGGTCACCAGAGCCCCCCCTCTACATCAGAGTTCCACCTTAGATCATGATTTGCAGCGTTCCCCTTTACATGAGAGTTTTGTTTCACTGTAAGGGGGAATCCTGCAGACTCTGATGTAAGGGGGAACTCTGTGCTGACTGGGTTCTAGTACCCTAACTTAAACACATTGCTAATAGCACTAGATATGTATTCATAGTTTAAATATTGATATTTGCACTGTTTAGCACTGAAAACTGCAATTTTAGGTACTTTTTTGCAATGCCAGTAAAAAAATGCGGCTGCCAGTAAATTTCATGATTATTTGCCAGTAAAAAATTGGTGCTGTTTGTAAATTTTGGTATCCTGCCAGTAAATTTTGCTTCGTAGGGTTGGCAACACTGCTCAGGGAGGAGAAAAAGGGGAAGGATATACAGTACATACACACAGCACAAGGCCGTATTCACACTACGAGATGTTTCTCGGGGCTGCAATTCCTCTGAAGTTCCACAAGGAGGTGATCTCACCTCTACCCAGATAGGAAGTCTCTATGGAATACAGACAGGAAATGATGTCAGGCACTGGCAGACTTTCCATTTGATAAGACGTAGAGAGAAGATACTGCAGGATCTGGTGGCAGAGGAGGTAATATGTAGATTAGCTCCTTCAGGGGGATCAGTTGATGATGAATATATCTTCCTTCCAAATCTGGCCATACATGGTTCAGTTTTATCGTTCAGCCAGCAGGATGAGTGAAAAAAACTGAAGTGATTCCCCCATCCACACATTGGAGGGGGATGGGGGAATCCTCCCCGCTGCACTATTGTATTCTGACAATGGGGGGCGCTCCTCCGCTCTCAGAATACACAGATCAGTGATGAAGCTATTGGCTGCAGCCGCTGATGGAGTGACTTTTATCCGGCAGTGACCACACATGGATGGAAATGTGACCGATCCCTGCTGAACCAGCTGAATTTCCATGTCTCTATGGTCACCTTAAGTGACTTCCTCCCCTCCCCCTCATCTCCTTCATTATGTAAGTCATGCTGAGATAATCTCCCATTGGCTGAGCAATATTCTCATTTGTCTCTGAGCTCCTTCTTGCTATTCCTCGTCCTGCCTGTTGTTTCCTTGGATTGATTTTCTGTGTAGTGACCCCGGCTTCATCTCTTGGATGCGCTCGTCTGTTGCTTGTCCTGACCTTTATCCTGGATCTCCTCCTCATCTCTCCTCCGTATCCTCTTACACAGCTTTTCTCCACACCTGCAGTGATCCTGGGGGGTGGAAACTTGGCACCAGCACTCAGCAAAATCCATCCCCACCATTAGGAGCTCTGGAGAAAATTGTCTCCTATTTACACTCCGTTCCTCCGCACATCACCTGATCACATGAGAGCTTACTTTCACAGATTCCTGACAGATTTCTGTATGGTAAAGGTCAAAGTTCACTCTTCAGTTTGGTAGAGGAAGGACACACCCAGGAACAATGATTTGGTTTGCACATGAGCTTCATATAGCCCTCAAATCTCCCTCTCTAAACGTCCCTCCATCCAGAGTCTATATGTCCTATGACATCACACTGACCTCACAGCTCCTCCTCCCAATGTCCCTCCATCTGGTGATGGAGTGATACTGTTGGCCTTGCGTTGTATGTAATGATGTCAGAATGCCTGCAAAAAGCTTTTAAACTGTGGAGTGTGGGGGTCCTTTGAGCGTAAATTTTGCCTCAGTCTGAACTGGGGCTATAAAAAAAATGAAGACATGAATGATGAGGTGAGGAGCATTCTGGGAATATCATTTGATTTTACTATTTGTGTTCAGATCTACAGTTTTCCTCCTGTGAAGTCTGGAGATCATATGACCATCACATTGCCTCCACCTCCCTCCCTGATAGAATAGAGAAATACAAAGAAGATTCTAGAAGTCACCAGAGAGATGATGGAGGAGAGGTGAGCGGTGCCGGGAATTCTGGGACATTATCCAGTAACAGACAAGGGATGTGTCTGGATGGTGACTGTATCATTGTGTGTGTCAGGTTCCTATAAGGTGTCAGGATGTCACTGTCTATTTCTCCATGGAGGAGTGGGAGTATTTAGAAGGACACAAGGATCTCTACAAGGACCTCATGATGGACAATCAGCCGCCCCTCACATCACCGGGTAAGAGGAGACTTTATTGTAAAGGAGAGAGCAGTACGGAGGGTCCACCTAGATCCCCCATCATCTGATAAACACATAGAAACAATGTATTCAGTCAGTGTGTGTGTTTCCTACAGATGGATCCAGTAATGGGAACCCACCAGAGAGATGTCCTCATCCTCTGTATTCCCGGGATTCCACACAGGAAGGTCACACCATCCCTCACCATCATCAGGTAGATGAGGAACAATCACTGATAGTATCATTAGGATCTGTACATTATCTGCATTGTTACCATTGATGTCATTTTTATTCTATATTCAGAGTGGAAACCTGAGATATTCTAAAGTTGAGGACAAAGAAGGGATAAAAGAGGAGGATGATGAGGATGGGGTGATGGAGGAGTCAAAGTCTCTAAAAGAACACAAAGATCTGTACCAGGACACCATGGTGGAGTCATCCAGCTACAGAAACCCACCAGAGAGATGTCCCCGTCCTCTGTATTCCCGGGATTCCACACAGGAAGGTCACACCATCCCTCCCCATCATCAGGTAGATGATTGACAATTATTGGTAGTTCTGATTTATACACAGCATGTTTGTTACAATGAATGTTTTATTATATATTCAGAGTGGAAACCTCAGGGATGATAATATTGATGTTAAAGAAGAGTATAAAGAGGAGGATGAGGAGTATGGAGTGATGGAGGAGTTTTCAGAAGGACACAAGGATATGATGGAGCCACCAAATACCAGGAACCCACCAGAGAGATGTCCCCATCCTCTGTATTCCGGGGATTCCACACAGGAAGATCACACCATCCCTCACTGTTACAAGGTTGGTGGCACGGAGGTTTTAAAACACACTTATAGAGACAATGTGTGGATTTTATATGTGATGTCACAATTTTAAAGCTTACTATATATCTTACAGATATCCTCTCTCATTTTCTTGATTTAGAGTGGAGATCCAATCGATATAGAATTTGAGGTTAAAGCAGAAGAAGAGACCTATTTAAGCAATGATCAGCAGTCTATGGAAGAGGATGGAATAACGGGGACATTTATAGAGGAGGACACTCCTACAGAGATCAGTACAGGTGGGTCATTAACACTAAATACATTCCTCCACCCATACTGCTCACTGATTGGTCCAGAGTAGGGTGGGGACTGGGTGATATCAGCCTGTAATCCCCTGGTCACTTTCCTGAGCTGTGTTCCCCATCCTGTATTCCTGTATTTCTCTCAGATAATCTTCCTTCTCTGTGCTGCAGACACAATTTATGTATCTATTGGATTTATGGAGATTTTGGGGTTCAGCTGGCAGCACAATGTTCATTTTCTCCATGTGCTTTGGGTCTTCTGACCCATACCCGGGTATGGCAAGATGTGTGACAGAACAATTCTCCCAGGATTACTTGTTCTGTTGTTTGCTGGCTGTGCCGGGTGAAGGGATATGTCTGTATAGTCTCAGTCTCAGGATATGGGAGGCAGCAGTGTGGGACCTCTGCAACTTGTGTCATGTAAAAAATGAATCTACCACTGATTACTGAATACCAATATTATGAGTCCTGACCCTTACACTGTATAATTTATATTGTACATTACATACTCCTGACCCCTGCACTATATTCTCTATGGTGTACATTACATCATTCTTATTCTATAAAATCCTAAATGTTGTATCCTATATAATAAGTTGTACATAACATTGGCCTTACCTCTTTTGCACCCATTTTCTACCAGCTGGACATTTTATATCTGATGATTTGATTGGAGCACAGACTTTTACATGTTGATAATAATGTGATAACATCCTCAAGCTTTGGAACCTTAAACAGAAAGTGATAATGAGGGAGGAGTCAATAACCCAATGATGGTGGTCTTCAGGATCAGTTCAGTCTTCATCTTGGTTGTTCTCCCCCTATCCTCACTCTCTGACCTCTGGTGGGGCTCAGCCCCGCTGTTATTCATGACTAAATCATGGACTAAATAAGGAAGTGGAGGACTTCTTGTGTTGGGAAGATGGTAATGAGTGATAGAGGGGGTGGGGACACTCGTCCTATAATCCCCTCATCACTGTCACTCCTATAAAAGACAGTTCTCATTGTTTCCTCACTCTCTGACCAAGTTCCATGAATAAAGAAATGATCTGGTAGGAGATCAGAGATGTTGGGCTGAAACAACAAATTGATTATGAAATTAATTGTCAACTATTTTCATAATCGATTAGTTGGTCAGTCGATTAATTGGCCTGCATACAGAATGCATTATTTCTTTACATATCAGAAAATACAGCTCAGTACACCATCCATACATGTCAGTAAAGGCTTGAGAACTTGAATGTGTGAGAAGCAATGCCTCATGGGACATGTAGTCCTGGGCAAGAGAAGGAAGCAAGTGATTCTAAAGGCAGAAGTTTTTGTACCTTCCTATAGGGGAACTCTATACTATACTTTGCGGCTTTCTATAGGGGAACTCCTGAAGGCAGGAGGAGCCAGAAGTATAGGGGGGCAAAAGTGAAGAATCAGAGCTACTCTGTGCAAAACCATTACACAGAGCAGGTAAGCATGACAAGTTTAACACCTTGCCGCCCACGCTATAGCTGAAAGATGGCTACGGCGTGGGCCTTAATTGCCGGGAGGGCATCCATGTACGTCCTCCTGTGCATGCGCTGCCTGCACGTCACTGTGGGTCGCGGGCGGCACACTCTGTGATCACTGAGTCTATGAGACTCCGCTGATCACAAATGGGAGTAAGAGGCCACTCTCGGGTCCCTTACCACGTGATCAGCTATCAGCCAATGACAGCTGATCACGTGATGTAAACCGAAGATCCGTAATCTGTATTTTCTTCCCCTCATGTCGTTAGCATGAGGGGAAAAAAAAAAAAAACGATCACTTGCTTCTGTCAGAGGGACATCGGTCCCAGCCGCAGCTGCATTTTTTGAGCCTACCAGTGCCACCTATCAGTGCCCACAGTGCCACCCATCAATGCCCACCAGTGCTGCCAATCAAGGCCCATCAGTGCCACCGATCAGTGCTATCTATCAATGTCACCTACTATTGCCCATCAGTGCCACCCATCAGTGCCACCTCTCAGTGCCCATTAGTGCCGCCCATCAGTGCAACCTATCAGTGCCTATCTGTTGTAATGCTTTCCGTCTATCTATTAAGTTCTTGTGGTAAAACCAAGGAAGCTTAGACTTCTGAAGTGTATCAATGCTTTACCAAAAAAATCTGCACATACAAACTGTAGGATGCACAATACAACACAACTTCTAGCTTACAAAATATGTCTACAAATATAAGCATGTACAATATGTACACATTAAGTAAACTAAACAGTTACTCAATTGTATACATGCAGGAATAAGCAAATAAATAAAATCTTCTTTATTCAAAACGTGGCATAAAATTAGTACATGACACTGCTAGAGCAGTACAGCTTAACCGCTAACGCGTTTCACGCTCTTGCGGAGCGCTTACTCATGAGTAAAGCTGTACTGCTCTAGCAGTGTCATGTACTAATTTTATGCCACGTTTTGAATAAAGAAGATTTTATTTATTTGCTTATTCCGGAGTGCGGCTGTCCAGATCTTTTTCCTGCACCTATACAATTGCAACAGCAATTGCCAGCACTTGGAGCTCTCACCTTTTCACACAGTGGAGGACAGGAGATTTGAACCTGAATAGCCTGGAGCGGTGGTAACTATCTTTGTTTAAACAGTTACTCAACTTAGGGGTCAAGGTGTCCTTCCTAGTTCCTTGCTCAGAGTCCAACTCACAAAAGCGTCTCCAAAGTTATCGAGCTCCTCGCATCCATGTCTTCCTCTTTGTCCTCCCAAACACATGTTTCTTCTTCCACCTCTCCCCAAGCCCCTCCCATCCATTTTCTCCATACACCAACTTCCTGCCAAGTACATCCTGTCTCAGTTATTTACATATCACTAGTGGGGGAAGGGCCTTTGTAAACATATGCTGTTACTAAACCTAACTCTATATTATTGAATAAAGTCACTATACAAATGGCCATAGCAACACATCTGTGCAGCCTCATCAGCGCACATCAATGAAGGGGAAAAATTACCTGTTTTCAAAATTGTATAACAAACTATGAAACAGTTTGTTTTTTTTCAAAATTTTCGGTCTTGTTTTTTTTTTTTTTTTTTGTAGCAAAAAATAAAAACCCCAGCAATGATTAAATACCACCAAGCAGGTGCTATTTGTGTGAAAAAAAATGATAAAAATGTCATATGAGTACAGTGTTACACGACCACGCAATTGCCATTCAAAATGTGAGAGCGCTGAAAGCTGAAAATTGGCCTGGGCAGGAAGAGGTTGAAAGTGCCCAGTACCGAAGTGGTTACAAAAATGAATCCAACATTTACAATAACTTTAAGGGCTCTGTGCAGGGAAGATCAGCATCTGAACCCAGAGAAGGTGGAGGCTGATAGACTGGAGGTAATAGAAGGCATTACTGTTACATCAAGTAAAAGTTTACTAGTATTGTGCATTATATTTAAAATCATTATATCCATGAAAAAAGTCTCAGCTTTCAGTTTTACTTTAATATAAAAGTCCCCCCTCTCCCCTCTAACCTCCATATATCTTCATGTGTGACTCCAGGTAAAATCCCCATATATCCTACTTCTGGGTATATTTATTATTATATATATATACTTCACTATTTCACAGTATAAATGAATCCCTTTATAGTAGTGATTATCTGCTGTTTTTGTACTATAACACCATCATAACAGATAATTAAAAAAAACTTACGCTGCTCCGGCTAAATGTCCTATGCTGGTCATACACTGATCCATTTTTGGATGACAATATTCATACAAATATTTAAAAATGTTGATTTTCAAAATAGGTGTTACTCGACCTAGGTACATAACTTGGATCTTCTGCCCCATGCCTGGGTGGAGACACTCGTCCCCTCATCACTGTCACTCCTATAAAAGAAAGTTCTCATTGTTTCCTCACTCTCTGACTAAGGTTCATGAATAAAGAAATGAACTGGTAGGAGATCAGAGGATCCATTTACTAGTTACCCTGAGGGTGGAATTTTAAGATCCTCGGAGACAAAGTGTTGATGTGGGCGGAGTCCTGGTTTAGGGGAACCAATCTGCTCATGTCTAGTAATAATCTTTTTTATTCCTATTTTAATAGATGGACGGGAGATGAGGAAAACCTCAGAGGATTGTCTCACTTTGTCTCCAGACTGTAAAGTAGAAGATGAGCTCATCACACAGTATAGTCCAGGAGAAAACCCGGCTACCTCAAATGTCCATCCAGCACCACACAGTGTAGATGGACCATCGTATTCCTCTTATCCTGAGGAACCTCAGACTGTGAGGGACGGTGCCGTCCTTCCAATAGATGAGAGGTTTTCCTGTACCGAGTGTGGGAAGTGTTTCCGTTATAAATGCCATCTAAATGAACACATAAGATCTCACACAGGGGAGAAGCCGTATTTCTGTACTGAGTGTGGGAACGGTTTCCATTCTAAATACAATCTTAATGTGCATCAAAGATCTCACACAGGGGAGAAGCCATATTCCTGTCCTGAGTGTGGGAAATGTTTTTCACAGAAGACCAATCTTTCCATACATCAGAGATCTCACACGGGGCAGATGCCGTATTCCTGTCCTGAGTGTGGGAAATGTTTTTCACAGAAGTCCAAACTTTACACACATCAGAGATCTCACACAGGGGAGAAGCCTCATACCTGTCCTGAGTGCGGGAAATGTTTTTCAGAGAAGTCCAGTCTTTACAAACATCAGAGATCTCACACAGGGGAGAAGCCACATTCCTGTCCTGAGTGCGGGAAATGTTTTTCACAGAAGTCCGATCTTTACACACATCAGAGATCTCACACGGGGGAAAAGCTGTATTCCTGTCCTGAGTGCACAAAATGTTTTTCACAGAAGTCCAATCTTTACACACATCAGAGATCTCACACGGGAGAGAAGCCGTATTCCTGTCCTGAGTGCGATAAATGTTTTTCACAGAAGTCCCATCTTTACAAACATCAGAGATGTCACACGGGGGAGAAGCCGTATTCCTGTCCTGAGTGCGGGAAATGTTTTTCAGTGAAGTCCAATCTTTACACACATCAGAGATCTCACACGGGAGAGAAGCCGTATTCTTGTCCTGAGTGCCGGAAATGTTTTTCAGTGAAGTCAAGTCTTTACACACATCAGAGATCTCACACGGGGGAGAAGCCGTATTCCTGTCCTGAGTGAAGGAATTATTCTTCACTGAAGTCCTGTCTTCCTGTACATCAGGGATCCCACACAACCCTCGAGGTGTATTAGTGTATCTTTCCCCACGGCTCCATCTGGTCAGGGTGCTGCCCACCCGCTTCTCCCGGCTCCCATGCAGGGGGGCGTCTATCCATCCATATCCGTAGCTGGGTGCAATCCCGCAAAGTCGGGGGGGCCACCGCCCGTTTCTCCCTTTTATCCCTCTGTTCCTGACAGCGCTGTGGGGGCCGCCCACCCGCTTCTCCTGGCACTCACGCCGCGGGGGAGGGGGGCCGTCTGTCCGTTCATCCATCCTCCAACCACCCACTTTTCCCACAGCCCCATCTGTCCAGGGTGCTGCCCGCCCACTTCTCCCGGCTCTCATGCTGGGGGGGGGCGTCCGTCCATACATCCATCCTCCACCCACCCACTTGCCACTCGCCCGCCAGTTCACCTCCCTGGTACCACGCCGTGCATCATGGAGGGGACGCTCGCACGCCTCCCAGTTCTCATGGGGGGTGCTCACCCGACTGCTCACCTCCCGGTATTCACGTGGGGCATCACGTGGGGGGGAAACCCCACACGCCTCCCCGGCTTTCCACCGCTTCAGTCACAAGTGTTCATATTGTGGCATTTCGGCCCCAGGATTTCTGTCATAGCGTTTTGGCACAGGTTTTCTGTCATAGTGTTTCTGTTTAGTCTCAGTGCTTGTTTTTCTGTCATAGTGTTTTTTTCTGTCGTAGCGTTTCTGCCCCAGCATTTCTGTCATGGCGTTCGGCCCCATTATTTCGGTCATGGTGTTTCTGCCCCAGCATTTCTGTCATAGCGTTCAGCATTTCTGTCGTAGCGTTCAGCATTTCTGTCGTAGCGTTCAGCATTTCTGGCGTAGCGTTCAGCATTTCTGGCATATAGCGTTTAGCGTTTCTGTCTTAACGTTCAACCCAGCATTTCTGTCATAGCATTCAGCATTTTTGCCATAGCGTTCAGCATTTCTGTCATAGCTTTCTACCCAGCATTTCTGTCATAGCGTTCAGCACTTCTATCTAGCGTTCAGCATTTCTGTTGTAGCGTTTTGCCCAGCATTGCTGTCATAGCGATCTGCATTTCTGTGATAGCGTTCTGCCCAGCATTTCTGTCATAGCGTTCAGCATTCCTGTCATAGCGTTCAGCATTTCTGTCTTAACGTTCTGCCCAGCATTTCTGTCATAGCGTTCAGCATTTCTGTCATAGCGTTCAGCATTTCTGTCATAGCGTTCAGCATTCCTGTCATAGCGTTCAGCATTTCTGTCTTAACGTTCTGCCCAGCATTTCTGTCATAGCGTTCAGCATTTCTGTCTTAGCGTTCTGCCCAGCATTGCTGTCATAAGCGTTCAGCATTTTCGTCTTAGCGTTCTGCCCTAGCATTTCCGTCTCAGCGTTCTGCCCCAGCATTTCCGTCCCAGCGTTCTGCCCCAGCATTTCTGTCATAGCGTTCTGCCCCGGCATTTCTGTCATAGCCTTCTGCCCCGGCATTTCTGTCATAGCCTTCTGCCCCGGCATTTCTGTCTCGGCGTATAGTCTCGGCATTTCTGTCATAGCGTTTCTGCGCCAGGGATCTGTCATAGCGTTTCTGCCCCAGGGTTCTGTCATAGCGTTTCTGCCCCAAGATTTCTGTCATAGCGTTTCTGACTCAGGATTTCTGTCATAGCGTTTCTGACCCAGGATTTCTGTCATAGCGTTTCTGACCCAGGATTTCTGTCATAGTATCTCTGCCCCAGGATTTCTGTCATGGCGTTTTTCTTTATTCGGTCATGGCGTTTTCTGTCATAGTGTTCTGCCCCAGCATTTCTGGCTCAGCGTTCAGTCTCAACTTTTTCTGTCATAGCGTTTCTGCCCCAGGATTCTGTCTTTGCATTTCTGCCATCAGTATTTCAGTCTCAGTGTTTCTGTCATTACGTTTCTGTCATGGGATTTCTGCCTCAGCATTTCTGCCCGAGGATTTCTGTCATCGCGTTTCTGCCTCAGCGTTCTGTCAGATCGTTTCTGCCCCAGGATTTTCTGTTATGGCATTTCTGCCCCAGGGTTTCTGTCATGGAATTTCTGCCTCAGTGTTTCTGTCATTGCATTTCTGCCCCAGGTTTTTCTGTCATTACGTTTTTGTCTCAGCATTTAGTTTCAGCATTTCTGTCATAGCATTTTCTGTCATAGCGTTGCAGTCCTTGTGTTTCTGCCCCAAGATTTCTGTCATAACGTTTCTGCCTCGGTGTTCAGTCAGCATTTCTGCCATAGCATTTCAGCCTCAGCATTTCTCAGAGGGGCATTGTTGTTCAGTAATGGCATATACTCCAGTAGCTGTTTTCATCTTCGTTGTTTGTCATTTCTCATCGTTTTTTGTTCATGTTTGTACCTGCGTCAGTTAGCTAGGGCTCACATGTCAGGATCTGTCACGTCTACAGATCCATACGGGCTGAGGTTTCGTTTGTCAATGATTGTTGACCACAATCTTCTCACCCGTATACCATAGGTCATACGATGCACGTTCATTCACGACACCTGTACGATTACCCACCATGGTCTGTGGGTACACCAGCCCTGAGTTTTCAGTTAATTATCTGTCTCTGCACGGCAGGTTACTCAGGCTCACTCACTACTTACATGAGGGGGGGGGTCCGTCATTAGGTTCATTCACACGCAGTGGTCTTGACATTCTGCTCATGTTCTCATACTTAGGTAGGCACAGAGGGGCATTGTTGTTCTCATGTCTTGCTGTCTGTCATTTCTCTTGTTCATGTTCTCAGGTTGGGCTGTATTGGCATTCATCATGCCCTTATTGGTCCTTAAGTGGTAGGTTTGGGCAAATGTCGTCATGATTCTGGATTCCACTCTCGGCTCTGATCTCTTGTCTAGGATGTGGCCTGGAAGACTGCTCAAGGACGTCAGTCCAGTCATCTTTTCCGTTCCCCAGCCAGTTCCAGGTAGGGGGGTTGCAGTCACTTTGGGTATGACTGTTTCATGCCATGGGACTTATTTCCCTGGGGGGGAGTCTGGCCCTCCTTCCTTGGTTCAGGATTCAGACTCGGTTGCCAGGTCACAGGCTGAAGCACGACCCGATTAAATCAGGTGGGACCAGTATTCTGTGTCTGGCATGGTTTCTCCATGTTGTCAATGCTTATTAGTGCATTGGTCTCATCCACCTACTCCATCACATCCTTCAGGTATTTAGCATATTGAACTCCTGCCAGTTGTCCTTTGGCACTCACCCTCGCACTTCCCCATTCCAGTATGGGTAGGCCAGGGCTTGGGGGGGTTCACTGAGCACTTCACTGGTGTCCGGTTGAAGTTTCGATCTTCTCGGCTATCATTTTGCAGGGGCTCCTCAGGACAGCCATTGCTCCCCTTCCCCCACGCATCCTCATTCACAAGCAGTTCATTCTCATGTCTGGGTCGTCTCGGGCTTCAGGCTCTGTCCAATCGTTTACGGGACGTTTAGTTGGGTTCTGGGTAGCTTCGCATGTTCTATAGGGGGTTCTGTCTCATCACCAAGTCAGGAGTCGGGGGGGGGGGGGTTTCTCCTGTCATAGCGGACACTTTTCGGATATATACTGTTGCCATCCGGGCGCGCGCTACTCCACTTGATGGATTGTTACCTTCCCTTCTTCACCTAAATTTGTGTCTTTTTGCCCTCCTTTCAGGCATACTGACCAGTCAGGCCAAGGCACACCTCAGGCCTTGGTGCTTAGGAGTATCACTTTCTCACTCGAAGACTCTGACTACAAGTGTAAAGGCTAGCCTGTATTTGTGGGAGGAGTCTGAGAGGGCTATTTAAGCCTCCTTCTCTGTCAGGCCAGGGCTCGTCGGCGTTTCTGGGTTTCCACCCACCCGTTTCCCCCAATCTTCATACATACTCATAAATACTTTTTCTTACATTCAGGGTATGCCCTCTTTTTAGGCATACTGACCAGTCAGACCAAGGCACACCTCAGGCCTTGGTGCTTAGGAGTATCACTTTCTCACTCGAAGACTGACTACAACTGTAATGTCTGCCCTCATGTTGTAAAGCGTTGCGCAAACTGTTGGTGCTATATAAAACCTGTATAATAATAATGATGTAAGAAACAGTTCCAGGGGTGTGGACATTTTTTGAAAAAACGACTTGTCCGAGGGACTGAATCGGGGTCCCAATCTCCTTGTCCCTTATGTCAATCCCCTTGTTCCTCATCTACCAGAGAGCTCAGCAGCGGTGTGGGAGTTCATTGAAAACTACAATCTGACATCTGCAAAAGACAGAACTCTGTGAATGAATGGTAGAGCCGTGCTCTTTTCATTAAGTGACAGCCGGTACGGGGAACTTCTTCCTGCACTGCTGTCACACAGAGGACTCGGATCACTGAGCCACTGCAGGAACAGGAACATGTGACATCTTCCCGAAGGTGAACGTTTCTTTAACCCTTTCACTGCCGGAGCTGTTGTTCCGTTTTATTTTTTTTTGCCCACCTGTTTAACCCCTTCAATACTGGACACTTTCACCCCCTTCCTGCCCAGGCCAATTTTTATCTTTCAGTGCTCTCACACTTTGAATGACAATTGCGCGGTCATGTAACATTGTACCCAAATTAAATTTTTATCTTTTTTTCCCCACAAATAGAGCTTTTTTTGGTGGTATATGATCACCATCGGGGTTTTATTTTTTGTGCTACAAATAAAAAAAAACTAAATTTTGAAAAAAAAAGTTTTTCTTTGTTTCTGTTATAAAATTTTGTTAATAAGTATGTTTTCTCTTTCACGGATGAGGCGGCAATAATATGCAGGACTAATAGATGGCAGTGATAGGCAGCACTGATGAGGAGGTACTGATAAGCATCCCTGATGGGCACTAATTGGCATCACAGGTGGGCACTGGTTGGCATCACTGATTGGCCTGTACTGATAATCAATGCTGAATATCAGCGCAGATCCCCCCTGTCAGGAGAGCTGCTGATTGGCTCTCCTCTACTCGCGCCTTGTCAGCATAAATAAAGGAAAGCTAATAACCGGCACTTCCTGGTTACCATGTGATTAGCTTTGATTGGACACAGCTGATCACATGGTAAAGATCCTACGTCATAGGCTCCTTACCGAGATTAGAGATGCGGTGTGTCAGAGCGACACAACACACCACCGATCACCTGCACCCAAGCGGCTTATTCTTCTGGATGTCATATGACGTCCCGTCAGGATATCGGAACCCCCGCCTGGCTGGCATTTTGCTATAGGAAGGAAGGAAGGAGTTAAAAAAATCATTTTAGAAGATTGAAGATTATATAAAACTCCCAAAACATGATATATTCTCTGAAAGCAGACACCCTAGAGAATAAAATAGTGGTAGTTCCATTTTTTTTGTCACACAATATTATCGCAAAAGTCTTTTTTTGGGGGGGTGGGGTTATGTGCCTGGGTTTAAATTTAAATTTGTACAATAAAAAAAAAGGGGGGGTTCATCACATAGAGCAGCCTTTTTCATCCTTGAGGTCTCTTCAGGAGCACCTTGTTAAAATGCCCTAACAATTGCCCCAGATCTGTATACAACCCGGAGGGTGGATGAAGCCTTTTAGTTACACAAAGCCTCAGGTTTTCATTGTACACCATTACAACCTTCTAGCTGCCAACTTCCTAACGACTAATGATATAATGAGCTGATCAGGAGGATGTCCGTTGCCTGAATATCATCCTTGTGTGACCCTCCCCCGCCTCTCTCCATCAGCTTTGGGGTCTCATTAGCTGAGTGATGGAGAAAAACTGAGGGAGAAGAGAAACATTGGCATACTAGTCGGTACCAGTTTGCAAAAGTGTATTTACTTTGGAAGAATAAATAACTTATAATGTTGGGTGTCCTATGTGTGTTGATGTTGTTGCATTATGTAAAACTATTAGAATGGATTGGGGCTTCTCTATATAATTTAAGGTCTTCTTTTTTCTTAGGAAATTCGCAAGGTACTTTCCTGCTTTATTACCCATCTTAAATCTCTTAAATCTCTCACTTACTACACTGTTGATTTCCTTGCTATCTTCCTTTTCCAACAATTCCTTTAGTTGTTCTCTACTACCTAGAATCAGGGCCCAATATATTTATTTTTTTAGTTTCCTTTTTATGTCTTTGTTCCAGATTCTGGGTTTCCTTTTGAAGTTTCAGCATGTTCTTTCCCTTTTCCTTTTTCCTACTTGCTCCTATGGATATTAGTTTTCCCCATATAACTGATTTATGTGCCTCCCATAGGGTTGCTCTTGACAGGTCTGGGGTATCGTTTTCTCAGAAGTATCCTTCGATCTCGTCTTTTATAATTTTTTCGATATCCCCATCGTCCAAAAGCTCTTCGTTAAGTCGCCATGTGTTTCTTACCATAGGCTCTCCCTGTAGATTCAACTGCAAAACAACCGGGGAGTGATCTCATAGTGCTGTTGTTTCAATTTCTATCTCCAGTACTTCCTCTAGTAGTCTATGTTCAAGCAAGATATAATCCAATCTAGTATATATTTTATGGACTGTTGAAAAATAAGTGTAGTCTTTTGTACCTGGGTGTCATATTCTCCATACGTCAACTAGTTGTAAATCGTGAAGTTTTTTTTTTAATTTTTCCTTAGTTGATTTCTATCTCTGTCTGGTACTGTAGACGTAGAGTCTAGGTTGTGGTCCATAATGAAGTTAAAGTCGCCCGCTACTATTATTTTGCCCTGCTTAAATTCAAATAAGTCTGTCAGTTTCTCAGCTAAAAATTTTTTAGGGTTTTTGTTAAATAAATATTTGCAAATGTGTACCTTATACCCTGTATAGTCCCTACAAGGAAGAGAAAACGTCCTTCTGGATCGGCTTTTATTTTTTCGACAATAAATCCAATCTTTTTACCAAAGCCTATTCGAACCCCTTTTGATCTTCTGATTGGTGAATCTCCATAATACCATTTGGGGATGTTTTTTGAATATATTCTCACGTTTGAATCTTGCGTTATGTGTGTCTCCTGGAAAAAGATTATATCGACTTTTAGTCTTTCCAGTTCCCTCAAGATTGCACATCTTTTTTGGGGTGAGTTCAAACCTCAGGCATTATATGTCAGAATTTTAATTTTGATCCTGCCATCTGCGTTTTTGATTGCCTGCATACGCCCCCCACAGGAGAACCCGCCCCGACCCCCCGAAAGGGACACGGGGGCCCCCACCTGAGAGCCAGCAGCCAGACAGGCTCCTCCATCCAAGAGGTCGGTAAAACAACAATATTTTCACTGGTAAGGCAATCTTATACCCTTCTTTATCCTCCCTCCCGTTTAGTTTTCTGATTCCCCTCTTCCCTCTCGTCCCCCTTCCCTCCCCCCCCCACCTCCCCCTCCTCCCTTTTTGATGTTGGTGATTTGACCTCATGGTCCTGAGAGCAGAATAGAATTATATTTTTATTTTGTGGGGTACACCTTTTCCCCTCTGCTCTCCTCTACCGAGGTGGAAATCTATGTGGCGCACTGGGCCCCCTCTCCTTTATTCAAGAAAGAAAAGATCCCCTGTGCACACTGTTGGTCCAAGACCTCACCTCCCACCTCCTGCCTCCACCATTTTCCCACTTCCCACAGAGAAGATAAAAAACGAAAAAGGCGAGATAAAGAAGAAAACTACGGAAATAGCACAAGCTTTCCACAATATTATAGTTCTCTGTATGCAATAAAAAAACAAGAAACAACCCAACAAATGGAAAGCAGGAAGAAGCAGATCCTAAAGTATTTAGAAAAAGCAAATCTTCCAAAAATTGAACCTGAGACCTTAATGGACCTAGAAAGAGAGATAACGCAAGAAGAGATCAAGAAAGCATTAAAAGAAACCCCCTACCGGTAAGAGTCCTGGGCCAGATGGATTTACGATCAGATACTATAAACAGTTTCAAGACCAATTGATTCCAAGACTATGTGAATACCTAAACAGAATAGGAGAAGATGAAGACATCAGAAAAGAATCACTTCTGGCACATATCATCATAATACCCAAAGCAGGAAAAGACAAGCTTAATTGCTCAAGCTACAGGCCCATAGCTTTATTGAACACGGATACGAAGTTATATGCCAAAATACTTGCCACTAGAATAAAAAGATTGATGCCACTATGGATAAACCCAGATCAGACTGGGTTTGTCCCTGGAAGAGAAGGAAGGGACAACAGCATAAAAACAATTCTTGATGCTGCGAAGGAAGAATACCAGCATCTCCCCAGATCTACTCCTGTCAATAGATGCAGAAAAAGCATTTGACAGGGTAGACTGGGGATTTATGATGGCCACGCTACAACATCTCGGTCTGGGGCCTAAAATAATGAAGTGGATCATGAATCTCTATAGAGGGCCCACGGCTTGTGTAAAGGTAAACGGCAAGACGTCGCCAGTGTTTGAAATGCTTAACGGAACACGGCAAGAATGCCCGCTCTCACCCCTTCTATACGTACTATCATTGGAGCCTTTCCTTGGGATCTTGCGAAATAACCGAGGGATAGAGGGGGTGTGAGTAGGAGGAAAAGAACATAAAGTCGCGGCTTATGCCGACGATATCCTTGTGTACGTGACTAAGCCTAGAGAGACCCTCTTAAATCTCCTGAAAGAAGTAGATAAATATGGAGAACTCTCAAATTTCAAAATAAATCCCATTAAAACAGAAATATTGAACCTGAGAGTAAGTGTCAGGTTCCTATAAGGTGTCAGGATGTCACTGTCTATTTCTCCATATAGGAGTGGCCCTTCAAAAAGAATTTCCATTTACGTGGGTAAAGGTGGAGCTATCCTACCTAGGAATTAAACTAACAGCATCACTCGAGAAAATCTACCCTGCAAACTACATCCCACTATTAAACGAGATCAAGGCAGAAGTTAAGAAGGTAAACATACAAACAATATCGTGGATTGGAAGAGTGAACATGATTAAAATGGCAATACTACCAAAGATACTGTGCAAATTCCAAATATTACCAATAAAGGTTCCACAGAGCTTCTTCAAAACCATACAAAAATTATTAACAAAATTTATATGGCAAAATAAAAAACCAAGATTAAAATTCGCATTAATTTCTAGGAAAAGACAGCACGAGGGTTTAACAGCACCAGAAATTTCAAGGTACTACAAAGCAGTAATCCTAGCATGCATGATAGAATGGACAAAAAAAAACGAAGAAAAAAAAATGGATAGAAATAGAAAACACTTTAAGTAAAACCACGCTTCACAAAAATATTTGGATAATAAATACATTTAGAATACTAGACCCCAACGCACATGAGGTGACAAAAAATGTATTTAGAATTTGGGATGCACTACACCGGAAACAAAAATGGGCATACAATTCACTGCTGACACCCCTCACGGGAACAAATTTTTTCACACTGGGTGAGGATATTTTTTGAAGACTCAAAATAAAAAATCCACTAATTAAAGATATTATTAGAAGAGGGAAGTTGGAATCTGCACAAAAATTGGAGAGTAAATTCGGTGGGAAACTACGAGAATGGGAATATTTTCAACGAAATCACTCAATAAACACATCACCGCACCTGTTTAGAGATGGAGAAAGATTAAACCGGTTGGAAAAGCTCTGTATGACATCAACGCCATCGAAGGGAGGCATCTCGAAAGTCTATGAGTTCCTGACAGATCTGGAAGGACAAGATAGGCCTCCCTTCATTGAAAAGTGGGAAAGTGAATTAAAAATAAAGCTGGAAGAACAACAAATTAAGAGAATGATTGCAGGAGGATATAATCAAGCATGGGATACAAACATCATCGAGATGAATTACAAATTCCTTGTCAGGTGGTATATGACCCCGGAGAGACTCCACAAAATCAACCAAGCGGAAACACCATTGTGTTGGAGAAACTGCGGACAAAAAGCCACAGTGATACACATATGGTGGGACTGCCCACAAATTAGCACATATTGGCAAGAAATAATTACAAGCATAAAGGAAATTAGGAGCGAGACGATAGAGAACAATAGACTGACCTGCCTGTTCCATGATACCAACTCCTCTAGTAAGCAATACACTAAAAAAATAACGTCAAAATTACTAAATGCAGCAAAGGGAGCAATCCCAAAAAACTGGTTAAAGAGCGAAGGCCCAGACTTAAGAGATTGGATTAAACAAGTGGAGTACTACCATAAAATGGAACTTCTCTGCTGAAAAGATAAAGAGCAAATAGAAAAATGTAATTCTATCTGGATGGGGTGGGTAAGATATAAAACCTCAGACAAATTCTGGCAGAAGAAACTGGAAGGTAAAAAAACACTAAGAAGGAAAAATATTAGGGAGAAGAGGAAAAACCCTGGAAGTAAGGCGGGGGGGGGGAGGGAAATTAGAAAGGGGGGTGATAGGTGGGTGGTGTAGGACAGGAAAATTTTTATATGGTTATTAATAAAGGAGGGAACCTGAGAAGGGATGAGTTTTGAACGTCAAGTTGAAAAGGGTCTCAAAAGAAAACACTGAAGTGGTTCAAGAAAAAAAAAAAAAAGAATAGATTGGGGCACCTCAAGACTGTCCATAATTTTGGAGGGCGCCTTGACTGAAAAATGTTTGAGAAACACTGACATAGATGACAAAAAGTCCCCTATGTGATGATTTTTTGGTGACAGGTTTTCTTTAATGAGATAAATCAATAAAGTGTTTTAAAGAAAAAATAGTGGCGTTGCATATGTAATACCGTGATGAAACTTCAAGATAATAAGTAAAACAATACATAAATAAATTATCTAATAAAAAAATCTCCACGTGTGAAAGTGTCCATAGATAGATTAAGTACAAAATTCATGCATAGTGATGAGGTCCATATGCCAAGTAAAAAGATCTTCTCAAATAATATAAATATCTTCCACCACACCAAATGTGATTGTGTTCCACTCCCTGTTGAAATCGCACTCACCAGAAGAATATGCCTTGCAAACCTACCTGTTAGGCCCTCAGAACTGCATGTCCCGGGTGTCAGGCGAGTTCATAAGGAGATCAGAGATCACCAAAGACATGGATGAAGTGTTGTACCGTGTTGGCCATTGATAACGGTAGAACATGAAAAAAAAAAACCTGTAAATGATACAGTTTGTACAGAGAGCCCTTGTGCGTCCTAGACACAGGGCTCACTGTACAAACTGTATTATTTTTATGTTTTTCATGTATTTTATCCCTTTTGAACAATATGGTTATACAATGTACTTTTTTCAATAAATGTTATGAATACTACTTTTGTTATCTCTCCATTGTTTCCATGCCCTGAAAGTCCGACTTTTGGTTACTCTAGCAGTATCCCCTTTTATTTCCCTGATCCTGAGCCTGCAGCTGATCTAATACTGACCCGGCTTTCTGACCTCGCTGCTGTCTCCAGTCCTGACCCTTGACTTCATTAACATTGCTCTGTTTACTTGTCTGCCTGATCCTCTGTTACCAACCCGGCCTGAACTCTGACCATCCCTTGCCTGCCATCTCTGCTGACTTATCCACTGTGTATGACCTGGCTTGTCTGACCTTTCTCCTGCCTGCTGTCTTGCATCTTTAGTGCATCTGCATTTGCTGCCCCTCAGCGCTCCTGCATCCACTGACCTGCATCCGCAAGCGCACCTGCATCCTGAATCCTGCATCCACAGCACCTAAGCCAGCTCTTGTTCAACTGCCATCATCTCCAGCCAAGAGAACTCTGCAAGCACTCATACCTCCCTGTGCTCCTATGGTCACTGTTTCAACTCCAGTGACTCCTGGAGCCAGGGCTGTACGAGAGGTCTCCCTCTGCACGTCAGGCTCACCTCCAAGGTACGTGTCAGTATCAAACAGCCATGCCTGAGCCTGCAAGAGGGACCTCCTCCACGGATGAGATTTGACAACACCTCTCAGCCCTCACTCAAGCGGTGAAATCTCTCCAGGACAGTTATGTGCATTTGGAGGGACAGGTGCAAACCCTGGCTACATCTGAAAAATCTTCTTCTGTCTCAGCTCCTCCTACTAGCAGGAAATCAACAGAGACTGCTACCACACCCAACGTAATGATGCTACCTCCAGAGCCAAGGATTCCCATCGCGGAGAGATTTTCCGAGAACTGAAAAAAGTTCCGGGTAGCTTTCATTACAGCCTCAGAAATTTTCCCTGGAAACCACCAAGGTGGGGTTTATCATTTCTCTACTTTAGGGTGAACCACAGACCTGGGCCCATCGCTTGCTCGAGGAACGCCATGTTATACTGGACTCTTTGTCATCCTTCTTCAATGCCATGGCACAGTTACACGATGACCCACAACGGACTTCTACTGCAGAGGCTGCCCTTTATGTGCTCCAGCAAGGCTGCAGAGCGGGCAAGGACTATGTTACAGACTTCAGATGCTGGAGCACAGATACTCAGTGGAACCAATTTTCACTTTGGCCTATCTGAAAGGTTAAAGGACGAACTGGCCCGGGTCAGCATACCCAACTCATTGGAGACTTTATTTTCTCTGGCCATCCAGATAGACCAACATCTTCAGGAGCGCAGGACAGAAAGAGCTACCCATCCAACCTGGATATTACCCTGAGTGCCTGCTCCTGCTTTTGGCAGTGTGGGCAGGTGCCAAGTCCTACTGGAAAATGAAGTCAGCATCCCCATAGAGCTCATCTGTGGAAGGAAGCATGAAGTGCTCCAAAATCTCCTGGTAGATGGCTGCGTTGACCCTGGACTTAATGGAGCACAGTGGACCAACACCAGCAGATGACATGGCTCCCCAAATCAGCACAGACTGTGTAAACTTCACACTGGACTTCAAGCATCTTGCATTGTGTACCTCTCCATTCTTCCTCCATGCTCTGGGTCCTTGGTCTCCAAATGAGATGCACAATTTGCTCTCATCAGAAAAGAGGACTTTGGACCACTGAGCAGCAGACCAGGTCTTTTTTTCTTTAGCCCAGGTAAGACGCTTCTGACTTTGTTGTTCAGAAGTGGCTTGACAAGAGGAATACGACATTTGAAGCCCATGTCCAGGATCCGTCTGTGTATGGTGGCTCTTGATGCACTCACTCCAGCCTCAGTCCACTCCTTGTGAAAGTCCCCAACACTTTTGAATGGCCTTTTCCTGACAATCCTCTCCAGGCTGCGGTCATCCCTGCTGCTTGTGCACCTTTTTCTTCCACACTTTTCCCTTCCACATAACTTTCTATTAGGCCGGGTTCACACCTATGTGAATTTGATGCGGGCCAGGAGAATGTTACTGGCTCCCTATGGAGCCGGTTCACATATCTCCGTTGCCGCTGCGGAGCGCACTGCACAGAAACGCTGTGCATCTTTGGCTCAGTTTCAGGGCCGAATTGAGGCAAAGATTCTGCACTGATATGGAGAACAGGGACGGACAGTGTTGCTGGGCGATCCGCGGCCGGTTTAGGTGTGAACGGAGCCTAAATGTGCTTTGATACAGCACTTTGGGAACATCCAACTTTTTTGCAATTACCCTTTGAGGCTTCCCCACCTTATGGAGGGTGTCAATTATGGTTTTCTGGCCAACTGTCAGGTCAGCCGTCTTTTCCATGATTGTGATTCCTACTGAACCAGACTGAGAGACCATTTAAAGGCTCAGGAACCCTTTGCAGGTGTTATGGCTTAATTAGATGATTAGAGTGGGACACTTTGAGCCTGGAATATTGCACCTTTTCACAATATTCTAATTTTCTGAGATTGTGGATTTGGGGTTTTCATGAGCTGTAAGCCATAATCATCACAATTATGACAAATCACGGCTTGAACTATCTTGCTTTGCATGTAATGAGTCTATCTCATATATTAGTTTCACCTTTTAAGTTGCATTAGTGAAATAAATGAACTTTTGCACGATATTCTAATTTTTCGAGTATCACCTGTACAGTACATACACACACAGCACAAGGCCGTGTTTACATTACAAGACAATTCTTAGGGCTACAGTTCCTCTGAACTCCACAAGGTGGTGATCGCACTTCTACACAGGAAGTCTCTATGGAAGATAGGAAGTGAGTTCAGGAACAGGCAGGAAGTTCCGGGTGAAGGGTCAGTCTGGAGGAAGTAGAGAGGAGACGTTGCTGGAAGTGGCAGTAGAGGAGGTAATAAGATCTTATTTTCTATTTACACCCAGTAACCCCCCCCCGTCATGTCCGTCCTCTTCCTCCATAGTCACTGTGATGTCTTTTATCTCCAGCAGATGATATACACATATATAGTGTGGAAACCTAGATTAACCCCTTCGGGGTCAGAACATTTCCCCACTTGTGGGGCCGGAACATTCTCTTCAAGGTGAGATGTGTCACCTTTCCCATCAATCACCTTCTCACCTCATCAGTCTATACTAACGGGTTATATGACTTTTATTAGTGATGGGGGATGGGTTTATTTCGGGGGATTGGTATATGTATGTCTTTATTTTATAAGCTTAAATAGGGAAAAATATAATTTGTAGGAAATGTCCTGAAAAAGAATGTCTCCATAATGATCCCAGTCTCAAATATTCATCCTAAAATGTGATCAGTAAAGTCTCTGGAGTACACGGAGATCACAGGAATATGACGTGTCCTGGAAAAAGCCCAAAGACAACGTTCATCTTTTATTTAGGAGATGTGTGACGCACATGTACAGAGCCCTCACAGAGCGGCCCTCACAGCTCATTCTACCTATGTCCCTCCAATCCAAGTTAGACAATCCTATGACATCACACTGGCCTCACAGCTCCTCCTCTCAATATCCCTCCATCCAGAGTCAGAGAATCCTATGACATCACACTGACCTCCTCCCAATGTCTCTCTCACAAGCAAAGCAAGAATGTTGGTCCCAGAATTCCTTGCAACAAGCTTTTATCCTACAGAGTGGGGGGCCCTGTCTTGGTAAATTATATCCCAGTGGGATTTTGATAAAAATAGAGGCCTGATTGGTGAGGTGAGGAGCATTCTGGGAATGTCATTTGATTTTACAATATGTGTTCAAATCTAGAGTTTTCCTCCTGTGAAGTCTGGAGATCCTATGACCATCACATTGCCTCCACCTCCCTCCCTTTCTGATAGAATAGAGAAAGAAGAAGATTCTAGAAGTCACCAGAGAGATCATCGAGCTGCTGACAGGAGACCTGAGCGGTGCTGGGTAGAACATCATGATGGACAATCAGCCGCCCCTCACATCACCAGGTAAGAGGAGACTTTATTGTAAAAGAGAGAGCAGTACGGAGGATCCACCTAGATCCCCCATCATCTGATAAACACATAGAAACAATGTATTCAGTCAGTGTGTGTGTTTCCTACAGATGGATCCAGTAATGGGAACCCACCAGAGAGATGTCCCCGTCCTCTGTATTCCCTGGATTCTACACAGGAAGATCACACCATCCCTCACCATCATCAGGTAGATGAGGAACAATCACTGATAGTATCATTAGGATCTGTACATTATCTGCATTGTTACCATTGATGTCATTTTTATTATATATTCAGAGTGGAAACCTGAGAGATTCTAAAGTTGAGGTTAAAGAGGAGATAAAAGAGGAGGATGATGAGGATGGGGTGATGGAGGAGTCAGAGTTTCTAAAAGAACACAAAGATCTGTACCAGGACACCATGGTGGAGTCATCCAGCTATAGAAACCCACCAGAGAGATGTCCCCGTCCTCTGTATTCCCGGGATTCCTCACAGGAAGATCACACCATCCCTCACCATCATCAGGTAGATGATTGACAATTATTGGTAGATATGATTTATACACAGCATGTTTGTTACAATGAACGTTTTATTATATATTCAGAGTGGAAACCTCGGGGATGATAATATTGTTGTGAAAGAAGAATATAAAGAGGAAGATGAGGAATATGGAGTGATGGAGGAGTTTCCAGAAGAACACAAGGATATGATGGAGCCACCTAATACCAGGAACCCACCAGAGAGATGTCCCCGTCCTCTGTATTCCTGGGATTCCACACAGGAAGATCACACCATCCCTCACTGTTACAAGGTTGGTGGGGCGGAGCTTATAAAAAAGACCTCTAGAGACAATGTGTGGATTTTTTATATGACATAATATTAATGCTTATATGTTACAAATGATATTTCTCTCATTTTCTTGATTTAGAGTGGAGATCCAATCGATATAGAATTTGAAGTTAAAGTAGAAGAAGAAGAGATGTATGTGAGGGATGATCAGCAGTCTATGGAGGAGGATGGAATAACGGGGAAATTTATAGAGGAGGACACTCCTACAGAGATGAGCACAGGTGGGTCATTAACACTAAATACATTCCTCCACCCATACTGCTCACTGATTGGTCCAGAGTAGGGTGGGGACTGGGTGATATCAGCCTGTAATACCCTGGTCACTTTCCTGAGCTGTGTTCCCCATCCTGTATTTCTCTCGGATAATCTTCCTTCTCTGTGCTGCAGACACAATTTATGTATCTGGACTGGATTTATGGAGATTCTGAGGGTCAGCTCGCAGCAAAATGTTCATTTTCACCATAGATGTTACTAGATCTAGGCATCTGGCGTATGTGTTTTGGGTCTCTGTTAGGGCTGGGCTCACCCCTTCTTTCTCTGAGCTGGCCGCTCAGCTGCCGGCTAATTGCCAGCTCCCTTCTCTCCACAGTGACTCAGCTGTTGATGATCTGCTTGTCAGTCCTGCCTTATTAAAGCTGTCCAGCTCACTTCATCTCTGCCTTCGCCTTTGGTCACATCTCAGAAACTTTCTCCTGCGTTCCTGTTGAAGACTTGCTCGGCTGACATCCCTTCTGGCTCCTGATCCTGCTTGCTTTACTACTACGTTGATCTCTGGCATTGGCTGACTACCCGATCTGGTTAATGAACTCTGGCTATGTATTGACTACGCTTACTCTGTTTACCTTTTTATTATTATTAAACATGTATGATTAACTGTACTTCTGTCTCAGTCTGATTCATGGTTTCTGACAGTAGGCGAAGGCCATGAATTCAGAGGATGCAGTCAGTCCACTTGTTGGTAATATTTTTTTCCAGATTGGATGACCAGGATCACTGCATGAATCAGTTTGCCTTGGCATTACAAACGCTCCTGACTCGCACGGCTCACCAGGAATCTTACACTATAGCTGCTCCGGTATAACCTGTGTTGCAGGCCGTCCCTGCTGCTGCTCCAGTCTCTGCAGGCACCCGCCTCGAGTATTACCTCTATAAGAGGCATGTCTGGTTCCGCTCCGCTTCCCCAGCGATTTGGGGGCAATCCAGTTCAATGGAGAGGGTTTTTCAACCAGGTTCAGATATACATTGAGATGCTGCCCCAGGCATTTCCCACGGACAGAAGCAAAGTAGGTTTTGTGATATCTTTGCTTTCTGAGAGAGCCTTGGCCTGGGCAAACCTTCTATGGGAGATGCAAAAACCTGAGTTACCCAGAATTTGTGGCTTCCTTCAAAAGGGTATTTGATGTTCCCGCACGCTCCGCTTCCGCTACCAAGAGCCTCATGTCCATCAAACAGAGTACGAGAACTGTTGCCGATTACGCATTTGAATTTCGTACTCTGGCAGCAGAGGTTGCTTGGAACAATGAGGCCCTCGTGGCTGCCTTCTCTCATGGTCTCTTGGATAACATCAAGGATGAGATAGCAGTCTGAGATATACCCACTGAGCTGGAGAGGTTGATCACATTTGCCATCCTCATTGACCCCAGACTCAGAGAAAGACTCTCTTTTAAGGAACACTGGTGCAAGCCTCCTGTACATTTGTCTCTGAGCTTTGCAGCCCCATCCTTGCCTCCCTCACCTCCCATGCCTCCTGGTACCGAGTCGGTCTGTGAAGATGAACCCATGCACTTGGGCTTCACGCGTCTCTCTGCGGATGAGAGAGCCCTTAGGAGGAGGGAGAGATTGTGCCTTTATTGTGGCCAGGCTGGTCACTTTTTGAAGTCTTGTCCTACCCGTCCAGGGAACGTCCGAACCTTGAGGTCCTGTCACGGACAGACCTTAGGTGGCGTTGTTTCGTCTCCAGTTTCCCAGAAAGATAAGCCTCTGGTTTCAGTTACCCTGTCTTGGGCTGAGTCATCCGTCCAGATACAGGCTCTAATTGACTCTGGGATGCAGGCCTGTTCATTGATGCTGCCTTTGTATCGAAACACTCAATTCCGCTGCAGCTGCGCGACACTCCACTTGCCATTAAGGCTCTTGATGGGAGACCTCTACAGCCTGCCCATGTGACTCATGAGTCTGTTCTGTTGTCCATGGCCGTAGGGGCCCTTCACCATGAGATAATCCAATTCCAAGTTAGTTCTTCATCTAAGTTTCCGTTGGTTACAGAGGCACAACCCTTTTTTTGATTGGCTCTGTGCTGAGGTTCCGTCCTGGTCACCACAGTGCAGTGAGAGATGCTTCTAGAAGGTAGCCAAGGTCCGGTGCACCTCTTCACTCTCCTCCCTGCCGGAGGAGTACCGCGATTTTAGCAATGTCTTTGACAAAGGTCAAGCCGGTACTTTGCCTCAACACCAGTCGTATGATTGTGCAATTGACCTTCAACCTGGTGCCAAAACCCCTCATGGCCGTGTTTAGCCTTTGTTGGTCTTGGAGGATAAGGCCATGGAGGAGTATGTTGCAGGCGCACTTTCTCGTGGTTTCATCCACAAATCCTCATCTCCTCCTGGTTTCTTTTTTGTGAAGAAGAGTGGTGAATTGAGACCTTGTATCAATTATAGGGGTCTCAATCATTTCACGATTAAGAATGCCTATCCCATTCTGTTGATTACGGAGTTATTTGACTGCCTCAAGGGAGCAACAGTTTTCACAAAGCTTGATTTGAGAGGGGCATGCAATCTCGTCAGGATTAAGGAGGGTGATGAGTCGAAAACTGCGTTTAATACCAGATCGGGTCATTATGAGTATCTCGTAAGGCCTTTTGGCCTTTGTAAAGCTCCGGCAGTTTTCCAGGAGTTCATTAACGATGTCCTCCGAGATTTGTTGCAGTTATGTGTGGTGGTTTATCTCGAAGATATCCTCATATTTTCCAAGTCCCTGGAGAGCCACCACATAGATGTCTGTTGTGTGCTTCAGAGACTACGAGAGAACAATCTCTATTGTAAATTGGAAAAGTGCGAATTCCATTGTGAACAGGTGAAATTCCTGGGCTATGTCATTTACATGGCTGTTTTTTCAATGGACCCAGAGAAACTTTCAGCAGTCCTACAGTGGCCTCGACCTGTGGGTTTATGTCCTCTGCAGAGTTTTCTTGGCTTTGCCAACTATTATCGGAAGTTTATTCGTAACTTCTTGTCTCTGGTCAAGCCCCTGACTGATATGACCAGGAAAGACGGCAACCCACAGAGTTGGTCTCTGGAGTCCATTAAGGCCTTTGAGAGTCTCAAGGATGCCTTTGTTTCTGCTCCTATGTTGGCACACCCTGATCTTATGTTGCCTTTTATCCTAGAAGTTGATGCTTCCGAGACTGGAGTTGGCGACCTTTTATCTCAACGTCCTATCTCTGAGTGCGCTATGCATCCATGTGGCTACTTTTCCAAGAAATTGTCACCTGCAGAGTGCAATTACGAGATTGGTGACAGAGAGCTGTTGGCGATCATTTTAGCCCTGAAAGAATGGAGACATCTCTTTGAAGGTACCACTGTGCCGGCTCTCATTCTTACTGACCATAAGAATCTCACATTCTTGTCTGAGGCAAAGCGCCTCTCTCCCAGAAGGGTGCAATGGGCTCTTTTCTTGTCAAGTTTTAATTACATTGTCTCATTCTTACCCGACACTAAGAATGTAAGGGCTGACGCCTTGTCACAACAATTTTCCTCCACTTCCAAGATAGAGTCAGTTCTGGTTCCTGTGATTCCTCCTGATCGTATTCTGGCTATGGTTCGCACCGGTCTTACTTCTCCTTTGGGTGACAAAATTCTTGCTGCTCAGGTCGATGCTCCTCCTAAGAAACCTTGTGACCACTGCTTTGTCCCAGAGAGTCTCTGTACTGCCATGCTCCAGACTTACCATTCTTCCAAGGCTGCTGGCCACCCTTGGAAGAATCAACTCTTTTGGGCCATTTCCCAACAATTCTGGTGGCCTAGTCTACATGCTGATGTAACCGCCTTCGTAGCTGCCTGTTCCGTGTGTGCTCAGAGTAAGACTCCATGACACCTTCCAGTGGGCCTCCTACAACCCATACCCAATGGAGAGAGGCCCTGGACCCACCTGTCTATGGATTTCATTGTGGAGTTACCCAACTCCCAGGGCAACACAGTTATCCTTATGGTGGTTGACCGGTTCTCAAAAATGTTGCATTGTATTCCACTCAAGAAGTTGCCTACTTCTAAGGAACTGGCTTCTATTTTTGCTCAGGAGATCTTCCGCTTACATGGGCTACCCAAGGTGATTGTTTCAGACAGGGGTAGTCAGTTTGTGTCCGGTTCTGGCGAGCCTTTTGTGCACAGTTGGTTATTCAACTTGCTTTCTCCTCTGTGTATCACCCGCAGTCTAATGGGGCCGCAGAATGAGCCAATCAGTCCTTGGAGCAATATGTTTCTGACCATCATAACAACTGGTCAGACCTCTTACCGTGGGTAGAGTTTGCTCACAATAGTGCCTTGAATTCAGCTTCCCGCTTGTCCCCATTTATGGCGAACTATGGTTTTCAACATTCCATGTTGCCTGCCTCGTTTGTTCCTGCATTAGAGGAGCATCTCCGTGGTCTTTGTTCCCCTTGGGCACAAGTCCAGGAGGCTTTGCGACATGCTAACGATAGGTACAGACTCCATGCTGACCGCAGACGCCTGCCTGGGCCTTCCAACCAGGTTCGGGACAGAGTCTGGCTATCATCTTGCAACCTCCGACTTCGTGTTCCTTCTTTGAAGTTCGCACCTCGGTTTATTGGGCCTTTCCGTATCCTTCGCAGGATTAACCCAGTGGATTACGCGTTGAACCTTCCTCCTAGTATGCACATCTCTAATATGTTTCATGTCTCCTTATTGAAACCTTTGGTCTGCAACCGCTTTACCACCTCAGTGCCATGTCCTCACCCTATACAGGTTGAGAACCATGAGGAGTATGAAGTACAATCCATTGCTGACTCCCGTAGGTTCCATGGGCGCATACAGTACCTGGTGCATTGGAAGGGGTATGGTCTGGAGGAACGCTCTTGGGTCTCATCCTCTGATGTACTTGCCCCTGTCCTCCTCCATGATTTCCATAGACGTATTCCCCTCAAGCCTGGTGGTCCTCCGAGGGGGAGGGGTCGTTGAGGAGGGGGTACTGTCAGGGCTGGGCTTAGCCCTTCCTTCTCTGAGCTGGCCGCTCAGCTGTCGGCTAATTGCCAGCTCTTTTCTCTCCACAGTGACTCAGCTGTTGATGATCTGCTTGTCAGCACTGCCTAGTTAAAGCTGTCCAACTCACTTCATCTCTGCCTTCGCCTTTGGTCACATCTCAGAAACTTTCTCCTGCGTTCCTGTTGAAGACTTGCTCGGCTGATGTCCCTTCTGGCTCCTGATCCTGCTTGCTGTACTACTACATTAATCTCTGGCTTTCTGACATTGGCATTGGTTGACTACCCGATCTGGTTAGTGAACTCGGACTATGTATTGACTACGCTTACTCTGTTTACCTTTTTATTATTATTAAACATGTGTGATTAACTGTACTTCTGTCTCGGTCTGATTCATGGTGTCTGACACTCCTGCCCCATGCTGGAGTATGGCAAGATGTCTGCCAGAACAATTCTCCCAGGGTTACTTGTTCTGTTGTCTGCTGGTTGTGACAGGTGGAGGGATATGTCTGTAAAGTCTCAGACCCAAGTCACTGAGTGCAGTCTCAGGAGATGGGAGGTAGTGGTGTGGGACCTCTGCAATATGTCTTGTGTAAACATTTAATCTTCCACTGATTGCTGAATGCTAATATTTTGAGTCCTAACCCCTGCACTATATACTCTATGTTGTACATTATATTATTGTGATACTATAAAATCCTAACTGTTGTATCCCTTATAATAAGTTGTACACAGGCCTTACCTCTTTTGCACCCATTTTCTACCAGCTGGACATTTTATATCTGATGATTTCATTGGAGCACAGACTTTTACATGTTGATAATAATGCGATTACATCCTCAAACGTTGGAACCTTAAACAGAAAGTGATAATGGGGGAGGAGTCAATAACTCAATGATGGTGGTCTTCAGGATCAGTCAAGTCTTCATCTTGGTTGTTCTCCCCCCATCCTCACTCTCTGACCTCTGGTGGGGTCAGCCCAGCTGTTATTCATGACTAAATCATGGACTAAATAAGGAAGTGCAGGACTTCTTGTGTTGGGAAGATGGCAATGAGTGACAGAGGTCGTGGGGACACTCGTCCTATAATCCCCTCATCACTGACATTCCTATAAAAGACAGTTCTCATTTTCCCTTACTCTCTGACTAAGGTCCATGAATAAAGAAATGATGGTGGGAGATTCAGAGAGGGCTGAAACAACTAATCGTCATAATCGATTTTGAAAATAGTTGTCAACTATTTTCATAATCGATTAGTTGGTCAGTCAATTAATTGGCCTGCATACAGAATGTATTATTGCCTTACATATCAGAAAAAAACAGCTCAGTATACCATCCATACAAGTCAATAAATGCCTGAGAACTTGAATGCGTGAGGAGCAATGCCTCATGGGATATGTAGTCCTGGGCAAGAGAAGGACGCAAGTGATTCTAAAGGCAGATGGTTTTGTACCTTCCTATAGGAGTACGCTATACTATACTTTGTGGCTTCCTATAGGGGAACTCTATGCTATACTTTGTGGCTTCCTATAGGGGAACTCTATACTATACTTTGCAGCTTCCTATAGGGGCACTCTGAAGGCAGGAGGATCCAGAAGTGCCGGGGGGGATCCAGAAGAGTTGAATCGGGCTGTTCTGTGCAAAACCATTACACAGAGCAGGTAAGTATGACAACTTTGTTTTAAAAAAATCCAACATTTACAATGACTTTAGGGTGTCTGTGCAGGGAAGATCAGCATCTGAACCCAGAGGAGGTGGAGGCTGATAGCCTGGAGGTAATAGAAGGCATTACTATTACATAAAGTAAAAGTTTACCAGTATTGTGCATTATATATAAAATCATTATATCCATAAAAAAAAGTATTTAAAAAAATATGTAAATATAAAAGTCCCCCCCCCTCTAACCTCCATATAGCTTCATGTGTGACTCCCAGGTAAAATCCCCATATATCCTACTTCTGGGTATATTTATTATTATATATATGATATAAGATATATTACTTTCACTATTTTACAGTATAAATGGATTCCTTATAGTAGTGATTATCTGCAGTTTTTTGTAATATAAAGGAATATTTTTTAACCCCATCATAACAGATGATTAAAAAAAATCTTGCTGCTGCTACTAAATGTCCTATGCTGGCCTTACATGGATCGATTTTTGGACAAGAATATTCACACAAATATTTGTATGAAAATTATTTGTACATTAGATGAGTTGACAGGTGTAGTTCGAAAATTGCACTTGCTTTTAACATTCAATTTTAAAATGAATGTAATTTCTGAGCAAAAATCATATACACTATTTCAAAATTTGTTCGATGGAGAAAAGTTTTCTGTTCTGTTCCTTCAAATTTTCCCGTCACTGTGGTTGAAAATGAACGCCGATTTGATCCCACTAATGGTTAGAAAATTGGATGAATGTCTTTTTGAAAGAAAAATGAGTTTATGTATGGCCAGCATAAGTGACATCACGTGCAGGGAGCTTGTACCCACCTACCTGTCTATGACAAGGGAGTCTGTCATCCATCATATTATATTACACTCCTGTTTGATAATCTGCAAAACAGTGTTTTACCTCTTTTTTACATTTTAATCATTTTGATCTCTGATTCTGATATGTAGCAGATTCACCTTCTAATAATACATCTATCTGTCTGTTATTCTCAGAGTGGATTAAATATCCAACCATATATCTGGATGTTTATATTTACCGCTGCATATAGATATTCAAGAATATTAATGAAGTTATACACCAACCTTTTTTTGAGGTTTTCTTTCAATTAATCAATTAATAGAAACAATAATCAGCCAACTAATCAATTATGAAAATAATCATTAGTTGCTGCCCTACAGAGGACCCATTTACTAGTTACCTTGAGGGGGGAATTGTAAGATCCTCAGAGACAAAGCTGCCTGATGTGGGCGGAGTCCTGGTTTAGGGGAACCAATCTACTCATGTCTAGTAATAATCTTTTCATCTCTATTTTAGTAGATGGACGGGAGATGAGGAAAACCTCAGAGGATTGTCTCACTTTGTCTCCAGACTGTAAAGTAGAAGATGAGGACATCACACAGTATAGTCCAGGAGAAAACCCGACTACCTCAAATGTCCATCCAGCACCACACAGTGTAGATGGCCCATCGTATTCCTCTTATCCTGAGGAACCTCAGACTGTGAGGGACGGTGTCGTCCTTCCAACAGATAAGAGGTTTTCCTGTACTGAGTGCGGGAAGTGTTTCCATTCTAAATACAATCTTAATGTGCATACAAGATCTCACACAGGGGAGAAGCCATATTCCTGTCCTGAGTGCGGGAAATGTTTTTCAGTGAATTCTCATCTTTACAGACATCAGAGATCTCACACAGGGCAGAAGCCGTATTCCTGTCCTGAGTGCGGGAAATGTTTTTCACAGAAGTCCTATCTTCGCACACATCAAAGATCTCACACGAGGGAGAAGCTGTATTGCTGTTCTGAGTCCGGAAAATGTTTATCAGACAAGTCCAGTCTTTACAAACATCATAGAGCTCACACGGAGAAGCCGTATTCCTGTCCTGAGTGTGGGAAATATTTTTCAGACAAGTCCAGTCTTTACACACATCAGAGATCTCACATGGGAGAGAAGCCATATTCCTGTCCTGAGTGTGGGAAATGTTTTTCACAGAAGTCCAGTCTTAACACACATCAGAGATCTCACACAGGCGAGAAGCCGTATTCCTGTCCTGAGTGCGGGAAATGTTTTTCACGGAAGTCCAGTCTTTACATACATCAGAGATCTCACACAGGGGAGAAGCCGTATTGCTGTCCTGAGTGCGGGAAATGTTTTTCAGTAAAGACCAAACTTTCCACACATCAGAGATCTCACACAGGGGAGAAGCCGTATTCCTGTCCTGAGTGTGGGAAGTGTTTTTCACAAAAGGCCAGTCTTTCCATACATCAGAGAACTCACACAGGGGAGAAGCCGTATTCCTGTCCTGAGTGCAGGAAATATTTTTCAGACAAGTCCAGCCTTTACAGACATCAGAGATCTCACAGGGGCCAGAAGCTTCATTCTTGTCCTGAGTGTGGAAAATGTTTTTCACAGAAGTCAAATCTTTCCACACATCAGAGATCTCACACAGGGGAGAAGCCGTATTCCTGTCCTGAGTGTGGGAAATGTTTTTTAAAGAAGTCCAGTTTTTTCAGACATCAGAGATCTCACACGGGGGAGAAGCCGTATTCCTGTTCTGAGTGCGGGAAGTGTTTTTCACAGACGTCCCATCTTTACAAACATCAGAGATCTCACAAGGGGGAGAAGTCCTGAGTGAGGGCATTCCTCACTAAAGTCCTGTCTTCCTGTACATCAGGGATCCCACACAACCCTCGAGGTGTATTAGTGCCTTGAGTGCGGGAAATGTCTTCTATATGAATGTTGCTGGACATCACAGCTCTCATGTGGGGAAGAAGCACACCCTGATATACACCTCAGATATACTCCATGGCTGATCTTCATCATGTATAAAAAAACAGTTCATGGGGTGAGGACATTTTTTGAAAAAACGACTTGTCCAAGGGACTAAATTCGGGTCCCAATCTCCTTGTCCCTTATGACAATCTCCTTGTCCCTCATCTACCAGGGAGCTCATCGGCGGTGTGGGAGTTCATTGAAAACTACAAGCCGACATCGGCAAAGGACAGAACTTTGTGAATAAATGGCACGGCCGCGCTCTTTTCATAAAGTGACAACCAGTACGGGAACTTCTCCCCGCACTGCTGTCACACAGAGGGCTGGGATCGCTGAGCCGCTGCAGGAACAGGAATATGTAACATCTTCCCGATGGTGAACTTATCCTTTTATATAATACAGATAGAGGGCGCTAAAAACGAATAAATTTGTGGAATAGCTAATAATACACCAAAAAAATTTGTGCTAAATTGGAAAAGATATAAATAACAATCACAGTAGAAATAAACAATATAGTGATAGCAGTATTATTGATATAAAGTCCCAATCCAGTGAAGTTTGACAAATTATATTGAGTGATATCTTCAAAATATGTTCAAAAGTGTGCCAAAATTTTGCCGTTTGATAGAAAGAATTCCGTTACCAAATAAGAGAGATTACACCATGAAGTATAAGATATCTGCTTACCAGATACCAATGACCCCTTTACTTAAAAAGAGAGTCACTAGCGCTTGTGCAGGATTGTGCCTGCTCACATGGAAGGCTGAATACCCGGATGATGCTTTGGGCATGGATCTCCCCCGTCCCATTCATTTAAGACAAGGATATAGGGAAACAAACAGAGTCTCCATAGCGTAAAACCATTTAATATATAATATTAAAATAACATAAAAAACGCCAATTGGCCTCTTACATTGAAGAGTGCCCACCCGGCACTGGGGCTGTTCGTATGTCAGGGTAGATTGGTGTCATGGACACATCACATTGCCTTGTGTGCGGCGTGCGTTCCACCCAGTACGGATGTACCACCAGAAAGTCCGGATGTTGGATGGCGAAGGGAACACACGTGACCACGTACCGCTCCGACGTACGTTTCGTTATGAACGTCTTCAGGGAAGGAACTTATCCTTTTACCCTGTCACAGCCACAGACGGTTTTGCATTTATTGTGCCCAAATGTTTAATCCTTTCAATACTGGACACTTTCACCCCCTTTCTGCCCAGACCAATTTTCATCTTTCAGTGCTCTCACACTTTGAATGGCAATTGCGCGGTCCAAATTAAATTTTTTTCCCCAAAAAAAAGCTTTGTTTTGGTGGTATTTGATCACCTCAGGTTTTTATTTTGGGTGCTACAAATAAAATAAACCTGAAAAAAAATATATAAAGTTTTTCTTTGTTTCTGTTGTAAAATGTTGTAAATAAGTAAGTTGTCTCCTTCACTGATGGGCACTAATGAGGAGGCACTAATATGCAGCACTGATAGATGGCACTGATGGGCAGCACTGATGAGGAGGTTCTGACAGGCATTTCTGATCGCACTGTTTGGCAGACCTGGTGAGCACAGGTGGGCACTGATTGGCATCACTGGTGGTCATCACTGGTGGGCACTGATTGGCATCACTGGTGGTCATCAATGATTTGCCTGCCTTTATAATCAATGCTGAATATCAGTGCAGATCCCCCTGTCAGGAGAGACGCTACTTGTGCCTTGTCAGCATGAATAAAGGAAAGCCGATAACCGTCACTTCCTGGTTACGATGTGATTAGCTTTGGTCACAGCTGATCACATGGTAAAGACCCAACGTCATAGACCCTTTACCATTGGTACCACTCTTTAGATTGAAGATGCGTGGTGTCTGAGCCAGGGGCAGACTGACAACTCATGGAGCCCCCGTGCAATAGAAGATCATGGGGCCCCCTGTGTCCCCACCCACACTCAAGCCACACCTGCACAGGTGGACACTGGGGGAGGGGAGCACAGAGGGAGACACTGGGAGGGGGAGAACACACAGGGGGAAGCTGTGGGGGGAGGGAGAGCACACAGGGGGACACTGTGGGGGGAGGGAGATCCCACAGAGGGACACTGTGGGGGGAGCACACAGGGGGACACTGTGGGGGGGAAGCACACAGGGGGACACTGTGGGGGGGAAGCACACAGGGGGACACTGTGAGGGGGAAGCACACAGGAGGACACTGGGGGAGGAGAGCACACAGGGGGACACTGTGGGGGGAGCACATAGGGTGACACTGTGGGGGGAAGCACACAGGGGTGGAGAGTACACTGGGGGAGCACACAGGGGGACACTGTGGGGGGAGAGCAAACAGGGGGACACTGTGGGGCGAGGGAGAGCACACAGGGGGACACTGTGGGGGGGAGCAAACAGGGGGACACTGTGGGGGGGAGCAAGCAGGGGGACACTGTGAGGGGAGGGAGAACACACAGGGGGACACTGTGGGGGGAGGGAGAACACACAGGGGTACACTGGGGGGAGGGAGAGCACACAAGGGGACATTGTGGGGGGAAGCACACAGGTGGACACTGGGGGGAGCACACAGGGAGACACTGTGGGGGGTGGAGAGCACACGGGGACACTGTGGGGAGGGGGAAGCACACAGAAGGAGACTGTGGGGAAGCACAAAGGGGGACACTGGGTGGGGCACACAGGGGAACACTGGCTGGAAGCACAAAGGGGGACACTGTGGGGGGAGAGCACACAGGGGAACACTGTGGGGGGGGGAAACGCAGGGGAACACTGTGGGGGGCAGAGCACACAGGGGAACACTAGGGGGGAAGCACACAGGGGAACACTGTGGGGGGAAGCACACAGGGACACTGGGGGGGCACACAGGGGAACACTGTGGGGGCAAGCACGCAGGGGAGCACACAGGGTAATACTGTGGGGGGAAGCACACGGTGACACTGGGGGGGCACACGGGAACACTGTGGGGGGGAAGCACACAGGGGAAGACTGGGGGGAGGCACACAGGGGGAACACTGTGGGGGGAGCACACTGGGGGGGGAGCATACAGGGGGACAGTGTGGGGGGAAACACACAGGGTGACACGGGGGGGACACTGTGGGGGAAGCACAGAGGGGGACACTGGGGGGAAGCACACAGGGGTACACTGTGCGTGGGAGAGCACACTGGGGGGAGTACTCGGGGACACTAAAGGGAAGCACACTGGGGGGAAGCACACAGGGGACACTGTGGGGAAGCACACAGGGGACAATGTGGGGGGGAAGCAAACAGGGGGACACTGTGAGGGGGAGGAAAACCACAGGGGGACACTGTGGGGGGGGGAGGGAACACAGGGGGGACTGGGGGGAGGGGACACTGTGGGGGGAAGCACACGGGACACTGTGGGGGGAGCACACAGGGGAACACTGTGGGGGGAGAGCACACAGAGGGACACTGTGGGGATGGAGAGCACACAGGGGGACACTGTAGGGGGAAGCACACAGGGGGACACTGGGGGGGAGAGCACACATGGGGCACTGTGGGGGGAGAGCACACATGGGGACACTGGCGGGGAGAGCACACATGGGGACACTGTGGAGGGGAGCACACTGGGGGAAGCACACAGGGGGAGAGTGGGGGGAAGCACACAGGGGGACACTGTGGGGGGTGAGAGCACACAGGGTGATACTGTGGGGGGAGAAGCACACAGGGGGACACTATGGGGAGAGCACACAGGGGGATGCGGTGGGAGGGGAGCACACAGGGGGACACTGTGGGGGGGAGACCACAGGGGGACACTGTAGGGGGAGCACTCAGGGGGACACTGTGGGGGAGAGCACACAGAGGGACACTGTGGGGGAGAGCACACAGAGGGACACTGTGGGGAGGGAGAGCACACAGGGGGACACTGTAGGGGGAAGCACACAGGGGGACACTGTGGGGGAGCACACAGGGGGACATTGTGGGGGGGAGAGCACACATGGGGACACTGTGGGGAGGGAGAGCACACATGGGGACACTGTGGGGGGAAGCACACAGGGGGACACTGGGGGGAGGGCACACAGTGGGACACTGTGGGGGGGAGGACACTGGGGGAAGCACACAGGGGGAGAGTGGGGGGAAGCACACAGGGGGACACTGTGGGGGGTGAGAGCACACAGGGTGACACTGTGGGGGGAGAAGCACACAGGGGGACACTATGGGGAGAGCACACAGGGGGATGCTGTGGGGGGGAGCACACAGGGGGAGCACACGGGGGGACACTGTGAGGGGGAGACCACAGGGGGACGCTGTGGAGGGGGGACACAGGGGGACACTGTAGTTGGAGCACTCAGGGGGACACTGTGGCGGGGAGAACACAGGGGGACACTGTGGGGGGAGCACACAGGGGGACACTGTGGGGGTGGGGGGAACAGGAGAGTATCATGGGCCTTCCTGCGGTCCTGCCCCTCCCTCTGATGGCGGCCCTGGTGTCTCTATACTCCAGTAACTTACACTCACCCGATGCCTGTAATAATACTGCTAACGGCACGCTGCTCCCCGCCGGCCCCTCTTCTCTTCTCATCTGTCCCAGGTGATGTCGCGTACAGTACAAGCACCGGCAGTGGACGGGAGGGAAGGAGGGGCCACCGGGGAGCAGCGCGCTGTTAGCAGTATTATTATCAGTATTATTACAGCCGCTTCAAGTGGCCTCTCATGGGGCCGGCCCTCGGACAGTGCCAGAGTGAACGATGGGTCAGTCCGCCCCTGGTCAGAGCGACATACCGCACCACCAGTTGCCACGCGCCCAAGCAGCTTATTCTTCTAGATGTCATATGACGTCCAGTCAGGATAATGGAACCCCCGTCTGGCCTTCATTCTGCTATAGGCCGAGCAGGAAGGAGTTAAAAAAATCATTTTAGGCCTAAAGATTATATAAAACCCCCAAAACATATATTTTCTGAAAGCAGACACCCTAGAGCAGTGATGGTGAACCTTGGCACCCCAGATGTTTTGGAACTACATTTCCCATGATGCTCATGCACTCTGCAGTGTAGTTGAGGTCTGGTGATAGAATTATGGCTCTCATTCCGGTGTGCGCAGCAATATGTAACATGTGTATCTCAATCATCATTTTCTGGTGTAGGAGCCCCAATGTGTAAGTTTATGTTTGTACGTGCGTATATGTGTGGGCGGGGTCTCAGATTTTATTTGGGGGGAGGTATGTGCCTGGGTTTAAATTTAATTTTGTTCAATTCAAAGAAAAAAAAATATTTCATCACATAGAGCAGCCTTTTACAACCAGGGTGCCTTGAGATTTCTTCAGGGGCCCCTTGGCAAAATACCTAAAACATGCCCCAAAATTGTATACAAGCCGGACGGTGGATGAAGCCTTTTAGTTATACAAAGCCTCAGGTTTTCATTGTCACCATTACAACCTTCTAGATGCCAACCTTCTAATGACCAATGACGACATGAGCTGATAAGGAGGATGTCAGTTGCCTGAGTATCATCCCTGTGTGACCCTCCCCCACCGCTCTCCATCAGCTTTGGGGTCTCATTAGCTGAGTGATGGAGAAAAACTGAGGAAGAAGAGAAACATTGGAATACTAGTCAGTACCAGTTTGCAAAAAGTGTATTTACTTTGGAAGAATAAATCACTTATAATGTTGGGTGTCCTACGTGTGTTGATGTTGTTGCATTATGTAGAACTATTAGAATAAGTTTTACATTTTAGATTGGGGCGCCTCAAGACTGTCCATAAATTTGGAGGGCACCTTGACTGAAAAAAGGTTGAGAAAAAGTGACATAGATTACAAAAAGTCCCCTTGCAAAAAAAAAATCCAGCATTCATCTTTATTCTCACCCTCCATCCCCCCACCAGCAAAAATCAATTCTCCCTCGCCCAGAGCAACCCTCCCCAAAACAAATCTTCCCCCTTCCACAGCAAAAGTACCCCTCCACAATCCCCAAAATCCCCAGTCCTAGAACAATCCCCCCTTCTTCCCCATCCCAGCACTTGTCCTCACCCCCTCCTATTACAAATTATCTTCCCCTACCAACACAAATCCTCCCCCCCCACTACCCCCAGAGCCACCGACAGGGGGTACCATGGGGCCTCCTGTAGGGGCACCAGCCCACAGGGGACCCGGACAGAAGGGGGGGGATCGATGCAGCGGGACGGGGGAACAATTACTGAGGAGACAATAGGGAGAGAGAGAGGCGCCAGGTAGTCGCTGGTGCAGTAGTTTTTCTTAAATTCAATGTTTAACCACTTACCAACCGGCCCATAGCCGAATGACGGCTACAGGGCGGTTGGATAACTCTGGGAGGGCGTACAGTGATGTCCTCCCAGAATCCCGCTCTTGCGCGTCCCCTGGGGTGCCGCCGGTTCCTCCCTCCCCTCTCTGTACCGATCGGTACAGCGTGAGTGGAGAGGGGGAGGGATCAGATGGCAGCAGCACTGTGCGCTGGATCTGTATTGCCCACAGCGCCGCTTTGTGACAATTGCAGTCACATCCAGCCATCCATCCATCCATGCTCAGCCATCCCTCCATGCTCAGCCATACTCTAATACCCTGCAATACTCTGCAATACCCTGCACTACTCTGCAATACTCTGCAATACCCTGCACTACTCTGCAATACCCTGCAATACTCTGCAATACCCTGCACTACCCTGCACTACTCTGCAATACCCCGCAATACTCTGCAATACCCCGCAATACTCTGCAATACACCGCAATACTCTTCAATACCCTGCAATACTCTGCAATACCCTGCAATACTCTGCAATACCCTGCAATACTCTGCAATACCCTGCAATACTCTGCAATACACAGCAATACTCTGCAATACCCTGCAATACCCTGCAATACTCTGCAATAGCCTGCCATACTCTGCAATACCCTGCAATACTCTGCAATACCCTGCAATACCCAGCCATACTCTGCAATACCCAGCCATACTCTGCAATACCCTGCAATACTCTGCAATACCCTGCAATACCCCACAATACTCTGCAATACCCAGCCATACTCTGCAATACTCTGCAATACCCTGCAATACCCCACAATACTCTGCAATACCCTGCAATACTCTGCAATACCCTGCAATACCCTGCAATACTCTGCAATACCCTGCAATACCCCGCAATACTCTGCAATACCCTGCAATACTCTGCAATACCCTGCAATACTCTGCAATACTCTGCAATACCCTGCAATACTCTGCAATACCCTGCTATACCCTGCCATACTCTGCAATACCCCGGAATACAATGCAATAACCTGGAATACCCTGCAATACTCCGCAATACTCTACAATACTCTACAATACCCTGCAATACTCTGCAATACCCCGCAATACCCCACAATACTCTGCAATACCCTGCAATACTCTGCAATACCCTGCAATAGCCTGCCATACTCTGCAATACCCTGCAATACTCTGCAATACCCTGCAATACCCAGCCATACTCTGCAATACCCAGCCATACTCTGCAATACCCTGCAATACTCTGCAATACCCTGCAATACCCCACAATACTCTGCAATACCCAGCCATACTCTGCAATACTCTGCAATACCCTGCAATACCCCACAATACTCTGCAATACCCTGCAATACTCTGCAATACCCTGCAATACCCTGCAATACTCTGCAATACCCTGCAATACCCCGCAATACTCTGCAATACCCTGCAATACCCCGCAATACTCTGCAATACCCAGCCATACTCTGCAATACCCAGCCATACTCTGCAATACCCTGCAATAATCTGCAATACCCTGCAATACCCCGCAATACTCTGCAATACCCTGCAATACTCTGCAATACCCTGCAATACTCTGCAATACTCTGCAATACCCTGCAATACTCTGCAATACCCTGCTATACCCTGCCATACTCTGCAATACCCCGGAATACAATGCAATAACCTGGAATACCCTGCAATACTCTGCAATACCCTGCCATACTCTGCAATACCCTGCAATACTCTGCAATACCCTGCTATACCCTGCCATACTCTGCAATACCCTGCCATACCCTGCCATACTCTGCCATACCCTGCCATACCCTGCAATACCCTGCCATACCCTGCAATACCCAGCCATACTCTGCAATACCCAGCCATACTCTGCAATACCCAGCCATACTCTGCCATACCCAGCCATACTCGGCAATACCCTGCCATGCTCAGCCATGCTCTGCCATGCTCTGCCATGCTCTGCCATGCTCGGCCATGCTCTGCCATGCTCAGCCATGCTCAGCCATACTCGGCTGTACTCGCTCTCTGTATGTGGCCAAGTTGTGGAAGTCTCACACATGTGGTATCGCCATACTCAGGAGGAGTAGGAGAATCTATTTTGGGGTGTCATTTTTGGTATGTACATGCTATGTGTTAGAAATATTGTATAAATGGACAACTTTGTGTTAAAAAAAAATGCGTTTTAACCACTTCCCGCCCGCCGGTCGTCACATGACGTCCTTGACTTTGTGCGGGGATATCTGAATGATGCCTGCAGCTACAGGCATCATTCAGATATCAGCTGTTTCAGCCGGTGATTCCCTACACCATAAGAATGATCATAGCGGCTGTTCCACTGCTTGATTGTTCTTATGGGAGGTGAGAGAGGATGTCCCCACCTCCCGCCGCCCTCTGGTGCTTCTACCGACTTACCGCTACGATCGAAGCCAGGATCGTTTTTTTTTATTTCAGGCTTCCCAGCCTAGAGGTGAGATGTGGGGTCTTATTGACCCCATATCTCACTGTAAAGAGGATCTGTCATGCCATATTCCTATTACAAGGGATGTTTACATTCCTTGTAATAGGAATAAAAGTGATGAAAAAATGTAATTCTTGGAAAAAAGTGTCAAACTAAAATAAAGTAAAATGAACAATAAAAAAAATACATTTTTTTAAAGCGCCCCTGTCCCCGTGTGCTCGCATGCAGAAGCGAATGCATATGTAAGTCTCACCCACATATGAAAACGGTGTTCAAACCACACATGTGAGGTATTGCTGCGAACGTTGGAGTGAGAGCAATAATTTTGGCCCTAGACCTCCTCTGTAACTCAAAACTTGTAACCAGTAAAAATTTTTAAAGCGTCACCTATGGGGATTTTTAAGTAGCGAAGTTTGGCGCCATTCCACGAGCCTGTGCAATTTTGAAGGGTAACATGTTAGGTATCTATTTACTCAGCGTAACTTCATCTTTCACATTATACAAAAACATTGGGCTAACTTTTTTTTTTTAAAGGCGTTCGAAAAAATTGCTTCGCAAATACCGTGCAAGATAAAAATTTGCAACGACCACCATCGTATTCTCTAGGGTCTTTGCAAAAAAAAACATATATAATGTTTTGGGGTTCTATGTCATTTTCCAGCAAATAAATGATGATATTTAGATGTAGGAGAGAAATGTCAGAATTGGCCTGGGTGCTCCAGAACGCCTGAAGGTGCTCCCTGCATGTTGGGCCTCTGTATGTGGCCACGCTGTGTAAAAGTCTCACACATGTGGTATCGCCATACTCAGGAGTAATAGCAGAATATGTTTTGGGGTGTAATGTGTGGTATGCATTTGCTGTGTGTGAGAAATAACCTGCTAATATGACAATTTTATAAAAAAAAAAAAAAGAAAAAAAATTCTTGATTTTTCAAAGAATTGTGGGAAAAAATGCTGACTTCAAAAAAACTCACCATGCATCTTTGTAAATACCTTGGAATGTCTTCTTTCCAAAAAGGGGTCATTTGGGTGGTATTTGTACTTTTCTGGCATGTTAGGGTCTCAAGAAATTAGATAGGCCGTCAGTACTTCAGGTGTGATCAATTTTCAGATATTGGCACCATAGCTTTTGGACTCTATAACTTTCACAAAGACCAAATAATATACACCAAGTTGTACTTATTTTTACCAAAGATATGTAGCAGTATAAATTTTGGCCAACATTTATGAAGAAAAATTACTAATTTGCTAAATTTTTAGCGCGCCCCCAGATAGAAGAATCTGGTGGCAGGCACTCCCGGGCGGCGGCAGGGTAACTGTAGGCAGTTAGAATCCTTAGAATCGGTCAGGATCAGGCAGGATAGTGGAGGTTTCTCAGGAGCTCTAGCAAAGCACATCTGCTCACATCACAATCCGGCCACGCCCCCATGTTTAACCACTTCAATACCGGACACTTTCACCCCCTTCCTGCCCAGGCCAATTTTCAGCTTTCAGCGCTCTCACACTTTGAATGACAATTACACATGTCATGTAACACTATACCCAAATGAAATTTTTATATATTTTTTCATAAATAGAGCTCTCTTTTGGTGGAATTGGATCACCACTGGCGTTTTTTAGTTTTCGAGCTACAAATAAAAAAGAAAAGTTTTTCTTTGTTTTTGTTATAAAATTTTGGAAAGTAAGTTTTCTCCTTCACTGATGGGCACTGATGAGGTGGCACAAATATGCAGCACTGATGGGCACTGGTAGATGGCACTGATTAGGTACAGATTGGCATCCCTGATGGGCACTGATTGGCATCCCTGGTGGGGCACTGGTGGGCATCACTGGCGATCATCACTGATGGGCCTGCACTGATAATCAATGATGAATATCAGTGCCGATCCCCCTTGTCAGGAGAGCCGCTGATTGTCTCTCCTCTACTCGTACCTTGTCAGCATGAATAAAGGAAAGCCGATAACCGGCACTTCCTGGTTACAATGTGATTAGCTTTGATTGGACACAGCTGATCACATGGTAAAGAACCTACATCATTGGATCTTTAACGAGATTGGAGATGCGGTGTGTCAGAGCAACACAATGCACCACCGATCGCCGTGCCACTGAGTGACTTTTATCTTCTGGAACACCATATGATGTCCAGTCAGGATAATGGAACCCCCCACCTGGCCATCATTCTGTTATAGGCCGGGCGGGAAGGAGTTAAAAAAATCATTTTAGGCCTGAAGATTATATAAAACTCCCAAACCATTATATATTTTCTGAAAGCAGACACCCCAGAGAATAAAATAGCGGTTGTTCCAATTTTTATGTCACACGATATTACTGTAAAAGTCTAGGAAATGCAAAATTTCAGTAAAAAACACACAAAAGTTCATTTTAAGGACACAAAAACAAAATAAATTACCCAATTTTTTGGTAAAATATAAAAGCTGAGGTTACACCGAGAAAATAGATACCTCACAAAGAGCAGCCTTTTTCAACCAGCCTCAGGTTTTCATTGTACACCATTACAACCTTCTAGCTGCCAACCTCCTAACGACCAATAAAGAGTTGATAAGGAGGTTGTCGGTTGCCTGAATATAACCCGTTTGACCCTCCCTTGCTTCTCTCCATCAGCTTTGGGGTCTCATTAGCTGAGTGATGGAGAAAAACCAAGGGAGAAGAGAAACATTGGAATACTAGTCAGTGCCAGTGGGAAAGTGTATTTGCTTTGGAAGAATAAATCACTTATAATGTTGGGTGTCCTATGTATATTGATGTTGCTGCATAATGTAGAACTATTAGAATAGTTTTTACATTTTAGATTGGGGTGCCTCAATACTGTCCATAGTTTTGGAGGGCGCCTGGAGACTGTCCATAATTTTTGAGGGCGCCTCAAGACTGTCCACAATTTTGGAGGGTTTTGGAGGGTGCTTGACTGAAAAAAGGTTGAGAAACACTGACCTAGTGGACCACAATTCCCCTCTGTGATTGTTTTTTGGTGACAGGTTCTCTTTAATGAGACATCCAGGGTCTAAAAGACCCCCCAATGTCTCCCCTGAAGGTAATGCAGAACAGATCGCACAGAATATATTCTTTCCCAGCCTTGATAGCCGGAAGTGAGGTCATACATGTCACTTCCGGATCAGGAACAAGAAGGGGAGGAGATCAGATGTGTGTGCTCTCTCCTCCCTCCCCTCTACCCATCATCACCCGCTATGCTGGTCCCAGGTCCCAGAGCCCGGGATACATAGCGGGTGTGTGTCGAGAGCACTTTACCGGGGGGTGTGGACACATTCGCTCAGCCACCCGAATGTTTCCATCCGACAAGTAAACCTTGCTTGCCCACAGCAGGGCTAAATGTTAAAAAAAAAAAATACCCGTCCGGCCCTCAGAACTGCATGTCCCGGGTGTCAGGCGATAGGAATTGTTCATCCCTGAGTTCATAAGGAGATCAGAGATCCCCAAAGACATGGATGAAGTGTTGTACCATGTTCATAGTTGCCAACATTGTGAAAAAATTTTTAGGGACACTTTTTTGGCTGTAGGCGGAGTCTTCTTATAATTAGGGGGTGTGGCATGCGTTTGTGGGCGTGGCAGGGGAAAGTAAACATGCGCTGCGGCAAAAATGGGCGTGGTTTATGCGAAATAGTGGGCGTGTCTTAAATGGGCATGGCTCAAAGGGGGTGTGGTTAGAGTCTGAGATGAATGAGGGATGGAGAAGGAAAGGGGGGGAGAGGGAACAATACCTACCAATACAATACCTGAACAATACCAGGCCATGTGCCCTCAACATGGTGTGCCTTGCCAGGTGGAACCCCCCATGGCAAATCCCCTTGTCCCCATCTTGATAAGTAAAAGGGCCTCATCCCCACAACCCTGGCCTGGTAGTTGTGGGGGTCTGGAGGGCTTATCCGAATCTGGAAGTGTCCAGATATTCCTACATGAATGAGTTTGGGGTACATAGTAATTAGAACCTCTACTCATTAAAAAAAAATAATTAAAATAACAAAGACACTCAATGTCCTTTATTTTAAAAAAATCCCCCAAAAAAGGCTCTCTGTAAATTCATCATCAATCCCGATGCCAACCACCCACTGACTCACCAATAACCCCCAATGATCCGCCACATAGGAGCAACCTCTGATGGTAACACTCGCTGACTGATAGCATCCTGAGATGTCATCAGCTATATAAAGGAAGGGGCGGGGAGAGAGGTGACATCATTGCCCAGATATGGTCATATTCAGACAGTAATGTCATGATCTATGCCCCACCCATTTGCCTATGTCGCCATGTAAGGGAATGGGCAGGGTGAAGTCTGCGTTTGCTAAGGACACAGCTGTTGCAGGCAGCCGTTGCTTCCCTAGAAACCAGTGACAGCCAGAAGCTGTCACATTCGTCTGCACCAAATACCGTAAACGTTGGATGTTCAGAAGAATGTGGGAGGAGCCAGTGTTCATCCAATCTTCTGTTCAGACATGGAGCTCCTCCCTAATGCAGATTATTGTCAGTGTGTGGAAGTGATTGTATCTGGCAGACAGGGATCTGTATGTGTGTGTGTATCACTGCCCGGCACACCACTTACATCACGCACTTCAGCCAATCTGCCCTAAATCATGTGTGCGGGGGAGGGGGCGTCATCACATCAGGATTCTAGATTGAAGGATCACTTGGGGATCCCCTGAAGTGTGTGGGGATCACTTGTCTGCTCCACACTCCTTAGATTGCATCAGATTGTATGAAAGATTTAAATGCGGGAGAGTTCTCCCAAAGAAAGCTCCCCCCCTCATTCCTCATCCACCAATCAAGAATCTCACTCCAGTTAGCAAATCACCATGAGCATTATTTCCTTGATATCCATTGTTGGTGTCAGTGAGATAAATTAAAGCCCATTGTTAGTGTCAGTGGAATAAAATAAGCGCCACCTTTGATGTCACTGAGATTAACTGGTTGCCGCCCGCCCACCGTCAAATGACGGCGGGGCGGTGCGGCTCTTGTTCTGGGATGACGTCATATGACGGTGTCCCAGAATGGCCTCTCTCGTGTGCGCGCGGGGGACGTGGCGATCGCGGCCACGCCTTGTTGCTAGGACATGGCGTGACCCCGATCTGTGGAAAGAGCCGCGTCCACGGCTCTTTAAACATGTGATCGGCTGTGTCCAATCAGAGTGTGTCCAAGACAGAGTGTGTGGCGAGGAGAGCCAATCAGCGGCATCTCCACGCAGGGGGACATTTAGGAATGTAATCAGGGCACTGATCATCAATAGTGAAAAACAGTGTCATAAATCAGTGCCCACTAATGCCAGCAATCACTGTCCACCAGTGGCAGCACTCAGTACCCACCACTGCCCACAAGTGCCACCAATCAGTGCCCATTAGCGATGCCAGTCAGTGCTTGCAATCAGTGCCGCCTATCAGTGCTGCCCATCAATGTCTATCACTGCTGTCAACCAGTGCCCATCAGTGTCGCCCATCAGTGCCACCCATCAGCACCGCCTATCCATGCTGCCTATCAGTGCCCACCAGTGCCGCCTATCAGTGCCCACTAGTGCCGCCTATTTGTGCCCACCAGTGCCGCCTATCAGTGCCCAGCAGTGCCCATCAGTGCTGCCTAACAGTGCTCATCAGTGCCACATATCAGTGCCCATAAGTGCGGCATATTAGTGCCTCCTCATCAGTGCCACCTAATCAGTGCCCAAAAGTGCCGCCTCATCAGTGCCCATAAGTGCCACCTCATCAATGCCTACCAGTTCAGCCATTAGCGCACATCAGTGAAGGCGAAAAATTACTTAGTTACAAAATTTGCTGACAGAAAAAAGTAAAAAAAATTTTTTTTTTTGTAAAAAACAAAAAACCCAGCAGTCATTAAATACCACCAAAAGAAAGCTCTATTTGTGTGAAGAAAATGATAAAAAAATTAGTTTGGGTACAGTGTAGCACGACCATGCAATTGTCATTCAAAGTGTGACAGCGCTGAAAGAAAAAATGGCCTGGGCAGGAAGGGGGTGTAAGTGCCTGCTAGGCAAGTGGTTAAATAAGCCTCATTGTTGGTGTCAGTGAGATAAAATAAGACCCATTGTTGGTGTCAACATCACCCGGTGACCCAGCCCCCTCATGCCGTCACAGTCCCAGCATGCCCAGGGACTGTGACGGCATAAAGGAGCGGGGTCACCGCCTATATGAGTCATAGCGGAGCGCCCAGACAGCATTACAGCCAGAGAGAGTGTTGTGTCAACATTGGAAGAAGAGAAGAGGGAAGAAGGCAATGCAGAAGTCCGGACCACCGCTAGCAAAAGGGCGGCAGAAGATAGCGGAGGAGCCGGCAGAAGAACCTGATACCGGGAGAAGAGGTCGAACACCGGGAGAAGAGGCTGGAGAGAGCGGAGAAGAACCAACCGGACGCCGGGAGAAGAGGCCGGAAGGACCCCCGGAGTCGGAAGAAGACCCCCGAAGTCGGAAGAAGACCTCCGGAGTCGGAAGAAGACCCCCGGAGCTGTCTAATAAATTACTTTAAAAACCTGTGTAGTGTGTTTTTTTATTGACACTTTTTCCCTAGGTGATTAGGTAGGGGTACGATGTACCCCATACTCATTCACATAGGGTGGGTGGCCTAGGGATTCCGATAAGCCCCCCGCCTGCAGACCCCAACAACCAATGGCTAGGGTTGTCGGGAAGAGGCCCTTGTCCTCATCAACATGGGGACAAGGTGCTTTGGGGTGGCGGGGGCCGCAGGGCACCCCCCTCCCCCAAAGCAACCCCCCATGTTGAGGGCATGCGGCCTGATACGCCTGACCGGCCGGGCTGCATGCTCAGATCGGGGTCTGGTATGGATTTTGGGGGGCCCGACGCCGTTTTTTCGGCGTAGGGGTTTCCCCTTAAAATCCATACCAGACCTAAGGGCCTAGTGTGCCCCGCGATGAGGCTCGCAAGGTGTCAATCTCGCCAATAAAAGTGGCGAGATTGACTACCTTTTCTAGTCCCATCGTACCCGAGTCACGTTCAATATGAACGGACTTGCCCGTGTGTGGGCAAGTCCGTTCATTCGGAAAGTCCGCCGTAACTCTGTCGGAAGTCCGTCGGGAAGACCGGCGGACCTAGTCTGCCGGAAAGTCCGGTCATGTGTAGGCAAGTCCGTTCAGAAAGTCCATTGGAAGTCCGTCGGGAAGGCCGTCGGATCTAGTTTCCCAGAAAGTCCGGTCTTGTGTACGCTGCATTAATTGTAGAGCCGTCTCGAGCACAGCTAAGCTGTTTGAGGTATGGCAAAAAGATATCCCTGCTCTGCCGGAGAAGGATTGGACCAAGGGCCTGCAGCAATGCATTCCACTCATGATATCAGCTAGAGACCGCTTTATTCAGATAAAATTTTTACACAGAGTGTACTACACTCCCTCCAAGCTATCCAGAATCTACCCAGAGGTGGCGAATACTTACCCCAAATGCAGACAGTCAGTGGGTACCTCTATCAACATGGTGTGGGAATGCCCTGTCATTCAGACATTCTGGCGGGCAGTGATTGAAGATGTGAACAGCGTTGCAGGTCTACCTCTGGACAGTGACCTCATGATATTTCTATTGGGCATTACCGACAATTTGAACACTACCAAGTATACTGGGCTATTTGTTTTCTATGTGGCCTATTACGCTAGCAAAATGATTCTGTCCAAATGGAAGCTTCCAGAACCCCCTCAACTTCCGCCATGGAAGGCACCTATAAACTCGGTGTTGCCCTTATATAAACTCACGTATATGGGACGCAACTGCTCCCAAAAATTTGAAAAAATTTGGGCGCCCTGGGTCCAGGCGAGGCACATTACGGTTTAGATGGATCTGGACAAACTGAGGAGTGTCAAAACGTGGGTGACAGCGGACATAGCATGACATAGACAACGTCTGAATAAGGCATACTTTTGTTTGGCTGAGTGCAGGACGGGGGATCCCCGGTTGGGACCCCACCTTTTCTCTCTCCCCCCCTTCTTTAATCTTTTCTTCCTTCTCCCCTTCCTCCTCCTATTCTCCCCCTGTCCTTCGCCCTCCTAACTTGCCTCCCTCCTCTCTTCCTCTCCTTCTCTTCTCCTAGGCACACGAACATGTCAGTGGGTGTATGGTCTTTATAGGCACTGTTTAAGTGATTCCCACCGAGAATTGAAATAGGAGGCTGAGAGGCTGGTAATTGTGGAGAACTTGCACGAAGAGGCGAATAACTGATATTGCTCTGGAGAATATAGATGTTAATGTTAGATCTGACGAGAGGATAACCTTTGTAATGCTAATATACTGTTCTCATGTATAATGTTGCATAACTTCAATAAACATTCCTTCTGTTAAAAAAAAAAATCCTTGGACTGTCCTGCATCATCTTGGAACTCTTGGCAACATGGACAAGGCTGTGTTCACACTACATGTTTATTGGGCTGCAGTTCCCCTGAAATCCACAAGGCTTGTACCCAGACAGGAAGTCTCTCTTGGAAGACAGGAAGTGATGTCAGGTATAAATAGGAAGTTCCATGTGGTACAAAGTAGAGAGAAGACATTGCTGGAAGAGGCAGCAGAGGAGGTAATAAGATCTTATTTTCTATTTACACCCAGTAACCCCCCCGTCATGTCCGTCCTCTTCCTCCATAGTCACTGTGATGTCTTTTATCTCCAGCAGATGATGATACACACATATATAGTGTGGAAATGTAGAATAACCCTGTATATTACAATGAGGGAATTTATGGTCTGTACCATGAGGGGAGTTATTGATGTCAGTAAATGTCGGTTCCAGACATTGTATGTGGGGGGAATGAAATGATAATTAAAGGTTGGGATTAGGGAAGATTTCTGTAAGATTTTACACAGGAATGATCAGCGCCCCTCCAGAGACACTATGATGAGTCTCACAATAGGAGTCTGGATTTTGGGGGGATGAGATGGTGAACCCGGAGTGGGGGGGGGGGGGCAATTTTATCAAAAAGATGTCCAGATGGGAATCAAAATGTGGGGCTGCACTGATAGGCTGCACTGATAGAGGCACTTATGAAGCTGCACTGATGAGGCTGTACTGATGGGGTGGCACCTATGGGCACTGATGAGGCTGCACTTGTGGGCACCGATATGTTGCACTGATATGACATTCTGCACTGACGAGCTGAACTGATGAGCACTGATAAAGCTGCCTTAATGAGGCAGTACTGATAGGCTGTACTGACGGGGCACTGATATGCCCTGTACACACGATAGGATTTTCCCATGACAAAATCTATGTTCTTTTCCTGAGGATTTTACTGCCCCCCTATCCTGGCGCCCTGAGGTGGCAGCTTAAGCCGTCACATGGCAGTGCCGGCCATAGCCCTGGGGCCGCTACAGTTATAGGGCAGTCTTTAGGCTTGGTTCACACCAGTGTGCTGTGCAACCTCACGTGTGATTCACGCCACACTGCAGTGCAAATCACATGTGAAGTCTGTGCTATGCGATTTCTGCCATACAGATTGTATGGCTGAATTTACATCGTATTTGGACCGAAGTCGCGCAGGACCCTTTTTTGGTCCGCATCAGAATAGGATCGCATGGGTGTTCACACCCATGCGATACGATTTATGTCTGAATTGACAGTTCGCACAGCAATATGTTAAGCCGATCTGGGGGTGTCATTAACTTTGTATTGCCACTCCCAGCGGTTCACATAAGGCAGCGTGAACAGCCTACGAGTCAGGTGCGATGCAGGAACCCGCAGTGGATTCGCAGGATTCTCGCATCGCACCAGTGTGAACCCACATCGCTGGTTCACACTGCAGCGATGTGGGAACCCTGTGAATCCACTGTGGGTTCCCGCATCGCATGTCTTCCGGTGGCAGTTCACACTGCCCTATGCGAACGGCTGGGAGTGTCAATTAAAAGTTAATGACACCCCCAAATTGGTTCACATATCGCAGTGCGAACTGCAAATTCGGACAGGAATTGGATTGAATGGGTATGAACACCCATGCGTTCCGATTCTGCTGCAGTTTAAAAAAGGGGTCCTGTGCGAGTTTGGTCCGAATGCAATGCAAATTCAGCCACACTATCTGTATGGCTGAAATTGCATCGCATCGCACAGAGATCGCATGTGATTTGCACTGCAATGTGGTACAAATCCCATTCGCTGTCGGACATCATTGCAGTGTGAACTAACACAAAGTCCTAAATCTTCATCTCTAATCATTGGTGCACGTTGCAGCTGTGAATAGGGCCTGTAGGCAGTATAAGACCCCTTTCACACTGAGGTGTTTTTCAGGAGCTTTTGGGCTATAAATAGCGCCTGTAAAGCACCTGAAAAATGGCTCCCCTGCAGTCTCAGTGTGAAAGCCAGAGTGCTTTCACACTGAGGCAATGTGCTGGTAGGACGTTAAAAAAAACTCCTGCAAGCAGCATCTTTGGGGCAGTGCGGGAGCGTTGTATACACCACTCCTCCACCGCTCCTGCCCATTGAAATGAATGGGCAGCGCTGCCAAACTGCTGGCAAAGCATCACTGTAGTGGCACTTTGCGGGTGGTTTTAACCCTTTTTCAGCCGCTAGTGAGGGTTAAAAGTGCTCAAAATAGCGTCGCTTTACCGCTGATTTCCCAGTGTGAAAGTACCCTTAGGGCCAAAGAATAACAGGGTGGGCAGTTCCTATAGATGGCAGTAGATGATGGCTGACCGGCCCGCTTACCAGACCCGGGGATACAGCAGCAATGGTTCCTCTGATCGGGAGTTGGCTCATTCTGGGTTGCCTGTGGCGACTCCGCTGGGTAGCACCCAGATCTGTATTCTGGAAATAACTTTGCGTCTGTCTTCACAAGGGATGGTGCTAGGCTGTGTGGCTTTCCCTCTGGTGGTGCAGTGGGATTTTCTCTCTCTGGAGTCCTGGGTGCACGTCCCCAAAATCTCTCCCGGGCTCCTGGATCTCTCTCCCTCCTCTTCAGCTGGGGGCTGCAGTTTCTTCTCTAAGGTTTGCAATGTCCAGCCCTCAGGACTACATTTCCCACAATCCTCCTCTCTGCTTCATTTCAGTGTTTTTTTTTTTTTCCCTACCCAATAAGGAGGGGGAAGAAACATAGCCAGCGCAGCTCCCAAGTACAGTGGTGAGAGGAGGGGGGGGAGAGCTCACAGATGCTGCTCTCTCTCTCCACACAGACACCGCCGCTCTGATCTTCTGCTGCTCTGCACTCCTCCTCTGACAGGAGGAAGGAGGGGGAATGGGCAGGAAGCACAGAGAGACCTCCAGTCTTTCAGTGGCGGCTCGAGCAGGGGGGTGAAGGAGGTCTCCTTCTCGGACCGCACCTGTCATTTTCCAGCGGCCGGTGGGGAGAGCATGCGGGATGGGGATCCGTGGCACCCTCTACACATATCGGGCATATTAGGCAGCCTTGAGGCCCCTACGATCGCGAGGCCTAAGGCGATCGCCTAATTTGCCTAATTGGAGAGCCGCCTCTGGTGGGCACTGATGAGGCTGCACTTGTGGGCACTAATATGCTGCACTGGTGAGGCTGCACTGGCGGGCACTGATATGCGCTTATGAAGCTGCCCTACTGACACGGTCCCCTGCCCTACTGACACCGTCCTCTGCCAAATATCTGTAGGAGGGGTTTCCACCATCCCTGCAAAGTTTTGTGTTTTGTTTTTTGTCTTATTTTCAGCGTGATGTGTATTATATGTGACATTACATATCACAGATAATATTGAAGTTCGTTAAGATTAGCATACATTAGAAGGTTCCAACATATTGTGTTATTGATTAGTAAGTTAGCACTGTACTGTTTTGTTTTTTTTCTCATGCTGACATTTACTTGTGCCACATTCCGATGTAAAGCAGCATGTCCCGGCTCTTTCTTTCTGCAGTGCGGCTAGGGATGTGCTCATATACACCAGTGTAGCTCTATTCTTTTCTCTCTCTGTGGCTACTGGGGTATGATGGCATTACCTGTGTAGTATTTAGGAGCAGTGCCTTTTTATAATCTGTGTGATCAGGACAGAATCTCTAGAGGCTCTATCACACGGGGCGGATCAGTGATGATCCGCCCCGTGAACACCCGCTTGCTCAGCGGGGGATCGCTGAGCAGGAAGATGACAGGTCCGTCGCTGCACACTGTGCAGCGACGGACCTGTCAGAGCGCAACTCTCCCCTATGGGGGATCGGATGATGACGGACCGTAGAGTCTGTCGTCACCCTATCCGATCCGAAATAGGATGGAAAAGTAGGGTTTTCCTCCATTACACTTTTTCGGATCGGAGCGAGTCGGATGTCAGCGGACATGTCATCGCTGACATCCGACGCTCCATAGGGATACATGTATGTCTGTTTTTCATCCGAAAAACGGACATACGGATCGTCCGTGTGAAAGAGCCCTAAGAAGCACAGTGCCTCCACTCAATTGGGGCTTGTGAATAGCAAGTGAAATCCCAACTGAAATATATCTCCACAGACGGTAATCCACACCGCATTGTCTTTGAAAGTCCATGTATTGAAGAAATAACATTCAGTGAACCATCCAACATAAGGTATTTTCTAGGGGTGCAACGGATCAAAAAACTCACGGTTCGGATCGTTCCTCGGATCAGGAGTCACGGTTCGGATCATTTTCGGTTCAACAAAAATAAAATCTCCCCCACTGTAATATCCACGTCATCTCCCCCACTGTAATAATATATTGGCAGGGTATGGCAAAGTATTGGCACTGCTGCCATCCGATCTCTCCCCTCCACTGTACAGATCAGTACACAGAGGGGAGAGAGGAACCGGCGTCATGTCATGATTTGTTTACAAGTGATCGGAGCGATCACGTGGTAAACGGCCGCCGGGTGTAACAAGATGGCCGAAGCCGCGGCCTTTCCTAAGGCTGAGGCAGCGGCCCGCTCTGCAGAGCGCATGTGTGCCGACTTGAACAGGGTGAACCGTTCGGATCACGGATCGGTGACAATCCGTTGCACCCCTAGTATTTTCCAAACAAGAACATGAAATCATTAACAGTCTCTATGTACAGGGCCGGATTAACATAGGGGCTATTGGAGCTGCAGCTTCAGGCCCCTTACCTTAAGATAGGCCCATTTAAAAAAACAAAACTATTCACTTCAAGGGTTGTGGCTCAGCGACCAGGGGTCACATAGAGTCCACATTTAGGGGATAGGTAGGTGAAGGTTTACCCCACTACTGGTCAAAATTTGGGGCTCCTATCGCCTATGGTCCTGGAGATACGGGCCTCCTTGCGCAGCCTGTCAGAAGATACATACAGAGCGGCCAGTTTAACCACTTCAGCTCCGGACCATTTGGCTGGCCAAAGACCAGAGAGTTTTTTGCGATTCGGCACTGCATCGCTTTAACTGACAATTGAGCGGTCGTGCGACGTGGCTCCCAAACAAAATTGACATCCTTTTTTCCCCCACAAATAGAGCTTTCTTTTGGTGGTATTTGATCACATCTGCAGTTTTTATTTTTTGCACTATAAACAAAAAAAGCGTCAATTTTGAAAAAAACTCAATATTTTTTACTTTTTGCTACAATAAATATCCCCAAAAAATATATAAAAAATCATTTTTGTCCTCAGTTTAGGCCGATACGTATTCTTCTACATATTTTTGGTAAAAAAAAAATAGCAAAAAGCGTATATTGATTGGTTTGCGCAAAAGCTATAGCGTCTACAAAATAGGGGATAGTTTTATGGCATTTTTATTAATAATTTTTTTTTTTTTATCGTGACTGCGACACTATGGCGGACAGATCAGACACTTTTGGATGTATTTTGGCACCATTCACATTTATACAGCGATCATGCGATTAAAAATGCACTGATTACTGTGCAAATGTGACTGGCAGTGAAGGGGTTGACCAGTAGGGGGCGCTGCAGGGGTTAAGTGTGTCCTAGGGATGTGTTCTAACTGGGGGGGGGGGGGGGGTAGGCTATGTGTGTCACAACACTGATCACCGCTACCGATCACAGGGAGCAGTGATCAGTGTCACTAGGAAGAATGGGGAAATGCTTGCTTACATCAGCATCTCCCCGTTCGTCCTCTCCGTGAGACGATCACACTCGCGGAGCTCGCGCGTGCCCATAATGCCGTGTCTTAAAGAGCAACATACAGGTATGTTAATATGCCTATAAGTGCCCTTCTGCTGACGTATATCGGCGTGAGCCGGTCAGCAAGGGATTAGATACAAGCTGGCACACTCTGTTTGCAGCAGACTTAGCTTACAGTGCCTCTCCTCACTTCTTATCAGAGTCACTGAGCTCAATGGACAGCTTGGAGCCTGCAGAGTTTGACAGGCAGCACCGCCTGTCAAACTCGCTCATAGTAGCAGCATAGTCCAATAATGTAAAACTGCCATTCAGCAATGTAAAAAATGAAAAAGGAGCCGCCAGTAGCTCATGAACGCCTGTCAGCTGCTGCTATACCACTTGTTGAAAAGCAATACACATCAGGTCACTTTTCAGAGAGCAGTAAGCATTACTGCAAATGTGAAAGAAACTTGAAACACATCATCCATTTCACACTCCTGACCAACCAGGTCACTCCCCAGTCACTTCCCATGTTAGTCACCTCCCTTCAACTTGTATCACAGGTGACCATTTCCCAACCTGCAGATGACAGACCCTACTCCAAAAGATATCACTCCCAGTTACTCCCCCCCACCCGCTGACTGATATCCCTCCATGACCACCTCACAGCCCCCTGCTGACAGACCTCCCTCCCCAGCCTGTCTCCACACACTCTCTCATTTACTGACCTGTGGATGGGGGAATCACTCCCACAGTGTTATTGTGTTCTGCCAGTGGGGAGCCTTCCCTACCCACACAATACAATGATCAGTGTTACGAACTATACCTGGCAGCACTGACTGTTTTGGGAGAAACCTGACTGGCTGGTTGTACTCAAGTCGAATTAATAGATTGACTTGTGTACAACCAGCTAGCCCATACATAGATTGACTATTGCTGGTCTCTGCTTAATTGGCTTAATTTCAATTCATGTATGGCCCGCTTAACCACTACACAGTCCCTAAACATCCTTTCACAAACCTTCACATTTTTCCTTTCCAGATTCCTTCATTCTCCTCATCTGTACATAGTGTGCACTGCCATACCCTCCACATTTCTCTCCTATACATAGTGCCCACTGTCATACCCTCCACACTCCTCCTCCTGTAGATAGTGCCCACTGTCATACCCTCCACACTCCTCTCCTGTACATAGTGCCCACTGTCATACCATCCACACTCCTCTCCTGTACATAGTGCCCACTGTCATACCATCCACACTCCTCTCCTGTACATACTGCTTACTGTCATACCCTCCACACTCCTCTCCTGTACATACTGCTCACTGTCATACTCTCCACACTCCTCTCCTGTACATAGTGCCCACTGTCATACCATCCACACTCCTCTCCTGTACATGGTGCCCACTGTCATACTCTCCACACTCCTCTCCTGTACATGGTGCCCACTGTCATACTCTCCACACTCCTCTCCTGTAGATGGTGCCCACTGTCATACTCTCCACACTCCTCTCCTGTAGATGGTGCCCACTGTCATACTCTCCACACTCCTCTCCTGTAGATGGTGCCCACTGTCATACTCTCCACACTCCTCTCCTGTAGATGGTGCCCACTGTCATACTCTCCACACTCCTCTCCTGTAGATGGTGCCCACTGTCATACTCTCCACACTCCTCTCCTGTAGATGGTGCCCACTGTCATACTCTCCACACTCCTCTCCTGTAGATGGTGCCCACTGTCATACTCTCCACACTCCTCTCCTGTAGATGGTGCCCACTGTCATACTCTCCACACTCCTCTCCTGTAGATGGTGCCCACTGTCATACTCTCCACACTCCTCTCCTGTAGATGGTGCCCACTGTCATACTCTCCACACTCCTCTCCTGTAGATGGTGCCCACTGTCATACTCTCCACACTCCTCTCCTGTAGATGGTGCCCACTGTCATACTCTCCACACTCCTCTCCTGTAGATGGTGCCCACTGTCATACCCTCCATACTCCTCTCCTGTAGATGGTGCCCACTGTCATACCCTCCACACTCCTCTCCTGTAGATGGTGCCCACTGTCATACCCTCCACACTCCTCTCCTGTAGATGGTGCCCACTGTCATACCCTCCACACTCCTCTCCTGTAGATGGTGCCCACTGTCATACCCTCCACACTCCTCTCCTGTAGATGGTGCCCACTGTCATACCCTCCACACTCCTCTCCTGTAGATGGTGCCCACTGTCATACCCTCCACACTCCTCTCCTGTAGATGGTGCCCACTGTCATACCCTCCACACTCCTCTCCTGTAGATGGTGCCCACTGTCATACCCTCCACACTCCTCTCCTGTAGATGGTGCCCACTGTCATACCCTCCACACTCCTCTCCTGTAGATGGTGCCCACTGTCATACCCTCCACACTCCTCTCCTGTAGATGGTGCCCACTGTCATACCCTCCACACTCCTCTCCTGTAGATGGTGCCCACTGTCATACCCTCCACACTCCTCTCCTGTAGATGGTGCCCACTGTCATACCCTCCACACTCCTCTCCTGTAGATGGTGCCCACTGTCATACCCTCCACACTCCTCTCCTGTAGATGGTGCCCACTGTCATACCCTCCACACTCCTCTCCTGTAGATGGTGCCCACTGTCATACCCTCCACACTCCTCTCCCGTAGATGGTGCCCACTGTCATACCCTTATACAGTCTGTTCTCTCTTAGCAGGAATTCACTGTTCTCTTTCTGCCACATGTCCCTCTCTCCACCCACTTACCCACAAAACCCCTTGCCTTCCTCTGCTCTTATTGATGACCTCATCCTTTGTGAGAGAGAGCGCATAGCAACCATATTGGAAAAGGGCAAACAAACACTGCATAACAAGAGTATACACTTGGTAAATGGGCAAAAAAAATTATTGCATCACTACACAAGCACTGATTGCTATTAGAAAGTTCTCAAAGCTACAGCAGGAGGAGGAATATTAATAAAACTGAATTACAGCAGAGTACAGTGTGTATAATATATCAATATGGGATGTGTTTACAGTTCAGTAATGATTGCATAAAGCAAGTCAGGGCAATATGTTTATCTGCTGTGGCTGGAGGGGGAGAGATCACATATGAAGGTAACAGCACAAACCGTAACAGAAAACCTAGAGGAGGGAGAGAGAATAGAATGAGCGAAATATTGTAAAAATGCATGCTTTGCATTTATAAGGCTGTGACCTACCTATCCTGCTGTGTGTTACTGAGTAGTGTGGCCGCAGAATGAGGGGAGTGATTTATGTTGAAGTGGGCTTGTTCACATTTAATATGTACAGGCCTAGTGTACCCTCCCACATTCACTACAATTCACAAAGTCTGATGGGAAGTGTAGTTTGATTATAGTGTAGAGAGAGGACATAAATAGTTACATAGGGGAGGTTGAAAAAAGACACAAGTCCAACCTATGTGTGTGATTACATGTCAGTATTACATTGTATATCCCTATATGTTGTGGTCGTTCAGGTGCTTATCTAATAGTTTTTTGAAACTATCGATGCCCCCCCCCCCCCCGCTGAGACCACCGCCTGTGGAAGGGAATTCCACATCCTTGCCGCTCTTCCAGTAAAGGACCCCCTTTTCTTCTAAATTTTAATGAGTGGCCACGTGTCTTGTTAAACTCCCTTCCGCAAAAAAGTTTTATCCCTATTGTGGGGTCACCAGTACGGTATTCGAAAATTGAAATCATATCCCCTCTCAAGCGTCTCTTCTCTAGAGAGAATAAGAAATGTGCGAGCAATTAATTTGCCTCGCACACCAATGGGAGCGTGACAGTTATAAAATATTTTTTAAAGCCCATAGCAACAAGCAGTTTTTTAATTGTTGCAATATAATTGGTTCAGGAGGTCACATGGTCACAGCTGCCAGGGCACGAGCTAAAAGAAGTTATTTAAATTTAAAAAATCTGCGCCACAGTTTCAGCAGGAGAAGAGTATCTGTGAGGGCTTACAGTGTTGTGGCACCACCACCACCCAAGGCCCAATTTTTCTGCCCCTGTTTAACAAGGGCATGTAATTACAATTTTGATCTAAAATTTCACAGCAGGTCCCGTTCCTGTGCCCACCAAGAGCAACTGTGAGGGCTTACAGTGTTGTGGCACCACCACCACCTAAGGCCCAATTTTCTGCAGAGTATATAGGGCAGGCCATATAATATATACTTCTGTTCAGAGTATATAGTGCATTCCCCCCCCCCCCCGTCTTTTTTTTTTTTTTTTTTTTTTATGTAGGTGCGGGGTTCCCCTTAATATCCATACCAGACCCAAAGAGCCTGGTAATTAGCTTGGTGGGGGGGGGGGGGAACCCATCCTGTTTTTCTCAATGATTTTCATCTATATTGCTGGGACCCGACAATACATTACAGCCGCAAGCAGTGTTGAATTACATTTTTTCCTTTTATAAATGTCATTTTGCTGTGGTATTGTTCTAAACACGGGAAAACTGCGCCACTTTACAGGCATACTATAGACAACCCCCAGGCACGATATTTAAAGGAATATTTCATTTTTATTGTTTCACTTTAAGCATTCTTAAAATCACTGCTCCCGAAAAAACTGACGTTTTTAAAACTTTTACATTGACCCAGGTCCCCATACACTGATTATGGCAATAACTTGCATATAAGCCTTTAAAATGAGCACTTTTGATTATTCATGTTCGTGTCCCATAGACTTTTACGGTGTTCACGTATTCCAACAAATTTTTTGCATGTTCTACTGCAAACCGAACCGGGGGGTGTTCCGCTCATCCCTAGTTACTAATAATAGTTCCTATAAAAAAGTTGAGTAGGCTATGGGGGTACCTCCATCCTATGGATATTTGAGAGATAGAGCTGATATGATGGGCTTTAACAGTACCAGTAACAGGCGTATAAACAAAATAATATTAAATGTCTTTATTTTAAAGATATAAAATCATTAGAAAAATACTCGGGTTTCGATGAATTAGAGCTCTCTGTTATTACAAATGTCAAGAGGTGACGCTTTTCACATCCTTGCTTCTTCAGGACATTACCGTATATACTCGAGTATAAGTCGAATTTTTCAGCACATTTTTTTTTGTGCTGAAAGTGCCCCCCTCGACTTATACTGGAGTCGAGCACTTTTCTGCAGCAAAAAATTTCATTTTCCGAACCGAATTTGGGGCCCCGTATCTCAGGGCCACTTGGTGCTAGGAACCCCAAATTTCGTGTGCAAACCCAGTGGAACTGGTACCATAACATATCCAAGCTGGGGTTCCTAGCACTAAGTGGCCCTGAGATACGAGGCCCCAAAACGGGTTCAGAAAATGTAATTCTCTGCTGCAGAAAAGTGCTTGACATTTTCTGAACTGATATTTGGGGCCCTGTATCTCGGGGCCACTTGGTGCTAGAAACCCCAGCTTTGGAAATGTTATGGTGCTCGCACATACAGACATTGGTGGAAGACCATTGGGCACTGAAACCTTTCTGTGGACACGGCAGATCTGTTTTCTTTTTTAGGGATGATCGTTTATGCCTCACCAAGAGACTGGCCCCCTCATGTGGACTGCATTATCGCTCCTAGCAAACAGATCTGCGTACATGGGAACCATAGCATAACCATACAAAAATTATGGCCCACTGAGCCATGATAGAGTATGGCTCGTGTCATTGGTAGCAGTGGGAATGTGCACACGATTGTGTTAAGAGCTCTGTAAGTAGTGTTCAAATTGTGAGACACCTTTGTGTCTCACAAAAAGCTTGCCGCATGGCTCTGCACATGTCACTACTGGAATTCTATTTGAATATATATGTGTGTGTGTGTGTGTGATTGGTTCATTTGAAAGAATACAAGTGTCTAGCTGATTCTGAAGCCACCACCTTCCTTTGTTATTCATGTTTACAGTATGAATAAAAGCAGTAGAGCATTCTATTGCAGGATTTTGCTAAGCTCAACGTCTGTGTTACTTGCCGGAAAAAAAAGCGTGCTTTTCTTGGCATTATACATTATACAATATATGATTGTGCTTATTAGCACATGGAATTATTTGCTTATAGGCAAAGCTTTAATAATTCCACTACACTGGGAAGAGGCCCTTGCCCCATCAACATGGGGCAAGCTGCTTTGGGGTGGGGGTGGGTATGGTTCAGGGCAGAGGCGGCTCTAGGCTTTGTGAGGCCTTAGGCAAAACTTATACGTGAGGCCCCAATCACGCCCTTAATGGGGAAAAAAAATTCAAGCAATAAAAATGGCTGCAAAAAGATGGACAGATTTAGCACATAGTTCATCAGCACCACTTCCAGGGCACCCTACTCACCCATCAGACATATGCAGCCAATAAAACATCTGGGGCCCAGCAAGGTGGCAACCCCTCTAAGAATTTCCCGTGTCTTGGGAGAATGGGGAGGGGATGTCACTGAGTCATTCCACATCCACAGAGGAAGTAGAGTGGGGGGATCTCAGCGGAGGGGGAGAGAGAGGGAGGGAGGGGGAGAGAGAAAAAGGGGCAAGAGAAGGGGAGCAAGAGATTGTGAGCAATAGGGGAGGGAGAGAGGGGGAGCAAGACATTGTGAGAGGGAGGGAGAGAGAAGGTGAGCGAGAGGGGGTTGAGAGAGAGAGAGGTTGAGAAAGGGTGCGCAAAAGGGGAGGGGGGGGAGAGCCGGAGAGGAGTGTGGTGGGAGAGGGAGTAGGGGAGAGGGGGCAAGAGAGAGGGGGGAAGGAGAGAGAGGGAGTGACAGGGGGTAAGAGAGAGGGGGGTGAGGGAAAGGGTGAGAGAGATCTCTAGCCCTGTCCCTGTTTGCAGCCCTTCCTGAGCCCCATGTCCCAGTCTGTGAAGCGCTGGGGGAGTAAAGAGCAGGGAGGAGCTGGAGAGTGCTGAGGGCGTGGGGGCTGGAGAGTGCTGAGGGCGTGGGGGCTGGAGAGTGCTGAGGGCGTGGGGGCTGGAGAGTGCTGAGGGCGTGGGGGCTGGAGAGTGCTGAGGGCGTGGGGGCTGGAGAGTGCTGGGGGCGTGGGGGCTGGAGAGTGCTGGGGGCGTGGGGGCTGGAGAGTGCTGGGGGCGTGGGGACTGGAGGGTGCTGGGGGGGAGCTTGAGAGGGGGGAGAAAGAATTGGAGTGGAGAGCAGGGGGTGCTGACGAAATGGGGGCGGAGCCAGGGAGGACAAGGATGGGCTGGAGAGCAGGAGGGGTGGAGCCAGGTAGTGCACGGAGGGGCCGGAGAGCACGGGGATGCAGAAAAAGTTGGATAGGAGGAGCGGTGGGGAGACTGCATATAGTGGAATTGATTTTTCCATATTACTCCATGCAGCCGCTGAATGTCTGCAGGAAGGAGAGGGGGAGAAGTGATCATTCAGCGGCTGCATGGAGTAATATGGAAAAATCAATTCCACTATGTGCAGTCTCCCCACCGCTTCTCCTATTCAGACACACAGGGAGGCTGCACGAACACTCGCCTTCTCTGCGGTCGGCCAGGCAGCATAAGAGCTCCTTCCTCCTCACAATCATGGGGCACTGCAGCTCAGATGGGATATCTTCAGTGACCCCACCCCCCCCCCGGCCCTGACTGCAGAACCAAATAGGAGGCAGGTGCGGAGAGGTCGGGTGAGCGGCACAGGCAGAAGAAACAGCTCGGCTACAGGTCCCACATGGACATGCCGCCCGCATGTCTTGGAACCAGGTGCTATCATCCAGCCGCTGCCGCCACCTAGAGGCCTCTACTGTCCCGCTCCCCGCACTTGCTACCACCGGACTGGGATGGGACCTTGACAGCATCAGTGATTGATCACAGGCAGATTAGCCGACCACGAGGCCCCTCTGACTGCTGGGCCTTAGGCGATCGCCTAATTAGAGAGCCGCCTCTGGTTCAGGGGGGGCACTCTCTGGTCCCCTCCCTTTCCTAACCTGCCAGGCTTCATGCTCAGATAAGGGTCTGGTATGGATTTTATAGGGGACCCCACGCCATAATTTTTTTTTTTTTTTAATAAAGAAATGAACTGGTAGGAGATCAGAGGACCCATTTACTAGTTACCTTGAGGGGGGAATTGTAAGATCCTCAGAGAAAAAGCTGCCTGCTGTGGGCGGAGTCCTGGTTTAGGGGAACCAATCTGCTCATGTATAATAATTTAATCTTTTCATTTCTATTTTAGTACATGGACAGGAGATGAGGAAAACCTCAGAGGATTGTCTCACTTTGTCTCCAGACTGTAAAGTAGAAGATGAGGACATCACACATTATAGTCCAGAAGAAAACCCCGGCTACCTCAAATGTCCATCCGGCACCACACAGTGTAGATGGACCATCGTATTCCTCTTATCCTGAGGAACCTCAGGCTGTGAGGGACGGTGCCGTCCTTCCAACAGATAAGGGTTTTTCCTGTACTGAGTGTGGGAAATTTTTTTTATGGAAGTCCAGTCTTTATAGACATCGGAGATCTCACATGGGGGAGAAGCCGTATCCCTGTCCTGAGTGCGGGAAATGTTTTTCACAGAAGTCAAATCTTCACAAACATCAGGAAACTCACATGGAGAAGCTGTATTCCTGTCTTGAATGTGGAAAACGTTTTATAAACCAGTATGAACTTTACACACATCTAAGATATGATAGGGAGGAGAAGCCGTATTCCTGTCCTGAATGTGGAAAACGTTTTTTAAACCAGTCTGATCTTTACACACATCAGATATATCAGGGGGGAGAAGCCTTATTCCTGTCCTGAGTGTGGGAAATTTTTTTTCACGAAAGTCTAATCTTTCCAGACATCTCACACAACCCTCTAGGTGTATTAGTGTCTTAAGGGCAGGAAATGTCTTTTTATATGAACGTTGCTGGACATCACATCTCTCATGTGGGGAAGAAGCACACCCTGATATACACCTCAGATATACTCCATGGTTGATCTTCATCATGTAAGAAACAGTTCATAAGGAGATCTGAGATCACCAAAGACTTGGATGAAGTATTGTACTGTGTTGGCTTTTCATTGGCTGAGTACATTTTGGGGTGTAGAGAGGTAAGTAGAGCCGTGAAATGAAGGACATCACCTTCAGAATGTCTGTCTTGTCTGTGTGACATTTACTGATAATGATATAGCGGGTTACAGAGCTAGAAGCTGTGAGATCCGATATTTCTTTATCGGTAAACTTTACACAGACAAGACAGAAATTCTGAAGTCCTTCATTTCAAGGCTCTACTTACCAGTGGTGACCCTGAAGCGCGTCTCTCTGTCTTCAGTCCATCCTTCTCCCATCCCCCAACAGGAGGGAAGGAGAACTCGGAGATTATCTAGGTGAGAACTTCTTTCCTTTGCTCCTGTGTGGGTTTGGGTGGCTTGGCGGAGTGCGGTACGAGAGGGAACACCACTTGTCTTTATATTTCTACATATCTTGTCTGGGTAGAGGTCATTGATTGGAAATTATTGATAATGTTTGATTTTGTGTAAATCATTTCTGTTTTCACTTTGAAGGGAGATATTATGTGTGGTTTGATAAAGTGATTGGCTCAATAGTTACCACTTCACTTACATGTTTAGTTTTTAAATAGATGAACATATATGACAAACATTCATTCATCCTTGTCACATGTTGGTCTTATTTTATTTCATACAGTGATTTCCTATAATCATTGGGTCCATCTAGTGGTCATAATGCGGTATTGAACTGTTTTTCCTGATTGAGGTGCTATGGAACTAATACCTCATTATGGCCACTAGTTGTGTTTATTAAAATACAGCAAGAATTTCTCATGGCTGGACACATGCTTGTCATACTCGCCTAAAATATTATTTTGCATAGACCCCTTAGTTAACTATGTCAGGGAGGTTCATACAAATACCTGAGATCATACTCCATGCATTTTATGAGTACAGTAGACATTGAAGGACATAAATTAAATAAAACTACAGGATTAAACCAATCATTGATTTAAAACAAAAATACCTAATTTGGCCTTTAGATGGTGCTAAGTATCATAGCAATTAGCACCATCTAGTGTCCAAATGCAACTTTTTCCATTTTAAATCCATGAAAGATATTCAACCACCTCAGCAAACAGCCTAATAACATTCTTTGTTTCCCCATTCACACAGAAGGAATGTATATGAATTGTCACTGAGTGAATTGCTATACAAATGTTTTTTATGAATAGACCCCTAAATGTCAGGAGACATTTATATACTGTAAAGATGGGAAGTATGTAGCAGATAAATGAATAGACCTCCTAGCAATGTTTTATTACCAGGCTGCAGCTAGGGGGAGCTCTAATGTTTAGAGTGTGACCACAGCAGAATGATCCCATCTAGCTCACATTAACCCTTATACTGCCGGAGCTGTTTTTGTATAATTTTTGCAAACACGTTAAAATGCAGATTTTGGGCCTGAAGATTAGATAAAACCCCCAAACATATTTTCTGAAAGCAGAGGCCCTGGAGAATAAAATAGTGGTAATTGTTAAGGTGTTCCTTGTACACAAATGTCCCCTTATTACCCATTGTTTTTTTTTTTTTTTTTTACTTTCCCCATTTTCTATGGTGTTGTTTTTTTCCTACAATACTTTGTTATAATAATGTAACATGTTGTTGTGTATATTATTGTACACAAACTAATAACTACTCCGCCTCCACATTCCAGACAAGTCATTTTCCTGACCAATTGGATTTGTTCCTTTTTACTATTTTATTGATTTCTACTCTTGTTAAAATTTTAAATTTTATAATAAAAACATATATTAAATGAAAAAATTTGTGTTGGTGCATTGATGACAAACTTCAGTATCCAGAAACGGCTGGTAGGTGACACTTCCATACACAGCCCAAAGAACCCCTAGAAACCTTTGGAGGAACCCTGGCTGAGAAAGGCTGGACTAGGCAGTAATATATTACTATTATACAGGATTTATATAGCGCCAACAGTTTGCGCAGCACTTTACAACATGAGGGCAGACAGTACATTTACAATACAACTTAATTCAGGAGAAATCAGACGACCCTGATCATTAGAGACCACAATCTATAAGGGAGGGTCAAGTGATACAAAAGCTGTGGGGCTGATGGAGAAAATAAATGTACAGTTGTTAGGTGAAGGCAGGATAGGCTTCTCTGAAGAGATGAGTTTACAGGGATCGCCTAAATGTGGACAAAGTAGATAGTCAGACAGATTGGGGTAGGGAGTTCCAGAGGATCGGAGAGGCTCTGGAAAAGTCCTGGAGTTGAGCATGGGAGGAGGTGACAGGGAAGCTAGAGAGCAGGAGGCCTTGGGAGGAATGAGGAGAACAATTTAGTTGGTATCTAGAGACCAGGTTTATGATGCAGCTGGGGGCCGAGTTGTGGTAGTTTTTGTTAGTATTTTGAATTTAATTTGTTGGGAGAGCGGCAGTCAATGGAGGGATGGGCAGAGAGGGGTTGCAGGCACTGAGCAGTTTATAAAGTGGAGGAAATAAGCCAATGAGGAGGGAGTTGGAGTAGTAGAGGCGAGAGACGACCATGGAGTGGATTAGAAGCTTTGTGGTGTCATTGGTTAGGAAGTGGCATATTTTGGAGATGTGTAATCAGGTAAGTACCACCACTGACCACCAATGCTGGGCTGGGGTTATACTTTATTCTCACTCACACCAACAATGGTTCTTATTTTATCTCACTTGGTTTATTTCAGTGACACCAACATTTGGACTTATTTTATCCCATTGACACCAACGATAGGAATTTTATTTCACTGACACCCATGATGGGGCTTATTTTATCTCATTGACACCAACAATGGGTTTTATTTTATTACTGACACCAAAGATGTGTTATCATTTTATCTCAATGAAACCAATGAAGGGGCTTATTTTATCTTACTGAAGCCAAAGATTGGCTTTTATCTCACCGACACCAATGATAGGACCTATTTTATCTCACTGACGACAATGATGAGACTTTTTTTTTTTCTAGCTCATTGACACCAATGATGGATGTGCCGGGTAGTGATACACACACACACACACACACACACACACACACACACACACACATCCATCCCTGTCTGCCAGATACAATCACTTCCACAGACTAATAATCTGCATTAGGGAGGAGCTCCGTGTCTGAACAGAAGATTGGATGAACACTGGCTCCTCCCACATTCTTCTGAACATCCAAAGTTTATGGCATTTGGTGCAGACGAATGTGACGGCTTCCGGCTGTCGCTGGTTTCTAGGGAAGCAACGGCTGCCTCCCAACAGCTGTGTCCTTAGCAACTGCCAACTTCACCCCGCCCATTCCCTTACATGGCCACGTAGGCAAATGGATGGGGCATAGATCATGACATCATTCTCTGAATATGGCCATATCTGGACAATGATGTCACCACTATCCCCGCCCCTTCCTTTATATAGCTGACGACAGCTCAAGATGCTATCAGTCAGCGAGTGTTACCGTTGGAGATTGCTCCTGTGTGGTGGATCATTGGGGGTTATTGGGAAGTCAGTGGGGGGGGTGGCATTGTGATTGATGATGGATTTGCAATGAGAGACTTTTTTGGGGCATTTTATTTGAAATAAATGACATTGAGGGTCTTTATTACTTTATTTCCTTTTCTGTGAATGAGTAGGGGTTCTATGTACCCCAAACTCATTCATGTAGGTGGGCAAAATCTGGACACTTCCAGATTCCAATAAGACCCTCACCCACAGACCCCCACAACCAACAGGCCAGGGTTGTGGGGATGAGGCCCTTGTCCTTAACTTGAAAATAAGGTGCTTTACCATGGAGGATCACTCCTGACAAGACTCCCCCATGTTGAGGGAACATGGCCTGGTATGGTTCAGGAGGGGTGGAGCTGCATGCTCGTCCCTCCCCCTTTCCTGGTCAGCAGGCTGCATGCTTTGATTAAAGGTCTGGTATGGATTTTCTGAGGGGGGCACACACTTTTTTTGTGTGAGGTCCCCCTTAAAATCCACCTTACACTCAGAGGGTCTGGTATATATTTGGGAGGCTCTATATAATTTTTCATTCTTGCTATAGGATAGGCTACAGCTCCTTTTAAAAAAAAAAAAAAAAAAAAAACACACACAGACCCTCCAAAGTCCCCCAAATACATAGAAGAACCTCAGGGGGTGGGGGGTCTGTGTGCTGTTTTGGTAATTTCTCCTATGTCTCCTATATAAATGTCAGCGCAGCTGCAGCACTTTCTGTACATCACAGAGATGCCCCTTCACAGGCAGGATTAGAACCTCCCCAGGATTAGGACCCCCCCAGGACATGATATTTAACCTGTTCAGCTCTTTGGAGGTACATAGTACACCCAGAGAGTGAAGGGTTAATCACATGCTGATGGCAGCAGTAACAGTGCGTGTTTTCTTCAGCCAGCTCCAAGCTGCACTGTAATGCACCGTACACACAGTCGGATTTTCCGACGGAAAATGTGCGATCGGGGCGTGTTGTTGGAAAATCCGACCGTGCGTGGGCTCCATCGGACTTTTTCCATCGGATTTTCCGACACACAAAGTTTGAGAGCAGGCTTTAAAATTTTCCGACAACAAAATCCAATCACGTCAATTCCAAACGTGTGTGGGCAATTCCGACACACAAAGTGCCACGCATGCTCAGAAGAAATTCCGAGACGGAACAGCTCGGTCTGGTAAAATTAGCATTCAGAATGGATAGAGCACTTTCGTCACGCTGCAATGTTTAAAATTGTTTAATACAGCGCACTCTCTTCTTCTTTATAATGCAGGAAGAACGAAGTAGTTTTGCTGCTGATATTTACACAAACTTCTTTCTTTATTATTTATCGTGATTCCCTCAATATATTTTGATTTGTCACATCTGACCAAATTTGTATTTTTTTTAGGGGGTTTGTATTTGTTTGAAGGCTGATGGTTTTTTTTTTTTATTGGTTTTACTCCTGAATGTTTTTGTGTGTCAAGTTACCACAACACCATTGTTATCTTGTATTATTATTTAATCTCAAGGAGATTGCTTGGTGTCCCTTGTTAATTTCCTATTGTATATTTGAAATGTACCTGCCTACTCACTAGGGATGAGCTTCGTGTTCGAGTCGAACCCATGTTCGACTCGAACATCGGCTGTTCGGTCGTTCGCCGAATTGCGAACGATATGGGCCGTTCGCGCCAAATTCGTGTGGCGCGTCACGGCCCATAATTCACTGCGACATCGCAGTGCATTGCTGGCTGATTATTGGCCAAGCATGCACTATGACCCGCATGCTTGGCCAATCACAGCGCCGTCAGTAGAGAGAGCTGTAATTGGCCAAAGCCAGGGTGGCTTTGGCCAATTATGGCTCAGGGGATTTAGTACACACCCCACACTATATAAGGCCGCCTGCACGGCGGCCCTGTGTAGTGTGTGTTCCGGTGTGCTGAGAGATAGAGAGAGAGAGAGACAGTGTCATTTGATTTGAGTTAGATAGATTAGGCAGAACAGTCAGTCAGTTAGCTGCACTTACAGTGTATTGTGTATATATATGCATCCCAGGTGTTGCATATATATATATACACTGTATTCAGTTTAGCTAGATCCGTTCCTGTTATCTTCTATCTAGACTATTTACATTTAGTGCAGTGTGTCCTGCTCACAGTGTTCAGCTAGATCCGTTCCTGCTATTTACATTCAGTGCAGTGCGTCCTGCTCACAGTGTTCAGCTAGATCCGTTCCTGGTATTTACATTTAGTGCAGTGCGTCCTGCTCACAGTGTTCAGCTAGATCCGTTCCTGCTATTTACATTCAGTGCAGTGCGTCCTGCTCACAGTGTTCAGCTAGATCCGTTCCTGGTATTTACATTTAGTGCAGTGCGTCCTGCTCACAGTGTTCAGCTAGATCCGTTCCTGCTATTTACATTCAGTGCAGTGCGTCCTGCTCACAGTGTTCAGCTAGATCCGTTCCTGCTATTTACATTCAGTGCAGTGCATCCTGCTCACAGTGTTCAGCTAGATCCGTTCCTGGTATTTACATTTAGTGCAGTGCGTCCTGCTCACAGTGTTCAGCTAGATCCGTTCCTGCTATTTACATTCAGTGCAGTGCGTCCTGCTCACAGTGTTCAGCTAGATCCGTTCCTGGTATTTACATTTAGTGCAGTGCGTCCTGCTCACAGTGTTCAGCTACATCCGTTCCTGCTATTTACATTCAGTGCAGTGCGTCCTGCTCACAGTGTTCAGCTAGATCCGTTCCTGCTATTTACATTCAGTGCAGTGCGTCCTGCTCACAGTGTTCAGCTAGATCCGTTCCTGGTATTTACATTTAGTGCAGTGCGTCCTGCTCACAGTGTTCAGCTAGATCCGTTCCTGCTATTTACATTCAGTGCAGTGCGTCCTGCTCACAGTGTTCAGCTAGATCCGTTCCTGGTATTTACATTTAGTGCAGTGCGTCCTGCTCACAGTGTTCAGCTAGATCCGTTCCTGCTATTTACATTCAGTGCAGTGCGTCCTGCTCACAGTGTTCAGCTAGATCCGTTCCTGCTATTTACATTCAGTGCAGTGCGTCCTGCTCACAGTGTTCAGCTAGATCCGTTCCTGGTATTTACATTTAGTGCAGTGCGTCCTGCTCACAGTGTTCAGCTAGATCCGTTCCTGGTATTTACATTTAGTGCAGTGCGTCCTGCTCACAGTGTTCAGCTAGATCCGTTCCTGGTATTTACATTTAGTGCAGTGCGTCCTGCTCACAGTGTTCAGCTAGATCCGTTCCTGCTATTTACATTCAGTGCAGTGCGTCCTGCTCACAGTGTTCAGCTAGATCCGTTCCTGCTATATACATTTAGTGCAGTACGTCCTGCTCACAGTGTTCAGCTAGATCCGTTCCTGTTATCTTCCTACTGACAGGCAGGCTTGTCTGGTTACAGTATATAAAGCTACCTGAAGAAAATTACAGGTGTTCTTTTTGATCCTATTAGTACCACGGTCAGGCAGCTAGACTATTTACATTTAGTACAGTGCGTCCTGCTCACAGTGTTCAGCTAGATCCGTTCCTGTTATCTTCCTACTGACAGGCAGGCTTGTCTGGTTACAGTATATAAAGCTACCTGAAGAAAATTACAGGTGTTCTTTTTGATCCTATTAGTACCACGGTCAGGCAGCTAGACTATTTACATTTAGTACAGTGTGTCCTGCTCACAGTGTTCAGCTAGATCCGTTCCTGTTATCTTCCTACTGACAGGCAGGCTTGTCTGGTTACAGTATATAAAGCTACCTTAAGAAAATTACAGGTGTTCTATCCCAGCTTAGTGCAGCTACAGGCCATTAGTATGTCTGGAAGGCCAAGAAGGAGAGGCAGACAGTCACAAGCCAATAAGAGAGGGCAAGCAGGCTCTGTGTCTAGTGCTGGTCGTGGAGACGGTGCATCCTCATCAGCACGTGGCCATGGGACACGCTTGGCCTTTTTTTCGGCAGCTGGCCGTGTTGAGCCGCAACATGCGGAAGACTTGGTCGAGTGGATGACCAAGCCGTCCTCATCCTCCTCATCCTCTCTCACCCATGCCCAGGGTGCTTTGTCTGGCAAAGCAGCGGCCTCTTCCCTCAGCTCAATGTCATCAGTGACTCCTTCCCTAGCTCCACCATGTCCTCATGAGGATTCCCTCGAACTGTTTGACCACAGTGTTGGGTACATGCTCCAGGAGGATGCCCAGCGTTTGGAAGGCTCTGATGATGATACTGAGCTCAATGAAGGCAGTAACATGAGCACGGACAGAGGGGGTGCCCAAGAAGGACAGCAATCTGGCAGTCATGCTCCCCCTGCTGCAGCATACTGCCAGGTTTGCTCCAGTGATGAGGAGGGAGGGGATGATGAGGTCACTGACTCAACGTGGGTGCCTGATAGGAGAGAGGAGGAGGAGGAGGAGGAGGTGGCACATCACCAACTAGGCAGGATGCCCTCCAGGGGCCAGCCTAAGGGCAGCACATTGACTGCATCACACCCCAAAGCTCCACATGTGCAGGGCGCTGCAGTCTCTGCGCGTTATTCAAAAAGTTCTTTGGTGTGGGCCTTTTTTGAGACGAGTGCATCAGATCGCACCGCTGCTATTTGCAACATATGTCTCAAGCGTATCTCGCGTGGCCAAAACATCTCCCGCTTGGGTACCACATGCTTGACCAGACATATGTTGACCTGCCATGCAGTTCGTTGGCAAGCGTATCTAAAAGACCCACACCAAAGAACAAAGACGATCTCTCCTTGCTCCTCATCAGCTGAGATTTCCAACCCCACTAGACCTTCAGTCCTCTCTGAGACCTGCAGTGAGAGGAATGAAGGTGTAGAATTAGGTGTGTCACAGCCAAGTACTTGTGGGCAATCTGCTTTTGGTACACCGACGTCAGATTGTACCAGGCAAATTTCCCTGCCCCAGCTGCTGCACCGCCGAAAGAAGTTTGCTCCCAGCCATCCACATGCCCAGCGGTTGAATGCTAGCTTGGCAAAATTGCTAGCACTTCAACTGCTGCCTTTTCAGTTGGTAGACTCTGCCCCCTTCCGTGAGTTTGTGGAATGTGCGGTTCCTCAGTGGCAGGTACCCAAACGCCACTTTTTCTCACGGAAGGCGATTCCGGCTCTCTACCGGCATGTGGAAGGCAATGTCCATGCCTCGCTGGACAGGGCGGTCAGCGGTAAGGTGCATATTACCGCTGACTCATGGTCCAGCAGGCATGGACAGGGACGTTACTTAAGTTTCACGGCGCATTGGGTGACTCTGCTGGCAGCTGGGAAGGATGCAGGACAAGGTGCAGTAGTGTTGGAGGTTGTTCCGCCACCACGCCTCCAAAATGCTGATTGTGACACACCTCTCTCCTCCACCCCCTCCTCTTCTTCTTCCTCCATGGCCTCTTCCTCGGAACCAGCGGTGCTCCGTAGGCGTTCAAGGGGCTACGCAAGTACGCAGGCCAAAAGATGCCATGCGGTGCTTGAGCTGGTGTGCTTGGGGGACAGGAGCCACACTGGGGCAGAGGTTCTGTCAGCTCTGCAGGGGCAGGTTCAGAGGTGGTTGACGCCACGCCAACTTAAGGCAGGAATGGTGGTTTGCGACAATGGCACCAACCTCCTCTCTGCCCTCAGACAGGGACAACTGACCCATGTGCCCTGTTTGGCTCACGTCCTTAACTTGGTGGTGCAGCGGTTCTTGGGCAGGTACCCGGGCTTACAGGATGTCCTGAGGCAGGCCAGGAAAGTCTCTGTGCATTTCCGCCGGTCATATAATGCCAGTGCTCGGCTGACGGACCTCCAAAAGGAGTTTAACCTGCCCAAGAACCGCCTAATCTGTGACATGCCCACCAGGTGGAACTCGACGTTGGCCATGCTGCAGCGGCTGCACACGCAGCAGAGGGCCATCAATGAGTACCTGTGCGACTATGGCACCAGGACAGGGTCAGGGGACCTTGGTTTTTTTCCCCACGCCAGTGGGCCATGATCAGGGATGCATGCACTGTCCTGTCACCATTCGAGGAGGCCACGAGGATGGTGAGCACTGACAGTGCATGCATCAGTGACACTGTCCCCCTTGTCCACCTGTTGGAGCACACGCTGCGTGGAATAATGGACAGGGCACTTGAGGCAGAACAGAGGCAGGAAGAGGAGGACTTCCTTAGCTCTCAAGGCCCCCTTTATCCAGACAGTGTTCCTGCGTGCCCGCCGATCACACAGGAAGAGGACGAGGAGGAGGAGGAGGAGGAGGAGGAAGATTGTGTCAGTATGGAGGTGGAGCCTGGCACTCAGCATCAGCAGTCTTTAAGGGATCAGTCCCAAGGAACACATGGACTTGTACGTGGCTGGGAGGAGGTGGCTGCGGACGTTGTTGTCCTTAGTGACCCAGAGGACTCCGGACCGAATGCCTCAGCAAACCTACGCTGCATGGCCTCCCTGATCCTGCAAAGCCTGCGTAAGGATCCTCGTATTCGTGGTATCAAGGAGAAGGACCAATACTGGCTGGCAACCCTCCTTGATCCACGTTACAAGGGTAAGGTTGCGGACCTTATCTTGCCATCGCAGAGGGAGCAGAGGATGAAACATCTTCGGGAGGCCTTGCAGAAAGGTCTGTGCAACGCGTTCCCAGAGACTGGGAGGTTACAAACTCCTGTTTCTGGACAACGTGTTGCTGAGGCTTCGGTCAGTCAAAGAAGGAGCGGTGGAGAAGGTGGCCGTCTGACCGATGCGTTCAGACAATTTTTTGGTCCGCAGCCCCAAGGTATGATCGGTTCCAGCAACCATCGCCAGCGTCTGTTTTACATGGTGCAGGAATACCTAGGGGCAAGATCAGACTTGGACACCTTTCCCACCGAAAATCCTCTGGGTTACTGGGTCTTGAGGATGGATCACTGGCCAGAGCTTGCACAGTATGCAATTGAGCTACTGGCCTGTCCTGCATCCAGCGTTCTTTCGGAACGCACATTCAGTGCTGCTGGAGGCGTGGTAACCGATCACAGGGTGCGTCTGTCCACCGACTCGGTCGATCGGCTGACCTTAATAAAAATGAATCAGTCTTGGATCACCACCAGCTACCAAGCACCTGATGCAGATGTAACCGAATAATTTTTTTTGAAATCTCAGATCCCTTCAAAGACTGCCTATGCTGATGCTGAGTGACTATCCCTGAGTAATTATCCTCTTCCTCCTCAATCATCACGCTGATAGCTTGTAAGAACATTTTTGGTTCTGGGCGCCACCACCAGTGCCTAAGGCACAATTTTTCAGCCCCTGTTTAACAGGGGTGTGTAATTACAATTTTTGATGTAATACTTTGCAGCAGGGCTCGTTCCTGCATTCCAACTAGAGTGTCTGTGAGGGGTTGCAGTGTTGTGGCACCAGCACCAGTGCCTAAGACCCAATTTTTCAGCCCCTGTCTAACAGGGGCGTGTAATTACAATTTTTGATGCAATACTTTGCAGCAGGGCTTGTTCCTGCGTTTCAACTAGAGTGTCTGTGAGGGGTTGCAGTGTTGTGGCACCAGCACCAGTGCCTAAGACCCAATTTTTCTGCCCCTGTCTAACAGGGGCGTGTAATTACAATTTTTGATGCAATACTTTGCAGCAGGGCTCGTTCCTGCGTTCCAACTAGAGTGTCTGTGAGGGGTTGCAGTGTTGTGGCACCAGCACCAGTGCCTAAGGCCCAATTTTTCTGCCCCTGTCTAACAGGGGCGTGTAATTACAATTTTTGATGCAATACTTTGCAGCAGGGCTCGTTCCTGCGTTCCAACTAGAGTGTCTGTGAGGGGTTGCAGTGTTGTGGCACCAGCACCAGTGCCTAAGGCCTAATTTTTCAGCTCCTGTTCAACAGGGGCATGTAATTACAATTCTTGATCTAATATTTCACAGCAGGGCCCTGTGAGGGCTTACAGTGTTTTGGCCACAGCAACACCTAAGGCCCAAATTTCTGCTGAGTATATAGGGCAGGACCCTACTTTCAAACATCTAACTTACAAACGACTCCTACTTGCAAACGGAAGGAGACAACAGGAAGTGAGATGAAATCTACCCCTAAGGAAGGGAAATTCTCTCCTGTAAGAGTTAATATGGGAAAACAATTTCTCCTTTCCACTGATGCTTTCCAATCCTTGTTCCACAAAAAAACCCAAATTTTCAAAAAACATTTTTCATTGGGACAAAAAAGTGAGGTGAAATCTTCTGAAGAGGAGGAAAGACGCAAAACAAATGTCACAGGGGTGATAACCCTTCCCTATGTTTTCCAAAAAGCTTAGAAAAGATTTTTTGGCTGGAGCTAAACACATTAAAAATGTTCAAAATTACAAACAGATTCTACTTAACAACAAACCTACAGTCCCTGTCTTGTTTGCACCGCCTGTATACTGCTGTTCAGAGTATATAGGGACCTTTCCTTATTTTAATTTGGGTGCGGGGTTCCCCTTAATATCCATACAAGACCCAAAGGGCCTGGTAATGGACTGGGGGGTACCCATGCCGTTTGTCTCACTGATTTTCATCCATATTGCCATGACCCGACATGACATTAAACCCGCAAGCAGTTTTAAATGAGATTTTTTCCTTTAAAAATGACATTTGGTGCAGGGACTGTTCTAAACATGGGAAACACGCGTCACTTTACAGGCATACTATAGACACCCCCCAGGTACGATATTTAAAGGAATATTTCACTTTTTTTTTTTTACTTTAAGCATCATTAAAATCACTGCTCCCGAAAAAATGGCCGTTTTTAAAAGTTTTTTTTGCATTGATACATGTCCCCTGGGGTAGGACCCGGGTCCCCAAACCCTTTTTAGGACAATACCATGCAAATTAGCCTTTAAAATGAGCACTTTTGATTTCGAACGTTCGAGTCCCATAGACGTCAATGGGGTTCTAACGTTCGTGCGAACTTGCGGTCCGTTCGCGGGTTCTGGTGCGAACCGAACCGGGGGGTGTTCGGCTCATCCCTACTACTCACAAACAAAATGTCCTTTTTGAAGGAAAACACACATAGGCAAGTATATTTGAAACCAAAAATTCCTTTATTAAGGGCTCAGAACCAAACAAAGAGGGAGGCAACGCTGGATAAACATCATAAATTGGTGAAGCCTTGGCAGACATCAATTCTTTTACAGCAAAATTGGTGGCCTGAGGAGTCCTTATCTAAGGGAGTGCAGTCTGGTCCAGAAGTTCCAGAGATCCGGAAAGCAGCAGATGTCATCTGTGTCCCCAGGCTGTGGTACTACAAGAGGCTGCATGGAGGAGGAGGAGGATGATTATATGTGAGGTCACAAATGTGGGTTGCACATGTTATTTAACCCCTTATTGAGAGCTTCCAAAATTAAGAACTCACACAGGAGTCGTTGGCCCTCCTCCATCTGCATCATTTTGCAGGCAGTTATGCCAGCAAAGTCCTCCTCCACACTGTGGGGGGTTCTCAGGGCCTCTGTCGCCTTCCAAAAGAGGCCTATGGCAGCCTCCTCAAGGTTATTCCTCTTCCTGCCACTTTGTCTTTGAAGGTGGAGGGGAGGGACCTGGGTATCAGGCAGCCTGCTTGGCCCGGCCACCTCCTGGCTGAGACTTCCCTGTGTATGAAAAAGGGACATGGTTTTAGTTTTTGCATCATCAATCACAATCAGAAATTAGTACTCCAAACTAACATCTATTTAACATCATTGATTGCACAACCAGAAATATTTAGAAGAATGCTATACCTGGCTCAAGCTGGGCTCCTCCACATGTTGCTGCCTGGAAGGCCCAGGTTGGGCGTCAGAAGCCTCAGCTGGGGGGGAAGGAAGCGTGGAAGGAAGAGTGGAGAGTGCTGGCCTGGGTTCGGTCTGACCTGCCAGAAAATGCAGCCTGTCGTAGTACCACAGCCTGGGGAGATAAACGTCATCTGCAGCTCCGGATCTCTGGGAATCCTGGACCTTCTTGCGCTCCCTTAGATAAGTGCTCCTCAGGCCACCAATTAGAACTTTCAAATAGGTGATGTCTGCCGTGGGGATCACCGGCTTCACAAATTCCAACAAATTACCCAGCGCTGCCTTCCTCTTTGTTTGGTTCTCATATTCGGGGTGGTTTATCTGCCACAGACAAGGCAGCTCCCTGAACATATCAATGAAGATTGGCATAAAGTCCTGATCTTTCAAGATATCCATTTTCACTGCAAGACACAACACAAGACAAACCCTAATGTCAGCCTAAAGTCTATTGGGCTGCAGTTCCCCTGAAATCCACAAGGCTTCTACCCAGACAGGAAGTCTCTCATGGAAGACAGGAAGTGATGTCAGGTATAAATAGGAAGTTCCATGTGGTACAAAGTAGAGAGGAGACATTGCTGGAAGAGGCAGCAGAAGAGGTAATAAGATCTTATTTTCTATTTACACCCAGTAACCCCCCGTCATGTCCGTCCTCTTCCTCCATAGTCACTGTGATGTCTTTCATCTCCAGCAGATGATGATACACACATATATAGTGTGGAAATGTAGAATAACCCCTTATATTACAATGAGGGAATTTATGGTCTGTACCACGAGGGGAGTTGTTGATGTCAGTAAATGTCGGTTCCAGACATTGTATGTGGGGGGAATGAAATGATAATTAAAGGTTGGGATTAGGGAAGATTTCTGTAAGATTTTACACAGGAATGATCAGCGCCCCTCCAGAGACACTATGATGAGTCTCACAATAGGAGTCTGGATTTTGGGGGGGATGAGATGGTGAACCCGGAGGGGGGGGGCAATTTTATCAAAAAGATGTCCAGATGGGAAGCAAAATGTGGGGCTGCACTGATAAAGTTGCACTAATGCACTGGTGGGCGCTGATATGCTGCACTGGTGGGCGCTGATATGCTGCACTGGTGGGCGCTGGTATGTGGCCCTGATGAGGCTGCACTGATGGGGTGCCACTGACATGCTGCACTGACAGGCACTGACATGCTGCACTGACAAGCTGCACTGATGAGGCTGAACTGATGAGCACTGATAAAGTTGCCTTAATGAGGCGGCACTGATAGGCTGCACTGACGGGGCACTGATTAGGCTGCACTGATATACGTTTATGAAGCTGCCCTACTGCCCCGTTCCCTTGCCCTACTGACACCGTCCTCTGCCAAATATCTGCAGGAGGGGTTTCCACCATCCCTGCAAAGTTTTGTGTTTTTTTTTGTCTTATTTTCAGCGTGATGTGTATTATATGTAACATTACATATCACAGAGACTGTTATTGTGATAATATTGAAGTTCATTAAGATTATCATACATTAGAAGGTTCCAACATATTGTGTTATTGATTAGTAAGTTAGCACTGTACTGTTTTAATCTCATGCTGACATTTACTTGTGCCACATTCTGATGTAAAGCAGCATGTCCCGGCTCTTTCTTTCTGCAGTGCGGCTAGTGATGTGCTCATATACACCATACAAGTGTAGCGCTATTCTTTTCTCTCTCTGTGGCTACTGGGGTATGATGGCGTCGCCTGTATAGTATTTAGGAGCAGAGTCTTTATAATCTGTGTGATCAGGACAGGATCTCTGACAAGCGCAGTGCATCCACTCATTGGGGCTTGTGAATAGCAAGTGAAATCCAAACTATGAAATATATCTCCACAGACGGTAATCCACGCAGCATTGTATTTGAAAGTCCATGTATTGAAGAAATAACATTCAATGAAGTATCCAACATAAGGTATTTTCCAAACAAGAACATGAAATCATTAACAGTCTCTATGTACAGGGCCGGATTAACATAGGGGCTATTGGAGCTGCAGCTCCAGGCCCCTTAAGATAGGCCCATTTAAAAAAAACAAAACCGTTACTTTAAGACTTGGTCACTTTGGAATGTGTTTATGGCTTCGGGGGAGGGAAACACCCTCCTTGACATTAATCTGGGTAGTTAGAGGGAGCACTTATTTTAAGGTTCTTAACTTAATCCTCCTTTTGACACATGAGCACAATTGAGGTACATTTCCATGGAGGAGCTTGACTTTTCCCCTCCCCCCCCCTTTTTTTTTTGTGTTGTTTTGGTATAAAATATTTTCCTTTGTATAAAATAGATTAAGACAAGTTCGAGACTACAGGATGGTTGGACAGGGGATTCATGGTTAAGAATATTTTGCTGATGAGTAGTGTCTGGGTAGCAAATTAATTTACTATATGACTTTAATGTGATAATGGATGTGATATTTGCCTGATCTACTGTATATGTATATGTATTGGAACTTGTCTTATGATGGAATAAATAAAATAATTGAAAAAAAAAATAAAAAATAAAAAAAACAAAACTATTGACTTCAACGGTCATGGCTCGACGACCAGAGGTCACATAGAGCCCACATTTAGGGGATATGGGCCTCCTTGCACAGCCTGTCAGAAGCTACATACAGAGCGGCCAGTTTAACCACTTCAGCCCCGGACCATTTGGCTAGCCAAAGACCAGAGCGTTTTTTGCGATTCGGCACTGCGTCGCTTTAACTGACAGTCGTGCAACGTGGCTTCCAAACAAAATTGACGTCCATTGTTTCCCCACAGATAGAGCTTTCTTTTGATGGTATTTGATCACCTCCACGGTTTTTATTTTTTGCGCTTTAAAAAAGCAACAATTTTGAAAAAAAATCTCTCTCTCTCTCTCTCTCTCTCTCTCTCTCTCTCTCTCTCTCTCTCTCTCTCTCTCTCTCTCTCTCTCTCTCTCTCTCTCTCTCTCTCTCTCTCTCTCTCTCTCTCTCTCTCTCTCTCTCTCTCTCTCTCTCTCTCTCTCTCTCTCTCTCTCTCTCTCTCTCTCTCTCTCTCTCTCTCTCTCTCTCTCTCTCTCTCCTCTCTCTCTCTCTCTCTCTCTCTCGGGAGAGAGGATACAATGAACGAAATATTGTGAAAATGCATGCTTTGCATTTATAAGGCTGTGACCTACCTATCCTGCTGTGTCTTACTGAGTAGTGTGGCCACAGAATGAGGGGAGTGATTTATGTTGAAGTGGGCTTGTTCGCATTTAATATGTACAGGCCTAGTGTACCCTCCCACATTCACTGCAATTCACAAAGCCTGATGGGATGTGTAGTTTGATTATAGTGTAGAGAGAGGACATAAATAGCTACATAGGTGAGGTTGAAAAAAGACACAAGTCCAACCTAATGTGTGTGATTACATGTCAGTATTACATTGTATATCCCTGTATGTTGTGGTAGTTCAGGTGCTTATCTAATCGTTTTTTGAAACTATCAATGCTCCCCGCTGAGACCACCGCCTGTGGAAGGGAATTCCACACCCTTGCCGCTCTTACAGTAAAGAACCCTCTACGTAGTTTAACCACTTGCTTACTGGGCACTTAAACCCCCCTCCTGTCCAGACCAATTTTCAGCTTTTAGCGCTGTCGCACTTTGAGTGACAATTGCGCGGTCATACAACACTGTACTCAAATGAAATTTTTATCCTTTTTTTTTTTTTTTTCCCCCCACAAATAGAGCTTTCTTTTGGTGGTGTTTGATCACCTCTGCGGTTTTTATTTTTTTTTATATTTTGTTAAAAAATTTTGCAAACAGGTGGCACTTGTGGGCACTGGCAGGCACAGATGAGGCAGATGTGCCTCCTTCCTCTTCGGGACCGATGCCCCTTTAACATAAGCCGGTGATCGGAGAATAAAAAAAAGATTACAGAGCTTTTGTTTACATCATGTGATCAGCTGACACTTACTCGGATCTGTGATCACCCGAGTCTCCGTGACTTGGTGATCACAGCGCGTGCACCGCACACACCCGTGTGCACAGGGGAGGACGTCCTATGATGGCCTCCCATAAATTGAGGTCCGCGCTGTGGTCGTCATTCGGCTATGGCCCGGACCTCAAGTGGTTAAGGTTAAACCTCTTTTCTTCTAAATTTTAATGAGTGGCCACGTGTCTTGTTAAACTCCCTTCCGTAAAAAAGTTTTATCCCTATTGTGGGGTCACCAGTACAGTATTTGTAAATTGAAATCATATCCCCTCTCAAGCGTCTCTTCTCTAGAGAGAATAAGAAACATGCGAGCAATTAATTTGCCTCGCACACCAATGGGAGCGTGACAGTTATAAAATATATTTTAAAGCCCATAGCAACAAGCAGTTTATTGATTGTTGCAATATAATTGGTTCAGGAGGTCACATGGTCACAGCTGCCAGGGCACGAGCTAAAAGAAGTTATTTAAAAAATCTGCGCCACAGGTTTAGTCTGCGCTCAGCAGAAGAGTATCTGTGAGGGTTTACAGTGTTGTGGCACCACCACCACCCAAGGCCCAATTTTTCTGCCCCTGTTTAACAAGGGCATGTATTTACAATTTTGATCTAAAATTTCACAGCAGGTCCCGTTCCTGTGCCCACCAAGAGTAACTGTGAGGGCTTACAGTGTTGTGGCACCACCACCTAAGGCCCAATTTTCTGCAGAGTATATAGGGCAGGCCATACTTCAGAGTATATAGTTCATGGGGCCCCCCCACGTCTTTTTTTTTTTTTTTTTATTTAGGTGCGGGGTTCCCCTTAATATCCATACCAGACCCAAAGAGCCTGGTAATTAAATGGGAGGGGGGGAACCCATGCCGTTTTTCTCAATGATTTTCATCTATATTGCTGGGACCCGACAATACATTACAGCCGCAAGCAGTGTTAAATTACATTTTTTCCTTTAGAAATGTCATTTTGCTGTGGTATTGTTCTAAACACGGGAAAACTGCACCACTTTACAGGCATACTATAGACACCCCCCAGGTACGATATTTAAAGGAATATTTTCATTTTTATTGTTTCACTTTAAGCATTATTAAAATCACTGCTCCCGAAAAAACGGCTGTTTTTAAAACATTTTTGCATTGATCCATGTCCTCTGGGGCAGGACCCGGGTCCCCAAACACTTTTTATGGCAATAACTTGCATATAAGCCTTTAACCACTTCCCACCCGCCCTATAGCGGATTGACGTCTGGGAAGTGGTTCAGCTATCCTGACTGGACGTCATATGACGTCCAGCAAGATAACATGTCGCCGCGGGGGTGCTCATCGCGGCGATCGGTGGATCGGTGTGTCAGTCTGACACACCGCTACACCGATCTTGGTAAAGAGCCTCCGGCGGAGACTATGAGTGCCCATCAGTGCCGCATACCAGCGCCACCTATCAGTGCCACCTCAACGGTGCCCATCAGTGCCGCCGTATCAGTGCCCGTCAGTGCAGCCATATCAGTGCCCGTCATTGAAGAAGAAAACGTACTTATTTACAAAAAGTTTTAACAGAAACAAAGAAAAACTTGTTTTTTTTCAAAATTTTCGGTCTTTTTTTATTTTTTGCGTAAAAAATAAAAACCGCAGAGGTGATCAAATACCACCAAAAGAAAGCTCTATTTGTGGGAACAAAATGATAAAAAAATTGTTTGGGTACAGTGTAGCATGACCGCGCAATTGTCATTCAAATTGCGACAGCGCTGAAAATTGGCCTGGGCGGGAAGGTGTCTAAGTGCCTGGTATTGAAGTGGTTAACCACTTCAACCCCGGAAGGATTTACCCCCTTCCTGACCAGAGCACTTTTTACAATTTGGCACTGCATCACTTTAACTGCTAATTGCGCAGTCATGCAATGCTGTACCCAAACAAAATTTGTGTCCTTTTCTTCCCACAAATAGAGCTTTCTTTTGATGGTATTTGATCACCTCTGCAGTTTTTATTTTTTGCGCTATAAACAGAAAAAGACCGAAAATTTTGAAAAAAATATATTTCCTACTTTTTGTTATAAAAAAATATCCAATAAACTCAATTTTAGTCATACATTTAGGCCAAAATGTATTCGGCCACATGTCTTTGGTAAAAAAAAAAATGTCAATAAGCGGATATTTATTGGTTTGCGCAAAAGTTATAGCGTCTACAAACTAGGGTACATTTTCTGGAATTTACGCAGCTTTTAGTTTATGACTGCCTATCTCATTTCTTGAGGTGCTAAAATGGCAGGGCAGTACAAACCCCCCCCCCAAATGACCCCATTTTGGAAAGTAGACACCCCAAGGAAATTGCTGAGAGGCATGTTGAATATTATTTTTTTTTGTCCCAAGTGATTGTAAAAAATTTTTTTTTTGTCATTATTCAAAAAGTTGTCACTAAATGATAATATTTAGCTCACACAGGCCATGGGCATATGTGGAATTGCACCCCAAAATACATTCAGCTGCTTCTCCTGAGTATGGGGATACCACATGTGTGGGACTTTTTGGGAGCCTAGCTGCGTACAGGACCCCGAAAACCAATCACCGCCTTCAGGATTTCCAAGGGCGTAAATTTTTGATTTCACTCCTCACTACCTATCACAGTTTTGAAGGCCATAAAATGCCCAGATGGCAAAAACCCCCCCCAAATGACCCCATTTTGGAAAGTAGACACCCCAAGCTATTTGCTGAGAGGCATAGTGAGTATTTTGCAGCTGTCATTTGTTTCTGAAAATGAAGAAAGACAAGAAAAAAAAATGTTTTTTTTCAATTTTCAAAACTTTGTGACAAAAAGTGAGGTCTGCAAAATACTCACTATACCTCTCAGCAAATAGTTGAGGTGTCTACTTTCCAAAATGGGGTCATTGGGGGGGTTTTGTGCCACCTGGCCATTCCATGGCCTCCGAAACTGTGATAGGCAGTGAAGAGTGAAATCAAAAATTTACGCCCTTAGAAAGCCTGAAGGCGGTGCTTGGTTTTCGGGGTCCCATACGTGGCTAGGCTCCCAAAAAGTCTCACACATGTGGTATCCCCGTACTCAGGAGAAGCAACAGGATGTATTTTGGGGTGTAATTTCACATATTCCCATGGCATGTTTGAGCAATATATCATTTAGTGACAACTTTATGCAAAAAAAAAAAAATTTGTCTTTTTTCCCGCAACTTGTGTCACAATATAAAATATTCCATGGACTTGACATGTCTCTCAGCAAATAGCTTGGGGTGTCTACTTTCCAAAATGGGGTCATTTGGGGGGGTTTTGAACTGTCCTGGCATTTTATGCACAACATTTAGAAGCTTATGTCACACATCAACCACTCTTCTAACCACTTGAAGACAAAGCCCTTTCTGACACTTTGTTTACATGAAATTTTTTTTTTTTGCAAGATAATTACTTTGAACCCCCAAACATTATATATATATTTTTTTAAAGCAAATGCCCTACAGATTAAAATGGTGGGTGTTTCATTTTTTTCTTCACACAGTATTTGCGCAGCGATTTTTCAAACGCATTTTTTTGGGTAAAAACACACTCTTTTAAATTTTAATGCACTAAAACACACCAAGCTCTAAAAAAAACCCTCTTGGACTTACGGGTGTTCTGAGCTATTGCTGAAGAAGTGGCGTTTTGTTTTTGTTTTTTACTGAAGTGGAAGTTAAGGTGGAAGGGGCAGAGGACATATAATGATGAAGGCTGTTTGGTTTAGACAGTTTAGGCTGTTTAGCTGTTGCTCCTATAATTTGTACAGCGTGCTTACGGCCCCTAGTCATGACCTTGCGGTGTACTTAGTAACAGGCCAATTCCAAGGAGGTTTCAAGAAGAGAGGATAAAAGTTGGCCAATACTAGGGAACCAATACTGGCCAAGGGGCTGGACTGGGCTAAACTGAGGGGACACTGTGGACGCCAAATAGCGCCAATCCTTCCCCTTTGTTTGGCGCTTTGATTTTATACCTTATTTGGGGATTTATATTGCCCTGGACGCAAAGCGTCTATATGATCTTAATTATGGTCCTTTGGTGGTAAATAAAGGATTTTCAGAGATGGAGAAGCCATACCCTGACATGGTTTGGCAGAGTAAATGCCCTTAAAATGAGTATAATCCCCAGAATAATTTGTTATATATACTGTACCCATAGCATTTCTGCAGATATTTTTCAAGCAGATACGGAGAGCATTCATGACCTTCGTGTGGGGGGCATAAACATCCTAGGTTGGCATATGATATTCTAAGGAGAAAAAAGCAGGAAGGGGGAGTAGGGCTCCTGGGTAGGGATGTTCGATTCGAACATGAGTTTGAGTCGAACTCATGTTTGACTCGAACATCGGCTGTTCGCCAGTTCGCCAAACAGCGAACAATTTGGGGTGTTTGCGGCAAATTCGAAAGCCGCGGAACACCCTTTAAAAGTCTATGAGAGAAATCAAAAGTGCTAATTTTAAAGGCTTATATGCATGGTATTGTCATAAAAAGTGTTTGGGGACCCGCGTCCTGCCCCAGGGGACATGGATCAATGCAAAAAAAGTTTTAAAAACGGCCATTTTTTCGGGAGCAGTGATTTTAATAATGCTTAAAGTGAAACAATAAAAGTGTAATATTCCTTTAAATTTCGTACCTGGGGGGTGTCTATAGTATGCCTGTAAAGGGGTGCATATTTCCCGTGTTTAGAACAGTCTGACAGCAAAATGACATTTCAAATGAAAAAAGTCATTTAAAACTACTCGCGGCTATAATGAATTGCCGGTCCGACAATACACATAAAAGTTCATTAATAAAAACGACATGGGAATTCCCCACAGGGGAACTCCGAACCAAATTTTTTTTTTAAAAATGCCGTGGGGGGTCCCCCTAAATTCCATACCAGGCCCTTCAGGTCTGGTATGGATATTAAGGGGAACCCCGGCCAAAATTGTGTGGGGTCCCCCTCAAAATCCATACCAGACCTTTATCCAAGCACGCAACCTGGCAGGCCGCAGGAAAAGAGGGGGGGGCGAGAGAGCGCCCCCCCTCCTGAACCGTACCAGGCCACATGCCTTCAACATTGGGAGGGTGCTTTGGGGTAGCCCCCCAAAACACCTTGTCCCCATGGTGATGGGGACAAGAGACTCATCTCCACAATCCCCCCGCCCGCAGACCCCCACAACCACCGGGCAAGGGTTATCGGAATCTGGAAGCCCCCTTTAACAAGGGGACCCCCAGATCCCGGCCCTCCCCCTGTGTGAAATGGTAAGGGGGTACAAAAGTACCCCTACCATTTCACACAAAAACTGTCAAAAATGTTAAAAATGACACAAAAGACAGTTTTTGACAATTCCTTTATTTAAATGCTTCTTCTTTCTTCTATCTTCCTTCGGTTTCTTCCTCCATCTTCTTGTTCTTCTGGTTCTTCCTCCGGTGTTCTCATCCGGCATCTTCCTCCGCGACGTCAGCGTCTTCTTTCCTCCTTCTCCTCGGGCCGCTCCATATCCATGATAGCATGGAGGGAGGCTCCCACTGTGTGACGGTTCTTAAATAACGGGGGGCGGGGCCACCCGGTGACCCCACCCCCTCTGACACATGGGGACTTCCCTGTGGCATTCCCCGTGACGTCAGAGAGGGCGGGGTCACCCGTTGCGTAACCCCGCCCCCTCTGACATCACGGGGAATGCCACAGGGAAGTCCCCGTCAAGTCCCCGTGCGTCAGAGGGGGGCGGGGTCACCGGGTGGCCCCACCCCCTCGTTATTTAAGAACTGTCAGAAGAGAAGCGTCACACAGCGGAAGCCTCCCTCCATGTCATCATGGATGCGAAGCGGCCCGAGGAGAAGGAGGAAAGAAGATGCCACGGAGGAAGATGCCGGACGAGAGATCTCCTACAGAGATCAGCACAGTTGGGTCATTAACATTAAATACATTCCAAAACCCATACTCCTCACTGGTCCAGAGTAGGGCAATGACTGTTTGATATCAGCCTGTGATACGCTGGTCACTTTCCTAAGCTGTGTTCCCCATCCTGTATTCCTTAATTTCTCTCAAATTTTCCTTCTCTGTGCTGCAGACACAATTTATGGATTTATAGAGATTCTGGGGTTCAGTTGGCAACAAAATGGTGATTTTCCTCATATGCGTTGCTCAACCCAGGCACCTAGGGCATGTGTTGGGGTCTCCTTCCCCGTGCCCAGGTCTAGTAAGATCTCTGACAGAACAATTCTCCCTTGGGTACTTGCTCTGTTGTCTGCTGACTGTGCCGGGTGGAGGGATATGTCTGTATAGTCTCAGACCCAAGTCACTGAGTGCAGTCTCAGGAGATGGGAGGCAGCAGTGTAGGACCTCTGTAACTTGTCTCATGTTTTCATCCATCTGTTTACAGATTAAAAATGGACATCAAAGCATTCCTATGGAAATACAGATGACAACGGATGATCATTCATTTGCAACCGTTTTCATCCGCTGCCGTCCACATCCATTGTTTTGAGAGGATGAAAGCTCTATTTTTCATCCAGCAAAAAAACCAGAACGGACAAAAAACGGATGTTACCGTTTTAAAGCCCCCAGATTCCCCCCCACGTGAATAGGTATCGGGTACATCTTATCCCTACCCATTCACCCCACAAAGCAGTGAAAAGTTAAAAAAAACAAGAGCCAGTTTTTGACAAGTCCTTTATTAAAAAAAAAAAAAAGAAGCCCAGAGCCATCCTCTCCCGGTGCCATCTTCCTACCGAGCTGTATGTTCTTGTGCCGTCTTCTCCCCAAGCTGACTTCTTCCTCACTGCCAGTTACCCGCTAAAAACAAAAAAGGCCGCTCTTCTCCTGAGGCTGTTTTCCTCCATTATATAGTCCCCTGCTGTCTGGCACCTCTTATATAGCCATGGGGCGTGGGCACCTGATGACGTCACTTGGAGAGCCTGCCCCCTGATGATGGTACTGCGGGCTCTCCAGATCAAATCATGGCTATATAAGAGGTGCCAGATAGCGGGGGGACAACACAATGGAGGAAGACTGCTTCAGGAGAAGAGCGGCCTTTTTGTTTTTAGTGGGTAACCGGCGGTGGGAAAAGATGGCACCGGGAGAAAACGGCTCGAGGCTTCTTTTTTAATAAAGGACATTTTACTGCTTTTTTGGGGTGAATGGGTAGCCCCAGATAGGGGGTTGGATCTGGGGCCCCCCTTGCTAAAGGGGGCTTTCAGATTCTGATAAGCTCCCTGCCTGCAGACCCTGACAACCACAGTCTAGGGTTGCTGGTGTTGTGGAAATTTTTATTAATGTATGTTGTCAGATGTCCCCCAGTGTCAGTTTTGCTGTAACATGCTCATGCGAGCGTATTCGCACATACAGACATTGGTGGAAGACCATTGGCTGCTGAAACCTTTCTGTGGACACGGCAGATCTGTTTGCTTTTTTAGGGATGATCGTTTATGCCTCACCAAGAGACTGGCCCCCTCATGTGGACTGCATTATCGCTCCTAGCAAAGAGATCTGCGTACATGGGAACCATAGCATAACCATACAAAAATTATGGCCCACTGAGCCATGATAGAGTATGGCTCGTGTCATTAGTAGCAGTGGGAATGTGCACACGATTCTGTTAAGAGCCCTGTAAGTAGTGTTCAAATTGTGAGACACTTCTGTGCCTCACAAAAAGCTTGCCGCATGGCTCTGCGCATGTCACTACTGGAATTCTATTTGAATATGTGTGTGTGTGTGTGTGTGTGTGTGTGTGTGTGTGTTTGGTTCATTTGAAAGAATACAAGTGTCTAGCTGATTCTGAAGCCACCACCTTCCTTTGTTATTCATGTATGAATAAAAGCAGTAGAGCATTCTATTGCAGGATTTTGCTAAGCTCAACGTCTGTGTTACTTGCCGGAAAAAAAAGCGCGCTTTTTTTGACATTCTACAAGAGAGTTATGATTGTGCTTATTAGCTCATGAAATTATTTGCTTATAGACAAAGCTTTAATAATTCCACTACACTGGGAAGAGGCCCTTGCCCCATCAACATGGGGCAAGCTGCTTTGGGGTGGGTATGGTTCGGGGGGGGGGGGGCACTCGCTGGTCCTCTCCCTTTCCTAACCTGCCAGGCTTCATGCTCAGATAAGGGTCTGGTATGGATTTTATGGGGGACCCCACGCCATAATTTTTTATTTTTTAATAAAGAAATGAACTGGTAGGAGATCAGAGGACCCATTTACTAGTTACCTTGAGGGGGGAATTGTAAGATCCTCAGAGACAAAGCTGCCTGATGTGGGCGGAGTCCTGGTTTAGGGGAACCAATCTGCTCATGTCTAGTAATCTTTTTATTTCTATTTTAGTAGATGGACGGGAGATGAGGAAAACCTCAGAGGATTGTCTCACTTTGTCTCCAGACTGTAAAGTAGAAGATGAGGACATCACACATTATAGTCCAGAAGAAAACCCCGGCTACCTCAAATGTCCATCCGGCACCACACAGTGAAGATGGACCATCGTATTCCTCTTATCCTGAGGAACCTCAGACTGTAAGGGACGGTGCCGTCCTTCCAACAGATAAGAGTTTTTCCTGTACTGAGTGTGGGAAATTTTTCTCATGGAAGTCCAGTCTTTATAGACATCAGCGATCTCACACAGGGGAGAAGCCGTATCCCTGTCCTGAGTGCGGGAAATGTTTTTTACAGAAGACAAATCTTCACAAACACCAGAGATCTCACATGGAGAAGCCGTATTCCTGTACTGAATGTGGAAAACGTTTTTCAGACAAGTCTGATCTTTACACACATCAGAGATATCATAGGGGGGAGAAGCCATATTCCTGTCCTGAGTGCGGGAATTTTTTTTCACGAAAGTCCAATCTTTACAGACATCAGAGATCTCACACGACCCTCTAGGTGTATTAGTGTCTTCAGGGCGGGAAATGTCTTTTATATGAATGTTGCTGGACATCACATCTCATGTGGGGAAGAAGCACACCCTGATATACACCTCAGATATACTCCATGGCTGATCTTCATCATGTAAGAAACAGTTCATAAGAAGATCTGAGATCACCAAAGACTTGGATGAAGTATTGTACCGTGTTGGCTTTTCATTGGCTGAGTACATTTTGGGGTGTAGAGAGGTAAATAGAGCCGTGAAATGAAGGACATCACCTTTAGAATGTCTGTCTGTCTTGTCTGTGTGACGTTTACTGATAATGATATAGCGGGTTACAGAGCTAGAAGCTGTGAGATCGGATATTTCTTTATCAGTAAACTTTACACAGACAAGACAGAAATTCTGATGTCCTTCATTTCAAGGCTCTACTTACCAGTGGTGACCCCGAAGTGCGTCTCTCTGTCTTCAGTCCATCCTTCTCCCATCCCCCAACAGGAGGGAAGGAGAACTCGGAGATAAACTAGGTGAGAACTTCTTTCCTTTGCTCCTGTGTGGGTTTGGGTGGCTTTGCGGAGTGCGGTATGAGAGGGAACACTGCTTGTCTTTATATTTCCACATATCTTGTCTAGGTAGAGGTTGATTGGAAATTATTGATAGTGTTTGATTTTGTGTAAATCATTTCTGTTTTCACTTTGAAGGGAGGTGTGGTTTGATAAAGTGATTGGCTCAATAGTTACCACTTCACTTACATGTTTATTTTTTAAATAATAGATGAACATATATGACAAACATTCATTCATCCTTGTCACATGTTGGCCTTATTTTATTTCATACAGTGATTTCCTATAATCATTGGGTCCATCTAGTGGTCATAATGCGGTATTGAACTGTTTTTCCTGATTGAGGTGCTATGGAACTAATACCTCATTATGGCCACTAGTTGTGTTAATTAAAATACAGCAAGAATTTCTCATGGCTGGACACATGCTTGTCATACTCACCTAACAACATATTATTTTGCATAGACCCCTTAGTTAACTATGTCAGGGAGGTTCATACAAATACCTGAGATCATACTCCATGCATTTTATGAGTACAGTAGACAATGAAGGACATAAATTAAATAAAACCACAGGAATAAACCAATCATTGATTTAAAACAAAAATACCTAATTTGGCCTTTAGATGGCGCTAAGTATCATAGCAATTAGCACCATCTAGTGTCCAAATGCAACTTTTTCCATTTTAAATCAATGAAAGATATTCAACCACCTCAGCAAACAGCCCTAATAACATTCTTTGTTTCCCCATTCACACAGAAGGAATGTATATGAATTGTCACTGAGCGAATTGCTATACAAATGTTTATGAATAGACCCCTAAATGTCAGGAGACATTTATATAAAGATAGGAAGTATGTAGCAGATAAATGAATAGACCTCCTAGCATCGTTATTACCAGGCTGCAGCTAGGGGGAGCTCTAATGTTTAGAGTGTGACCACAGCAGAGTGATCCCATCTAGCTCACATTAACCCTTTCACTGCCAGAGCTGTTTTTGTATTTTTGCAAACATGTTAAAATGCAAATTTTGGGCCTGAAGATAAGATAAAACCCACAAACATATTTTCTGAAAGCAGAGGCCCTGGAGAATAAAATAGTGGTAATTGTTAAGGTGTTCCTTGTACACAAATGTCCCCTTATTACCCATTGTTTTTTTGTTTGTTTTCTTTTTACTTTCCCCATTTTCTATGGTGTGATTTTTTTTTTTCTACAATACTTTGTTATAATAATGTAACATGTTGTTGTGTATATTATTGTACACAAATTATTTAACTACTCCGCCTCCACATTCCAGACAAGTCATTTTCCTGACCAATTGGATTTGTTCCTTTTTACTATTTTATTTATTTCTACTCTTATTAAAATTTTAAATTGTAATAAAAAAATATATTAAATGAAAAAAATTGTGTTGGTGCATTGATGACAAACTTTAGTATCCAGAAACGGCTGGTAGGTGACACTTCCATATACAGCCCAAAGAACCCCTAGAAACCTTTGGAGGAACCCTGGCTGAGAAAGGCTGGACTAGGCAGTAATATATTACTATTATACAGGATTTATATAGCGCCAACAGTTTGTGCAGCACTTTACAACATGAGGGCAGACAGTACATTTACAATGCAACTTAATTCAGAAGAAATCAGACGACCCTGATCATTAGAGACCACAATCTATAAGGGAGGGTCAAGTGATACAAAAGCTGTGGGGCTGATGGAGAAAATAAATGTACAGTTGTTGGGTGAAGGCAGGATAGGCTTCTCTGAAGAGATGAGTTTACAGGGATCGCCTAAATGTGGACAAAGGAGATAGTCAGACAGATTGGGGTAGGGAGTTCCAGAGGATTGGAGAGGCTCTGGAGAAGTCCTGGAGTTGAGCATGGGAGGAGGTGACAGGGAAGCTAGAGAGCAGGAGGCCTTGGGAGGAACGAGGAGAACAATTTAGTTGGTATCTAGAGACCAGGTTTATGATGCAGCTGGGGGCCGAGTTGTGGATGGTTTTGTAAGTTTTTGTTAGTATTTTCAATTTAATTTGTTGGGTGAGCGGCAGCCAATGGAGGGATTGGCAGAAAGGGGTTGCAGGCACTGAGCAGTTTATAAAGTGGAGGAGGTAAGCCAATGAGGAGGGAGTTGGAGTAGTAGAGGCGAAAGACGACCATGGAGTGGATTAGAAGCTTTGTGGCGTCATTGGTTAGGAAGTGGCATATTTTAGAGATATGTGATCAGGTAAGTACCACCAATGCTGGGCTGGGGTTACGCTTTATTCTCACTGACACCAACAATGGTTCTTATTTTATCTCAATTGGTTTATTTCAGTGACACCAACACTTGGATTTATTTTATCCCACTGGCACCAATGATAGGAATTAATTTCACTGACACCAATGATGGGGCTTATTTTATCTCATTGACACCAACAATGGGTTTTATTTTATTACTGACACCAAAGATGGGTTATCATTTTATCTCAATGAAACCAATGAAGGGGCTTATTTTATCTTACTGAAGCCAAAGATTGGCTTTTATCTCACCGACACCAATGATAGGACCTATTTTATCTCACTGACAACAATGATGAGACTTTTTTTTCTATCTCATGGATGTGCCGGGCAGTGATGCACACACACATACAGATCCCTGTCTGCCAGATACAATCACTTCCACACACTAATAATCTGCATTAGGGAGGAGCTCCGTGTCTGAACAGAAGATTGGATGAACACTGGCCCCTCCCACATTCTTCTGAACATCCAAAATTTGGTGCAGACGAATGTGATGGCTTCTGGCTGTCACTGGTTTCCAGGGAAGTAATGGCTGCCTCCAACAGCTGTGCCCTTAGCAACCACCGACTTCACCCCGCCCATTCCCTTACATGGCCACGTAGGCAAATGGGTGGGACATAGATCATGACATCGTTCTCTGAATATGGCCATATCTGGACAATGATGTCACCACTATCCCCGCCCCTTCCTTTATATAGCTGATGACAGCTCAAGATGCTATCAGTCAGCGAGTGTTACCGTTGGAGATCGCTCCTGTGTGGTGGATCATTGGGGGTTATTGGGGAGTCAGTGGGGGGGTTGGCATTGTGATTGATGGATTTACAATGAGAGACTTTTTGGGGTGTTTTATTTTAAATAAGTTACATTGAGGGTCTTTATCACTTTATTTCCTTTTCTGTGAATGAGTAGGGGTGCTATGTACCCCAAACTCATTCATGTAGGTGGGAAAAATCTGGACACTTCCAGATTTCAATAAGACCCTTACCCACAGACCCCCACAACCAAAAGCCCAGGGTTGTGGGGATGAGGCCCTTTTCCTTAACTTGAAGATAAGGTGCTTTACCATGGGGGGGTCACTCCTGACAAGACTCCCCCATATTGAGGGAACATGGCCTGGTATGGTTCAGGAGGAGGGGTGGAGCTGCATGGTCGTCCCTCCCCCTTTCCTGGTTAGCAGGCTGCATGCTTGGATTAAGGGTCTGGTATGGATTTTCTGAGAGGGGCACACACTTTTTTTTTTTTTTTTTTTGTGTGAGGTCCCCCTTAAAATCCACCTTACACTCAGAGGGTCTGGTATATATTTGGGGGGCTCTATACATTTTTTTAAAATCCTTGCTGTAGGATGGTCTACAGAAAAAGTGACATTTACAAAGAAAAAATGGATCAGTTTAAATTGCCAGAAAATGACATTTCATTGCCGGCTTGCAAGTAGGGGTCGTTTGTAAGTTGGATGTTTGAAAGTAGGGGCCTGCCCTATATACTCAGCAGAAATTTGGGCCTTTAGGTGGTGTTGTAGCCACAACACTGTAAGCCCTCACAGGGCCCTGCTGTGAAATATTAGATCAAGAATTGTAATTACATGCCCCTGTTGAACAGGGGCAGAAAAATTGGGCTATTGGTGGTGGTGCTGCTGGTGCCACAACACTGTAAGTCCTCACAGATACTCTTGGTGGGTGCAGTAACGGGCCCTGCTGTGAAATATTAGATCAAGAGTTGTAATTACATGCCCCTGTTGAACAGGGGCAGAAAAAATGGGCCTTTGGTGGTGGTGCCATAACTTTGTAAGTCCTCACAGATACTCTTGGTGAGCGCACAAACGGGCCCTGCTGTGAAATATTAGATCAAGAATTCTAATTACATGTCCCTGTAGAACAGAGGCTGAAAAATTGGGTCTTAGGCACTGGTGCCACAACACTGGAACCCCTCACAGATGCTCTAGTTGGAGCGCAAGAACTAGCCCTGCTGCAAAGAATTGCATCAAAAATTGTAATTACACGCCCCTGTTAAACAGGGGCTGAAAAATTGGGCCTTAGGCACTGGTGGTGGGACTGGTGACACCCAGAACCAAAAATGTTCTTACAAGCTATCATCATGATCATTGAGGAGGAAGAGGATAATTACTCAGTATAACAGGATAGTCACTCAGCATCAGCATAAGCAGTCTTTGAAGGGATCTGACATTTCAAAAAAATGTATTCGGTTACATCAGCATCAGGTGCTTGGTAGCTGGTGGTGATCCAAGACTGATTCATTTTTATGAAGGTCAGTTGATCAACCGAGTCGGTGGACAGACGCACCCTGTGATCGGTTACAAAGCCTCCAGCAGCACTGAATGTGCGTTCTGAAAGAACGCTGGATGCAGGAAAGGTCAGTAGCTCAATTCCATACTGTGCAAGCTCTGGCCAGTGATCCATCCTTAAGACCCAGTAACCCAGAGGATTTTCGGTGGGAAAGGTGTCCAAATTAGATCTTGCCCCTAGGTATTCCTGCACCATGTAAAACAGACGCTGACGATGGTTGCTGGAACCGATCATACCTTGGGGCTGCGGACTAAAAAATTGTCTGAACGCATCGGTCAGATGGCCACCTTCTCCACCGCTCCTTCTTTGACTCACCGAAGCCTCAGCAACACGTTGTCCAGAAACAGGAGTTTGTAACCACCCAGTCTCTGGGAACGCGTTGCACAGACCTTTCTGCAAGGCCTCCCGAAGATGTTACATCCTCTGCGACGGCAAGATAAGGTCCGCAACTTTACCCTTGTAACGTGGATCAAGGAGGGTTGCCAGCCAGTATTGTTCCTTCTTCTTGATACCACGAATACGAGGATCCTTCCGCAGGCTTTGCAGGATAAGGGAGGCCATGCAGCGTAGGTTTGCTAAGGCATTCGGTCCGGGGTCCTCTGGGTCACTAAGGACTACATGATCCGCAGCCACATACAAGTTCATGTGTTTCTTGGGACTGTAAATGATCCCTTAAAGACTGCTGCTGATGCTGAGTGCCAGGCTCTACCTCCATACTGATACAATCCTCCTCTTCCTGTGTGATCGGCGGGCACGCAGGAACACTGTCTGGATAAAGGGGCCTTGAGAGCTAAGAAAGTCCTCCTCTTCCTGCCTCAACGGCCCTGTCCATTATCCCACACAGCGTGTGCTCCAACAGGTGGACAAGGGAGACAGTGTCACTGATGCATGCATTATCACTGCTCACCATCCTCGTGGCCTCCTCAAATGGTGACAGGACAGTGCATGCATCCCTGATCATGGCCCATTGGCATGAGGAAAAAAAAACAAGCTCCCCTGACCCTGTCCTGGTGCCAAAGTTGCACAGGTACTCATTGATGGCCCTCTGCTGCATGTGCAGCCGCTGCAGCATGGCCAACGTTGAGTTCCACCTGGTGGGCATGTCACAGATTAGGTGGTTCTTGGGCAGGTTAAATTCCTTTTGGAGGTCTGCCAGCCGAGCACTGGCATTATATGACCGGTGGAAATGCACACAGACTTTCCTGACCTGCCTCAGGACATCCTGTAAGCCCGGGTACCTGCCCAAGAACCGCTGCACCACCAAGTTATGGACATGAGCCAAAGAGGGCATATGGGTCAGTTGTCCCTGTCGGAGGGCGGAGAGGAGGTTGGTGCCATTGTCGCAAACCACCATTCCTGCCTTAAGTTGGCATGGCGTCGACCACCTCTGAACCTGCCCTTGCAGAGCTGACAGAACCTCTGCCCCAGTGTGGCTCCTGTCCCTCAAGCACACCAGCTCAAGCAACGCATGGCATCTTTTGGCCTGCATACTTGCGTAGCCACTTGAACGCCTACGAAGCACCGCTGGTTCCGAGGACAAAGCACAGGAAGAGCCTATGGAGGAAGAAGAGGAGGGGGTGGAGGAGAGAGGTGTGTCAGAATCATTAGTAGTGGCATTTTGGAGGCGTGGTGGTGGAACAACCTCCAACACTACTGCACCTTGTCCTGCATCCTTCCCAGCTGCCAGCAGTCACCCAATGCGCCGTGAAACTTAGGTAATGTCCCTGTCCATGCCTGCTGGACCATGAGACAGCAGTAATATGCACCTTACCGCTGACCGCCCTGTCCAGCGAGGCATGGACATTGCCTTCCACATGCCGGTAGAGAGCCGTAAAAAAAGAAGGGGGCAGAGTCTACCAACTGAAAATGTAGCAGTTGAAGTGCTAGCAATTTTGCCAAGCTAGCATTCAACCGCTGGGCATGTGGATGGCTGGGAGCGAACTTCTTTCTGCAGTGCAGCAGCTGGGGCAGGGAAATTTGCCTGGTACAATCTGACGTCGGTGTACCGAAAGCAGATTGCCCACAAGTACTTGGCTGTGACATACCTAATTCTACACCTTCATTCCTCTCAGTGCAGGTCTCAGAGAGGACTGAAGGTATAGTGGGGTTGGAGATCTCAGCTGATGAGGAGCAAGGAGAGGTCCTCTTTGTTCCTTGGTAGAGGTCGACCGATATGGGTTTTTCTCTGGCCGATGCCGATATTTAGAAATTGGGGTGGCCGATATATGATGCCGATTTTTGTGGCCGATATTTTAGGCCGATTAAAAACCTCACCCACTCCACTCCTCCCTGCTTGCTCCTGTCACTCTACCACACACTTGATGTCCTCAGTACAGATGGCACTGGCTGTGGCAGGTGGCACTGGTTGGCTTAGGCAGGTGGCACTGATTGGCACTGGAAGGTAGCACTGGCACTGGAAGGTGGCACTGGTTTGGAACTGACATTGCACTGGCAGGTGGTGCTGGCACGTGGCTCTGATTGGCAGGTGGCACTGATTGGCAGTGGCACTGGAAGGTGGCACTGGCAGGTGGCACTGATTGGCGTGGCACTGGCAGGTGGCACTGATTGGCGGTGGCACTGGCAGGTGGCACGGATTGGCCGTGGCACTGGCAGGCACTGACAGGTGGCACTGGTTGGCACTGGCAGGTGGCATTGATTGGCAGTGACACTGGTTTGGAACTGACATGGCACTGGCAGGTGGCACTGGCAGGTGGCAATGATTGGCAGGTAAGACTGGCAGTGGCACTGGCAGGTGGCACTGGTTGGCGTGGCACTGGTTGGAGGTGGCAGGCACTGGTTGGCTTAGCAGGTGGCACTATTGCTACTGGCAGGTGGCATTGATTGGCGTGGCACTGGCGGGCATTGGTTGGCACTGGCAGGTGGCACTAATTGGCGGTGGCACTGGGTGGCAGGCACTGGTTGGCATGGATTGGCGGTGGCACTGGCAGGCACCGGCAGGTGGCACGGATTGGCGGTGGCACTGGCAGGTTTCATACTGAGCCGAGTAACTGTGTGTGAAACTGACAACAGAGAGGAGATGTCAGAATTGAGATTAATGTCGGGGTGGGCGGGACCCGGCCAGGGTGGGCGGGACCCAGCAGCTATCAATCACCAGTCAATGATTGGTCTGCATAAGAAAAGGGGCGGGGCCCCACACGTAGCGGCCCACCCATATCCCATCCCATTGGCTAGTGTTTGATAGCGGCCGGGTCCCGCCCACCCCCAACATCAACCTTAATTCTGACAGATCCCTCTCTCTCCTCTCTGTTACATGTCAGCTTCACTCACTCAGCGGCTCTGGCAAGCATCAAGTGCCGCGCTGAGTGTGGAGAAGGGAGGAGGAACGGCGGTCATTAAATATCGGCCTAATTTTGATAATAATCGGCTGATGCCGATTTATCAAAAATGGCCAAATATCGGCCGACCTCTATTCTTTGGTGTGGGTCTTTTAGATATGCTTGCCAACGAACTGCATGGCAGGTCAACATATGTCTGGTCAAGCATGTGGTACCCAAGCGGGAGATGTTTTGGCCACGCGAGATACGCTTGAGACATATGTTGCAAATAGCAGCTGTGCGATCTGATGCACTCATTTTAAAAAAGGCCCACACCAAAGATCTTTTGGAATAATGCGCAGAGACAGCAGCACCCTGCACATCCACCCTGGCTTTGGCCAATTACAGCTCTCTCTACAGACGGCGCTGTGATTGGCCAAGCATGCGGGTCATAGTGCATGCTTGGCCAATCCTCAGCCAGCAATGCACTGCGATGCCGCAGTGAATTATGGGCCGTGACGCGCCACACAAGTTTGGCGCAAACGGCCCATATCATTCCCAATTCGGCGAACGGGCGAACAGACGATGTTCGAGTCGAATATGGGTTCGACTCGAACACGAAGCTCATCCCTACTCCCCAGGACATGATATTTAACCAGTTCAGCTCTTTGGAGGTACATAGTACACCCAGAGAGTGAAGGGTTAATCACATGCTGATGGCGGCAGTAGCAGTGCTTGTTTTCTTCAGCCAGCTCCAAGCTGCACAGTAAGAGTGATCCGGGGGGCTTTATAGCTGGCTTGTCCCATTCACACTGTGGCCTTCATGATGTTGTTTGTTCACTAAGGTTCTCTAACAAACCTCTGAGGGCTTCACAGAACAGCTGTATTCATAATGAGATTAAATTACACACAGGCAGACTATATTTACTAATTAAGTGTCTTCTGAAGGCAATTGGTTCCAATAGATTTTAGTTAGGGGTATCAGAGTAAAGGGGGCTGAATATAAATGTCCTCCACACTTTTCAAATATTTATTTGTAAAAAATGTTGAAAACCATTTATCATTTTCCTTCCACTGCACAATTATGTGCCACTTTGTGTTGGTCTATCACATAAAATCCCCAAAAAATACATTTACGTTTTTTGTTGTAACATGACAAAATGTGGAAAAGTTCAAGGGGTATGAATACTTTTTCAAGGCACTGTATATCGTTCAGTGTGTACCTGCTTAAAGGTACAAGGGCACACTGAACACCCAGCACATGTTTAGATTATACGGACAGTCTGCAGGAGTCCTGCATAGCACCAGCCATCAGCACATCATGGCTGCAATGCTTTCCAGGATCCTAAAAAAAATAGCAAATTAACATTTTTTTCCTGCAGAAAATGTGCTTTTTTTTTTTTAATAAAAGTTGAACTTCTCCTTTAACAGAGCGGACACCGGAGCATGATTTGTCTGTTCAGCATACGCTTGTACTGAGTAGCCAAGTTATAAAAGCCCCCGACATTCCTAAAAGCCCCTCAGATTCATATACGGTTTTGGTTAAAATTGTTTTTTATTTTATCAGGACAACTAGATTGTCATAAGGGACAAGGAGTTTGTCACCCTGATTTAGTCCCTTGGACAAGTAGTATTTTTTTTTTTTATTTCAGCACGTCTGGAACTGTTTCTTACATGATGAAGATCAGCCATGGAGTATATCTGAGGGTGTGCTTCTTCCTCACATGAGAGCTGTGCCAGCAACATTCATATAGAAGTCATTTCCCCGTGTAAGATCTCTGATGCCTAGAAAGATCATACTTCTGTGAGTAACATTTCCCACACACAGGACAGGAATACGGCTTCTCCCCCTGTGTGAGATTTCTGATGTGTATAAAGATGGGAATTCTGCACTCAAGACAGCAATACGGCTTCTGCCCCGTGTGAGATCTCTGATGTATGTAAAGACTTCAATGAAAAATATTTCCCGCACTTAGGACAGGAATACAGTTTTTCCCCCGTGTGAGACCTCTGATGTATGTAAAGACTTCAATGAAAAATATTTCCCGCACTTAGGACAGGAATACAGTTTTTCCCCCCGTGTGAGACCTCTGATGTTTTACAAGGTCTGATTTTCCAATAAAACATTTTCCGCACTTAGGACAGGAATAGGGCTTCTCCCCCGTGTGAGATCTCTGATGTATGACAGCATCTGATTTTTGTACAAAACATTTCTGGCACTCAGGACAGGAATACGGCTTCTCCCCTATGTGAGATTGTATATGAACATTAAGATTGAATTTCGAACTGAAACATTTCCCGCACTCAGGACAGAAATACAGCTTCTCTCCTGTGTGAGATCTTTTATGCACCTTAAGATTGGATTTAGAATGGAAACATTTCCCACACTCAGTACAGGAAAACCTCTTATGTGTTGGAAGGACGGCACCGTCCCTCACAGTCTGAGGTTCCTCAGGATAAGAGGAATACGATGGTCCATCTACACTGTGTGGTGCCGGATGGACATTTGAGGTAGTCGGGTTTTCTCCTTGACTATACTGTGTGATGTCCTCATCTTCTACTTTACAGTCTGGAGACAAAGTGAGACAATCCTCTGAGGTTTTCCTCATCTCTCGTCCATCTACTAAAATAGAAATAAAAAGATTATTACTAGACATGAGCAGATTGGTTCCCCTAAACCAGGACTCCGTCCACATCAGGCAGCTTTGTCCCTGAGGATCTTACAATTCCACCCTCAAGGTAACTAGTCAATGGGTCCTCTGATCTCCTACCAGTTCATTTCTTTATTCATGGACCTTAGTCAGAGAGTGAGGAAACAACGAGAACTGTCTTTTATAGGAGTGACAGTGATGAGGGGATTATAGGACGAGTGTCCCCACCCCCTCTATCACTGATTGCCATCTTCCCAACACAAGAAGTACTGCACTTCCTTATTTAGTCCATGATTTAGTCATGAATAACAGCAGGGCTGAGCCCCACCAGAGGTCAGAGAGTGAGGATGAAGGGAGAACATCCAAGATGAAGGTAGACTGATCCTGAAGACCGCCATCATTGGGTTATTGACTCCTCCCTCATTATCACTTTCTGTTTAAGGTTCCAAAATTTGAGGATGGTTTCACATTATTATGAACATGTAAAAGTCTGTGCTCCAATCAAATCATCAGATACTGTATAACATATCAAGGTGGTAGAAAATGGTAGCAACAAACGAGAATTCATATTATGTTTATATATAACAGTGGGTAGAGGGTAGAAATATGTAATGTACAACATATTGTATACGATACAGCAGACAGGACTATATCGTTTCAGAATGATGTAATGTATAACAGAGTATATAGTGCCAGGGTCAGGGGTATGTAAAGTGCAATATAAATTCTATAGTGTAAGGGTCAGGACTCATTGGTATTCAGCAATCAGTGGAAGCTTAAATGTTTACTTGAGACAAGTTGCAGAGGTCCCACACCGCTGCCTCCCATCTCCTGAGACTGCACTGTGACTTGTGTCTGAGACTATACAGACATATGCAGCAAACAATAGAGCAAGTAATCCTGGGAGAATTGCTCTATTAGAGATCTTGCTAGACCTGGGCATGAGAAAGAAGACCCAAAACACATGCCCAAGATGGCTAGGTAGAGCATGGCGAAAATCAACGTTTTGCTGCCAGCTGCACCCCAGAACTTCCATAAGTCCAGTCTAGATACATACATTGTGTCTACAGCACAAAGAATGAAGATTATCACCCAGTCCCCGCCCTACTCTGGACCAATCAGTGAACAGTTTGGGTGGAGGAATGTATTTAGTGTAAATGATCTACCTGTGCTGATCTCTGTAAGAGTGTCCTTCTCTATAAATGTCCCCGTTATTCCATCCTCCTCCATAGACTGCTGATCATCCCTCACATACCTCTCTTCTTCTTCTGTTTTAATCTCAAATTCAAATCGAATGAATCTCCACTCTAAATCAAGAAAATGAAAGTGAATATCATATGTAAAATATAAGCTTTATTATTGTGACATCACATCAAAAATCCACACATAATCTCTAGGAGTCCATGTTCTAGATGCTCCATCCCACCAACCTTGTAACAGCGAGGGATGGTGTGATCTTCCTGTGTGAAATCCCAGGAATACAGAGGACGGGGACATCTCCCTGGTGGGTTCCTGGTATTTGGTGGCTCCATCATATCCTTGTGTCCTTCTGAAAACTCCTCCATCACTCCATACTCCTCATCCTCCTCTTTATACTCTTCTTTACCACCAATATTATCACCCCTGAGGTTTCCACTCTGGATATACAAAAAAACATTCATTGTAACAAACATACTGTGTATAAATCAGAACTACCAATAATTGTCAATCATCTACCTGATGATGGTGAGGGATGGTGTGATCTTCCTGTGTGGAATCCTGGTAATACAGAGGACGGGGACATCTCTCTGGTGGGTTTCTGTAGCTGGATGACTCCATCATGGTGTCCTGGTACAGATCTTTGTGTTCTTTTAGAAACTCTGACTCCTCCATCACCCCATCCTCCTCTTTTATCTCCTCTTTAACTTCAATTTTAGAATCTCTTATGCCGCGTACACACAAGCGGACTTTACAGCAGACTTTGTCCGGTGTACTTTTCTACGGACTTTACGACGAACTTTCCGAATGAACGGACTTGCCTACACACAATCAACCAAAGCCTGACGAATTCGTACGTGATGACATACGACCAGACTAAAACAAGGAAGTTCATAGCCAGTAGCCAATAGCTGCCCTAGCGTCGGTTTTTGTCCGTTGGACTAGCATACAGAAGAGCGGACTTTTCGACTGGACTCGAGTCCGTCGGACAGATTTGAAACATGTTTCAAATCTAAGTCCGTCAAACTTTTGAGAAAACAAAGTCCGCTGGAGCCCACACACGATCGAATTGTCCGTCGAAATCCGGTACGCCGGACCAAGTATGCCGTAAAGTCCGATCGTGTGTACGCGGCATTAGGTTTCCACTCTGAATATATGATAAAAATGACATCAATTGTAACAATGCAGATAATGTACAGATCCTAATGAAACTATCAGTGATTGTTCCTCATCTACCTGATGATGATGAGGGATGGTGTGGCCTTCCTGTGTGGAATCCCGGGAATACAGAGGACGGGGACATCTCTCTGGTGGGTTCCCATTACTGGATACATCTGTAGGAAACACACACACTGACTGAATACATTGTTTCTATGTGTTTATCAGATGATGGGGGATCTAGGTGGACCCTCCGTACTGCTCTCTCCTTTACAATAAAGTCTCCTCTTACCCGGTGATGTGAGGGGCGGCTGATTGTCCATCATGACGTCCTTGTAGAGATCCTTGTGTCCTTCTAAATACTCCCACTCCTCCATGGAGAAATAGACAGTGACATCCTGACACCTTATAGGAACCTGACACACACAATAATACAGTCACCATGCAGACACATCCCTTGTCTGTTACTGGATAATGTCCCAGAATTCCCAGCACCGCTCACCTCTCCTCCATGATCTCTCTGGTGACTTCTAGAATCTTCTTTGTATTTCTCTATTCTATCAGGGAGGGAGGTGGAGGCAATGTGATGGTCATATGATCTCCAGACTTCACAGGAGGAAAACTCTAGATATGAATACAAATAGAAAAATCAAATGATATTCCCAGAATCCTCACCACCTCACCATTTAGGTTTGCATTATATTAAATCCCCATTTCAGACTGAGGTATTAGTTACCCACACAGGACCCCCACACTACGCAGGTTCTAAGATTTTTGCAGGCATTCTGTCAGCATTACATATAACGCAGGACCAACAGTCCCACTTTGCTAGTGAGGATGCCAAGGGTCCGCCCACATCCTAAGAGCATCAGGAGAAAAGCCAGATGGACGGATATTGGGAGTGTTGGCAAAATGTAGATTGTCTAGGGATATTTTTAGACCCTCAATTAGTCTGCATAAGATGTACCTTACAATCCCCACAGGCCTGTGAGATTAGCCCATTGAGACAATGATAAAAAACTCCAAAAGTCTCTCCGAGCAAATCTAATCTTTATTCTTTGGTGTGAATATTTAAAGGGGGCTTTCAGAAACTACCGCCCCTTGACCGCGTCATACAAATTATCCAATAAAATACAGAAACAATTTATGACAAAAGTGAAACTAATTATTTTTAAGATATCACGTGCTTTACAGGAAACGAAACACAAAAGATAACAGGGATGTGAGAAACGAAACTAGATTACATTACACTCCTAGTAATATGTGAAATAGAGTACAGGGAAAAACACAAAATGGAAACTAAGTTTTAAAATGGATGTGGTTAAGCTAAATATCCCTTCAGGGAGGAGGAGCTATGAGGTCAGTGTGATGTCATAGGACATATAGACTCTGGATGGAGGGACATTTGGATGGGGAGATTTGAGGGGTCCTCTATATGAGGCTCCTGTGCAAACCAAAATATTGTTCCTGGGTGCGTCCTACCTCTCCTAAACTGAAGAGTGAACTTTGACCTTTACCATACAGATATCTGTCAGGAATCTGTGAAAGTAAGCTCTCATGTGATCAGGTGACGTGCGGAGGAATGGAGAGTAAATAGCAGACAATTTTCTCCAGAGCTCCTAATTGTGGGGATGGATTTCGCTGAGTGCTGGTGCCAAGTTTCCACCCCCCAGGGTCACTGCAGGTGTGGAGAAAAGCTGTGTAAGAGGATATGGAGGAGAGATGAGGAGGAGATACAGGAATCAGGATAAAGGTCAGGACAAGCAACAGACGAGCGCATCCAAGAGATGAAGCCAGGGTCACTACACAGAAAATTAATCCAAGGAAACAACAGGCAGGACGAGGAATAGCAAGAAGGAGCTCAGAGACAAATGAGAATATTGCTCAGCCAATGGGAGATTATCTCAGCATGACTTACATAATGAAGAAGATGAGGGGGAGGGGAGGAAGTCACTTATGGTGACCATAGAGACATGGAAATTCAGCTGGTTCAGCAGGTATCGGTCACATTTCCATCCATGTGTGGTCACTGCCGGATAAAAGTCACTCGATCAGCGGCTGCAGCCAATAGCTTCATCACTGATCTGTGTATTCTGAGAGCGGAGGAGCGCCCCCCATTGTCAGAATACAATAGTGCAGCGGGGAGGATTCCCCCATCCCCCTCCAATGTGTGGATGTGGGAATCACTTCAGTTTTTTCAGTCAGCCCTAGGGTTGCCACCTCATCCCTTTAAACCCAAACACAGATGAATTACACAGGTTATGAGGCTGATTTAATGCAGATAAGGCACCAAGTGAGTTTAATTACCACCTTAGTCAGCCAGAGAACCTGTGTAATTCATATGTGTTCAGGTTTAAAGGGATGAGGTGGCAACCCTACTCAGCCCACTGGCTGACAATAAAACTGAACCATGTATGGCCAGCTTTCGAAGGAAGATATATTATTCATCAACTGATCCCCCTGAAGGGGTTAATCTACATATTACCTCCTCTGCCGCCAATTCCTGCATTGTCTTCTTTCTACATCCTTCCAGGGCACCCTACTCACCCATCAGACATATGCAGCCAATAAAACATCTGGGGCCCAGCAAGGTGGCAACCCCTCTAATGCCCCGTACACACGGTCGGATTTTCCGATGGAAAATGTCCGATCAGAGCGTGTTGTCAGAAATTCCGACCGTGTGTGGGCGCCATCGGACATTTTCCATCGGATTTTCCGACACACAAAGTTGGACAGCAGGAGATAAAATTTTCTGACAACAAAATCCGATCGCGTCAATTCTGACCGTGTGTGGCCTGTTCCGACGCACAAAGTGCCACGCATGCTCAGAAGAAATTCCGACACGGGACAGCTCGTTCTGGTAAACTTAGCGTTCGCAATGGATACAGCACTTTCGTCACGCTGCAATGTTAAAAATGGTTTAATACAGCGCACTCTCTTCTTCTTTATAATGTGACAAGAATTAAGTCGTTTTGCTGCTCATATTCACACACACTTCTCACAAAGTTTTATTTGTGTTTTTTTAGTGGGATTCCCTCAATATATTGTTATTAGTTGTCACATCTGACAGTTTTATATTTTTTTTGGATTTTTTTTTTGGTTTTTAAGCCTTTTTTTTTCTTTAATGTTTGGATTTTTTCCAAGGCTGATCTTTGTTCAATGTTATTTTTATTTTTACTCCAGAATATTTTTGTGTGTGTTTTGTGTGGCAAGTTACCCCAACACCATTGATATCTTTTATTATTTAATCTCCATGAGATTTTTTGTTGTTGGTGTCCCTTGTTCATTTCACATTGTATATTAGAAATGTACCTGAATGCTCACAAACAAACCATAATTTTTGAAGTAAAACACATAGGAGAGTATAATTCAAAACAAAAATCCTTTATTAAGGTATCAGAACCAAGCAAAGAGGAAGGCAACACTGGATCAACAGGAGAAATTAGTGAAGCCTGGGACCCCCACGGCAGACATCAATTCTTAAACCTCAAAATTGGTGGCCTGAGGAGTCCATATATAAGGGAGGGCAGTCTGGTCCGGGATTCACAGAGACTCGGATAGCAGCAGATGACATCAGTGTCCCCAGGCTGTGGTACCACAAGAGGCTGCATCTTTTGGCCGACCAGACTGGATCCAGGGCAATCACTCTCTGGTCTTCCTTTCACACTTCCTTCAGGGCTGTGGCTGTGCAGTAGGAGATGTGGCAGGAGGAGGAGTAGGACCTGGAGGAGGAGGAGGAGTAGGACCTGGAGGAGGACTGGGAGGACCTGGAGGAGGACTGGGAGGACCTGGAGGAGAGGGAGGAGGACCATCCCAAAGCTGTGTGTGAGGTGTAAGTTGGCCCCTCACACCTTTCTCCAGAGCCTCTGATATGAGGGCCTGACACATGGCTTGTTGGCCCTCCTCCATCCTCTGCATTTTATAGGCAATGAATGCCGCAAGGTTCTCCTGCCTGGTGTGGGGTGCTCCCAGGACCTCTGTAGCCCTCCAAAAAAATCTGATAGCCGCCTCCTCTAGGCTACTCCTCCTGCTGCCACTTTCTGTTTTCAGGGTGGGTGGAAGGACCTGCAGATCAGCCACCTCCTGGCTGAGACTTCCCTGTGTATGAAAAAGGGACATGGTTTTAGTTTTGGCATCATCAATCACAATCATAAATTAGTACTCCCAACTAACATCTAGTTAACATCATTGATTGGACAACCAGCAATATTTAGAGGAATGCTATACCTGGCTCAATCTGGGCTCCTCCACATATGGCCTGGAAGGCCCAGGTTGGGCATCAGAAGCCTCAGCCGGGGGGGAAGGAAGCGTGGAAGGAAGACTGGAGAGGGATGGCCTGGGTTCAGTCTGGCCTGCCAGAAAGTGCAGCCTGTCGTAGTACAACATCCTGGGGACATAGATGTCATCTGCTGCTCCAGATCTCTGTGAATCCAGGACTTTCTTGCGCTCCCTCAGATATGTGCTCCTCAGGCAACCAATTAAGATCTTTAAATAAGTGATGTCTGCCGTGGGGATCACCTGCTTCACAATTTCACACAATTGCTCCAGTGCTGCCTTCCTCTTTGCTTGGTTTTTGAAATGGGGGTGGGTAATCTCCCACAGACAGGGCAGCTCCCTTAGCATATCAATGAATAGTGACATGAAGTCAGTATCTCTCATTAAGATATCCATGTTCACTGCAAGACACAACACAAGACAAAGCCTAATGTCAGACCAAACTCTCCTAATCTTGTTACAATATAGGCCTCAATCTAGAAGCAGTATAGGCCCAAGTTTGTCTCTTACCTTCGTTCTTACGATCGGCGCGTCCAATGCTCCTTCCTCCGCTCACAGATCGTACGTAATACGCACGCGTGTTACGCTTTATACACACTGCGCATGTGTGTAACTCCGCCCGCCCCTGACGTTCTTTCTATTCTATTCCCCGCCCCTTTTCGTTCGGCGCAGTGGGGGAAGAGCATGATGGCGGAGTTACACCAGGTGCGTGATAATTCGAACAACGAGGAGGAGGAGGAAAGCCCGGATCCAGGCACGTCCCGATCCAGAAGGAGACGTTTTAAGGCCACAAATATGTCGTTTGGGGAGATGTTGGAGATGGTCGACATCATGAAGAAGTCCGACTATGATGGAAAATATGGGCCTTACCCCAACCCCAACATCCGAAAGGCCAAAATCATCGGTAAAGTGGTCCGGAGTCTGGAGAGGAATTTCGGGGTACGAAGATCAAAAGATCAGCTCAGGAAGCGGTGGTCGGACCTGAAGTTGAGAGAGCCAGAGCAGTACCGAAAGATCCGAAAGTGCTGCAAAGATCCGAAAGTGCTGCAAAAAAGTAAGTAGTTGTGCTGTGTTCATATTCTTTCTGTCTTTATTCCGTTCGTTCTGCTCCATATGCTTTTAGTAATTGTAACGTTTAAAAGGGCAACTTTAATGTTCATGGGCCCATTATTCGTTCGTATCAAACATTTTTCTTTCGGCCTCTAGGACACCATTGTTTAGGCCATATGCATTTTCACACTTTTTTTTTGGGCCTACTTGGATGCCAAATATTTGTTTGTGTAGATGGGTTTGTTACTAGAATGAAATGAAAACTAGATTGTGTGTAAGGAGAGGACACTGAGCAGCTGTTTTCACATCTGGACACTGGAGCACTAGTGTGGGACCCCAGAACACCATTTTTATTAGGGGGGGCACACAGGTGCTCCAGTGTATACTATAGGGGGGGGTTACATCTGTGAAGCTTGTACCAAACAGGTAAAGTATTGCAGCTTGACAAAGGGCAATAAAAAATATACATCTTGGAACTCGGCTAAAATAGACAATTGTACCCCACTTCCAAGCAATGTTTCCTATTTCTATAGTTCTGCCATCAAATATCTGTGTGCTAAGTATACCATTTTTGTTTTACATAGGGGAGAAAAGACTCGGAGGTCACTCCTCATCCCAGGAGACCAGAGCCCCCCCCCCTCTGGAAGAAGGGGAAATACCGCAAAACCAAGAAGAAGAGCAGGAGGAAGAAGAAGATGTGGTGGAGATTGGCACCACAACAGGTGAGTGTCTGCGACCACAGGCTCAGGTAAAAGAGATGGCTGGTGGCAGATTTTTGAGACCTGTTTTTTTTGTTCTTTATCTCTTTTTAGGTGATCATGATGTGAGGGAGAGAGAACGCTTTACATCAGAAAGTGCCCAGATACTGATAGGGGAGATCATGGGATGTAATCTCCAATTGCAAAACATCCAGCAACAAATCACTGATGTTATTAAAAAAAATAATAACATCATTGATGTTTTGGGGCGAATTTAAACCCCACAAAATCACCTGTTTTATGTAATTTAAATTTTACAATGTTTCGAAAAGCCAAATTTGGAGGATGCACACAGTGTGCCAACATGTGCTATCTGCCATCACGGGAGATCAATGGACGCGTTTTGGGGGTGCAACCCCTTCCTCAATTATAAAGTAGCGTTGAGGAAGGGCTTGCTCCCCCAAAACACGTCCCTTGATCCCCCCTGATGGCAGATAGCACATGTTGACATTCGTAAATTGGTGTGCATCTTCCAAATTTGGCTTTTCCAGGGGGTGAGTTCCCCCCATCTGAACGCTATATCAAACCCAGTTCCTAAATACTGATGTCTGATATAGCCTTCAGGTTTTACCTAATGTGAACTTTGTAAGTTCTAGTTTTTTGGCTTTCTTGTTGGTTTTACACAGGCCTGTTTTATCAGAAATGGATATTTTGATTTTTCATAATGCTAATGCAAACATTTTATACAACAAACATGTTGGTTTGTTTTAAAAACCTTGGGTAAATGCGCATGTGATTGTGCAGGTATAAAAAAGTGCCTTACTCAAGAATGTGTGGATTATTGTCTCAACACTACAACACTTTTGGGGTGATGTAATTGCTGTTTTATGCACAAATGGGGGTTATTTCCTAAGGGCAAATACACTTTGCACTACAAGTGCAGGTTCAGTGCAGTTGCAAGTGCACTTGTAGTGAAATGTGTTTTTGCATTTAGGAAGTACCAGCCAACACTGTTTTTTATAAGGTTACCCAATCACGACATTTTCTGCACTCAACACATTTCTGTCAGGGTCAGCTAAAACAAACACAAGCAGGAAATGTCCACCAAGAATAGCTTTTGGTTGTTTTTTATTTTAAAAAAGGTGTCACAGATTGTCTGGCATATTGATAGCCCCCCTACCCGCAAAGAACTCCAGGTATCGTAACCGGACATCACGGGCATTCAGGGAGGGCAAGCCAGGACGGCCGCTTTCAATTGCCGTCATTGTTGATGTATTTGGTATTCCGGCCTCAGGCCCAACTGAGCCAGCATAGTTGGCTGAATGTTTTTTTAAAAAATTATGGAGAACACAGCACGCCAGTATAATATGGTTTAGTTTATACTCCGCCATATGGATGGGTGTCAGAAATAGTCGGAACCGGCTGGCCAGGATTCCAAATGTGTTCTCCACCACTCTTCGGGCTCTGGCCAGCCGGTAATTAAAAACCCTCTGTTCCTGGGTGAGGGTCCTCATCGGGAATGGCCGCATCAGGTGGTCCCCCAGCGCAAATGCTTCATCAGCAACGAACACAAATGGGAGACCTTCAACATTGTCCTCTGGAGGTGGCAAGTCCAAACTGCCATTCTGGAGACGCCTGTAGAACTCCATCTGGGCGATGACTCCACCATCGGACATCCGGCCATTCTACCCCACGTCCACATACAAGAACTCGTAATTAGCCGACACCACCGCCAACATCACTATACTATTAAACCCTTTGTAATTATAATAGTACGACCCCGAGTTGGGTGGTGGGACGATGTGGACGTGTTTCCCATCAATTGCCCCTCCGCAGTTAGGAAAGTCCCACCGCTGGGCAAAGTGGGAGGCCACAGTCTACCATTCCTGTGGCGTGAAGGGAAACTGTTGAGGAAAAAACAATAAACATTACTATTTTTTCACAGAAACCTGGCAAGCAGATTAGACACAAACATTATGGGTCAACCTCCAGATAGCATTTATTAAGGGGAATTTAACAACAACAAAGTATAAGGTACACCTATCATATTCCCCCTCCCCCCCTCTCATGGGCCATTTCTAACATTATAGGGGGGGGGACTCTTGGACAGGTAACCCTCTTCACTTCATTGAGAGATGAATGCCTAAATACAGGGTATTACTTGGAACAGCCCCTCCTTAGTTACACTATTGGCAGCCCACTGAACAGGTAAGAAGTGTCATAATACAAAGATATAAATACACACTGTACACATTTGAGCACATTTGGACATTCTGCTATTACCTATCAAGATCATAATAGGATACAAGAACTTTAAACAGTACCATTGGAAAGTATACAGGCAGGCCCTTGCACTACATGCTTTGGGGAATTCATCCATAAATCTGAGCACTATAGAGGTGGGTATAGTGTGTATGGGTTTGGCAAAGTCAGCAGATAGATGATTGAGGATAGAGAATTGGGATCAGCTGACTTAGCAGTTGGGGGAGGGAGGGTTACCAAAAATTTGGGGACACCACAAAAAAAAGCCTCTGGCCCTCTGCCTGAATTTAAATCCAAAATAACATTTCCAAACATTTTAGGGGGTGTTTGGGGTAAAGCACTACTATGGAGCTGATAAAATACATTGTTAAGTGACTACATGAGGTGAATATAGGGCAGGGGACACCATGCTGGGGAGGTTATTGAAGGGCAAATATGTATGAAGGACCTAAAATAATAATTACATAAAAATCCAGCATGCATGAGGACAAAGGGGACATTCACAGCATATCACAATCATGGTAATTAGGGAATGAGGAAAGAAATACAATATATTAGCAAACATTCAATACAATAAAATGTGATATAAAAGGATAAAAATCTTACCTTCATATACTCCTTCTGCAGGACCTGGATGATGGAAGAACAGGTCTCTGGGATAATGATCCCCAGAGCCTGGGGGGAGATGCCTGTCGAGAACTTGAGGTCCTGCAGGCTTCTCACTGTGGCCAAATACCGCAAGGTAGCGACCAACCTCTGCTCCGGAGTGATGGCTTGCCTCATGCAGGTATCCTGCCTGCTAATATAGGGGGTCAGCGAAGCCAACAGACGGTGAAACATGGGGTCCGTCATCCTGAGAAAGTTCCTGAAATCATCAGGATTATTCTCACGGATCTCACGGAGCAAAGGCATATGACAGAACTGGTCACGCTGAAGCAACCAATTCTTGGTCCATGAACTCCTCCCCACCCTGTTCATGGACTGGACTTGTGTCAAGGTCAGGACCCCAACACCAAGCCCCCGCACAGCACGAACTCTACGAGGAGTACGCATACGAAACATGGCTAGAAAACGGTCGGCTGCTCAGAACGAAGTAACAGAACGCACTAAAGAACAGCAAGGCCTGTGAAGAGCGACCTGAAAACCAGTAACGAACGAACAAGAATACAGTGACTAAAGTCACGCGGAACTTGCTTGCACGCACTGAAGAGCAGATACAAACCCACAAGCACAAACTGAACGGCAGAAAACGATCTGAAAGCCACGAGTCTGAAAAAGCGCGAATCGTCTCTCACCAAACTTTTACTAACACGAGATTAGCAAAAGGAGCCCAAAGGGTGCTGCGCTTGGTTCTGAACCGGCCTTTTCTAGTCTCATCGTACGTGCTTGACGTCACCGCGTTCTTGGCGATTGGAAATTCCGACAACTTTGTGCGACCGTGTGTAGGCAAAACAAGTTTGAGCCAACATCCGTAGGAAAAAATCCGAGGATTTTGTTGTCGGAATGTCCGATCAATGTCCGACCGTGTGTACGGGGCATAAGAATTTCCCGTGTTTTGGGAGAATGGGGAGGGGATGTCACTGAGTCATTCCACATCCACAGAGGAAGTAGAGTGGGGGGATCTCAGCACAGCGGAGGGGGAGAGAGAGGGGGGAGAGAGAGAGAGGGGGAGGGAAAGGGAGGGAGAGAGTGAGAAAGAGGGGAAGAGAGAGGGAGGGGGCGAGAGAGAAAAAGGGGCAAGAGAAGGGGAGCAAGAGATTGTGAGCAATGGGGGAGAGTGAGAGAGAGAGGGGGAGGGAGAAAGAGGGGGAGAGAGAAAGAGGGGGAGAGAGAGGGGGAGAGGGAGAGAGAGGGGGAGCAAGACATTGTGAGAGAGGGGGAGGGGGAGAGAGAGAGGGGGGAGAGAGAAGGTGAGCGTGAGGGGGTTGAGAGAGAGGGGTAGAGAAAAGGGTGCGCAAAAGGGGAGAGAGATGTGGAGAGAGATGTGGAGAGAGAGGTGGAGAGAGAGATAGGGGGGAGAGAGACAGAGAGAGGGGGAGAGAGAGGGGGGAGAGAGAGGAGGGGAGAGAGAGGGGGGAGAGAGAGAGAGAGACAGGGGGAGAGAGAGGGGGGAGAGATAGACAGAGAGAGAGAGAGGGGGGAGGGAGAAAGAGAGGGGAGAGGGAGAAAGAGAGGGGAGAGGGAGAAAGAGAGGGGAGAGGGAGAAAGAGAGGGGAGAGGGAGAAAGAGAGGGGAGAGAGGGGAAGGGAGAGAGAGAGAGGGGGAGAGAGAAGGGGGGGAGAGAAAAGGAGGGGAGAGAAAAGGAGGGGAGAGAGAAGGGGGAGAGAGAGATAGGGGAGAGAGACAGAGAGGGGGGAGAGAGAGAGGGGGAGGGAGAGGGGGGAAAGGGGGAGAGAGGGGGGAGAGAGAGGGAGAGAGAGAGAGGAGAGACGGAGAGAGAGAGAGAGAGAGAGAGAGAGGGGAGAGGGAGAAAGAGAGGGGAGAGGAAGAAAGAAAGGGGAGAGAGGGGGAGGGAGAGAGAGAGGGGGAGAGAGGGAGAGCAAGAGAACAAACCCCTCCCCTCCTACCTCCTAGCCACACCAGCGTGCCATTAGAGGGAAGAGAACAGACTCCTCCCCCACAGTTCTGTACTCCACCAGCAGCATCCTCCTGCTATCCAATCCAATCCCATCTCTTACTGCAGACATTGACAGTGACATCACTCCTGTCAGTCAGCAGGCTGCCGCAGATTGGAGCCTTGCAGCCAGAGTTCTGGCAATTATCCTGATTAGCCGACAACTCTGGTCAAAAGTCAGCAAGTTCCCCTTCCTGGACATCATGATGACCTGACATTGACCTCACAGCAATGCCTCAGAGCAAACAAGTCAAAGAAAGTATAGTATTTATCATTCCTTGTCTGCAGATCTAAAACTAGTCAAACCCAGTTCAGAAACCAAACAAACCCAACAGAGAAAAGGGAATTTCTGATCCAGCAGGCCAAGCGGGTCCCAGAACCTCCAAATTGTAGCAAACACTAAACAGTCCAAACTTAATGGGTTTCCATGGGGCAGTAGTTCTTAAATGTACAGCAACTCTCCTATTATCCCCTCACATCAACATCCTATTATTGTGTGATCAAAACCATCCAAATAATTCTTACTTTTATCTCCCAAAGTGATCTGCCTACAAGGAGACCTGTGTAGATCAAATGACGGCTCCTTAGTTCCCTGCAAGGCCCACTTGATGGGGATTGGCTAAGGGCCCCTAAATATGCAAGACAATCCTCCTAGCTTCCGCCCACTAATTTCTAGAATATTTTCCAATGTTCTAGACCTAAAGGGAGACACCAGGGAGCTGCATAGATTAGTCATCCAGCTCTGACCTCTAATTAATCTTGCCTAGATTCCATGGCTCAGGCTTAGCCCTGGACCAGACTTTAGTTTATCTACACAACTGCTAGTAGCACACTAGAGGGTGCTACACTACGATCGTCAGCTCCATCTAGTGTCCATAATTCTGTTTTTCTCCTGAAATACCTCTATATATAAAAATAGTGCAATACAACATTATGGCCACTAGATGGAGCCAATGATCATATGAAATAAAATATGGCCAAAACTTGTCACAGCTGGGTGAATGCTGGTCACAATCGTGCAATCAACTTTTTAAAAAATAGACCTTTAAGTGTTTTTTTTAAAGCTTACACCACAAAATGTACTCAGCCAATAAAAGGTAATGACTCTCTTTTTATTTTTATACTGCTATCAATAGCCACACGGTACAACACTTCATCCATGTCTTTGGTGATCTCTGATCTCCTTATGAACTGTTTCTTACATGATGAAGATCAGCCATGGAGTATATCTGAGGTGTATATCAGGGTGTGCTTCTTCCCCACATGAGAGCTATGATGTCCAGCAACATTCATATGGATAAGGAACTCCCCCTTACGGGACTTTAATGGTCCAAGTAGTAGTACACAAAGAGTATGTAAAAGGAGTATACCACCCCTCTCATCTTAGCAGCATTCATATAGAAGACATTTCCCGCACTCAAGGCACTAATACACCTCGAGGGTTGTGTGGGGTCCCTGATGTACAGGAAGACTTCAATAAGAAACAATTCCCTCAGTCAGGACAGGAACGTGGATTCTCCCTCATGTGAGATCTCTGATGTCTGTAAAGATTGGACTTATCTGAAAAAGATTTGCCACACTCAGGACAGGAATACGGCTTCTCCCCCGTGTGAGATCTCTGATGCGTGTCAAGATGGGACTTCTGTGAAAAACATTTCCCACACTCACGACAAGAATATGGCTTCTCCCCCATGTGAGACCTCTGATGTGTGTCAAGATTGGACTTCACTGAAAAAGATTTCCCGCACTCAGGACAAGAATACGGTTTCTCCCCTGTGTGCAATCTCTGATGTTTAGAAAGACTGGACTTTACTGAAAAAGATTTCCCACACTCAGGACAGGAATACGGCTTCTCTCCCGTGTGAGACCTCTGATGTATGACAAAATCTGATTTTTCTACAAAACATTTCCCGCATTCAGAACAGGAATACTGCTTCTCCCCTGTGTGCAATTTCTGATGTCTGTCAAGATGGGACTTCATTGAAAAACATTTCCCGCACTCAGGACAGGAATATGGCTTCTCTCCTGTGTGAGATCTTTTATGCACCTTAAGATTGGATTTAGAATGGAAACATTTCCCGCACTCAGTACATGAAAACCTCTTATCTGTTGGAAGGACAGCACCGTCCCTCACAGTCTGAGGTTCCTCAGGATAAGAGGAATACGATGGTCCATCTACACTGTGTGGTGCCGGATGGACATTTGAGGTAGCCGGGTTTTCTCCTGGACTATACTGTGTGATGTCCTCATCTTCTACTTTACAGTCTGGAGACAAAGTGAGACAATCCTCTGAGGTTTTCCTCATCTTCCGTCCATCTACTAAAATAGAGATAAAAAGATTATTACTAGACATGAGCAGATTGGTTCCCCTAAACCAGGACTCCGCCCACATCAGGCAGCTTTGTCTCTGAGGATCTTACAATTCCACCTTAAAGGTAACTGGTAAATGGGTCCTCTGATCTCCTACCAGATCATTTTGTTAATTATGGACCTTAGTCAGAGAGTGAAGACACAACGAGAACTGTCTTTTATAAGAGTGACAGTGATGAGGGGATTACAGGATGAGTGTGCCCAAGTTGGAGGATGTTATCACATTATTATCAACATGTAAAAGTCTGTGCTCTAATCAGATCATCAGATATAATATGTCCAGCTGGTAGGAAATGGGTGTAACAAAAGAGAATACATATTATGTTTATATATAGCAGTGGGTAGAGGGGAGAGAGCAGTCAGGACTATGTAATGTATAACATATTGTATAAGATACAACAGTCAGGACTATATAGTATCAGAATAATGTAATGCACAACACAGATTGTATAGTGCAGGGGTCAGGGGTATTTAATGGTGTAAAGGTCAGGAATCATAACATTGGTATTCAGTAATCAGTGGAATATTAAATGTTTACTGGAGACAAGTTGCAGAGGTCCCACACCGCTGCCTCCCATCTCCTGAGACTGCACTCAGTGACTTGGGTCTGAGACGATACAGACATATCCCTCCACCCGGCACAGCCAGCAAACAGAGCAAGTAACCCTGGAAGGATTGTTCTATGAGAGATCCTACTAGACCCAAGCATGGAGCAAAAGACCCAAAGCACATACCTCAGGTGCCTTCATCTAGTAACTACTAAGGTGGAAATCAACATTTTGCTGCCAGCTAAACCCCAGAATCTCCATAAATCCAGTCTAGATACATAAATTGTGTCTGCAGCACAGAGAAGGAAGATTATCTGAGAGAAATACAGGACGGGGAACAAAGCTCAGGAAAGTGACCAGGGTATTACAGGTTGATATCACCCAGTCCTTGCCCTACTCTGGACCAGTGAGCAGTATGGACAGAGGAATGTATTTAGTGTTAATAACCCACCTGTACTGATCTCTGTGGGAGTGTCCTCCTTTATAAATGTCCCCGTTATTCCATCCTCCTCCATAGACTGCTGATCATCCCTCACATACTTCTCTTCTTCTGCTTTAACCTCAACTTTTATAGCTATCAGATCTTCCCGCTAAAACAAGAAAATATCATATGTAAAATTTAAGGTCACATAAAAAAAATCCACACATCATCTCTACGAGTCCATGTTCTCGATGCTCTGTCCCACCAACCTTGTAACAGTGAGGGATGGTGTGACCTTCCTGTGTGGAATCCCGGGAATACAGAGGACGGGGACATCTCTCTGGTGGGTTCCTGGTATTAGGTGGCTTCATCATAAACTTGTGTTCTTCTGATAACTCCTCCATCACTCCATACTCCTCATCCTCCTCTTTATACTCTTCTTTAACAACAATATTATCATCCCCAAGGTTTCCACTCTGAATACATAATAATACATTCATTGTAACAAACATGTTTTGTATGAATCATAACTATCAGTGATTGTTCTTCACCTACCTGATGATGGTGAGGGATGGTGTGACCTTCCTGTGTGGAATCCCGGGAATACAGAGGACAGGGACATCTCTCTGGTGGGTTCCCATTACTGGATCCATCTGTAGGAAACACACACACTGACTGAATACATTGTTTCTATGTGTTTATCAGATGATGGGGGATCTAGGTGGACCCTCCGTACTGCTCTCTCCTTTACAATAAAGTCTCCTCTTACCCGGTGATGTGAGGGGCGGCTGATTGTCCATCATGACGTCCTTGTAGAGATCCTTGTGTCCTTCTAAATACTCCCACTCCTCCATGGAGAAATATACAGTGACATCCTGACACCTTATAGGAACCTGACACACACAATGATACAGTCACCATCCAGACACATCCCTTGTCTGTTACTGGATAATGTCCCAGAATTCCCAGCACCGCTCACCTCTCCTCCATGATCTCTCTGGTGACTTCTAGAATCTTCTTTTTATTTCTCTATTCTATCAGGGAGGGAGATGGAGGCAATGTGATGGTCATATGATCTCCAGACTTCACAGGAGGAAAACTCTAGATTTGAACACAAATAGTAAAATCAAACTATATTCTCAGAATCCTCCTCACCTGTTTGGTCAGGTCTCCTTTTATCAAAGCCCCACCTCAGACGAGATATAATTTACCCACACAGGAACCCCACTATGCAAGTTAAAAGCTTGTTGCAGACATTCTGACATCAACAGTACCAGGTTGCTAGTGGCATTCTCTGACTCTGGATGAAAGCACATTGAGAGGAGAAGCTGTGAGGTCAGTGTGATGTCATAGAACGTATTGACTCTGGATGGAGGGAAACTTAAATGGGGAGATTTGAGGGGCCTTCTATACGAGGCTCCCACACAAGCCAAAACATTGTTCCTGGGTGTGTCCTACCTCTCCTAAACTGAAGAGTGAACTTTACCATACAAAAACCTATCAGGAATCTGTGAAAACGGAACATTGTACACTAACATTTCCTGGTGCATCTTCATAGCAGCATACACTGGGTTGTGGCTCTGCCCCCTCAACCTGATAGGACTGGTTACCTATACCTTTTCATCTAGACCAAAGCACAGCATTCTCTGTAACTATCACCTTAAAGGTGGGACTCTGTATGCTGCTATGAAGATGCACCAGGAAACAAAAATTACGGAAAGGAGAGTGTACAATTTTCCATTTTTCTGGTGCATAATGGCAGCATACACTGGGAAATAACTCGCCAGTCGGGTGGGTGCAAGAAAAAAACCTCAAATTTATTAACTGGGACCAGCCAGGCCTGCTTGGATAACGGATCTGCCAAACTGTCGAAAGCTGTGCCAGATCCACACGGTAGTGCAAAATGAACGTATTCCTAGATGACCATGTTGCTGCTAGAGTTGCCACCTCTTCTCTTTAAAACCAAACACATATTAATTACACAGGTTCTGTGGCTGATTAAGATTGTAATTAAACTCACTTAGTGCCTTATCTGAATTAAATTAGCCTCAGAATCTGTGTAATTCATATGTGTTCAGGTTTAAAGGGATGAGGTGGCAACCCCAGTTGCTGCCTTACAAGCAGTTTCCGGAGAGACTCAGAAATACGCTGCCCAGGAGGTTGCCACTGCCCTCGTGGAATGTGCCCTCAAGCCCTGCGGAGTTTGACGATGTAGGACTGAATAGTCCTTCATTATGATCTTGATCAACCAAGAGAATATGGTGTGCAAGGTTGCCGTTTGTCCCCTTCTGGTCCCCTGGGGGGATTACTGGAAGGTTATCCGCTTTTCTGAATGGTTCAGTGACTGTCAGTTATACCTTTTTAATTGAATGCAGTTTTAGGCATGCCTTTATGCTTAATCCAACATCTAGTGGATGTGGTGCTCCTTAACCGCTTGCCGACCAGTCCACAATGGCATGGCTGCGCAAATGGGCATACAGGTACGTCCCCTTTAAGAAGCAGCATTGTGGGCACGCGAGTGCCCGTCGCATGCTCCGTGACCGGGGGACCCGCGGACTCGATGTCTGCCGGTGTCTCGTGATCGTGTCACGGAGCGGAAGAACGGGGAGATGACTATGTAAACAAGGCATTTCCCCGTTCTGCCTAGTGACATGACAGAGATCTGCTGCTCCCTGTCATGCGCTAGGTAACCCATCCCCCACAGTTAGAATCACTCCCCAGAACACACTTAACCCCTTGATTGCCCCCTAGTGTTTAATCCCTTCCCTGCCATTTATACAGTATTTAGTGCATCTTTATAGCACTGATCGCTGTATAAAGGACAATGGTCCCAAAATAGTGTCAAAAGTGTCCGCCATAATGTTGCAGTCACAATAAAAATCGCAGATCGCCTCCATTACTAATAAAAAAAAAATAATAATAAAAATGCCATAAAGCTATCCCCTTTTTTGTAGATGCTATAACATTTGCGCAAACCAATCAATATACGCTTATTGCGATTTTTTTTTACCAAAAATATATAGAAGAATACATATCGGCCTAAACTGAGGAAAAATTTTTTTTATATATATTTTTTAGGGATATTTATTATAGCAAAAAGTAAAAAATATTGCTTATTTTTTCAAAATTGTCGCTCTTTTTTTTGTTTATAGCACAAAAAATAAAAACCGCAGAGGTGATCAAATACCACCAAAAGAAAGCTCTATTTCAGGGGAAAAAAGACGTCAATTTTGTTTGGGTGCAACGTCGCACGACCGCGCAATTGTCAGTTAAAGCGATGCAGTGCTGTATCGTAAAAAGTGCTCTGGTCAGGAAGGGCGTAAATTCTTCTGGGGCTAAAGTGGTTGATCATTGAGAAAAGATGGCAAAATGATCTCCTGATTGAAATGGAAGGCAGTAGCTACCTTTGAAACCGCTTTGACAGTATTAGGATTACTCTTTCTGGATAGAATATAAGGTGAGACTCTTTAGTAAAAAGAGCTTGAACTTCAGATACTCGCTTCACTGAGGTTATGGCGATGAGTAGCGTTAAGTCCCATACTAAGGTTGACTGTGGTGGATGAAAAGGAGAGAGTGATAATGGTTCCGGGACTACTGACAGATCCCAAGCAGGGAATATCGGTTTCTGGGTGGCCTGATTTTTAGACATGCTCTCATGAATTGGATGACTAGGAGAAATGCGGCCCATTTAATTCCTGTAATGGCTGATAGGGTGACACCTGGACTTTCAAGGTACTTGAATTCAGGCCCTTATCGAGCCCCATTTGCAAGAATTCCAGAACTTGGGCCACTTCCGGGGGATGCCGTATTCCAGGACTGCCGCTGGATAACTGAGAGGAAGCTCTGCCATATTTTTTGATATGTGCGGTTTGTGGAGCTTTTCCTGGTCTGAAGAAAAGCTGCTACCACCTGGTTAGAGCAACCGAACTCTGAACCTTTGCCTCTCAGTTTCCAGGCCATCAGGTGCAGCCTTTCTGTAACTGGGTGCAGAAACTGCCTTTGGGACAGAAGGTCTGGGGATACTACAAGAGGTATCTGATCTTCCACACTGAGTTGCAGCAGCGTCGTGAACCATGGCCTCCTCGCCCATTATGGAATTACTGCTATGACTGTGTTTGAGGACCTCCTGAGCCTCACCAAAAACCTGGCAATTAGAGGAATTGGAGGGAATATGTAACCCAGGCTGAATCTCCAAGGGTGGTGAAGGCAGTCTACGCCCTCTGCCAAGGAAGACAGAGCTCTCGGCAGAAAACTTGAGCATTTGTGTTCACTGGAGTTGCCACCAAGTCTATTTCTGTGGGCGCCCCATCTTTGGGTTAGAAAGGAAAAGGCCTGGGGGCTCAAAGACCACTCGTTGTTAGATAGAAAATTCTGACTCAATGAATCGGCTAGTTTGTTTTCCGCTGCTGGAATGTATACTGAAATTAGATCTATTAGGTGTGCCTGAGCCCAGTCCGGGATGGGACGGACTTCTTTAAGTAAAGTGGGTCTCCTGGTACCCCTGTCTCTGAATGTAAGCTACCGCAACCTTGTTGTCCTGATATAGGAGTACCCTCTTGCCCTCCAATGCAGGACCAAAAGTTTGCAGGGTTTGCAGAGCTGCCCTGAGTTCCAAGTTATTCAAAATGATTACCTGGGGGTTGAACGCTCAGTGCCCCTGGGCTACCTTGTTGTTGGTAATGTGCAACCCATCCCTATAGACTGGCACCCAAAGTCATTACCTCTGATTGCGTGGGAATGATTGGGTGATGTTTCAGCTGGTTGCAGACCCGAGTCCACCACCAAAGAGATTGTTTCACTCTGTAGGGGATGATGATTATATGCATTAATATCTCATCCCATTGCAGAATAAAGGAACTCTGGATGGTTTTTGTATGGCATAGGGCCCATTAAATCATAGGGAACATGGAGATTAACGACCATAGGATGATGAGACAAGATCTGATGGGCAGAGTTACTGCCCACGATGCTTTTCATTTACTCTGTGAATTAAAGGGCCTATCTTCTCCCTTGTAAGTTAGACCATGTTGGCTTGCGTGTCCAGTAATGTGGCTAGAAAGACCATCCTTTGTGCAGGGCATAAGTTGCTCTTCTTCCTGTTTACTATCCACCCAAAGGTCTCAAGGGTGTAGATTTGGAGTCTCCAAGTTTGCACTAGAACTAGAATACCCCTGCTGCTGGCAAGCAGCAAAATATCATCCAAATAATGGTGGACCCTCAGCCCCTTCTTTCTCATGAGTGTGATAACTGGAAGCAGAACCTTTGTAACAGTCCTTGGGGCTGTAAAAATCTCAAAAGGTAGGCTTTGAAACTGAAAGTGCTGGTGATTGATGCCGAAGCGCCAGTACCTCTGAAAATAGGGATGAATCGGCATATGGAGATATGCTTCGGATATGTCTAGATAGCATCCATTCTCCAAGATTTATTGCCAGCAGTATTAATTGAAGGCTCTCTATCTTGAAAAGAGTCCATACAAATGCTCCAGTTGAGTCCTTTTAGGTCTAGTACCGATTGACAATCCTTTGTCTTTTTCTTTACTAGAAATAAAGGGGAGTACAATTCTCTGCCCTGCGGAGATATTGGCACTTCTGAGAATGCATTTCTGAAGAAGGTCCATGATGTATTTGACCATTATCATCTTTCTCCTCTCAACTGAGGGAAGACTGGTTGATCGGATATGATCGCTTGAGTTTTTTCTTGAACTGTCACATGCTCTGCCCACAACTGTGTGCAGTGTCTGAGCCTGGCCCCTACCACCACAAGCACTGCCCTCAAAGATTTTAGCTGGTCAGCCCCCCAAAGAAGACTTGGATTTCTAGAGGCCTAATAGAGAAGTGATTAGGGAGGAAGTGATCTCATTGCCGAGCATGTTCAATGTGACTTGCAGACACCGGCGCCATCTTGAAAACCAGCAAAGGAGGTGCCCGCTGTTGTCACTTCCTGCCGGCATGCCCAGAAGCCTCAAAGCATGACCGCCATCATGGAAAAGGGCAGGTGATCACAGGAGGCCTACAGGGCTCAGGAGAACAACAGCAGAAACATAATAAAGAAGAACTGCTGTAATGAACCAGGCTTGTTTAAAGTGCTTTGCAATGCTGGCCAGTACACCCCTGGGACCACCAGACCGAGGGTTCCCTTCATATAGCTCATTTAGAGGATGTACAGGAAGGGGACTTCCACCCAGGAGAGGCTGAACCTGGCTGGGACAAATGTTGTAAGGGGTAGTACGCGATCCATCCAGTCCCAATCTGGGGGAAAAATAGGAGAATACTGTGCTGGACCTAGCTGAAAACGTATAGTTACCAGTCCTATCAGGTTGTGGGGGTAGAGCCACAACCCTATGTATGCTGCCATGATGCCCCAGGAAAGTAAGCTCACATGTGAGCAAATGATGTGCGGAGAAACGGAGTGTAAATACCGGAAAATTTTCACCAGCACTTCTAATGGTGGGGATGGATTTTGCTGCTGAAGCCGCAAAGAAAAATCAATCCAAGGAAACAACAGGCAGGAACGAGGAATAGCAAGAAGGAGCTCAGAGACAAACGAGAATATTGCCGAGGCAATCTTAGCATGACTTTCATAATGAAGGAGATGAGTGGCTGGGGAGGAAGTCACTTAAAGTGGAGTTCCACCCAAAAGTGGAACCTCCGCTTATTTGCTTCCTTCCCCCTCCGGTGCCCACTTCCGGGAGACGGCGCTGTCCCTCGGAAGCTCGGCCCCTCTTCTCCTTCCTCCACCGCCGGGCCAATTAGAAAGCGCAGCGCGCTTCGGGCATGAGCAGTAGGGAAGAGGCTGTGAATCTGAAAGGCTCCACTGCCGGTATCCCTTAGTGGAGATGGCGGCAGCAGCACCCGACAGCTGATCCAAAAATCGGCTGGGGTGCCGACATTGTGGAGTCCCTGGACAGGTAAGTGTCCTAATATTAAAAGTCAGCAGTTACAGTATATGTAGCTGCTGACTTTTTTTTTAATTTTCCCCAGGCAGAACTCCTCTTTAACCACTTTCTTACTGGGCACTTAAACCCCCCTCCTGTCCAGACCAATTTTCAGCTTTCAGTGTTCTCACATTTTGAATGACAATTACTCAGTCATGCAACACTGTACCCAAATGATTTTTTTATCCTTTTTTTTATACAAATAGAGCTTTCTTTTGGTGGTATTTGATCACCTCTGCGTTTTTTATTTGTTGTGCTATAAATGAAAAAAGACCGAACATTTTGAAACAAAAATAATTTTTCTTAATTTCTGTGATAAAATTTAGCAAATTAGTAATTTTTCTTCATACATTTTGGCCACAATTTATACTGCTACATATCTTTGGTAAAAATAACCAAAAATTAGTGGAAATTATTTGGTCTGTGTGAAAGTTTTAGAGTCTACAAGCTATGGTGCAAATCATAATAAAAATGATCACATCTGATGTACTGACGGCCTATCTCATTTCTTGAGACCCTAACAAGCCAGGAAAATACAAATGCCCCCAAAATAACCCCTTTTTGGAAAGCAGACATTTCAAGGTATTTAGTAAGAGGCATGGTGAGTTATTTGAAGTTGTATTTTTTTCCCACAATTCTTTGCAAAATTAAGATTTTTTTTTCACAAAATTGTCATTGTAATAGCTTATTTCTCTCACATGGCATGTGCATACCACAAATGACACCCCAAAATACATTCTGCTACTCCTCCTGAGTATTGCGATACCACATGTGTGGGACTTTTCCACTACCTGGCCACATACAGAGGCCCAACATGCAGGGAGCACCATCAGGTGTTCTAGGAGCATAAATTACACATCACATTTCTCAACCACCTATTACAATTTTGAAGGCCCTGGAGCACCAGGACAATGGAAACGCCCACGAAATGACCCCATTTTGGAAAGCTAACACCCCACGTATTATCTATGAGGCATACTGAGTCTTTTGAACGGTTAATTTTTTTCCAGAAGTTTTTGGAAAATGTGGAGAAAAAATGAAAACACATTTTTTTTTTTTTACACAAAGTTGTCCCGTTTATAAGATATTTCCAACATTAAGCATTTAGATAGCAAAATGACACCCCAAAATACATTCTGCTACTCCTCCTGAGTATAACAATACCACATGTGTGAGACTTTTTCTCTGCCTGGTCACATACAGACATCCAACATGCAAGGAACACCGTCAGGTGTTCCAGGGACACATAGCATGCACATACCAAGAATTACACCCCAAAATACATTATGCTGAGCAAAGCGTAAACAAAAGATTACCCGTGGTTGTAGTAGCACAGTTGTACACAGGAGGGTAGCACTGGTCCAGGCAGCAGGCGAACACAATTGTCCAGGCAGCAGGCAGGGATACTGTCCATATAAAGTCCAGGGTCAGTGCAGGCAGTGATATTGCCAGCAGTGCCAAAAATATTGGTCCTGGTAGTAGGCAGGAACATGTGGTGTGGTCAGTGCAACAGGCAGAGAAATAATGGAAATAAGTCCTACAGGCAGCAGGCAGAAGTAGGGCCTCGTTCAGGACAGAATAGGGACAGGGGTAGTGGCTTCTCCCACCCAAATCTCTTTGAAGCCTCCGAGTCTCCAGACCCTAATCTAGAAATGATAAAACAAAAACAAAAAAATGTTTTCTGCATCCAGAAAAACAATTCTGGAGCCCTTCACATATGTGAGACCCCTGTGTTGAATCCCACTAGTCAAGTAGCAGGGTACAACATCAGTCCATGAGGCAGGCAAAAAACATGGTCAAACAGTCCAAGGTCAGTTCCAGATCAGGCAGAGGTATGTACGGAATCGGCAGACAGAAGCATGGTCGAATAACAGTCCAGGGTCAGTTCCAGATCAGGCAGAGGTAAGTACAGAATTGGCAGACAGAAGCGTGGTTGAATAACAAGCCAGGGTCAGTTACAGAGCAGGCAGGGGCATAAGGGGTGTGAAGGTGTGTGAAGGCAGGAACTGAGGATTACGTTTACCATACTTCACTAATAATTTATTGAAGTATGGTAACCGCGAAAACATTCACCTATGCAGAGGCCTGGTTGGGAAGGACATTGTGCACAATAATAAGATGTGTCTCTTCTGACTCCTGCTCTGGTACACATATTACATTTTTTTTTTTACGTCCTTGGCCTGTTGGTTTTGGAGGGATTTTATCAGGAAAGTGGCGCTCGGAGAGTCGACTAAGAACATCTGATCAGATATATTCTGGTGGGCCGTTCAGGAATAAAAGGGCAGTGAAAACTTTGAGTTATATATGGCCAATTGAAAAAAAATTGTGACTTTTTTATACCAATGGTATGCCCTTCTTGTGGCAAGGTATGGTTCCAGTATTTGGTCATTGAAGTCAACTCCCCCCGTGAACAAATTATATTCATAGATGCATTTTGGTTTTTGTATGGGGCCATTCCTTCTGGGGATTTCCACGAAGGTATCATTGTGGATCGAAGACAACATGTAGACATCCTTTTTGTCCCCCCACTTCACTGCCAAAATCTCCTTGTTTCGCAGACTTGCCGTTACTCCTTTTCTCAACTTCTTATTGACAAGACTTTGAGGAAAGCCCTTCAGGTTCTTTTTTATGGTGCCACATGCTGGCGTCTTCTTCCAGTGAAGGTTGTGGAACAGGGGGAGAGATGTGTAGAAGTTGTCTACGTACAAATGGTAGCCTTTCTCCAGTAGGGGGTATATGAGGTACCAAACTATTTTCCCGCTTGATCCCAAGTAGTCTGGGCAATTAGGGGGTTGCAGCTGGGTGTCCTTCCCTTCGTACACTTTGAAGGCACATAATTTGTATACCTTCACCCCATAGCAGGCCCTTTTGCTGGGAATAAATAGTTTGATTGTAAGCCTGCCACTAAATTTACAAGGGACTCATCCACACATATGTTTTGGTCCGGGGTAAACATCTGGGGGAATACTTCAGAAAAATAATTTAGAAGTGGCCGAATTTTGAAAAGCCTGTCATAACTTGGGTCATTTCAGGGAGGGCACTGGGTATTATCATTGAAATGTATGAACCTCATTATCATGAGGTATCTGGTTCTGGGCATTACCTTGGAGAAGATTGGCATGTGGTGGATGGGGTGGGTTGACCAATAGGAATTCAAAGTGTTTTTTTTGGGGAGTCCCATACAAAATGTGAGGCCTAAAAAAACCTTCAACTCCTCCACCGTTAGGTCTCTCCACTCGTAGGGACAGGCATAATAGAACGTTGGATTATTTAAAATAAATTGCTGTGCATAAAGGTTGCACTGGGCCACAATTGTTGATAGCATGTCCTCGGTAAAAATGAAATAAAAAAAATTGATTGGGGAAAAACTCTCCACCTGGACTACTGGCTAGGCAGTGAAAGGGGGAATATTGGCTTCTCCTGAATTAGGAGGAAGCCACAAGGGGTTCTCATAGGGAAGGCTTGCATGGGTCCTTGGCCTTTCTTGCTGAGGTACTGCGGTGCTGGTGGATGGCACTGCGGTGCTGGTGGATGCCACTGCCTCCTCACCAGAACGCCTTCATTTGGCGGGCAGAATATCTTCCTCCTCTGAGTCACTCAGTGTTTCACTACTGAGGACTGGCTCATAATTTACATCCGACTCAGAATCGGACTTTGAAAGGGAATCCGAAAAAGAGAGCTCCCCGTTGCTCTCGTCGGCCTGGGAAAGTATTTGATACACCTCCTCGGCGGAAAAGCATCTTTTGGACATGGTTGCTGGTGGTGATGCGACTACACAGGTGTGTGCTAAGCCTGCACTGATGGGCACTGATGAGCACAGATGGGCACTGATGAGCACAGATGAGCACTGAGGTGGCACAGAAGGGAACTGATGAGGTGGAAAAGATGTGCACTGATGAGGTGGAAAAGATGTGCACTGATGAGGTGGAACAGATGTGCACTGATGAGGCGGAACAGATGTGCACTGATGAGGCGGCACAGATGTGCACTGATTGATTGCACAGATGTGCACTGATGAGATGGCACAGATGTCCACTGATGAGGTGGCACAGATGGGCACTGATTGGCACAGGTGGGCACTGATGAGGTGGCACAGGTGGGCACTGATAAGGTGGAACAGATGTGCACTGATGAGATGGCACTGATGAGGTGGCACAGATGGGCACTGATGAGGTGGCACAGATGGGCACTGATGAGGTGGCACAGATGGGCACTGATGAGGTGGCACAGATGGGCACTGATGAGGTGGCACAGATGGGCACTGATGAGGCGGCACAGATGTGCACTGATGAGACAGGACACATGGGCACTGATTGGCACAGGTGGGCACTGATGAGGTGGCACAGGTGGGCACTGATGAGTTGGCACAGATGTGCACTGATTGTGAAGATGTGCACAGATGGACAATGATCACCGATGGCAGATTGGCACAGGTGGGCACCGATTTGCACAGGTGGGCACTGTACTGATGGGGCACTGTAATATTTTTTTTCACTCACAGATCGCTGTCAGATGCTATCTCTCCTCACACGCGATCTCTGTGAGAGGAGAGAACCGGCAATGAGAGATGATCTCATATGTTTATGTGGGCGGCACAGTGGTGTAGTGGGTAGCACTTTCGCCTAGCAGTAAGAAGGGTCGCTGGTTTGAATCCCAACCACGACACTACCTGCCTGGAGTATGCATGTTCTCCCAGTGCCTGCGTAGGTTTCCTCCGGGTACTCCGGTTTCCTCCCACACTCCAAAGACATGCTGGTAGGTTATTTGGGTCCTGTCTAAATAGATACATGGAAATTCAGCTGGTTCAGCAGGGATCGGTCACATTTCCATCCATGTGTGGTCACTGCTGGATAAAAGTCATTCGATCAGCGGCTGCAGCCAATAGCTTCATCACTGATCTGTGTATTCTGAGAGCGGAGGAGCGCCCCCCATTGTCAGAATGCCATAGTGCAGAGGGGAGGATTCCAGCATCAGCCCTCCACTGTGTGGATGGGGGAATCACTTCAGTTTTTTTCACTGACCGATAAAACTGAACCATGTATGGACAGCTTTAGCAGCAAGATATATTATAATCATCAACTGATCCTCCCTGAAGGGGTTAATCTAGGTTTCCACACTATATATGTGTGTATCATCATCTGCTGGAGATAAAAGACATCACAGTGACTATGGAGGAAGAGGACGGACATGACGGGGGGTTACTGGGTGTAAATAGAAAATAAGATCTTATTACCTCCTTTCCAGCAATGTCTCCCCTCTACTTCCTCCTATATGGAACTTCCCTTGTGTACCTGACTTCACTTCCCGTCTTCCATAGAGACTTCCTGTATGAGTAGCAGTGAGATCACCACCTTGTGGAGCTAAGAAGAACTGCAGCCCAGAGAAACATCTCGTAGTGTGAACACGTCCTTGTGCTGTGTGTATGTACTGTATATACTTATAGATGGGGTCATCTCCACTCCCACCAAGGGGGATAGAAATATATTACTGCTCGGGTGAAGACATTTTGGCACCTTTTGATTTTGCAATTAAAAATTCTGTTTTCTTTAGCATTCCCTCCCTGGTAGCAAGTTAGGCACCAGGAAAATGGAATACTTACCTTTCCGTAATTTTCCATAATTCACCAGGCATTCCCAGCAGAGTCCCTCCTTTCATCAGGTGCCCCCAGTAGAGTTCCTCCTTACACCACGCATTCCCAGCAGAGTCCCTCCTTACACCAGGTGCCCCCAGTAGAATCCCTCCCTACATCAGCTGTCCCCAGCAGAGTCTCTCCTTACACCAGCTGTCCCCAGTTACCAGCGTCGTCACTAGGGTTGGTGTCACCCAGTGTGAAAAAACATAGTGTCACCCCCCACTCACTATAGTCCTCCCTCAGTACAGACCCCCCTCCCTTAGTACAGACCACCCTCCCTCAGTACAGACCCCCTCCCTCAGTACAGACTGCCCTCCCTCAATACAGACCGCCCTCCCTCAGTACAGACTGCTCTCCCTCAGTACAGACCGCCCTCCCTTAGTACAGACTGCCTTCCCTCAGTACAGATCCCCCTCCCGCAGTACAGATCCCCTCGCACAGTACAGACCCCCCTCCCTCAGTATAGGCCCCCTTTAGTGCAGACCCTCCTCCATCAGTATAGACCCACCTCAGTGCAGACCCCCCTTCATCAGTATAGACCCCCCTCCATCTGTACAGACCCCCCTCCATCTGTATAGATCCCCCCTAGTGCAGACCCCCCTCCATCAGTATAGACTCCCCCTCCATCAGTACAGACCCCCTGGACAAACCACCCCAGCCCCCCATCAGTACAAACTCCCCAGGACAACTCACTTCCCTCCCATAGTACAAACCCCCGCAGGACAACTCACCTGCCCATCAGTACAAACCCCCTCAGGACAACTCATCCCCCCATCAGTACAAACCCCCCAGGATAACTCGCCCCCCATCAGTACAACCCTACCAGGACAACCCACCTCCCCATCAGTACAAACCCCCGAGGACAACTTACCTCCCCTCATTAGTACAAACCCCCCAAGGACAACTCACCCCCCATCAGTACAGACCCCCCAGGACAACCCACTCCCCATCAGTACAAACCCCAGGACATCTCACCTCCCCCCATCAGTACAAACCCCTCCAGGACAACTCACCCCCCATCAGTACAAACCCCCCTAACAACTCCCCCATCACTACAAACCCCCCAGGACAACTCACCCCCATCAGTACAAACACCCCAGGACAACTCCGCCCCCCTATCAGTACAGAACCCCTAAGGAAAACTCACCCCCCATCAGTACAGACCCCCCAGGACAACTTACCCCCCATCAGTACAAAACCCCCAAGGACAACTCACTTCCCTCCCATAGTACAAACCCCCCCAGGACAACTCACCTCCCCATCAGTACAAACCCCCTCAGGACAACTCATCCCCCCATCAGTACAAACCCCCCAGGATAACTCAACCCCCGTCAGTACAACCCTCCCAGGACAACCCACCCCCCCATCAGTACAAACCCCCCGAGGACAACTTACCTCCCCTCATTAGTACAAACCCCCCCAGGACAACTCACCTCCCCCCACCAGTACAGACCCCCCGAGGACAACTCACCCCCCCATCAGTGCAGACCCCCCAGGACAACTCACCCCCCATCAGTACAAACCCCAGGACATCTCACCTCCCCCCATCAGTACAAGCACCTCCAGGACAACTCACCCCCCATCAGTACAAACCCCCCTAACAACTCCCCCCATCACTACAAACCCCCCAGGACAACTCACCCCCCCATCAGTACAAACCCCCCCAGGACAACTCAGCCCCCCTATCAGTACAGAACCCCTAAGGAAAACTCACCCCCCATCAGTACAGACCCCCCAGGACAACTTACCCCCCCATCAGTACAAACCCCCCAAGGACAACTCACTTCCCTCCCATAGTACAAACCCCCCAGGACAACTCACCTCCCCATCAGTACAAACCCCCTCAGGACAACTCATCCCCCCATCAGTACAAACCCCCCAGGATAACTCACCCCCCATCAGTACAACCCTCCCAGGACAACCCACCCCCCATCAGTACAAACCCCCCGAGGACAACTTACCTCCCCTCATTAGTACAAACCCCCCAGGACAACTCACCTCCCCCCATCAGTACAGACCCCCCGAGGACAACTCACCCCCCCATCAGTACAGACCCCCCAGGACAACTCACCCCCCATCAGTACAAACCCCAGGACATCTCACCTCCCCCCATCAGTACAAACCCCTCCAGGACAACTCACACCCCATCAGTACAAACCCCCCTAACAACTCCCCCCATCACTACAAACCCCCCAGGACAACTCACCCCCCCCATCAGTACAAACCCCCCAGGACAAATCAGGCCCCCTATCAGTACAGAACCCCTAAGGAAAACTCACCCACCATCAGTACAGACCCCCCAGGACAACTTACCCCCCCATCAGTACAAACCCCCCAAGGACAACTCACTTCCCTCCCATAGTACAAACCCCCCCAGGACAACTCACCTCCCCATCAGTACAAACCCCTCAGGACAACTCATCCCCCCATCAGTACAAACCCCCCAGGATAACTCACCCCCCATCAGTACAACCCTCCCAGGACAACCCACCCCCCATCAGTACAAACCCCCCGAGGACAACTTACCTCCCCTCATTAGTACAAACCCCCCAGGACAACTCACCTCCCCCCATCAGTACAGACCCCCGAGGACAACTCACCCCCCCCATCAGTACAGACCCCCCAGGACAACTCACCCCCCATCAGTACAAACCCCAGGACATCTCACCTCCCCCTATCAGTACAAACCCCTCCAGGACAACTCACCCCCCATCAGTACAAACCCCCCTAACAACTCCCCCCATCACTACAAACCCCCCAGGACAACTCACCCCCCCATCAGTACAAACCCACCCAGGACAACTCAGCCCCCCTATCAGTACAGAACCCCTAAGGAAAACTCACCCCCCATCAGTACAGACCCCCCAGGACAACTTACCCCCCCATCAGTACAAACCCCCCAAGGACAACTCACTTCCCTCCCATGGTACAAACCCCCCCAGGACAACTCACCTCCCCATCAGTACAAACCCCCTCAGGACAACTCATCCCCCCAATCAGTACAAACCCCCCAGGATAACTCACCCCCCATCAGTACAACCCTCCCAGGACAACCCACCCCCATCAGTACAAACCCCAGAGGACAACTTACCTCCCTCATTAGTACAAACCCCCCAGGACAACTCACCTCCCCCCATCAGTAAAGACCCCCCGAGGACAACTCACCCCCCCATCAGTACAGACCCCCCAGGACAACTCACCCCCCATCAGTACAAACCCCAGGACATCTCACCTCCCCCCATCAGTACAAACCCCTCCAGGACAACCCACCCCCCATCAGTACAAACCCTGCATCACTACAAACCCCTCAGGACAACTCACCCCCCATCAGTACAAACCCCCCAGGACAACTCAGCCCCCCTATCAGTACAGAACCCCTAAGGAAAACTCACCCACCATCAGTACAGACCCCCCAGGACAACTTATCCCCCCATCAGTACAAACCCCCCAAGGACAACTCACTTCCCTCCCATAGTACAAACCCCCCCAGGACAACTCACCTCCCCATCAGTACAACCCCCCTCAGGACAACTTATCCCCCTCATCAGTACAAACCCCCCAGGATAACTCACCCCCCATCAGTACAACCCTCCCAGGACAACCCACCCCCCATCAGTACAAACCCCACGAGGACAACTTACCTCCCCTCATTAGTACAAACCCCCCAGGACAACTCACCTCCCCCCATCAGTACAGACCCCCCGAGGACAACTCACCCCCCCATCAGTACAGACCCCCCAGGACAACTCACCCCCCATCAGTACAAACCCCAGGACATCTCACCTCCCCCCATCAGTACAAACCCCTCCAGGACAACTCACCCCCCATCAGTACAAACCGCCCTAACAACTCCCCCATCACTACAAACCCCCCAGGTCAACTCACCCCCCCATCAGTACAAACCCCCCAGGACAACTCAGTCCCCCTATCAGTACAGAACCCCTAAGGAAAACTCACCCACCATCAGTACAGACCCCCCAGGACAACTTACCCCCCCATCAGTACAAACCCCCCAAGGACAACTCACTTCCCTCCCATAGTACCAACCCCCCCAGGACAACTCACCTCCCCATCAGTACAAACCCCCTCAGGACAACTCATCCCCCCCATCAGTACAAACCCCCAGGATAACTCACCCCCCATCAGTACAACCCTCCCAGGACAACCCACCCCCCATCAGTACAAACCTCCCGAGGACAACTTACCTCCCCTTATTAGTACAAACCCCCCAGGACAACTCACCTCCCCCCATCAGTACAGACCCCCCGAGGACAACTCACCCCCCATCAGTACAGACCCCCCCAGGACAACTCACCCCCCATCAGTACAAACCCCAGGACATCTCACCTCCCCCCATCAGTACAAACCCCTCAAGGACAACCCACCCCCCATCAGTACAAACCCTGCATCACTACAAACCCCCCAGGACAACTCACCCCCCATCAGTACAAACCCCCCCGGGACAACTCAGCCCCCCTATCAGTACAGAACCCCTAAGGAAAACTCACCCACCATCAGTACAGACCCCCCAGGACAACTTACCCCCCCATCAGTACAAACCCCCCAAGGACAACTCACTTCCCTCCCATAGTACAAACCACCCCAGGACAACTCACCTCCCCATCAGTACAACCCCCCTCAGGACAACTTATCCCCCCCATCAGTACAAACCCCCCAGGATAACTCACCCCCCATCAGTACAACCCTCCCAGGACAACCCACCCCCCATCAGTACAAACCCCCTGAGGACAACCCACCCCCCATCAGTACAAACCCCACGAGGACAACTTACCTCCCCTCATTAGTACAAACCCCCCAGGACAACTCACCTCCCCCCATCAGTACAGACCCCCCGAGGACAACTCACCCCCCCATCAGTACAGACCCCCCAGGACAACTCACCCCCCATCAGTACAAACCCCAGGACATCTCACCTCCCCCCATCAGTACAAACCCCTCCAGGACAACTCACCCCCCATCAGTACAAACCCCCCTAACAACTCCCCCCATCACTACAAACCCCCCAGGACAACTCACCCCCCCATCAGTACAAACCCCCCAGGACAACTCAGCCCCCCTATCAGTACAGAACCCCTAAGGAAAACTCACCCACCATCAGTACAGACCCCCAGGACAACTTACCCCCCCATCAGTACAAACCCCCAAGGACAACTCACCCTCCTCCCTTCATGCACCTGAACGGGGAGCGGAGGAGGATTCAGCGTGCAGCCGAGAGAGTTGCTTGCTCACACTGTCACTGACTCCATGGGCGGTGCGCTTGTGACAGGAGACAGCCGGTGAGCGTGAGACAGAGCAGTTGCACTCAGGGATAAAGTGTCGCCAGGAGCTAGGACTGTCGATTGGGCCTCGGCACAGCTCAGGATGGTCTGTTTGTCTCTGCATTTACAGAACCAAGAGGCGGAGCCTGGTTGGCAAGAAAGCGGCTGCCAATAGAAATGCTCCATTATTTCTTGGGACATTTCACAGGAATCGGTAAGGCTGGGACAAAGATCTAAATCCCGAGAATGTCCCGGGAAATTCGGGACTGTTGGCAAGTATGACAATCATACTTCACACTCTCCTCCCTTCCAATGGCAAAGGAACTGGATCCTCCTCACTCACTCCTGCAAGTCTGCTGCGGATTCTTTCAGTCTCCCTCCTAGACTCGGCTTCCTCCTCCGACCGCTGTTCCAGCAGGAGCTCCGCCTCTTCATGCACACTCAGAGCTCCGCCTCTTCATACACACTCAGAGCTCCGCCTCTTCATACACACTCAGGGAGGAGAGAAAGGGTAAGGATATACAGTACATACACCATAGTTGCCAACATTGTAAAAAAAAAATGTGGGTGCGCTAAGCTCACCACGGCGAAAAATGGGAGTGGTTTACGCGACATAGTGGGCGTGGCTTAAATGGGCATGGCTCAAGAGGGTGTGGTTAGAGTCTGAGATGAATGATGGAGAGGGGGAGAGGGGGAGAGGGATTAGAGGGGGAGAGGGAAATGACGGGACAGCAGCCCCAGATCCTACACAATAAAAATGTGTGTAGTCTAGAAAGTTTAACAATCAGCAGATGAAGATGCTCCAAACACCTGGTGTTAGCACTTCAATCATCCCGGCACCATGATTGTTATGGTGTCAGGATGATTGAAGTGCATTATTTCTATTATTACATTGTAATATAAAATGAAATCATTCAACTCACCATAATGCTGAATCAGTGGGATCCCTGAGCGTGTCACTAGCCATGTCGCCTGCCACCAGCCGTCCGTCCTTACGTCAGATGTCCCAGCAGAGTCCGTCCTTGCATCAGGTGTCCCAGCAGAGTCCGTCCTTGCGTCAGATGTCCCATCACAGTCCGTCCTTGCATCAGGTACCCCCAGCGGAGCCCCCCTTACATCAGATGTCCCCAGAGGAGCCCCCCTCACACCAGGAGTCCCCGGCAGAGCCCCCCCTCACATCAGGAATCCCCGGCGGTGCCCCCCCTCACATCAGGAGTCCCCGGCAGAGCCCCCCTCACACCAGGAGTCTACGGCGGAGCCCCCCCTCACACCAGGAGTCCCCGGCGGAGCTCCCCCTCACACCAGGAGTCCCCGGCGGAGCCCTCCCTCACATCAGGAGTCCCCAGCAGAGTTCCCCCTCACTTCAGGAGTCCCCGGCGGAGCCCCCCTCACACCAGGAGTCCCCGGCGGAGCCCCCCCTCACATCAGGAGTCCCCGGCAGAGCTCCCCCTCACATCAGGAGTCCCCGGCGGAGCTCCCCCTCACATCAGGAGTCCCCAGCGGAGCCCCCCCTCACTCCAGGAGTACCCAGCGGACCCCCCTCACACCAGGAGTCCCTAGCGGACCCCCCTCACACCAGGAGTCCCCAGCAGACCCCCCCTCCCATCAGGAGTCCCCAGCGGAGCCCCCCTTTACATCAGGAGTCCCCAGCGGACCCCCCTCACACCAGGAGTCCCCAGCAGACCCCCCCTCCCATCAGAAGTCCCCAGCGGAGCCCCCCTTTACATCAGGAGTCCCCAGCGGACCCCCCCTCACACCAGGAGTCCCCAGCGGAGCCCCCCTTACATCAGGAGTCCCCAGCGGAGCCCCCCTCACATCAGGAGTCCCCAGCGAAGCCCCCCTCACATCAGGAGTCCCCAGCTGAGCCCCCCCTCACATCAGGAGTCCCCAGCGGAGCCCCCCTCACACCAGGAGTCCCCAGCGGACCCCCCCTCACACCAGGAGTCCCCAGTGGACCCCCCTTCTTCACATCAGGAGTCCCCAGTGGAGCCCCCCTAACATCAGGAGTCCCCAGCGGACCTCCCCTCGCATCAAGAGTCCCCAGCGGAGCCCCCCTTTACATCAGGAGTCCCCAGCGGAGCCCCCTCCTCACATCAGGAGTCCCTAGCGGAGCCCCCTCTCACAACAGGAGTCCCCAGCGGAGCCCCCCTCACATCTGGAGTCCCCAGCGGAGCCCCCCTTACATCAGGAGTCCCCAGTGGAGCCCCCCTCACATCAGGAGTCCCCAGCGGACCCCCCCTCACATCGGGAGTCCCCAGCGGACCCCCCCTCACATCAGGAGTCCCCAGTGGACCCCCCTAACACCACGAGTCCCCAGCAGACCCCCCCTAACACCAGGAGTCCCCAGCGGACCCCCCTCCTTACATCAGGAGTCCCCAGCGGAGCCCCCCTCGCATCAGGAGTCCCCAGCGGACCCCCCTTACATCAGGAGTCCCCAGCGGAGCCCCCCTCACATCAGGAGTCCCCAGCGGACCCCCCTTACATCAGGAGTCCCCAGCGGACCCCCCCTTACATCATGAGTCCCCAGCGGACCCCCCTTACATCATGAGTCCCCAGCAGACCCCCCCTTACATCAGGAGTCCCCAGCGGACCCCCCCTTACATCAGGAGTCCCCAGCGGACCCCCCCTTACATCAGGAGTCCCCAGCGGACCCCCCTTACATCAGGAGTCCCCAGCGGAGCCTGGTCTAACAGAACCCAGCTCCATTGCTCCCTGTACCTCATCCAAAAGACACCATCTCTCTGTGCAGCTGACACACTGGGCGGAGGGGTGGCGGCGGCAAATGATTACATCCTCCTTGTGTTCAGTGGAAAGCGGGGAGGGGCCGCCAATCCTTGCAGCCAATAGGCACACTGAAGAGAGAAGCCGATTGGCTGCCCCTCTCCTCTGCACTAAACACAAGGGGGAATAACACTCGTGGCGGCGGCGGCCATGTTTGTGTAGCCGCTGCCGTTTTTTATCAAAAACATTCCCGATTTTCTCAGGACAAACTCAAAACCCCGGGAAAATTATCGGGACAATTTTAAATCGGGACGAGGGTCCCAAATTCGGGATTGTCCCGGGAAAATCGGGACTGTTGGCAACTATGATCACACACAGCACAAGGCTGTGTTCACACTATGAGAGGTTTCTTGAGGCTGCAATTCCTCTGAGCTCCACAAGGTGGTGATCTCACCTCTACCCAGACAGAACATCTCTATGGAATACAGACAGGAAGTGATGTCAGATAAAGACAGGACATTCTATTTGGAAGGACGTAGCGAGAAGACGCTACAGGATCTGGCGGCAGAGGAGGTAATACGTAGATTAACCCCTTCAGGGGGATCAGTTGATGATTAATATATTTTGCTTCCAAATCTGGTCATACATGGTTCAGTTTTATTGTTCAGCCAGCGGGATGAGAGGAAAAAACTGAAGTGATTCCCCCATCCACACATTGGAGGGGGATGGGGGAATCCTCCCCGCTGCACTATTGTATTCTGACAATGGGGGGCGCTCCTCCGCTCTCAGAATACACAGATCAGTGATGAAGCTATTGGCTGCAGCCGCTGATGGAGTGACTTTTATCCGGCAGTGACCACACATGGATGGAAATGTGACCGATCCCTGCTGAACCAGCTGAATTTCCATGTCTCTATGGTCACCATAAGTGACTTCCTCCCCTCCCCCTCATCTCCTTCATTATGTAGGTCATGCTGAGATAATCTCCCATTGGCTGAGCAATATTCTCATTTGTCTCTGAGCTCCTTCTTGCTATTCCTCGTCCTGCCTGTTGTTTCCTTGGATTGATTTTCTGTGTAGTGACCCCGGCTTCATCTCTTGGATGCGCTCGTCTGTTGCTTGTCCTGACCTTTATCCTGATTCCTGGATCTCCTCCTCATCTCTCCTCCATATCCTCTTACACAGCTTTTCTCCACACCTGCAGTGATCCTGGGGGGTGGAAACTTGGCACCAGCACTCAGCAAAATCCATCCCCACCATTAGGAGCTCTGGAGAAAATTGTCTGCTATTTACACTCCGTTCCTCCGCATGTCACCTGATCACATGAGAGCTTACTTTCACAGATTCCTGACAGATTTCTGTATGGTAAAGGTCAAAGTTCACTCTTCAGTTTAGGAGAGGTAGGACACACCCAGGAACAATGATTTGGTTTGCACAGGAGCCTCATATAGAGGACCCATCAAATCCCCCCATCTAAATGTCCCTCCATCCAGAGTCTATATGTCCTATGACATCACACTGACCTCATAGCTCCTCCTCCCAACGTCCCTCCATCTGCTTTTTTTTTTTTTTCCTGATGCTCTTAGGATGTGGGTGGACCCTTGGCATCCTCACTTACAAATAGAGGTCCGGCCGATATTTGGCTTTTTTTTACTTAATCGGCATCGGCTGATTGTGCTGATAAAAAAAGCCGATTATACCTTCAGCGGGACTTGCAAATGACTTCTGTAATAGAAGTCAATTGCAAGTTGTCTGAAGTTTTCTTCTCTCCTCCTCTGGGCAGCCTGCCAAGTCTGATAAGAAGATACATTGTATCTCTTTCAGGTTCTTTTATCAATAGACTGAACTCCGTGGAGAAGTTTTCAGTTTAACCATTTAAAGACTAAATCTTTTCTGACACTTGTTGCTTACAAGTAAAAATCCTGTATTTTCTGCTATAAAATCACTTAGAACCCCCAAACATTATATATATATATATATATATATATATATATATATATATATATATATATATATATATATATATATATATTTTTATCAGAGACCCTAGGGAATAAAATAGCGGTTGTTGCAATATTTTATGTCACACGGTATTTGCGCAGCGGTCTTTCAAACGCAATTTTTTTTTAAAAATACACTAATGAAATTTTTTTTAAAAAGCAGTAAAGTTAGCCCATTTTTTTTGGTCAAAAAGTTTTGATTACCTGTTTTTGTGTATTTAATATTTAAGATATAGTTATTTTTTTTTATCTAAATTCTACATACAAGTGAAATGATTGGAGGTTTGTTTTGTTTAATAAATGTTTAAATATAAAAAATTTTCTGTATCACTTATTACTTAAGGCTGCTTTCACACTGGAGCGGGCATGCGTTAACGGTAAAACGCTGTTAATTTTAGCGGCGCTTTACCGTCATTTTAGCGGCGCTGTTCGGCTGCTAGCGGGGCACTTATAACCCAGCTAGCGGCCGAGGAAGGGGTTAAATGCGCCCCTGAAGCGCCGCTGCCGAAACGCTTTGCAGGCACTTTGGCAGCGGTGCGCATTATCACACTGAGACTGCAGGGGAGCCCAAAAGCACCTGAAAAACGCCCCAGTGTGAAAGGGGTCTAACTGTTAGATTTTATGAGATGAAGGGAAAAAAAAAAAAATCGGCCTAATATATCGGCCCAAAAAAATCGGCATCATATATCGGCCACCGGCCACCGCGATTTCTAAATATCGGCATCGGCCAGAGAAAAACCCATATCGGTCGACCTCTACTTACAAAGTGGGACTGTTGGTCCTGCGTTGTGTGTAATGACATCAGAATACCTACAACAAGCTTTTAACCTGCATAGTGTGGGGGTCCTGTGTGGGTAAATTATACCTCAGGCTGAAGTGGGGCTTTAATAAACTGGAGACCTGAATGGTGAGGTGAGGAGGATTCTGGGAATATCATTTGATTTTACTATTTGTGTTCAGATCTAGAGTTTTCCTCCTGTGAAGTCTGGAGATCATATGACCATCACATTGCCTCCACCTCCCTCCCTGAGAGAATAGAGAAATACAAAGAAGATTCTAGAAGTCACCAGAGAGATGATGGAGGAGAGGTGAGCGGTGCTGGGAATTCTGGGACATTATCCAGTAACAGACAAGGGATGTGTCTGGATGGTGACTATATCATTGTGTGTGTCAGGTTCCTATAAGGTGTCAGGATGTCACTGTCTATTTCTCCATGGAGGAGTGGGAGTATTTAGAAGGACACAAGGATCTCTACAAGGACGTCATGATGGACAATCAGCCGCCCCTCACATCACCGGGTAAGAGGAGACTTTATTGTAAAGGAGAGAGCAGTACGGAGGGTCCACCTAGATCCCCCATCATCTGATAAACACATAGAAACAATGTATTCAGTCAGTGTGTGTGTTTCCTACAGATGGATCCAGTAATGGGAACCCACCAGAGAGATGTCCCCGTCCTCTGTATTCCCGGGATTCCACACAGGAAGGTCACACCATCCCTCACCATCATCAGGTAGATGAGGAACAATCACTGATAGTATCATTAGGATCTGTACATTATCTGCATTGTTACCATTGATGTCATTTTTATTCTATATTCAGAGTGGAAACCTGAGAGATTCTAAAGTTGAAGTTAAAGAAGAGATAAAAGAGGAGGATGATGAGGATGGGGTGATGGAGGAGTCAGAGTTTCTAAAAGAACACAAAGATCTGTACCAGGACACCATGGTGGAGTCATCCAGCTACAGAAACCCACCACAGAGATGTCCCCGTCCTCTGTATTCCCGGGATTCCACACAGGAAGATCACACCATCCCTCACCATCATCAGGTAGATATGAAAAACATTTTTTCGATCCGGATGGCCACGCTCCAACAAAAATTTATTTATTGGTTAAAAATCCATACAGCAAAAGATGGAATCAATCGCTAACATGTTTCACCCCATAACTACTGGTGCTTACTCATAGCTGACTCTTTAGACAAATAACAATGATTTATATACACATGCCAATACAAGTTAACAAAGCGGAAGAAATGGACTTAATTAAATAATTGAAAAATTGGTAAATTAGCAGATTCTTATTACACATGGCAACTTGATTCTGGTTGACACCACATTAAATTTACTGGGACCCATGTCCCACACGGTGTTATTGTTTTGATATAATACAGACAATAAAGCCCAGATCGCTACTGAAATATGTACATTTCATGATGTATGTAACAGCTAATGATATATGTCTAAACCTCTAAAAACATAGATGGGAAGTAAAAACATCAAAAAGCAAAAAAATGAAAAAAATCAGGTAGATGACTGACAATTATTAATAGTTCTGATTTATACACAGCATGATTGTTACATTGAATGTTTTATTATATATTTAGAGTGGAAACCTCTGGGATTATAATATTGTTGTTAAAGAGGAGGATGAGGAGTATGGAGTGATGGAGGAGTTTTCAGAAGGACACAAGGATATGATGGAGCCACCAAATACCAGGAACCCACCAGAGAGATGTCCCCGTCCTCTGTATTCCCGGGATTCCACACAGGAAGATCCCACCATCCCTCACTGTTACAAGGTTGGTGGGACAGAGGTTATCAAACACACTTATAGAGACAATGTGTGGATTTTCTATGTGATGTCACAATAATAAAGCTTATATCTTACAGATGATATTCTCTCTCATTTTCTTGATTTAGAGTGGAGATCCAATCGATAAAGAATTTGAGGTTAAAGCAGAAGAAGAAGAGAGGTATGTGAGTTATGATCAGCAGTCTATGGAGGAGGATGGAATAACGGGGACATTTATAGAGGAGGACACTCCTACAGAGATCAGCACAGGTGGGTCATTAACACTAAATACATTCCTCCACCCATACTGCTCACTGATTGGTCCAGAGTAGGGCAGGGACTGGTTGATATCAGCCTGTAATCCCCTGATCACTTTCCTGAGCTGTGTTCCCCATCCTGTATTCCTGGATTTCTCTCGGATAATCTTCCTTCTCTGTGCTGCAGACACAATTTATGTATCTAGACTGGATTTATGGAGATTCCGGGGTTCAGCTGGCAGCAAAATGTTCATTTTCACCATAGGCGTTACTAGACCTAGGTACATTGGGCATGTACTTTGGATTTCCTTCCCTATGCCCGGGTCTGTTAAGATCTCTGACAGAACAATTCTCCCAGGATTACTTGCTCTGTTTGCTGGCTGTGCCGGGTGGAGGGATATGTCTGTATAGTCTCAGACCCAAGTCACTGAGTGCAGTCTCAGGAGATGGGAGGCAGCGGTGTGGGATCTCTGCAACTTGTCTCATGTAAACATTTAAGCTTCCACTGATCACTGAACACCAATATTATGAGTCCAGACCCTTACACCAGAGCAAATGCGCCGGGCGAGGAGGCGTGACTGTGTGACGTGAGCGGTGCTGGGTGAGGAGGTGGGGCTGTATGTGACGTGAACGGCGCTGGGAACCCAGCAATTCAAATGAAAGCTGTTACAGTGGGCAATCCCGGGTCTCTGATGATCGGCCAGCTCGACTCTTCTCCTCTTTTACCCTGGCTGGGACAACGGCTCCCGTTCAACCCCCATCTGCCGGCGATGCTCGCCCCTCTCCTCCGAGGCAGTCCACTCTCACCAGCCATCATTTTCCACTCGCAAAATGCGAGTAGGTGCATGCAAAATTTGAAGGCTACCTTACACTATATAATTTATATTGTACATTCAGGGCTGTCCTAATGCATGGGCATCCCTGGGCACTACCCAGGGGCCCCAGGTAAATGGGGGCCCCATGATAATCTTGCGTTATATCATAATTGCCAACTGTTTCGGATTTGCCAAGACAGTCACTCTTTTTACTAAGATGTCCCGGGATGGCTGTGTCCCGGACAGTGTCCCAGAACCTGTACTGTGCCCTTCTGCCTTCCCATACTGTGTTCTTTGTGTTGATTAGTCTTTAATTTATGGCATTTTTTTAAATGTTTTAAATCAATTTTATTGAAAGTAGTAATAGATATATGCTTAATTCTAATAACTATTTATACTTAGTGTTGGTGTGTAAGTTGGGGCAAGCTGGTAGGGAGCCCCAGTGCATTAAGACGGCCCTGTGTACATTACATGCTTCTGACCCCTGCACTGTATACTCTGTTATACAAAGGAAAAGGTTAGGGACTTTAAAAGAGGTGTAGGACGTGTAAGTCCAATGGCTCCATCCCTGATATGCGAGACAAAAAAAGAGGGGGTTTGGGACTTTAAATGAAGCATGTACCTGGATGCAAAAACGCACTGTGGGTCTGTAAAGTGTTTTAACCACCTCAATACAGTGCACTTACACCCCCCTCCTGCCCAGACCAATTTTCAGCTTTCAGCACTCTCACACTTTGAATGACAATTACTCAGTCATGCAACACTGTACCCATATGAAACTTGTGTTCTTTTTTTCACACAAATAGAGCTTCCTTTTGGTGGTATTTAATCACTAGTGTTTTTTTTAATTTTATGTGCTATAAAAAAAAGACTGTAAATTTTGTGAAAAAAATGCCCTTTTCTTTGTTTCTGACATAAAATTTTGCTAATTAGTAATTTTTCTTCATAAATTTTGGCCAAAATTTATACTGCTACATATCTTTGGTAAAAATAACCCAAATTAGTGTATATTATTTGGTCTTTGTGAAAGTTATACAGTCTACAAACTATGGTGCCAATCACTGAAAAATGAAAAAGATATTTCCAACACATAGTATGTATATAGCAAAAATGACACCTCAAAATACATTCTGCTACTCTTCCCGAGTATGGCGATACCACATGTATGAGACTTTTACACAGCCTGGCCACATACAGAGGCCCAACATTGAAGTAGTACCTTCAGGCGTTCTAGGAGCATAATTGACACATCTCATTTCATTCCTACCTATCACACTTTTGAAGGTCTTTGAGCACCAGGACAGTGGAATTACCCACAAAATGACCCCATTTTGGAAAGCAAACACCCCCATTGTATATTCTATGGGGCATGGGCTACAAATAGGTACTCGGGTACTCTGATGGGCTCGAGCCAGGTACTCAGGTAACTTGATGAGCTGCAGACAGGTACTCGGGTACTCTGATGGGCTGGTGACAGGTACTCGGGTACTCTGATGGGCTGGTGACAGGTACTCGGTTACTCTGATGGGCTGGTGATAGGTACTCGGTTACTTTGATGGGCTGGTGACAGGTACTCGGTTACTCTGATGGGCTGGTGACAGGTACTCGGTTACTCTGATGGGCTGGTGACAGGAACTCGGTTACTCTGATGGGCTGGTGATAGGTACTCGGTTACTCTGATGGGCTGGTGATAGGTACTCGGGTACTCTGATGGGCTACAGATAGGTACTCATATGGACTGTGACAGGTACTCAGGTACTCATATGGACTGTGACAGGTACTCAGGTACTCATATGGACTGCGACAGGTACTCTGATGAACTGTGACAGGTACTCGGGTACTCTGATGAACTGTGACAGTACTCGGGTACTCTGATGGACTGTAACAGGTACTCAGATGGACTGTGACAGGTACTCGGGTACTCAAATGGACTGTGACAGATACTCGGGTACTCAGATGGACTGTGACAGGTACTCGAGTACTCGGATGAACTGTGACAGGTACTTTGATGGGTGGTGACAGGTCCTCTTTATTGGGGGGCAATCAGTGTGATTGGTGTACACTGTAAGCGGTAACGAGATGTCACAGCAATCTCCTTCTCATACACGATCGGTTTGTGAGGAGGAGAACCCGGTAACATCTCGTTACCGCGGTTTGTTGACATTTAGTGATCAGCTGTGAAAGGATCACAGCCGATAACGTGGTAAACAGCCTGCGGCCAATGGCTGTTTACCAGCGTTGGTGACGAGCAGTGTTCCTGGGACATGCGCCGTGCAAAGTGGGTCGGTACCACCTGTGATCGGCCGTGACTTTATCACGGCGATCACATGGTAAATAGCCATTCCCAATGGCTGTTCACCCCCCTCGATGGCGAGCGGTGTCTCCGTGACACGCCACCACCGAAGGAACAGGGATGCATGCACACGATTGTGCGCATTCCCTGTTTAAATGGAGGGCCGTCATATGACGCCCTCCCAGAACGAGAGCCGTGCCGCCTGGCCGTCATATGACGGCCGGCGCGCAGCAAGCGGTTAATAACATATACTAATACAGATAAAATATGACCACAATGCAGGTAAAATAAGTATAGCTGTAACATAAAATACAATATGTACACATAGTAACATAACATGGAGGTGCAAATGGTATCATGCCCACTATCAACATTCATGTTGTGATATATCATGTGCAAAACATAATCGGCAAAATGTAGCATGGTCAGACATGGTTGGTAAAAAATATAAATATAATTGTATATGATGATGTCGCTTTGGCATCAGAGAAAGCTTGACGTGTTTCGTGGAAATGTCCACTTATCAGGAGCGTATGTGACAGGAATATCTATGGAGTATATATAGATATAATGAACATCAGTCTGACTAAGAAAAGAAGAAGTATAAAGAAGGCAGGTAAAATGAGTAAACCTCATCTACCCATACTCACAAAAATGGACAGTGGGTGTGGCATGTGGTGGCAGGCACAAGGTGGGATGAGAACATCACATCTCATGGGAGCTGAGGCGGAAATATACGAAGGCTTGGCATCAGGTAAGGTGTGTCAGGGAATGTATTCACCTCGTGAAGAGAAGTGATGGAGTATAACTCATCAGCAAGGACCTATGATAAATAATATATGGGTGTAAACAGTGTTGAACCCAGTATAGGGCCAGTATTTTCCTGTCGCATATGCTCCTGATGAGTGGACATATCCAGGAAACACGTCAAGCTTTCTCTGATGCCACAGCTACATCATCATATACAATTATATTTATATTTTTTACCAACCATGTCTGACCATGCTACATTTTGCCAATTATGTTTTTTGCTATATCATGTTCAACATGGATGTTGATAGTGGGCATGATACCATTTGCACCTCCATGTTATGTTACTATGTGTACATATTGTATTTTATGTTACGGCTATACTTATTTTACCTGCATTGTGGTCTTATTTCATCTGTATTAGTATATGTTATTAAAAACACTTTACAGACCCACGGTGCATTTTTGCGTCCAGGTACATGCTTCATTTAAAGTCCCAAACCACCTCTTTTTTTTGTCCTATATACTCTATGTTGTATTTACATTATTCTGATACTATAAAATCCTAACTGTTGTATCCTCTATAATAAGTTGTACATTACATAGGCCTGAATTCTTTTCCCACATTTTCTACCAGCTGGACATTTAATATCTGATGATTTGATTGGAGCACAGACTTTTACATGTTGATAATAATGTGATAACATCCTCAAACTTTGGAACCTTAAACAGAAAGTGATAATGAGGGAGGAGTCAATAACCCAATGATGGTGGTCTTGAGGATCAGTCCAGTCTTCATCTTGGTTGTTCTCTCCCCATCCTCACTCTCTGACCTCTGGTGGGTCTCAGCCCCGCTGTTATTCATGACTAAATCATGGACTAAATAAGGAAGTGCAGGACTTCTTGTGTTGGAAAGATGGCAATGAGTGATAGAGGGGGTGGGGACACTCGTCCTATAATCCCCTCATCACTGTCACTCCTATAAAAGACAGTTCTCGTTGTTTCCTCACTCTCTGACTAAGGTCCATGAATAAATAAATGAACTGGTAGGAGATCAGAGGACCCATTTACTAGTTACCTTGAGGGTGGAATTGTAAGATCCTCAGAGACAAAGCTGCCTGATGTGGGCGGAGTCCTGGTTTAGGGGAACCAATCTGCTCATGTCTAGTAATAATCTTTTAATCTCTATTTTAGTAGATGGACGGGAGATGAGGAAAACCTCAGAGGATTGTCTCACTTTGTCTCCAGACTGTAAAGTAGAAGATGAGGACATCACACAGTATAGTCCAGGAGAAAACCCGGCTACCTCAAATGTCCATCCGGCACCACACAGTGTAGATGGACCATCGTATTCCTCTTATCCTGAGGAACCTCAGACTGTGAGGGACGGTGCCGTCCTTCCAACAGATAAGAGGCCTTCCTGTACAGAGTGCGGGAAGTGTTTCCGTTGTAAATCTGATCTTAATGTGCATAGAAGATCTCACACGGGGGAGAAGCCGTATTCCTGTCCTGAGTGCGGGAAATGTTTTTCACAGAAGTGCAATCTTTACACACATCAGAGATCTCACACGGGGGAGAAGCTGTATTCCTGTCCTGAGTGCGGGAAATGTTTTTCACAGAAGTCCAGTCTTAACACACATCAGAGGTCTCACACGGGGGTGATGTATTCCTGTCCTATGTGTGGGAAATGTTTTTCACAGAAGTCCAATCTTTACACACATCAGAGATCTCACACCGGGGAGAAGATGTATTCCTGTCCTGAGTGTGGGAAATGTTTTTCACAGAAGTCCAATCTTTACACACATCAGAGATCTCACACCGGGGAGAAGCCATATTCCTGTCCTGAGTGCGGAAAATGTTTTTCACAGAAGTACGACCTTCACATACATCAGAGATCTCACACGGGGGAGAAGCTGTATTCATGTCCCGAGTGCGGGAAATGTTTTTCACAGAAGTCCAATCTTCTCAGACATCAGAGATCTCACACAGGGGAGAAACCGTATTCCTGTTCTGAGTGCGGGAAATGTTTTTCACAAAAGTCCAATCTTTACACACATCAGAGATCTCACACAGGGGAGAAGCCGTATTCCTGCCCTGATTGCGGGAAATGTTGTTCACAGAAGTTCAATCTTATCAAACATCAGAGATCTCACACGAGGGAGAAGCCACTTTCCTGTCCTGAGTGATGGAATTGTTCCTCACTGAAGTCCTGTCTTCCTGTTCATCAGGGATCCCACACAACCCTCGAGGTGTATTAGTGTCTTAAGGGTGGGAAATGTCTTCTATATGAATGTTGCTGGACATCACAGCTCTCATGTGGGGAAGAAGCACACCCTGATATACACCTCAGATATACTCCATGGCTGATCTTCATCATGTAAGAAACAGTTCCAGGGATGTGGACATTTTTTTTAAATTCGACTTGTCCAAGGGTCTAAATCGGGGTCCCAATCTCCTTGTCCCTTATGACAATCTCCTTGTTCCTCATCTACCAAAGAGCTCAGCAGAGGTGTGGGAGTTCCTTGAAAACTACAAGCCGACATCGGCAAAGGACAGAACTCTGTGAATGAATGGCACGGCCGCGCTCTTTTCATAAAGTGACAGCCGGTACGGGGAACTTCTCCCCACACTGCTGTCACACAGAGGGCTCGGATCGCTGAGCCGCTGCAGGAACATCGAACATGTTCCCGAAGGTGAACGCTTCCTTTAACCCTTTTACTGCCTCAGATGGTTTTGCATTTATTGTGCCTACATGTTTAACCATTTCAATACTGGACAAATCCCCCCCCCACTTCCTGCCCATGCCAATTTTCAGCTGTCAGCGCTCTCACATTTTGAATGACAATTGTGCGGTCGTGTAACACTGTATCCAAATTACATTTTTATCTTTTTTCCCACAAATAGAGCTTTCTTTTGGTGGTATTTGATCACCACTGGGGATTTTATTTTATGTGCTACAAATAAAAAAAGACAGAAAATTTTGAAAAAAAAAAAAAAGTTGTTCTATGTTTTTGTTATAAAATGTTGTAAATAAGTAAATTTTCTCCTGAGCCGACAATGATGGGAACTGATGAGGAGGCACTAATATGCAGCACTGATAGATGGCACTGATGTGCATCCCTGATGGGCACTGATGTGCATCGCTGATGGGCACTGATTGGCATCACAGACGGGCACTGCTGGGCATCACTGGTGGGGTACTGGTGATCATCGCTGATGGGTCCGCATTGATAATCAGTGCTGAATATCAGTGCAGACCCCCCTGTCAGGGGAGCCGCTGATTGGCTTTTCTCTACTCGTGCCTTGTCAGCATGAATAAAGGAAAGCCGATAAGCGACACTTTCTGGTTACGATGTGATTAGCTTTGATTGGACACAGCTGATCACATGGTAAAGAGCCAACCTCATTGGCTCTTTACCGAGATTGGAGATGCGGTGTGTCAGAGCGACTCGCCATGCGCCTCAGCGGCTTATTATTTGTCATATGACGTCCAGTCAGGATAATGGAACCCCCGCCTGGCTGTCATTCTGCTATTGGCCGGATGGGAAGGAGTTAAAAAAACATTTTAGGCCTGAATATTTTATAAAAAAAAAACAAAAATTATATATTTTTCTGAAAGCAGACACCCTAGAGAATAAAATAGCAGTAGTTCCAATTTTTTTATGTAACACAATATTATCGCAAAAGTCTATGAAACGCAAAATTTCATTAAAAAAACACTCTAATGTTCATTTTAGGAGGCACAAAAACACAATTAATTACCCAATTTTTGGTAAAATACAGGTGATACTCGAAAAATTATAATATCATGTAAAAGTTCATTTATTTCACTAATGTAACTTAAAAGGTGAAACTAATATATGAGATAGACTCATTACATGCAAAGCAAGATAGTTCAAGCCGTGATTTGTCATAATTGTGATGATTATGGCTTACAGCTCATAAAAACCCCAAATCCACAATCTCAGAAAATTAGAATATTACATGCAATCAATAAAACAAGGATTGTACATAGAACAATATCGGACCTCTGACAAGTATAAGCATGCATATGTACTCAGTACTTGGTTTGGGCCCCTTTTGCAGCAATTACTGCTTCAATGCGGCGTGGCATGGAAGCTATCAGCCTGTGGCACTGCTGAGGTGTTATGGAAGACCAGGATGCTTCAATATCGGCCTTCAGCTCTTCTGCATTGTTCGGTCGCATGTCTCTCATCTTTCTCTTGGCAATGCCCCATAGATTCTCTATGGGGTTCAGGACGGTCAGGCGAGTTTGCTGGCCAATCAAACACAGTAATCCCACGGTCATTGAACCAGGTTTTTGTGCTTTTGGCAGTGAGGGCAGGTGCCAAGTTCTGCTGCATAGAGCTCATCTGTGGAAAGAAGCATGAAGTGCTCCAAAATCTCCTTGTAGACAGCTGCGTTGACCCTGAACTTAATGAATCACAGTGGACCAACACCAGCAGATGACATGGCTCCCCAAATCAACACAGACTATGGAAACTTCACACTGGACTTCAAGCATCTTGCAGTGTGTACCTCTCCATTTTTCCTCCATACTCTGGCTCCTTGGTTTCCAAATGAGATGCAAAATTTGCTCTCATCAGAAAAGAGGACTTTGGACCACTGAGCAACAGACCAGTTCTGTTTTTCTTTAGCCCAGGTAAGACGCTTCTGACGTTTGTTGTTCAGGAGTGACTTGACAAGAGGAATACGACATTTGAAGCCCATGTCAAGGTTCCGTCTGTGTGTGTCAGGGGATGGGGGCACTTTACCGGGGGGGGGGGGGGGGTGTGGAAACATTCACTCAGCCACCAAAATGCTTCAATCCTACAAGTAAACCTGCTCCTTGCTTGCCCACAGCAGTACTAAATGTTAAAAAAAAAACTACCTGTCCGGCACTCAGAACTGCATGTCCCGGGTGTCGGGCGATAGGAATTGTTCATCCCTGAGTTCATAAGGAGATCAGAGATCACTAAAGACATGGATGAAGTGTTGTACCGTGTTGGCCATTGATAGCAGGAGAAAAATAAAAATGGAGTCATTACCTTTCATTGGCTGAGTACATTTTGTGGTGTAACCTTTCACAAACACTTAGAGGTCTATTAAAAAAAAAATTAGTTGAACGAATGTGACCGGCATTCACCCAGCTATGATGAATATTGGATGTACTTTATTTCATACACTGATTTCCTTGGCTCCATCTAGTGGTCATAATGCAGTATTGCGCTATTTTTACTAATGGGGGTATGTCAAGAAAAATACCCCATTATGGTCACTAGATGGAGCTAGCAATCATAGGAAATCACTTTGCTACATTATGCTCAGAATTTGTAATGGCTGGATGAATGATTGTCACATTCATCCCATGAATTTTCTATAAGTAGACCCCTTAGTTTCCTTCATCATACAGATAACTGAGATCATACTCATAGACTTAAAATTGCCAAAACAGCGCATAGATCCCCTAAAGTTCTTCTATGTAGTTGGGGGGATCTTTTGAAGCGTCTGTGTGCTGTATATAAAAATAAAGAAGCCAGCAATGGAATGTCATTTTCTAGCAATTTAAACTGATTAATTTTTCTTTGTAAATGTCACTTTTTCTGTAGCCCATCCTACAGCAAGAATGAAAAAATGTATAGAGCCCCCCAAATATATACCAGACACTCTGAGTATAAGATGGATATTAAGGGGGGTACCTCACACAAAACAAAGTGTGTGCCCCCCAAGAGAATCCATACCAAACCCTTAATCCAAACATGCAGCCTGGCTGACCAAGAAAGGGGGAGGGGCAAGAATGCGGCTCCACCCCTTCTCCTGAGCCATACCAAGCCATGTGCCCTCAACATGGGGGTGCCTTGTCAGGGAGAACCCCCTGTGGCAAAGCACCTTGTCCCCATGTTGATGAGGACAAGGGCCTCATCCCCACAACCCTGGCCTGGTGATTTTGGGGGTCTGGGGGGCATATCAGAATCTGGAATGGCCCATATACCGCCCCCTGCATGAATGAGTTTGGGGTACATAGGAGTACATAGCACCTCTACTCATTCACAAAAAAGAAATAAAGCAATAAAGACCCTCAATGTCTTTTTTTTAATAAAATCCCCCCAAAACTCTCTCATTGTATATCCATCATCAATCCCGATGCCAACCCCCCACTGACTCCCAAATAACCCTCAATGACCCGCCACACAGGAGCGATCTCTCATGGTAACACTTGCTGACTGATATCCTGAGCTGTCATCAACTATATAAATGAAGGTGCAGGGATAGTGGTGACATAATTGCCCAGATATGGTCATATTACGACAATGATGTCATGATCTATGCCCCACCCATTTGCCCATATGGCCATGTAAGTGAATGGGCGGGGTGAAGTCAGCGGTTGCTAAGGACGCAGCTGTTGCCGGCAGCCGCTGCTTTCCTAGAAACCAGTGACAGCCAGAAGCCGTCACATTCGTCTGCACCAAATGCCGTAAACGTTTGATGTTCAGAAGAATGTGGGAGGAGCCAGTGTTCATCCAATCTTCTGTTCAGACATGGAGCTCCTACCTAATGCAGATTATTGTCAGTGTGTGGAAGTGATTGGGAGACAAGAATCTGTATGTGTGTGTGTATCACTGCCCGACACATCCATGGTTGGTGTCAATGAGATAGAAAAAAAAAGTCTCATCATTGTTGTCAGTGAGATAAAATAGGTCCTATCATTGGTGTCTGTGAGATAAAAGCCAATATTTGGCTTCAGTAAGATAAAATAGGCCCCGTGATTGGTTTCAGTGAGATAAAATAATCTCCATCATTGGTGTCAGTAGGAAAATAAAACCCATTTTTGGTGTCAATGAGTTAAAATCAGCCCATCTTTGGTGTCAGTGAGATAAAATAAGCTCCATAGTTGGTGTCACTGAAATAAAATTAGCACCACTGTTGATGTAAGTGTGATAAAATAAGAACCATAGTTGGTGTCAGTGAAATAAAATAAGTTCTATCGTTGGTGCCAATGGAATAAAATAAGTCCATCCAATAAGTGATGGTGTCACTGAAATAAACTAAATGAAATAGAATAAGTACCATTATTGGTGACACTAAGGTACAATAAGCCCCTTTGTTGGTATCAGTGAGAATAAAGTGTAACCCCAGCCTAGCATTGGTGGTCAGTGGTGGTACTTACCTGATCACACATCTCCCGCTGCCTCTCTGCTGATGTTCTACTATCACTGTCAGAAAGGAGATCACTTCTCTCCACAGTCTACTATAATTGCAGTGCCTGGTGATGGGACCCACAGAGTGTTCTAGCCATCATCCCCTCACTGACACTCTCCACTCTGAGTCCTGGAACCTGTAAGATGAGGACATGTTGGGACAATAGACTAAATCCCACGACTGTCCTTTATCATCCAGGAACACTTGGCAACAATGGCAAGGCCGTGTTCACAATATGTGATGTTTCTCAGGGCTGCAGTTCCTCTGAGCTCCACAAGGTTGTGATCTCACTTCTACCCAGACAGGAAGTCTCTATGGAATAAAGACAGGATGTGATGTCATGCACCGACAGGAAGTGATGTCAGGTACAGACAGGAAGTGATGTCAGGTATAGACAGGAAGTGATGTGAAGCACATGCTAGGAGGCTCCTGTTAAAGCGGGAGTCCCGCGAAAAAAAATTTTTTAGATGTCAGCAGCTGCAAATACTGCAGCTGCTGACTTTTAAAATAAGGTCACTTAACTGTCCCGGGGTCCAGTGATGTCGGCACCCGAGACCGAACCGTCCCTCGATCCTCGGGTGCTGCTGCCGCCATTCTCAGTGAGGGAATCAGGAAGTGAAGCATTGCGGCTTCACTTCTCGATTCCCTACTGCGCATGCGCGAGTCACGCTGCGCTTTCTCAATGTCCCCGCTATCTCCTGGGACCTGTGTCTTTCCCAGGAGACAGCGGGGGAGTGCGGGAGGGGGCGTGACTCCCATGGGAGTCTATTCCCGGAAGTGGGTGCAGATACCTGTCTTAGACAGGTGTCTGCACCCCCCTCCCCCCTGAAAGGTGCCAACTGTGACACTGGAGGGGGGGAGGAATCCGATGAGCGGAAGTTCCACTTTTGGGTGGAACTCCGCTTTAAGGTTCTTCCAAAAAAGTTTGGTACTTTAAATAAGTGACACTTCTACGCTTGCACTTCAGATATTTGCACAAAGCGACAGCAAACTACTTTACAAATCACCAGACTGCAGGTGAACTTATTTCCAAAACATCTCTCCTTCCTCTTTGAAACATGTGGTCTTTACCTCCCCTTTTCACAGTTGCAGCCTCTCTCCTTAAATCTCTTTTTCCTTCACCCCTCTTCTCCACCCCACAATCTGTATCTATCACCCTAACTTCTGCCCTCTCCTTATTACTGCACTCATCACCTCCTCTTAATTCTAATCCCACATGCTAATAAACCCCCAGGATGCTGAGGCATGTACCCTCATATAAAATGTACTCTATTACCTCCCTCGCTCTTCTGCTTCTCCTAACCTCTGGAGATATATCCCCAAACCCTGGGCCTCCCTTATTTAACTGTACCCAATGCACCCATCACCATTACCCCACATCCTCTGGAAAGAGTCACAATTATTATACGAGATTTATTATTATACGAGATTTATATAGCGCCAACAGTTTACTCAGCGCTTTACAATGTATAAGGGGGACAACACAATTACAGTACAATACAAAAGGTACAGGAGGGCCCTGCTCGTAGAGCTTACATTCTAAAAGGGAGGGGGTGGTGGTACAAAAGGTAATAGCTGCAAAGAATGATTTGATGGGGGTGGCTCAGGGACAGTTATGTGGGTGTGGGATAGGCTTCCCTGAATAAATGAGTTTTCAAGGATCTCCTAAAGGTGGACAGGGTAGGGGCTGATCGGACATACTGGGGCAGGGAATTCCAGAGGATGGGAGAGGCTCTGGAGAAGTCCTGAAGGCGAGCATGGGAGGAGGTAACAAGGGAGCTAGAGAGCAGGAGGTCCTGGGAGGAGCGGAGGGGGCGATTTGGGCGATACCTGCAGATGAGGTTGGTGATGTAGATGGGGGCGATGTTGTGAATGGCCTTGTATGTTATGGTTAGCATTTTGAATTTTACACGGTGGGGTAGGGGAAGCCAGTGAAGGGATTGGCAGAGAGGAGCAGCAGTCACGGATCGATTAGTGAGGTGTATTAGTCTAGCAGCAGCATTCATAATAGACTGAAGGGGGGATAGCCTGCTTAAGGGTAGGCCATTAAGGAGAGAGTTGCAATAGTCGAGGCGGGAAATAATCAAAGAGTGAATAAGTTGTTTTGTAGTGTCATTAGTCAGAAAGGGTCGAATTTTGGAGATGTTGCGGAGGTTAAGGCGGCAGGATTTAGCCAGTGATTGGATATGGGGGCTGAAGGAGAGGTCAGAGTCAAGGATTACACCCAGGACTCTGGCATGTGTGGAGGGACCAATGGTTGTGTTGTTGATATTAATGGTGAAGTCACAGGAGGGGGACCGTGAAGGAGGAAATATAACAAGCTCAGTTTTAGAAAGATTAAGTTTGAGGAAGTGGTGTGACATCCATACCGATATGTCATTCAGCAAGTTTGAGATCCGTGAGGAGATAGTGGGGGTGAGTTGGGGAGTGGAGAGATAGATCTGTGTGTCATCGGCATAGAGATGGTATTGGAAGCCATGGGAGGTGATCAACTGGCCCAGGGAAGAGGTATAGAGTGAGAAAAGGAGAGGCCCAAGGACAGAGCCTTGGGGTACCCCAACAGAAAGAGGAAGGGGAGCGGAGGAGGTGGAGTTGTAAGTGACGCTGAAAGTGCGCTGAGATAGGTAGGAGGAGAACCAGGATAATGCAGAATCACGGAGGCCAAGGGAGTGTAATTTGCTGAGGAGCAGCAGGTGGTCAACTGTGTCAAAGGCAGCAGAGAGGTCTAAAAGTATGAGTATGGAGTAGTGGCCATTGGTTTTGGCAGTTATTAGGTCATTGGTGATTTTTAGTAGGGCAGTTTCAGTTGAATGTTGTAGGCGGAAGCCAGACTGTAGGGGGTCGAGAAGGTTGTTGTCCGTGAGGTAGCGACTCATTTGGTCATGAACAAGGCGTTCGATGAGCTTGGAGGCAAACGGGAGAAGGGAGATAGGTCTTAAGTTATTCAAACAGGTGGGGTCTAGTGAGGGTTTTTTGAGTATGGGGGTAACCAGTGCATGTTTGAACGGGGAAGGAAAGGTGCCGGAGGAGAGGGAGAGGTTGAAGATGTGGGTTAGGGAGTTGAGGATAGAGTGGGAAGGTGGTCGCAGCAATTGAGAGGGGACAGGGTCCAGGGGACATGTAGTGAGGTGTGCCATGGAGAGGAGTTTATCAACTTCTTCTGTGGTAACTGGGCAAAAGGAGGAGAGTATTGAGTGTGGTGTTGGACCTGATATGTTGGGTAGGGGAGGAATTTTAATGCTGGATATCTCCTTGCGAATAGTGTTGATTTTGCTATTGAAGTGGTTGGCAATATGTTGAGCGGTAAGCAAGTTGGTGGGAGGGGGCAGTGGGGGGTGAAGTAAGGAATTAAGGGTAGAAAAGAGTTGACGAGGTTTGGATGAGAGGGTTTTGATGAGAGTGTTGTAATAGGTTTGTTTAGCAGTGTGGAGGCAGGAGTTGTATTTGAGAAGGACAGATTTGTAGAGGGTAAAGTCTTGCAGGGATTTAGATTTACGCCATGCTCGCTCAAGAGCGCGGCTGCGTCTCTTGAGACTTCTGGTGTCGTCTGTTTGCCAGGGTTGTGGCAGATGGGGCCTGGTTCTGCGTGTAGAAAGAGGAGCAAGTACGTCTAGGGAGGATGACAACGTGGTGTTGTAGATGGAAGTGGTTAGGTCTGGGCAGGACAGGGGTGCGATTTTGTCATAAAGACCATCAGTAGCAGAGTGAAGAAGGCAAGGTTTGAGGTTGCGAAGGTTCCTGCGGGTAGTGGTTTGTGGGTTGGCAGCATGGGATATAGGAGACAAGGAGAGTGTGAAACGGATAAGGTTGTGATCAGAGAGAGGAAAGGGTGCGTTGGAGAGATTGCAGGGAGTGCAGCGATGGGAGAATACAAGGTCAAGAGTGTTGCCGTTGGAGTGAGTGGTGGTTTGTGTCCATTGTGTTAGGTTAAAAGAGGAGGTTAAGTTGAGTAGTTTAGAAGTGGTAGCATTATTAACATTGATTGGAATGTTAAAGTCACCTAGGATGATGGCAGGCACTTCAGATGAGAGAAATCTGTGTAATTTAGTCTCCATTCCTCTTCTTTCCAAAATCAGCCTCCCCTGTGCCCTCTAGAATGCCCCCTCTGTCTGCAACAAACTCACCTCTGTTCACAACCTCCTTTAAATCTACGTGCTGTCACCAAAACCTGGCTTAATGAAATCCAACACTGCTTCTGCTGCTTCCCTCTGCCATGGTGGCCTTCTCTTGACTTACTCCTTTAGACCTAGTGGATGCAAGGGAGGTGAAGTAGGAATCTACCCATCCCCACAGAGCACCTTCCAGGTTCTCCACTCTCCTCCCTTTCTGTCCCTCTCATCATTTGAAGCTCACTGTATACTTCTATTCTCTCCAATTTTCTTAACCACTTCAGCCCCGGAAGGATTTACCCCCTTCCTGACCAGAGCACTTTTTACAATTTGGCACTGCGTCGCTTTAACTGCTAATTGCGCGGTCATGCAATGCTGTACCCAAACGAAATTTGCGTCCTTTTCTTCCCACAAATAGAACTTTCTTTTGATGGTATTTGATCACCTCTGCCGTTTTTATTTTTTGCGCTATAAACGGAAAAAAAACGAAAAATTTTTAAAAAAATGATATTTTCTACTTTTTGTTATAAAAAAATCCAATAAAGTCAATTTTAGTCATACATTTAGGCCAAAATGTATTCGGCCACATGTCTTTGGTAAAAAAAATGTCAATAAGTGTATATTTATTGGTTTGCACAAAAGTTATAGCGTCTACAAACTAGGGTACATTTTCTGGAATTTACACAGCTTTTAGTTTATGACTGCCTATGTCATTTCTTGAGGTGCTAAAATGGCAGGGCAGTACAAACCCCCCCCCCCCAAATGACCCCATTTTGGAAAGTAGACACCCCAAGGAAATTGCTGAGAGGCATGTTGAGCCCATTGAATATACATTTTTTTTGTCCCAAGTGATTGAATAATGACAAAAAAAAAAAAAATTACAAAAAGTTGTCACTAAATGATATATTGCTCACACAGGCCATGGGCATATGTGGAATTGCACCCCAAAATATATTCAACTGCTTCTCCTGAGTATGGGGATACCACATGTGTGGGACTTTTTGGGAGCCTAGCCGCGTACCGGGCCCCGAAAACCAATCACTGCCTTCAGGATTTCTAAGGGCGTAAATTTTTGATTTTACTCCTCACTACCTATCACAGTTTTGAAGGCCATAAAATGCCCAGGTGGCATAACCCCCCCCCCCAAATGACCCCATTTTGGAAAGTAGACACCCCAAGCTATTTGCTGAGAGGCATGTTGAGTCCATGGAATATTTTATATTTTGACACAAAATGCGGGAAAGTGACAATTTTTTTTTTTTTTTTACACAAAGTTGTCACTAAATGATATATTGCTCACACAGGCCATGGGCATATGTGGAATTGCACCCCAAAATACATTTAGCTGCTTCTCCTGAGTATGGGGATACCACATGTGTGGGACTTTTTAGGAGCCTAGCCGAAAACCAATCACAGCCTTCAGGATTTCTAAGGGTGTAAGTGGCAACAAAATAAATACATTTTAAAAGCCTTTAAAAGCCTTTACAAGTTACCACTTTAGATTTACAGAGAAGGTCTGCTGCTAAAATTAATTCTCTCGATCTGACCTTCGCGGTGATACCTCACATGCATGGTGCAATTGCTGTTTACATAAGACGCCAGACCGACGCTTGCATTTGCCTTAGCGCGAGAGCAGGGGGGGGGACAGGGGTGCTTTTTTTTTTTTTTTTTCTTTATTATTTTTTTGCTTTTTTTATCTTATTTTTAAACTGTTCCTTTAATTTTTTTTAAATCATTTTTATTGTTATCTCAGGGAATGTAAATATCCCCTATGATAGCAATAGGTAATGACAGGTACTCTTTTTTGAAATAATTGGGGTCTATTGGACCCTAGATTTCTCCTCTGCCCTCAATTTCCCAATGGCGCTGATTACATCCGGCAAAATCTAAGTCATAAAATGCTCGTAGCTTCCGGTTTCTTAGGCCATAGAGATGTTTGGAGCCACTCTGGTCTCTGATCAGCTCTATGGTCAGCTGGCTGAATCACCGGCTGCATTCTCAGGTTCCCTGTAGAGACAGGAGAGCCAGAGAAAAACATGGAAGACGGTGGGGGAGGGGAGCATTCCCTCCCACTGATTGTAAAAGCAGTCTAGAGGCTAATTAGCCGCTAGGATTGCTTTTACATGAAAGCTGACCGCTGGCTGAAAAGAATGATACCAAGATGATACCTAAACCTGCAGGCATCATTCTGGTATAACCACTCAAAGTCGTGAATGGCGTACCTGAAGACAAAAAAATGGTTAACAATAAAGCACAGTAAACGGTAAAGTATAAAAAATTGCATACCTGAAAAGCAAACATGATAAAACATAATAACAATAAAACATTGCAGAATAGAATACAGTAAAAAAGAGCAGAACAAAAGAGAGAGAATAGAGAGAGAGAGAACAATGAAACGACAACTATTTTTTTTTATTTTATATTTTTGTTTGTGTTTTTTTTTTTTTTTTTTTACACTTTTTTTGTAACTGTAACTTTTATAACTGTAACCGGTTCCAGGTTCGGGTCTCTCAAAATGCGATGGCATCTTGGGAGACCCTGTGAAAGTGCGCCTAGTCTGTGCAATGCTGTACCCTACGCTAATACTCAACTAGTGTATGGTAGCGTTCAAAACATTCACCAATGCAAAGACCAGGATTATCAGGACAGGAGGGACAATAATAGGGGGTGTCACGCCTATATCCGCGCTTGCTGCAGACACAACATCTTTTTTGGGGGGGGTTCGTTGGGTAGGGGTACTCGGGAGGACATAAAGAAAATGCCTCTCATGCAGCCGACTGCATTTGGTTGGGGATGTGAATGGGGGAAGTACGGGTGCTGCAGAAGTGGTGGGTTCCCAATTAGGATTGGCGAATGCAGCAGGAAGGGCATTATGGGCATGACGGGCCTGTGTTTGTCTTCTTCTTGGTAGTAGCGGGACACTACTTGTGCTTGCCACCTCACCAGCTTGAACTGCACTTATGGGACTCGCCACATCATCAAGTGTTACTGCAGTGCTGGTTTGACTACGACCGGGGTGTACTAGGCCACTGGTGCTTGCCAGTTCACCAAAACGCTACAAAAAAAACTGTTAGCGATCGCAGGGATCAGGCCTGACTCTGCGAACGCTGCAGTTATGCGTTTAGTGTTTTGTAAGTGACAGTGATCGATCGATACTGCACTTGGGTGGGCTGGGCCGGGCGGAGGGGCAAAACGCAGGTGCTAGCAGGTATCTGGGCTGATCTCGCTAACACTGCGTTTTTGGGAACCCTAAACTGCTGGGGACGCTAGTATAGATCTGATCAGATCAGATATTGATGCGTTCAGATACTATACCACTAAGGGAGGAGTATGCTGCGTGCGTGGGTGTTAGCGGTACTGGCGCTAATCTGACGCCGCCTGGGGCGACGCATATCACCGCCGGGCAATCAGGGGTCTAAACCTTTATTCGGTAATAAACGACGGGTGCCCTGACACTATAAAAAATAAACGAACTAACCAGCGTCACCCGTAACAGTTATACGGTGATCAGTGGTGAAAGGGTTAACTAGGGGGCAATCAAGGGGTTAAAACATTTATTAGATAGTATATGGGGGTCCCTGTCGCTATAAAACGCTGACGGCGAACCTAAATATTTACCTCCCTAACTAGCGTCACCAGTGACACAAATACAGCGATCAGAAAAATGATTGCTTAGCGACACTGGTGAGGGGGGGTGATCAAGGGGTTAAAACTTTATTAGGGGGCGTTAGGGGGGTATCCTAGACCTAAAGGGGGCTAACACTCACTGCCCTAACATACTAACTGTCACAAACTGACACCAATGCAGTAATCACCAATGCAAAGACCAGGATTATCAGGACAGGAGGGACAATAATAGCGGGTGTCACGCCTATATCCGCGCTTGCTGCAGACACAACATCTTTTTTGGGGGGGGTTCGTTGGGTAGGGGTACTCGGGAGGACATAAAGAAAATGCCTCTCATGCAGCCGACTGCATTTGGTTGGGGATGTGAATGGGGGAAGTACGGGTGCTGCAGAAGTGGTGGGTTCCAAATTAGGATTGGCGAATGCAGCAGGAAGGGCATTATGGGCATGACGGGCCTGTGTTTGTCTTCTTCTTGGTAGTAGCGGGACACTACTTGTGCTTGCCACCTCACCAGCTTGAACTGCACTTATGGGACTCGCCACATCATCAAGTGTTACTGCAGTGCTGGTTTGACTACGACCGGGGTGTACTAGGCCACTGGTGCTTGCCAGTTCACCAAAACGCTACAAAAAAAACTGTTAGCGATCGCAGGGATCAGGCCTGACTCTGCGAACGCTGCAGTTATGCGTTTAGTGTTTTGTAAGTGACAGTGATCGATCGATACTGCACTTGGGTGGGCTGGGCTGGGCGGAGGGGCAAAACGCAGGTGCTAGCAGGTATCTGGGCTGATCTCGCTAACACTGCGTTTTTGGGAACCCTAAACTGCTGGGGACGCTAGTATAGATCTGATCAGATCAGATATTGATGCGTTCAGATACTATACCACTAAGGGAGGAGTACGGTGCGTGCGTGGGTGTTAGCGGTACTGGCGCTAATCTGACGCCGCCTGGGGCGACGCATATCACCGCCGGGCAATCAGGGGTCTAAACCTTTATTCGGTAATAAACGACGGGTGCCCTGACACTATAAAAAATAAACGAACTAACCAGCGTCACCCGTAACAGTTATACGGTGATCAGTGGTGAAAGGGTTAACTAGGGGGCAATCAAGGGGTTAAAACATTTATTAGATAGTATATGGGGGTCCCTGTCGCTATAAAACGCTGACGGCGAACCTAAATATTTACCTCCCTAACTAGCGTCACCAGTGACACAAATACAGCGATCAGAAAAATGATTGCTTAGCGACACTGGTGAGGGGGGGTGATCAAGGGGTTAAAACTTTATTAGGGGGCGTTAGGGGGGTATCCTAGACCTAAAGGGGGCTAACACTCACTGCCCTAACATACTAACTGTCACAAACTGACACCAATGCAGTAATCAGAAAAAAAAACAAAAAAAAAACTGCTTGGTGTCAGTGTGACGGGGCGGGGGGAGGGGTGATTGGGGGGTGATCGGGGGGCGATCGGGGGTGTAATGTGTGCCTGGCATGTTCTTCTGTGTGTGTTTGTGTTTTACACTCACAGTGATGTCTTCTCTCCTCGGCGCCGGAACTGAAAATACCAAGCCGAGGAGAGATGACATCATTTCCTTTGCTGCTGTTTAGCATACAGCAGCAAAGAAAGATTCTCATTGGCTGGAAGCGATCGCGAGGGGGGGCCACGAACGGATGGTCTCCCCCTCACCTCTCATCGCTCCCAGTCACAAGCCGACCGCCTCAGGCACCGGGGGGGTGTCCGATCGGACCCCCCGCCCGCGGGAGGCAGATCACGTACAGGTACGTGATTCTGCCTGCCCGTGCCATTCTGCCGACGTATATCGGCGTGAGGCGGTCGGCAAGAGGTTAAAGTGGATATAAACCCCCTCAAAAAATGAATTAAGACTTGTACCTTGTACAGTATAGGAATTCATGTCATCTGTGCCCAGTCTTGCCACGAAGAGTTAATCCACATAGAGAAATAGGTGTCTGTTTCTCCCCCTTGCTGTGAGTGACAGGTGATTTCCTTACCTCATGCACCAGTGTGAGAGAGGCATTCTGTGTACTTTACATCCCCCCTCTTTTCTTCTCCAGCTCTCCCAGGATTGGCTGCTTCACACTTCAGCACGATTGGGCATGCTGAAGTCATGTGGTGACTTTCCCGGGTTTTGACTGGATGTTAGTGATCATGGGGCATAATCCACAAGACCAGCAGACCTCACTAACAATCATTTTCCTCTCTCTGATCACCACCTTATTAGATGCGCTCTCTCTCCCTGTTTTCCACCACCTTTCCCTCCAATCGCCTAACAGTCACCTGTAGAAATCTTGCCACTTCAACCCTTCTCTTCTCTATTCTGCTCCTGACCACCTCTATGACAAAATCTAACCCCTGTCAGCCAAGACTGGAAGTACTCTGTTGTTAGCTGGAATTACGAATTTTAAACTGTAAGTTACTGCTGTTTGTTTTAAATAAAATTTTTGTAAATACTGCACGATGGAGCCATCCCTTTGTATTGCATGTCCTCACCGCATTGGCTAAGCCTAAAAATCCGCCATTGTCGTGACGATCGTTGGAAGTCGATCGATTGCTGTGATCTGTTTACTCCATACTGAAGGCTTGACTTGACCCGTAGGGGTCTCCATTAGAGGTGAGAGGCTGGGGGAATCGTGTGACGCACCACGGATTGTGTTAATGATTGGAGGAAGTTTACACCGATCAAATATATTTTAGGCACATGCACTTTGTGTTTTTTGCATGAACTGTTATATAAAGATTTGCTCCCTCCGCACGGGAGTTTAACTGCACTTTTTGGACTATGCACTTTATTTCACCATATGCACTTTATGAGAATACTGGATGTGTATAGAATTTTTGCTTTTTTGTTCACATTAGTTCGATTACCTGCACTTTCTATGAATTATTTAATGTTTTAGTGGAGAGTTGTCACATTTATGTGCTTATACACTGGCCGAGGCATTTTTGTTAGCGGTTGGAATTTTTTCTGTTTAGATTTATTATTTTATATGTCACCTTAGTTAGTGCCACATACTTTATTTATTTCTACGCTGATGACACCCAAATCTATCTCTCTACCCCTCAGTTCACTCCATCAGTCTCCTCACGTATCACTAATTTATTGACAGACATCTCAGTCTGGATGTCACACCACTTCCTCAAACTCAATCTATCTAAAACCGAGCTCATAATATTTCCTCCTCCACGTACCCCTTCCCCTGACTTCTCTGTCAAGATCAATGGCACAACCATCAACCCGTCCCTGCATGCCAGGGTCCTAGGACTAATCCTGGACTCTGAACTCCCTTTTCAGCCCCACATCCAATGCCTGTCCAAAGCTTGCCCCCTCAACCTCCGCAACATCTCCAAAATACTCCCGTTCCTAACCAATGACACCACAAAGCTCCTAATTCACTCCCTGATTATCTCTCGCCTCGACTACTGCAACTCCCTTCTCATTGGCTTACCTCATCCACCTTGCAAACTGCTCAGAGCCTGCTAACCCCTCTCTGCAAATCCCTCCACTGGCTCACACAACAAATTCAATTCAAAATACTAACAAAAATGTACAAAGCTATCCACAGCTCTGTCCCAGCTACTTCACTAACCTAGTCTCTATATAATGACCAAATTGTTCTCTTAGTTCCTCCCAAGGCCTCCTGCTCTCTAGCTCCCTTGTCACCTCATCCCATGCTCGCCTCCGGGATGTCTCCAGAGCCTCTCTGATTCTCTCTACCCCAATCTGTCTGACTATCTCTTTCTCTGTCTACTTTTAGGTGATCCCTAGAAACTCATCTCTTCAGAGGAGCCTATCCTGCCCCCACCTCACTTCCTCTCTGGTAAAAGCTGACAGCAGGACAGGAAGTGAGAGCCCATCTGGTGTCTGTTAGGGCTGATAAGGCTGAGACCTGAAACTTCAGGGAGCTAAGTCCCAGGCCTAAATCTAACCCCTTTTGTAGAAACAAAAGACCTTTGTGAACCCCTGGCTTTAACGGGTTGAAATAGTTCGTTTCCGCAAATTCTGAGAATTTTTGCCAAATCTTGTAGCAGGTGCTATTGGTGGAAGATTTTCTGGCTTGAAGCAATGTCTGTATTACTCTGTGGGTGCAACCCAATTTTTCCAGCCTCTCCCGTTCAATTTCCAGACCCTCAAATCCAGGATTTCTGGATGTGGATGGAAGAGGTTCCCCTGGGACAGAAGGTTTTATGTAACCGGAAGTTTTGAGGGATTGCAAAGAGACAGCTTGGTCAATAGACTAAACCAGGGTCTTCTCGGCCAGTAAGGGATTACTGCTAAGATTGTTACTTGTTCTTCTGTTAGGCATTGAAATAATCTCAGTATCAGAGGGATCGGAGGGAATGCATATCCTACTTGGAAGATCCATGGTTGGACAAGGGCATCCACCCCAGCTGAATCCCGGACTGGAAACCTCGTGAAGAAGTAGGGTGTTTTGGCATTGAGAGGAGATGCAAAAATATCTATTTAAGGGCTGCCCCATTGTTGGCAGATCCATTGGAAAACCTAGTTCAAGGACCATTCATTGTTGTTGATGAACTCTCTTGATAGGCGATCCGCCAGGTGATTTTCGAGAGCTAGGATATAAGATGGTCTGAGGTTGGTGAGATTCCTTTCGGCCCAGAGGGCTACCTCATTGGACAATGACCTGCTGTGCATCCCCCCTTGGTTCTGGACATAGGCTACTGCCGATTTGTTGTCCATCTGTAGCAAGATGGACTTGCCTCTCAGAGAGGATGCCAGATGAGATATCGCCATCCAGGCTGCTCTTAACTCCAAAATGTGGGACACTATGCCTTCCGTGTTGAAATGCCATTTCCCCTGGATCAACTGATTTTCGAAGTGGGCGCCCCAACCCAGACGACTTGCATCTGATGTAAGAGTGATCCAAGAGATGAGGCAATGATTTAACAGATTGTGGGGTCTTGTCTACCATCATAGACTGGATATCATTGAACACCTAATCGGAATCTTCTGAGATAAGGATCCCCACTTTCACTGATAGAGAAATCCTCGCTGAAAAATGCGGAGATGCCAACGGGCCCACTTCACCATCGGGATGCATGAGGAAAAGGATCCCGGGAGACTCAGACACAGCGCTGCTGACATGGTTCTGCTCGCCATAGCTCTCCCTACTTTGTCTATGATTGGAGGGATCTTTTCTGGTGGGAGAGACACCGCTCTCTTCGGGGTATTGAACAATGCCCCAAGGTATATCATTTTTTGTGCTGGGGAAAACTGACTCTTCGAGTAACAAAAGAGGGGGGAAAGGGGAATTGGGACTTTAAATGAAATTGCGCCGGGTAGGGTCGCACATTTCCATCCCTATAACTACAATATATAAAAAACCCCACAGGCAGAGGCGAGCGAGTGGGGGAAAGGAAGTGGGACTTTAAATGAAGCCAATGGTTTGCAAGCCGACACATAACGGTGGGTCAATAAATTTTTATTGCATATTCATACAGACAATGGTATCAAACAATGTCAAGTTAACAATTGGTAAAATGTTAGCAGTGATAACCAAAGATCAGCGTAAAGATCATTAGCATAGTCATCAAAGATAAAACAGGTAACATGGGTAATAACATATGTATGAGAAATATTGCTAAATAAAAACAAGGGATCACCAGGTGTCAGAATACGTAGATAGTAAAAACAAGGTAATGCCTTGTTTTTAATTATTATAATGTAATTATATGAGGTTGCACTGAGTAAATAAGTACCCAACGTATCAAACCTTAAATTTGTGTGCACCTGTGAAATGGTGACATACTTCAGTACCCTATATTTTCTATAGATGAAGCTTTAAAAGCCCCCTATAGGTCATCAGTTTAGTGTTACGGAGGAGGTCTGGTGATAGAATTATCGCTTTCATTCTGGCCTGCGTGGAGATATGTAATGTGTATTGCAATCAATGTTTTCAGGCGTAGTCGCCCCAATGTGTGAGTTTGTTTGTACATGCGTATATGTGGGGGCGGGGCCTCAGATGTTTTTTGGGGGGTATGTGCCTGGGTTCATATTTAATTTTGTACAATTAAATTTTTTTTTTTTTTCATCACATAGAGCAGCCTTTTTTAACCAGGGTACCCTGATGTTTCTTCAGTGGCGCCTTGGCAAAATGCCGAACAATTGCCCCAAAATTGTATACAAGCCGGAGGGTGGATGAAGCCTTTTAGTTATACAAAGCCTCAGGTTTTCATTGTACACCATTACAACCTTCTAGCTGCCAACCTCCTAACGACCAATGACATCATGAGCTGATAAGGAGGATGTCAGTTGCCTGAATATCATCCTTGTGTGACCCTCCCCCGCCTCTCTCCATCAGCTTTGGGGTCTTATTAGCTGAGTGGTGGAGAAAAACTGAGGGAGAAGAGAAACATTGGAATACTAGTCAGTACCAGTTTGCAAAAGTGTATTTGCTTTGGAAGAATAAATCACTTATAATGTTGGGTGTCCTACGTTTGTGGATGTTGTTGCATTATATAGAACAATTAGAATTGTTTTTACATTTTAGATTGGGGCGCCTCAAGACTGTCCATTCTTTCGAGTCCTGATTAGAATTAGTCTGCCTATGTTACGCCTCTTGTTACCATTACTGCACGTTTGATGCAGTATATTGCAGTATATTAAAGTGTATCCATGGAGTGTGTTTGTGTACTGATTACTCAAATTAAAGTGCACCAAACACCACTTTCCATTGATTAAAGTGCATTCACGTACACATTTCCACATCTTTATTACATTTTGTTAATAAGTACCGCCCACCCATCATGTCTGGGAGGATAACAAGGAGAGGCAGACGTTCCCATGGCACTATAAGGGGGCCAGCAGCGTATGTGTCCACAGGCAATAGTGGACGTGGTCAGTCCTCAGGCAGGGCATAATTTCCTCTGTTTAGTGATGTTGCCCCTGCTATCCAGCGACAGCATGCAGAGGAGGTGGCGGACTGGCTTACTAAACCATCCTTGTCCTCCATCACCCAAGCAGAGACTAGTGCGCAGTCCCCTGCAGCTGCCAGAGTGGCAAAACCTGCCTCCTTGTCCACAGCTATTCCTGCCATAGCCCCAGCATCAGGCATGGAGGAGTCAGCTGAGTTATTTGAACACAGCGTCAGCCACTTGCTCCTTGACGATGCACAGCCATTACTCGATTCAGATGTTGGTTCTGACTCTGAGGTTGAGGAAGGCAGGAACATGAGCCAACAGAGAGGGGAGAACATTGGTACACAAATTGGCAGTCATGTTCCCCCAGCCGCAGCGTATTGCCAGGTTGTCTCCAGAGGTAATGAGGATGGAGGAGATAATTAGGTGACTGACTCGACTTGGGTGCCGGATAGAGCAGAGGAGGAAAGTGAGGGTGAGTCACAACCCCAACAAGGCAGCCATTATGGAAGAGTAGAGAGCAGCCACCCTATTCCATTACATTGTGGAGCTGTTATCTCCCGGCCCACTTCCCACAGCTCAGCTTTCTGGCTCTTTTTTAGTACATGTGGCGCCGATCGCACTGTTGCAATTTGTAAACTTTGTATCAAGCGTGGCAAAAACACCATTTCTGTAACACATGCTTAACAAGGCATTTAACCTCCCACCACTCAGCCTGTTGGCAAGAGCACCTAAAAGACACACAAAATAGGTACAAATATGTCCCTCCTCCTTACTCACCTCATTCTGCCCCGCTTTACCTCATGACCTCTCAGCTGCCTCCACTGACAGGGATGATGGTATAGGGCAGGGTGTCCAAGGTCCTTGCAGCACATCTGCCAGCAGCACACCACCAGCTGTAGATTATAGCTGGCAAATTTCTCTTCCCCATCTGCTGCAGCAAAAAAAAAATATAGTCACTGCCACGCACATGCCCAGGATCTAAATGCAAGCTTGTCAAAGCTGCTGGCTCTACAACTTCTGCCTTTCCGTCTGGTGGATTCTGCCCACTTCCGTGCATTTGCAGAATGTGCTTTACCACAACGGCAGGTTCCCAGTCGCTATTTCTTTTCACATAAGGCCATTCCAGCTCTCTACCATTACGTGGAAGGCAATGTTAGGGCATTGTTGGGCAAGGCAGTCAGCCGCAAAGTTCACGTTACTGCTGCCACGTGGTCCATCAAGCATGGGCAGAGACAATATATTTTGTTCACAGCACACTGGGTAACTCTGCTTGCAACTTGGAAGGATGTAGGACAGGGCTCGGTGCTGCAGCTTGTTGTGCCCCCATGTCTCCATACAGCTGGTGTTGATGCCAGATTCATCAGCTCTACCCCCTCCTACTCCTCCCCTTCTGCCTCCATGCCCTCCTCTGCTGAATTGTCCTATGAACCTCAAGTACCCCCTAAGCGTTCAAAGGGCTATTCAATGTGTCAGGCTAAAAGATGCCATACAGTGCTTCAGCTGGTGTGTCTAGGGGACAGGAACCACACTGAAGCAGAGATTCTTGCAGCTCTGCAGGGACAGGCCCAGAGTTGTTTCCCACCATGCCAGCTGGAGCCAGGAATGGTGGTGTGTGATAATGGCACAAACCTCCTGTCTGCCCTTAGAGAGAGTTGACACATGTGCCATGCCTGGCACATGTCCTCAATTTGGTGGTGCAGCGTTTCCTAAATAGGTACCCAGGGTTGGAAGATCTACTAAAGCAGACCAGAAGAGTCTGTAGCCATTTCAGGCGATCAAATGCTTTTCCTGACTCTGGTAGGTTACAGTGTCATGGAAAATGTCGTTTTGAGGATTCTGTTGGTCAAGAGAGGAGCGGTGGAGAAGGCAGTCGCCTAAGTGATACCTTTCTCAGTTTTTTAGTCCTCCTGATATGCTGCACTGATGTGCCTGCACTAATGGAGCTACACTGATGAGGCTGCACACTGATATGCTGGACTGATGGGGCTGCACTGATGCACTGATAAGCTGCGCTCATGGGGCACTGATAAGTGGCACTAATGAGGCTGTACTGATTGGCACTGGTGAGGCTGCACTGATTGGCACTAATGAGGCTGCACTGATTGGCACTGGTGAGGCTGCACTGATTGGCACTGATGCGGCAGCACTGATTGGCACTGATGAGTCTGCACTGATATGCTGCACTAATGAGGCTGCACTTATGGGCATTGATTGGCTGCGCTGATTATTATTACTATACACGATTTACCTAGCACCAACAGTTCACGTATATCTAGTTGATATGCGGGATTGTGATGCTAAAATATAGATACATCATGTATATGAAGAGTGTAGATAAATGCAGGACCCACACAACATAATATATTGATATACACATAGCACGGAGTACAAATATGGCAGCCGTGCAACTTCCTGTGTAAACAGGAAGCAATAATAATATAAAGAGAGTACCAATATGGTGGCCGCAACACTTACTTAGGAAGTGACATAAGCATTAACTAAGCTCTATGAGAGGAGTAGGAGGTTTGGGTGTAGTGGGTGGGATTTAGCACATAAAAGACAGCCAGTCACTGCTAAGACTAAGGGATTGGGCCAATGGAGGGAGACAATGAAGTGCAATAGACAATTGTGTCCTTGGGAGGGATGCGAGGATTAACTTAAATTGGAATATCACTACTCCTAAATTTTGTTAAATCCTGTTTTATCTGTAATATAGGAAAGCCCTTGCTCTACATACTCACCTACCAAGCAAAACCAGCATTTTTCTGCTGCTTAGGTGCCATAGCCCAGGGGTCTTCAAACTGTGGCCCTCCAGGTGTTCAGGAACTACAATTCTCATCATGCCTAGTCATGTCTGTGAATGTCAGAGTTTTACAATGCCTCATGGGATGTGCAGTTCTGCAACAGCTGGAGGGCCGTAGTTTGAGGATCCCTGCCATAGCCCATGTCCCATGCAGCCATCTTCTTCTCTGATGTCATCAGGCGCCCAGCTGCCTCTTCTGAGTTCAGGCACCCCCTGATGATGTACCCAACCTCTGCCCACCTGGAGCTTTGTATCTCTGTTCCTACAGCCTCCTGGGATATGTGATAAGGGTGTGGGTGGGTGCAGCATGGTGGCAGTAATCACCCTCAGTCCAGTTCAGATAATAAAACTTGTATTCAAGTAATGGCTCAATTGTACAAACAGTGCAGCGGAAGACACCTGACTGGGAGACTCAGTTCTGCGAGGCAATGTAAGTGGAGCAGGTTCTGATGCACTGACAGCGTCTGCCTCATAGGGTGGAATGCGGCCTGGCGAGTCTGTGCCCAACTTGGGAGGATTCCTATAGAGCAGGGATATGCAATTAGCGGACCTCCAGCTGTTGCAGAACTACAAGTCCCATGAGGCATAGCAAGATTCTGACAGCCACAAGCATGACACCCAGAGGCAGAGGCATGATGGGACTTGTAGTTTTGCAACAGCTGGAGGTCCGCTAATTGCATATCCCTGCTTTAGAGGATAGCGTGTCCCTGACTTATCCCTACTCATCCAAAACCTTTCCTTGCCGCTATTCACTGTCCCTAGCAGGTGGGTAACCTGTCCCTACTTTAACCACTCGCAAAATGTATGCCAAGCCTAGGAGCTAGGGTCTTAAATAGACTCTGCCTGACCCAAGATGGCCACCAGAGTCACATGGGACAGCTTCCTAGGAAACTATAGAGGAGTAAGTTACCCCTGACTTCATTTCCCTCTGCAATGCTGTTGTAATTGAGTGCCACCTGCATACCATGGGTATATGTGGAATTACACCCCAAAATACATTCTGCTGCTTCTCCAGAGTATAGGGATATCACATGTGAGAGACTTTTTGGGAGCCTAGCCGCATACAGGAGCCCAAAATCCAAGGACCCCTTTGAAATCCTGAAGGTACGTAATTTCCTCATGTCACTTCCTCACTACCTATCACAGAGGCCCTGAAATGCCAGGATACCACAAAACATCTCTTAATTACCCCTTTCTGGAAAGTAGACAACCCAAGGAATTTACTAAGAGGCATGGTGGGTATTTTTCAGATCTCATTGTTTTGTCACAAGGTTTTGAAAAAGAAAAAAAGAAAATTAAAAATACATTTTCGTTTTCTTTCTTCATTTTCCAAAAACTTGTGGCAACAAATGAGATCTGCAAAATACTCACCATACCTCTTATCAAATTCCAAAAAGTGGTCATTTGGGGATGTTTTGTACTATCCTGGCATTTCAGGGCCTCTGAAACTGTGATAAGTAGTCAGGACGTGTAATGAGGAAATATTTAAAAGCCTGAATGCGGTGATTGGATTCCGGGGTCCTGTACATGGCTAAACTGCCAAAAAGTCTCTCACATGTGGTATCCCGTACTCAGGAGATGCAGCAGAATGTATTTTGGGGTGTAATTCCATATATACCCATGCCATGTGTGAGCAATATATCATTTAAGTGTCAACTTTGTGTAAGTTTTCCAAAAACATGTGGCACCGCTGATGTATGTATTCTGAAAGCACACCCTGCTGCTGTCAGAATACACAGATCAGTGCTGCAGCTGAATGGCATAGCTGCAAAGCAAACAATGGTTAACAATAAAACAGCAGTAACAACAGAACATTAACTCAATAAAACAACTATTTTTGTGACTTTTTTTATTTACTTTTTAATGCTTTTTTAAACTTTTTTGTAACTTATAAAAACTGTAACTGTAAACTTTCTAGGCTGTGATTTTAGTGTCTCTCAAAATGCTATAACCATTTTCCTGACTATCTAACATCTTTGGAGACCCTGTGTGAATGTGTGCCCTTGACCAGTGATGGCGAACCTTTTTGAGCACAAATGCACAAACTGCAACACAAAACCAACTTGTTTATTTCAAAGTGCCAGTGGGTTAATACCAGTGGTGAGAAGGTGATATATCGCCTCCCAGCCACCAGTCAACTGCCTTCTGAAAATGCATCCATCGTGTAATGCTTCTCAGAGGGACAAACAGAGTATTGGTAACTGTAAGCGCAAACACACAAGTCCATATATACAAGAGATATAAAGGGCTGAGCAACTTAGTCCATAGGGGACAGGCTAGAAGTTCAGGGGTTAAGTGGTAACCGGTAATGTAATGGTTAAAGTAGGCTGGTAGGCTAGGCGGCTGCTGTCCTCAGAGAGCTGGCTCTGTGATGGATGAGAGAGGTGTAGAGAAGGAAGCGCCACCTGAGTGTAGTATTAACAATTGATGTTTAATGACACCAGGTAAAAACACACTCACAGGATAAAAACATATAAAAGGCTCATCTGTATAGGTATGTGGTCCTTGGTGTTCCCTCTGATTCTGTGGTGGTGACGCTGCAGGGATGCTGGGCTGCAGAAGGTGGATTACCAGCCGGGAGCTCCTTCTTTGGCCATCAGGAAGAGATTAGGGGCCGGCGTGGAGTGCACGTGGAGCGTAAGTGACGTCACAGGTCATCTGTCCGCTTCCAGGTTCGGTATCCAGGGAAGGGATCGTCCAGGGAGGAGGGCTTGCAGGGAGGTTGAGAGAAGGCTATGCGCTCGGAACCACTGCTCCTTCAATAGGTCTGAAGGCTACGCGCTCGGAGCCACTGCTCCTTCAATACGCCTATTGAAAGAGCAGTGGCTCTGAGTGAGTAGCCTTCTCTTAACCTCCCTCCAAGCCCTCCTCCCTGAACGATCCCTCCCCTGGATACAGGACCCGGAAGCGGACAGACGACCTGTGACGTCACTTACGCTCCACATGCGCTCCACGCCGGCCCTAATCTCTTCCTGATGGCCACAGAAGGAGCTCCCGGCTGGTAATCCACCTTCTGCAGCCCAGCATCCCTGCAGCGTCACCACCACAGGATCAGAGGGAACACGAGGACCACATACCTATACAGATGAGCCTTTTATATGTTTTTATCCTGTAAGTATGTTTTTACCTGGTGTCATTAAACATCATTTGTTAATACTACACTCAGGTGGCGCTTCCTTCTCTACCCTTCTCAGAGGGACAGCAAGGGCTGCTGCATATGTAAATGCACCCCAACCCAGCTGCTCACCTCTGCACTCCAAAGGGAATGTCACGCTATTTCCATATTGTTTTCCATGTTATTTTTTTATCAATCAGCTGTACACACTGTAGCAGCACTGGCCAGTAATAGTGATAGGCTCAGGGACAGCTGGTGGGAGAAAGAGGGGGAAGAAGCCAGCTTTCAGTTGCTGAAGAAAAGAAACAGTGCAGCGTCCTGCTGCACCAACCCCTCTGTGTACCCCCCCGTTGGCAGCCCTGAGCGGAGTGATAAGTGTAAAGGGCAACCGCTGAGACCATGGACAGACAGAGGCAGGCTGCAGGTGAGACCAGCACATTAGAATCTTACCTGGCTCCAGAATCCAGTAACGGTGTGACTTCCTCCATCCCGGCAGCACCACCTTGTCTCACGTCATCCCTGGCACAGAGGCATGTGGGAGATGTACTTCTATGGGGGGGTGCGGCGTGGACGAGACACCTTGTATAGAATGGCAGGGTCAGTGTGCGCTCTTCTACCGTGTGCCCACAGAGAGGGCTTTGCGTGCCAGCTGTGGCAGGCATGCCATAGGTTTACTATCACTGCCCTAGACTGTGCCATGCTGTACCCTATACTAATACTCCACTAGTGTTTGATAGTGATGGAAGAAGTCCTTGAGGAGGAGACCAGGATGGCCAGGACAGGAGGGACAGAAAAAGTGGGTGTCTCTTCTTATTCCATGTCTACTACAGACAAGACATCTTTTTTGGGGTGCTCTTTGGGTCGGGGTACCAGGGAGGGCATCCAAAAAATGCCTCTCATGCAAGTACGGCCCCATCATCTGGTCATTGAAGTCCACCCCTCCCATGTTAAGGTTGTAGTCGTGGACAAAGAGGGGCTTCTCAACAGCATCAGATGCCATACAAATTTGGACTGTCATGTCTGCATGAATGGAAGACAGGACGAAACCATCCCATTAGTCCTTCCACTTCACTAAAAGTAATTCACCAGCCCACAAGCAGACTTTCTCCCCCTTTTAAGTCGGGTGTTAACAAGCCGTTGGGAGAAGCCCAGGTGATTAGGTCACACGGTACCACAGCAACCAAGTCCACAATTAAATAAAAAAGTCTAAAAAGTGGCATTCTTACATAATAGTTGTCCAAGTACAAAAGGTACCCCATAAGGAAAAAGGGTGACACCAAGTTCCACACTATCTTGCCACTGCTTCCCATGACTATCATTTCCTTCTCAACTTCTAAAATTTCATGTATAGCCTGTGGCTCTATCACATGATGGACTCATCTACGCAGATGTTTTGTTGGGGCATATACATATCTGCAAATTTCTGAGACAGGTGACTTACGAGGGGCCAAATTTTGTACATATTCAGGGTCACCCCGAGGAGTATTGTATCACTAAAATGCATACAATACATTATCATCTCATGTCTATGCCTGGCCACTGCAGCAGAGAACACATATGATGAATTGGGTCTGTGGACCAATAAGACCACGACTCATTCTTTTTTTGTAATCCCCATGTTGAGGGTTAGACCCCAAAAAAGTTTTACATTTGGAAACTGTGATAGGTTTCCATGCAAATTGTCTAGCAAGGTTTGAATTTGGGTTGGCGGCGATGTATTGTTGTGTATATAAATTGGTTTGGCCCACATTCAAATTATACAAATCTTCCATGAAAAACAGTAAAAAAAACAAAACAAGGGGAGTTAAATTTGCAGTTTCCACCTGAATTCCAGGTTGGGCAGTGAATGGGGGAAGCATAGGTGCTGCAAAATCTGTGGGCTGCTGATCAGGATTTGCAAGCACATCAGGAAGGACACTATGGGCTCTACGAGTCTGTCTTCTAATTCTTGGTGGCTGAGGGCTGCACTTATGGGACTTGCCACCTCACTAGTAGGGATGAGCCGAACACCCCCCTGTTCGGTTTGCACCAGAACATGCGAACAGGAAAAAAGTTTGTTCGAACACGCGAACACCGTTAAAGTCTATGGGACACGAACTTGAATAATCAAAAGTGCTCATTTTAAAGGCTTATATGCAAGTTATTGTCATAAAAAGTGTTTGGGGACCCGGGTCCTGCCCCAGGGGACATGGATCAATGCAAAAAAAAGTTTTAAAAACTGCCATTTTTTCAGGAGCAGTGATTTTAATAATGCTTAAAGTCAAACAATAAAAGTGTAATATCCCTTTAAATTTCGTACCTGGGGGGTGTCTATAGTATGCCTGTAAAGGGGCGCATGTTTCCTGTGTTTAGAACAGTCTGACAGCAAAATGACATTTTGAAGGAAAAAACCCATTTAAAACTACCCGCGGCTATTGCATTGCCGACAATACACATAGAAGTTCATTGATAAACACGGCATGGGAATTCCCCAAAGGGGAACCCCGAACCAAATTAAAAAAAAAAAATGACGTGGGAGTCCCCCTAAATTCCATACCAGGCCCTTCAGGTCTGGTATGGATATTAAGGGGAACCCCGGCCAAAATTTTTTAAAAAATGACGTGGGGTTCCCCCTAAATTCCATACCAGACCCTTCAGGTCTGGTATGGATTTTAAGGGGAACCCCGCGCCAAAAAAAAAAAAACGCCCGAGCACGCAACCTGGCAGGCCGCAGGAAAAGAGGGGGGGACGAAAGTGCGGGCCCCCCCCTCCTGAACCGTACCAGGCCACATGCCCTTAACATTGGGAGGGTGCTTTGGGGTAGCCCCCCAAAACACCTTGTCCCCATGTTGATGAGGACAAGGGCCTCATCCCCACAACCCTAGCCGGTGGTTGTAGGGGTCTGCGGGCGGGGGGCTTATTGGAATCTGGAAGCCCCCTTTAACAAGGGGACCCCCAGATCCCGCCCCCCCCCCTGTGTGAAATGGTAAGAGGGTACTTACCCCTACCATTTCACTAAAAAACTGTCAAAAATGTTAAAAATGACAAGAGACAGTTTTTGACAATTCCTTTATTTAAATGCTTATTATTTCTTCTATCTTCCTTCAATCTCTGGTTCTTCTGGTTCTTCCTCCGGCGTTCTCGTCCAGCATCTCCTCCGCGGCGTCTTCTATCTTCTTCTCCTCGGGCCGCTCCGCACCCATGGCATGGGGGGGGGGGGCTCCCGCTCTTCTCTTCTTCATTTTCTTCTCCGGGCCGCTCCGCACCCATGCTGGCTCCCGCTGTGTGACGGCGCTCCTCGTCTGACAGTTCCTAAATAACGGGGGGCGGGGCCACCCGGTGACTTGACGGGACTTCCCTGTGACGTCACGGGGAATGCCACTGGGAAGTCCCGTCATGTCCCGTGACCCCGCCCCCCGTTATTTAAGAACCGTCAGACGAGGAGACGCCGTCACACAGCGGGAGCCTCCCTCCATGCCAGCAAGGGTGCGGAGCAGCCTGGAGAAGAAAATGAAGAAGAGAAAAAGAGAAGAAGGAAGAAGAGAAGAAGATGAAAAAGAAGATGAAGAGAAGAGCGGAAGCCTCCCCCCATGCCATGGGTGCGGAGCGGCCCGAGGAGAAGAAGATAGAAGACGCCGCGGAGGAGATGCTGGACGAGAACGCCGGAGGAAGAACCAGAAGATGAAGGAAGATAGAAGAAAGAAGAAGCATTTAAATAAAGGAATTGTCAAAAACTGTCTCTTGTCATTTTTAACATTTTTGACAGTTTTTTAGTGAAATGGTAGGGGTAAGTACCCCCTTACCTTTTCACACGGGGGGGGCTAGGATCTGGGGGTCCCCTTGTTAAAGGGGGCTTCCAGATTCCGATAAGCCCCCCGCCCGCAGACCCCCACAACCACCGGCCAGGGTTGTGGGGATGAGGCCCTTGTCCTCATCAACATGGGGACAAGGTGTTTTGGGGGGCTACCCCAAAGCACCCTCCCAATGTTGAGGGCATGTGGCCTGGTACGGTTCAGGAGGGGGGCTGCACTCTCACCCCCCCTCTTTTCCTGCGGCCTGCTAGGTTGCGTGCTCGGATAAGGGTCTGGTATGGATCTTTGGGGGGACCCCACGCCGTTTTTTTTTTTTTTTTGGCACGGGGTTCCCCTTAAAATCCATACCAGACCTGAAGGGTCTGGTATGGAATTTAGGGGGAACCCCACGTCATTTTTTTTTAAAATTTTGGCCGGGGTTCCCCTTAATATCCATACCAGACCTGAAGGGCCTGGTATGGAATTTAGGGGGACTCCCACGTCATTTTTTTTTTAAATTTTGGTTCGGGGTTCCATTGTTGGGAATTCCCATGACATTTTTATCAATGAACTTCTATGTGTATTGTCGGCAATGCAATAGCCGCGGGTAGTTTTAAATGGGTTTTTTCCTTCAAAATGTCATTTTGCTGTCAGTCTGTTCTAAACACAGGAAACATGCGCCCCTTTACAGGCATACTATAGACACCCCCCTGCTACGAAATTTAAAGGGATATTACACTTTTATTGTTTGACTTTAAGCATTATTAAAATCACTGCTCCTGAAAAAACGGCCGTTTTTAAAACTTTTTTTTGCATTGATCCATGTCCCCTGGGGCAGGACCCAGGTCCCCAAACACTTTTCATGACAATAACTTGCATATTAGCCTTTAAAATTAGCACTTTTGATTTCTCCCATAGACTTTTAAAGGGTGTTCTGCGGCATTTGAATTTGCCGCAAACACCCCAAATTGTTCGCTGTTCGGCGAAATTGCGAACAGCCAATGTTTGAGTCGAACATGAGTTCGACTCGAACTCGAAGCTCATCCCTACTCACTAGCTTAGACTGCTGGTCTGTAAAATGCCAGGATGTACTAAGCTGCTGGTACCTGCCAGTTCACCAGAAGGTAGTGAGTCACTAATACTTGGACTAGTCATGCATTCTGGGCACTTCAGCTACCCGGGCTCGGGTACGCCTGATCTTAGGGTACCTCTGCTTTCTACAGATTCACATTCTGAGGTTCATTCTGTCAGTGAGGCTTCCCCTTCGCTCTCAGCTGACATACTCAGAATCCTGTAGGCTTCTTCACTAGTAGTACCTTTGTTGGGACATTTTGGCCACTAAATTTACAGGTACCTAGTGTGACTCATGGGAAAAAGAGCTCCTGGCTGTCAGGGACTGCTTGAACAAATACAATTCACCTGCTAGTGCTAGCAGAGATCAGGCCTGGTCTTTCTAATGCTGCGGTTTTGTGTGCAATGTATCACAGGTGACAGTGATCTACTGACACTTGTTGGGTGGGGTGGATGAGCTAAATGCAGGTGCTGGCAGGGAACGGGGTTGATCCTGCTAACACTGCATTTTTGGGGACACCATACTAAGAGGGCACTAGTATCGTTCTGATTGTGATCAATATATTGATCCATATGGACACTATACTAGTAATGGTGGTGATCAGCGACCTATAGCGTGAGTGTGGTAGTGTGTGGGCAATCTAACGCCAACTGACCCTGGCTGGGAGGGACACTAACTGACCTTGATGCCGCTAGTGGCAGTAATACAGTGAACTGCTCCGGCAAAGAATGGCAGCGGGGGTCAGCGAGGGGGCACACACATGTGCACTCTGAACTCAGAAGTATCAAGTGAAGTACAGGTACGTTGCTTTGCCTGCAGTATATTGGCGCGGGTGGGCAGCAACCAGTTAAACATCTCCTGACATTTAGACGCCTAGTCATAAAAATTTTGCACTGTAATTCATCCAATGGAAGTTCATGTACATTTCATCTGTGTAAATGCAGGTAAAAAATAATGTTATTAGACTATTTGTTGCGCTATTTGACTGATTTTCATTGGTATAAAATAGAAAATGCAGCATAAAAGTGATTGGAGCCTCTATACAGCCGCAAATCCCTTTCATAGCACATGGAAGGACACCCTCCCACCACCAGTTCTGGGCTCTTCAGTTCCCCCGGGGGAGCCTGGGACCACTGGAAGCGGTCGGGTCAGCTGTACACAAAGGAGAAAGAAGAACATCCATTCCTCCATCTCCTCAGTGTTGAATGAAGCCAGTAATGACAAGCATTTTATCTCTTCCGTTGTTGGTTGGGTGTTTACCTGGCCTATACTCCAGGGATGCTGCAGATTTCTGTTTGATCGGATTCTTGGAGGGCAGAGGAGGGATCAGGGGTCTGATCTCTCAATAAAGAGGACCTGTCACTGTCCAAGCTATCACAAGGGATGTTGTTAAACACCTTGTGATAGTAATAAAGTTGAATTAAAAAAAAAAAAAAGATTTAAATGAAATAAATTTAAAAAACTTAAGACAGCCCATCTATCCATGCTCCTGCACAAATGCACATGTAGGTCCAGCACACGTATGTAAACAGTGATTACACCAAACACGTGAGGTATCACAGCGAACGTCAGAGTGAGAGCAATCATTCTAGCGCCAGAGCTCACATTTAACTCTAAACTGATCACCTATAAATGCTTTTACAGTGTCACCTATGGATGATTTTAGGTACTGTGGTTTGTCACCATTTCACTGGAGTGCGCAATTTTAAATCTTGACATGTTTGGAGTCTATTTACTTGTCGAAACATCCTCTTTTATATTTTACTAACAAATTGTTATAGTGTTTGCTTTAAAATTAATTTAAGCACCTTTTTTTCCTGAAAATTTGCGTTTGCTAAATGTGCATATAATGTGCAACACAAACAATTGCAACAACCATAATTTTATTTTTCCTAGGGCCTCTGCATTCAGAAAATGTATAATGTCTGGGAGTTCTAGGAAATTGCAGCGAGCAGTAAGTGGTTATCATTATTGATGTTAAATCAATGGTTGGATTAATACTGTTGGTTTAATGAACTTATGTTCTTCGATGCCTACTGTACTCATAACTGTACAAGTATGATCCCCGGTATTAGTATGAAATCATGTCTGATGAAGAAAATTAAAGGGTCTACCAATTTAAAAAAGTTTGCTGAACGAGGGTAACAAGCATTTGTCCAGCTGTGGCAAATTTTTGCCATTAAAAGGTATTATTCCTGAAATACCTGTATCAGGAAAAATAATGCAATATCACATTATGACCACTAGATGGAGCCAAAGATTATAGGAAATCACTGTATGACATAAAATATGACCCATATTCATCACAGGTGGGTAAATAAAAAAAATAGACCTCTAAGTGTTTGTGAAATCTTACACCACAAAATGTACTCAGCCAATGAAAGGTAATGACTCCATTTTTATTTTTCTACTGCTATCAATGGCCAACACGGTACAACACTTCATCCATGTCTTTGGTGATCTCTGATCTCCTTATGAACTGTTTCTTACATGAAGATCAGCCATGGAGTATATCTGAGGTGTATATCAGGGTGTGCTTCTTCCCCACATGAGAGCTGTGATGTCCAGCAACATTCATATAGAAGACATTTCCCACACTCAAGGCACTAATACACCTTAAGGGTTGTGTGGGATCCCTGATGTACAGATAGACATGACTTCAGTGAGGTACAATTCCCTCACTCAGGACAGGAAAGTGGCTTCTCCCCTGTGTGAGAGCTCTGATGTCTGGAAAGAGTGGACTTCAGTGAAAAACATTTCCCACACTCAGGACAGGAATACGGCTTCTCCCCTGTGTGAGATCTCTGATGTGTGGACAGACTGGACTTCTGTGAAAAGCATTTCCCGCACTCAGGACAGGAATACGGCTTTTCCCCCGTGTGAGATCTCTGATGTGCGTAAAGAATGAACTTGTCTGCAAAACATTTCCCACACTCAGCACAGGAATATGGCTTCTCCCCCGTGTGAGATCTCTGATGTGTGTTAAGATGGGACCTCTGTGAAAAACATTTCCCACACTCAGGACAAAAATATGGCTTCTCCCCCGTGTGAGATCTCTGATGTCTGTAAAGACTGGACGTCACTGAAAAACATTTCCCGCACTCAGGACAGAAATATGGCTTCTCCCCCGTGTGCAATCTCTGATGTTTGTAAAGACTGGAGACCCGTGAAAAACATTTCCCGCACTCAGGACAGGAATGCGGCTTCTCCCCCGTGTGAGATCTCTGATGTATGGAAAGACTGGACATCCGTGAAAAACATTTCCCGCACTCAGGACAGGAATGCGGCTTTTCCCCTGTGTGAGATCTCTGATGTTTATAAAGACTGGACTTCTGTGTAAAACATTTCCCGCACTCAAGACAGGAATAAGGTTTCTCCCCTGTGTGAGATATGTGATGTTTGTAAAGAGCAGACATCCGTGAAAAACATTTTCCGCACTCAGGACAGGAATGTGGCTTCTCCCCCATGTGTAATCTTTTATGCACATCAAGATTGGATTTTGCTGTGAAACATTTCCCGCACTCAGCACAGAAATAAGGCTTCTCCCCCGTGTGCAATCTCTGATGTGTGTAAAGACTGGACTTGTCTGAAAAACATTTTCCACACTCAGGGCAGGAATAAGGCTTCTCCCCCGTGTGAGATCTCCGATGTCTGTTAAGATGGGACTTCATTAAAAAACATTTCCCGCACTCAGAACAGGTATACGGCTTCTCTCCTGTGTGAGATCTTTTATGCACGTCAAGACTGGATTTAAAACGGAAACACTTCCCACACTCAGTACAGGAAAAGCTCTTCTCTGTTGGAAGGGCGGCACCGTCCCTCACAGTGTGAGGTTCCTCAGGATAAGAGGAATACGATGGTCCATCTACACTGTGTGGTGCCGGATGGACATTTGAGGTAGTCGGGTTTTCTCCTGGACTATACTGTGTGATGTCCTCATCTTCTACTTTACAGTCTGGAGACAAAGTGAGACAATCCTCTGAGGTTTTCCTCATCTCCCGTCCATCTACTAAAATAGAAATAAAAAGATTATTACTAGACATGAGCAGATTGGTTCCCCTAAACCAGGACTCCGCCCACATCAGGCAGCTTTGTCTCTGAGGATCTTACAATTCCCCCCTCAAGGTAACTAGTAAATGGGTCCTCTGATCTCCTACCAGTTCATTTCTTTATTCATGGACCTTAGTCAGAGAGTGAGGAAACAACGAGAACTGTCTTTTATAGGAGTGACAGTGATGAGGGGATTATAGGACGAATGTCCCCACCCCCTCTATCACTCATTGCCATCTTCCCAACACAAGAAGTACTGCACTTCCTTATTTAGTCCATGATTTAGTCATGAATAACAGTGGGGCTGAGCCCCACCAGAGGTCAGAGAGTGAGGATAGGGGTGTATAAGCAAATAATTCCATTCCCTAATAAGCACAATCATAGCTCTCTTGAATAATGCTGGGAAAGCACGCTTGTTATCTCCAAGTAACACAGACAAATGCTGGTATCACGTTGAGCTTAGCAAAAAATCCTTTTTTTTTTTTTTTAAACAAAGGTGCTTTATTGTTGTCATGTAGGTAAATTGACAGCATATCCATTGGTACAGTACAGAACATTGTATGAAAGTGCACATGTGTATATAAAGGGCAAAATAACTGCGAACATCACTACATGCAGTGAGAGTACATAATCATGAAAGCAGAAAACATAGGTGCTTATACCCAACAGTTACAATACATTGCAAATTCACACAGCACTTATTCTAAATAGGGTGATAATTTTAAGTCTGCTAGGTAGATGTCCAAGGGGCCCACACCTTCTCATATTTCCACTGGCAACCTCGGTTGCTGTATGTAATCCTATACATAGGTAGGGCAGCTTTAATCAGTGCTTTCCAGGAGGATATAGATGGAGGGTGGGCTCGATCCACTTAAGGAGTATCTCTTTCTTTGCGTAAATAGAAGGTAGAAAATCAGTAATTTTGAGTGGTGAGAACGTTGTTTGTCCTCATGAACCCCCAGTAGGGCCAGCTCGGGCTTTATTGGAAGGGATAGTTGCAGTCTAGAATTAATGACCTTGAATACCTTCATCCATTAGGCCATTAGGGACATTCCCAGAACATATGGAGGAATGTGCCAACTTGTGCTGTACATCTAGGATACTCAGGGTTCCTGTCGGGAAAAATTTGATGTAGTATTTGGGGTGTGAAATATACCCTGTGTAGAAACTTAACCTGAATGAGTTTGTCCTTTGAGGAGATGACTAGTTTGGGGCCGTAGTCAAGACAGTCTTCCCAGCCCTCCCTGTCCAGTGAGGGTATGTCTCTGTGCCATAACTCCCATAATTTCTCCAGCTTGGGGGAGTCAGTGCCCAGGAGCGCTCCATATAAGGTGGAGAGAGGTTTAGTCAGGTCACCCAGAGCTAGAAGCTCCTTGATGGGGTCAGCCTGGAGGAGAGGCAAACTCAGAAATTGGGCCCTGGTTGCATGATGTAATTGCAAGTACCTGAATTTCATCCATTGGGGCAAGTCATATTTGGCCTTTAGATCTCTAAATTGTAGCAAGGTACCCTGGGGCATAACTTGGCCCAGGGTAGTAATGCCATATCTGGCCCACACTTGGGGGTCTGGAATGGTATGGAGGTGCGGTAGGTTGGGATTTCCCCATAGAGGGTGTGCGGGCGACCACTGATTTGGCCGCTTAAAACGCCGCCGAGCAGCAGTCCACACCCTCCACGTCACCCTAGTAGGTCCCGGTGTCCTCTCGTATGCCCCAGGTCCCCTGTAGGCAAAACTGCGGAGCCCAGGGAGCATGCCTCCAAACAGACCGCCGCATTGGATTTGGATCCCTGAAATCACCACTGGATCGTAACTAAAACTGCAGCCCAATAATAGACCTGAAAGTTGGGCAGGGCTAGTCCTCCCAGATGGGCCGGCAACCACAATGTGGAGCGGGCCAACCTAGGGACCGCCCTATTCCAAATAAAGGAGCCTACATTTACCAATCTCTCTAAAAGTGGCAGCAGGAACCCACACCGGACAGTTCCGAAATAGGTAGTTAAATTTGGGCAGCATAATCATTTTCAGTAAGTTAATACGACCCAGGAGGTTAAAAGGTAGATTGGCCCATGCAGAGCACTTTGTGCGCAGTACTGACAGGGCAGGCAATAGGTTTTTCCCTATGTAATCTGAAGGACGCTTAGTCACCAGGACCCCCAGGTATATAAACTCCTCCACCCAACGCAGGGGGGAGGAGGCCGCTCCGCAAACTGCCCCATCATCTAAGGGAAACAGGACCGATTTGGTCCAGTTAATCCTGATGCCCGATTACCCCCCAGAGTTATCAAAAATTTGTAGTGCGGCAAGAAGCGAGGTCCCTGCATCATTGAGGTATAATAATGCATTGTCCGTGTATAGGGATAGTCGCTCTTCCAGCTTACCCAGCCGCAAGCCCAGTACATCAGGGGCACACCTGATCAAAATTGCCAGGGGCTCCAGGGCGAACAGACTGGGAGAGAGCAGGCATCCCTGCCGCGTACCCCGAAAAAGGTCAAATGTCTCAGAGAGCCAATTGTTTGTCCGGACTCCTGCTCTGGGTGCATGGTATAGGAGCCGGATGCCGTGGATAAACTTAGGGCCGAACCCGAAACAGTGCAATACTTTTCAATAATAGGTTCATTTGACAGAGTCAAATACCTGAATGAGGCGCAGGAACTCCAGCGCAAAATATAGTAAAGGGGGCAAGAGGTTGACCTTCCCACCACAGCTGGACTCCACTCAGACGCCCACCTGTCCCCCTCTGGAGGCCCTTAATACACGCAGTGCACACAGACCCCCGCAGACGCACAATTTGGAGTCGGATGACTCTCGGCCCCCCTGGCTGGCGGATGTCATGGCGGCCATTGCTACATGCCAATCCACGTTAACAACAAAGATTGAAGCTGTTCAACTGGATATGGGTCTAATTCGCCAAGATATAGATAAAATCAGATCGCGAGTCACTGAAACGGAGCAAAGACTGAGTATCACCGAAGACACCATTGCGGAACATGGAGCATCACTCCGTACACTTCAAACCAAAGTAAAGGCCCTCGAATACAGAGCCAAAGACGCGGAGAACAGGAACCGGCGTAATAATCTTCGCACTGTTGGTTAACCCGAGGGGGCGGAGGGGAACAACTCTACCTCCTTCATAGAGGGTCGGCTGCGCGACCTTTTACCCGAGGCCCGTTGGTCACCTTTTTATACGGTGGAGAGGGCGCACCGCATCCCACCTAAGCCGGGGCCTCCTGGATCCCCTCCGCACCTTCATTCTCCATCTCCTCAACTTCAGAGACAGAGACGAAGCTCTCCGTGCCTCTAGAAACGTTGGGGACCTCAGATTCCAGAACACGAAGTTGATGATCTTCCCCGACTATTCGGTGGAGACCCAGAAACTCAGGAAATCTTTTGACCAAGTTAAAGCGGCTCTCCGATCACGCAACATTCGCTACAGTGTACTCTTCCCTGCTCGCCTGAGAGTCCAGGATGGCGAGACAACTTGTTTCTTCACCACTCCGAGAGAGGCTTCCGCCTGGATGGACTCGCTACCACAGATTCGCTGATGGTATACCTGGTATGTGCTGTATGACCCTTTTCATTGTTTACTCACCGTAGCCTTGGCCCGGGTCTGGGCTTTCACACGAACTACCACATGGATGACTTACTTTGTTGCAAAGGTTATGCTTGGTTCAATCCATGGTGTGTCCGGACTTGTGGGGGGATGCTTACTATCCCCACCAGGAAAATTCTAAGCTAATGCCCCTGCCAAAGAATTTGGTCAGGAGACCGTTTAAATATAAAGTTCCTTTACACTTGGTTGTTTCCTCGAGGAGTGATGGAGCTCTTGTTCTGTAACTTCATCCAAAGATGGATCGACTTCACTGTGAGGCCGCATTATGGGTTACTTCCCTTCGTCTGACTTTCTAAGTCCTCACAGCCTATTGAATCAACAGCAGAGACCTCACGGGTGTAAACCGCTCGAACTGCTGTGTGAAGTTTCCCGTGTGAAGTTTCGGGGGGGTGGTCTCGCCTCTTCCACGGACCCCCTGTTCCAGCCGGCGAGCTGAATATGTTTGGGATTAAAACCCGCCTCAGTTTTGGGGGGTCGGGTGGGGTGGGGGGTGGCGTAAGTTCCCCTAATGGGGCATGTTTCATCTACTCTAAATATTGGTATCCTCTATTTGTTTTTAGTTTGGTTTTGTTTTTGTTTGATATTTGTACTAAAATAATTGACTCATCAGCATTGCACTGTCTACAGATATGGCTATTTCGGGTTCTGGGGTCCAGTCCAGGAGCCGTTAACTGCGTAGATCCTAACATTCCCATTATTCCTGGTAGCCCTGTCCTCCCTTAACATCATCTCATGGAACACCAGGGACTGAACTCCCCGGTCAAGCGTTCCCTGGTGTTCCAATTCATTAAAACTTATAACCCACATATATGTGTGCTCCAAGAGACACACCTGACAGGACGTAGGGTTCTGGCCCTTAAAAAACCATGGGTAGGCCACCACTATCACTCCACGCACTCCACATTCTCTAGGGGTGTCACTATACTCGTATTGAAATCACTTCCTTTTCGGCTCTTGGACTTGGCCCTGGACCCTGATGGTCGGTATGTTATTATTCACGCTAAAATATACTCTCTAACGTGGACCATTGTGGGCTTATATTTGCCTCCTCCGGCTTCCTTGCAGGTGCTCAACCAGATCACCGGCAAGATGGCCGACTTTGCATCTGACAATGTTATCTTGGGTGACTTTAATCTGGTCCCTGACCCGGATTTGGATAGGCTGACTCCTGCGGGACATCATTGCCCTGGGCTGGATGAGTGGGCGGATACCTACGGCCTGACTGATGTCTGGAGGTGGCGTCACCCCAAGACCAGGGCTTACACGTGCCACTCGGCCTCTCACAGGACGTTTTCCCGGATAGACTTGGTCTTCGCGGGGAGTCGGGTCCTCCCACGGGTCACAGACATACAAATACTGCCAAGGGGAATTTCCGACCACGCACCCCTGTTGTTGTCATTGGACCTTTCCCTTGGCTCAGTAGAAAGGATATGGAGGCTCTCCAGATTTTGGATTACAGACACTGCAGTAGACTCCCAATTTAGAACGGAATTGCTTGATTTTTGGGCTGTAAATGTGGGCTCGGCTGACCCCATAGTTGTGTGGGATGCCTTCAAGGCCACGACGAGGGGACATTACCAGACCATCATTGCCAGAGTTCGACTAGAGCGTAGGGCAGACTTGATTAAGGCTGAGAGGGAGGCGAGTAGTGCGAAGGCTAGTTTTGTTTGCACCCGAGACCCTGTGCACTATTCGCATCTACAACTAATGACGAAGGAGATGGTCATTCTCCGTACCTCTCTTACCCAGAAGAAAATGTTGGCTCAATCCCAACAGATTTTTAAGCAGGGAGAGAGGTCGAGCCATCTGTTGGCCTGGCTCTCCAGGGAACAGGCGGGAGGGATGAATATCTCACATATTAGGGACTCCTCGGGACAGCTGATCCATACACCGGAAGGGATCAATTGCTGTTTTGCGGAGTTCTATGAATCCCTCTATAGGTCCAGGGTAGACTATAGGGGGGAGGATCTGGTTGCATACCTGGCTGACATTGATATCCCAACCCTTACAGTAACGTATCGTGACAAGCTTGACGCTCCAATTACGGTCCTGGAGATATTACAGGCACTTAAATCAATGCAGACAGGGAAAACACCGGGACCCGATGGCATCCCTGTGGAGTTTTATAAACAATATGCTACAGAACTAGTTGATAAACTTCAGAGCCTCTTCTCTGCATCGATGCGCCTTGAGAAACTCCCGGACACAATGAGCCAAGCAATCATAGTGGTGATCCCCAAGCCAGGGAAAGACCCCACGTTATGCTCCTCGTATCGCCCTATATCCCTTCAGGACGTGGATGCAAAAGTACTGGCAAAAGTATTGGCCAATAGGCTTAACTTTGTCATTACTGCCCTCATCCACAGGGATCAAACCGGCTTTATGCCCGGGAGAGGAACTGACATTAACATCAGACGCCTACATACTCACATAGACAGGGCAGATGAGGTGACTAAAGGAGTGGTGGCCTCACTCGACGCAGAGAAGGCTTTTGACTCCGTCGAGTGGGGCTACTTATGGGAAGTGCTCTTGCGATTTGGGTTTGGCCCGGGTTCCACGAAATGGCTCCGCATGCTATAATATGGCCCCTCAGCTAGAATACGTACCAACGGATGCCTTTTGGGGAAGTTCCAATTGTTTTGTGGCACGCGACAGGGGTGTCCCCTCTCCCCGGATCTATTTGCTCTGGCGATGGAGCCCCTGGCTATATTGTTGAGGGCTGACCCTGGGGTAAGGGGACTCCAGGTGGGTCCCATTGAAGAGAAGTTATCGCTGTACGTGGACGACGCTCTGCTTTATCTAGCGGATGCGTCGTCCTCTTTGCAGATTGCACTCGATCTCATTAACAGATTTGGTGGGTACTCGGGGATTCGCGTTAATTGGGACAAGTCGGTTCTTTTCCCGCTCCATCCCTCGTCCCCTAGGACACCACACCCTCAGGTTAAGTGGGTAGATGACTTCAAGTACCTGGGAATAAAAATTAGCGGTAAAGTCCAAGACTATATGGACAACAATTTGCGTCCACTCATGACACAGCTTACGGATAGGTGTGCTGCCTGGCATTCCCTTCCATTGACCCCTGTAGGCAGAGTCAATTTGCTAAAAATGATTTACCTCCCCAAATATCTCTACTTTTTCTGTAACACACCCATACACATCCCTAGGACCTTTTTCTGAAGACTGGAGAGTCTGCTGATACACTTTGTCTGGGCTGGGAGGCCACCCAGAGTGGCCAAGCAGATCTTATATCTCCCACTTTCGGGGGGGGGGATTGGCGTTACCGAATTTTCAAATCTACTACTGGGCAGCCGTCCTGTCATGATTCGGTGGTGGTTCTCCCAGCCCACGCAGAATCCGGCGGTCACTCTGGAGGCAGACATTCTGGGCTCCTTTGCTGCCCTGAGCAATCTCCCGTTTCGTGGTCTCAGGGCCAGTTTGTCCATGACAACTCCGATGCGAACTACTGTGAGGGTCTGGCAGGAGGCTAGGAAAATATATGGGAAGCCCAATTACATCTCGCCTCACATGCCCCCATGGGGTAACCCTATGCTCCCCCACTTTTACACTATTCCAGACCCCTCTCTCTGGGCAAAAAAGGGAATCTTTACATTAAAACATATAGTTAAGGATGGCAGGCTTATGACTTTCCAAGCCCTGAGGCAATCCTTTGCTATCCCGTCCTCCTTCCAATTCAGATACTGGCAGCTGAAGCATGCCTTTGAGGCTCAGTTCCCTGGCCCCCTCATTCTGGAACCAGACTCTATTGAACCGCTCTTGACTTCCAGTGTGATGGGCAAGCCTCTCTCAACACTATACCTATACCTTACAGTGGAGTATGATGCCAAACTAACTAAAACCTGGGAGAAGTGGAGGGTTGACATTCCCTCTTTGGATGAGGAGGAATGGAAGGAGTGTTTAATCTCCTACATTCCCTCCATGATCGCTGCAAAAGACAGGTTCATACAATTTAAGTTCCTACACAGAGCGTATTTCACCCCACAGAGATTGGCGCGCATTTACCATCAAAGAGATCCCAACTGTCAGAGATGCAGGCAGGAGGTGGGCACCTTCTGGCACATGGTCTGGTCTTGTCCCAAACTCTGTCCCTTCTGGTCAGCAGTGGCCTCCACACTGAGTAATGTCATAGGCTCAGACTTGCCTGTAGATCCCCAAATTCTATTGCTCAGTCATCTGGAGGATGTTGAAGGAGATAGGTACAGTAAATTGTGCCTAACCTTCACATTGTACTACGCTAGGCAGGAAATTCTACTGCGATGAAAACTGGTGGAGCCTCCTACCCTAGCCTCGTGGATAAGGTCGGTGAATAAGGTACTCCCCCTGTATAGATTGACGTATGAAAGTAGGCAATGCCCGGGGAAGTTTGACAAAATCTGGTCATCCTTGGTTGATGCCTCCGGAGATCCTGAACCCCCTACCCCATAGGTAGGACGTGAAATTTAGTTGAGGACATCCTATGTCTCACGTCTATTCTTCTTATGCCAGTCTCCCTTCATCCCCTCCCCCCCCCTTCCACCCCTCCCCCCCACCGCCCCTATTAGGATTGATTGAATATTAGGTTATTTACCTTATATTATCTAAGAGTTTATATTGTTATGATGCCATGAGGAATATTGTTGAGTGAAATTTTTGACATTTGCACAACTGGAATATCTGATAAGTAGTGGATATCGCTTAAGGGAAAATCTTGTTGTTATTATTCTCACTTTGATGACTGTACTAATTTCTTGTATTGTAATGCTGATTTGTTTAATAAAATTTTCTGTTAAAAAAAAAAACAAGAGATTTGGAGGTATACTCCTACCGGAGTTGCTTCGCGCAATTATGGACGCGCATGCTCACGACTCCTTACCAGGTTCAATGTATGAGGCAGTGGTGGTGGTCCTGTTGAAGCCTGGGAAGGATCCGGACAAACCTGAGTCATACAGGTCCATATCACCTCTGAATAACGATTTAAAGTTGATTACTAAAGTCCTCGCTATGAGATTGTCCAAGGTGGTGACTAAAATAGTGCACCCAGACCAATCGGGATTCATACCCAACAAGTCCACAGCACATAATCTTTGTAGACTATACCTAAATATGCAGATTCCAACAGATACTCAGGGTCAAAGAGCTATTCTTTCACTAGACGCCGCTAAGGCATTTGATAGTGTAGAATGGAATTACTTGTGGAGGGTGCTGGAAAAATTCAACTTGGGGGAGACCTTTATTTCCTGGATCAAACTATTATACAAGGCACGGAAAGCTTGCATTAGAATCAATAACACATTATACTCCTTTTTTTTAATCTCCACCGGGGAATGAGACAGGGCTGCCCGCTATCCCCATTGCTCTGGCCATAGAGCCTCTGGCCGCTGCCATTAGGGGGAACCCGGCTATATGTGGTTTTAAACGGGAAGACGTAGAAGATAAAATAGCCCTATATGCGGATGACGCGCTCCTTTTTTTGTGTGACACATCTGCCTCTCTAACAACTCTTAGACCCCTTTCACACTGGGGCGGTTTGCAGGCGTTATCGCGCTAAAAATACCGCCTGCAAACCGACCCAAAACAGCCGCTGCTGTTTGTTCAGTGTGAAAGCCCGGGGGCTTTCACACTGAAGCGGTGCGCTGGCAGGAGAAGAAAAAATCTCCTGCAAGCCGCATCTTTGGAGCGGTGAAGGAGCGGTGTATTCACCGCTCCTGCCCATTGAAATCAATGGGAAAGCCGCGCTATACGATTGGTTTTAACCCTTTTTCGGCGAATACCGCGGTAAAACAGTGCTAAAAATAGCGCTGTTTTACCGCCGACGCCCCCTACCGCCCCAGTGTGAAAGCAGCCTTATGGAATTAATCTCTAGGTTTGGAACCTTTTCGGGGTTCAATATACCGTATTTATCGGCGTATAACACGCACCCCAATTTAGGAGGGAATTTTAAGGAAAAAAAAAACTTTTAGGAGGGAAGTTGAAGGGAAAAAAACTTACATTTAAATGCCCTTCATTGCAGCCTTGTCAGTGCAGCCATGTCAGTGCAGCCTTGTCAGTGCAGCCTTGTCAGTGCAGCCTTCCCCAGTGCAGCCTTGTCAGTGCAGCCTTGTCAGTGCAGCCTTCCCCAGTGCAGCCTTCCCCAGTGCAGCCTTGTCAGTGCAGCCTTCCCCAGTGCAGCCTTGCCAGTGCAGCCTTCCCCAGTGCAGCCTTGTCAGTGCAGCCTTCCCCAGTGCAGCCTTGCCAGTGCAGCCTTCCCCAGTGCAGCCTTGTCAGTGCAGCCTTCCCCAGTGCAGCCTTCCCCAGTGCAGCCTTCCCCAGTGCAGCCTTGTCAGTGCAGCCTTCCCCAGTGCAGCCTTCCCCAGTGCAGCCTTCCCCAGTGCAGCCTTGTCAGTGCAGCCTGGTATCCCCTTCCAGGGCTTCAAAATCGCGGTCCGCGATTTGAAAATGGCGCCGCCGGCGCCGAAGTACACAGAGCCGGTCCTCGGCTCTTTCCGGCGGCTCTCGTTTACTTTCGGTTCCACTCGTAGTCCGGAGCGGAGCTATCCGAGTAGGTTCGGATAGCTCCGCTCGGGACTACGAGTGGAGCCGAAAGTAAACGAGAGCCGCCGGAAAGAGCCGAGGACCGGCTCTGTGTACTTCGGCTCCGGCGGCGCCATTTTCAAATCGCGGACCGCGATTTTGACATTTAGACAGATCGGGATCGGCGGGGATCGGCGTATAACACGCACCTGTGACTTTCCCCTGATTTTAAGGGGGAAAAAGTGCGTGTTATACGCCGATAAATACGGTAAATTGGGACAAATCCACACTGCTACCACTTGATCCTCTTCCCCCAGCAGTGGAACAGATTAGGGTGGTAGATACATTTCGGTATCTAGGCATAGTTATTCACCCCAACCTAGACCTTTATGTTAAACTTAATATAAACCCACTGATAAATTCATTTCAGGAAAAAACAGCTAGCTGGATTAAATTACCTCTCTCCGTGGTAGGTACGTGTAACTTGATAAAAATGATCTGGAGTCCACAACTCTTGTATGCACTTCACAATGCACCAATTTGGAGTCCTATTCATGTGTTAAAAGAATGTAACACCATATTCTGCTCCTTGATATAGAGGAAACAAGTGCCTTGTATCAGGCTGGAAACGTTACAGGAGGCGAAGGACTGGCAGTTCCGAACCCTTATTACTATATCATAACGGCTCAGTTGCAGCATCTAATGGTGTGGCAGCACCCCGAGTCCTCTGACCCCACAAGAAACATTGTACGCACACTACTTTCGAGTGGCGGCCTTGTGGAATGCATAGAAGCGGGAGAGTTCAGAAAAATACCTGACTATCTTATAGATAAAATATGGAAAAAGGCCAAACAACATTTCCAATATACGGGATACTCTGAGTGGTCAAGTATCTGGAATAATAGCAACTTTCTCGAATTATATAAATTACAGGGCTTTTCTGCCTGGTCTAGGTGTGGTGTTGTACTTGTATATGCCCCACAGATATACTATGGCGACCGCTTATGAGATTTTTAGTCTCTGAGAGTGGAATACGGTCTACCAGACTTACCATTCTCCCAAGGCTGCTGGCCACCCTGGGAAGAATCAACTCTTTTGGGCCATTTCCCATCAATTCTGGTGGCCTAGTCTACGTGCTGATGTAACCACCTTCGTAGCTGCCTGTTCTGTGTGTGCTCAGAGTAAGACTCCATGACACCTTCCAGTGGGCCTCCTACAACCCATACCCAATGGAGAGAGGCCCTGGACCCACCTGTCTATGGATTTAATTGTGGAGTTACCCAACTCCCAGGGCAACACAGTTATCCTTATGGTGGTTGATCGGTTCTCAAATATGTGTCATTGCATTCCACTTAAGAAGTTGCCCACTTCTAAGGAACTGGCTTCCATTTTGCTCGGGAGATCTTTCGCTTACATGGGCTACCCAAGGTGATTGTCTCAGACAGGGGTAGTCAGTTTGTGTCCCGGTTCTGGCGAGCCTTTTGTGCACAGTTGGGAATTCAGCTTGCTTTCTCCTCTGTGTATTACCCACAGTCTAATGGGGCCGCAGAATGAGCCAATCAGTCCTTGGAGCAATTCCTACGTTGCTATATTTCTGACCATCATAACAACTGGTCAGACCTATTACCAGGGGCAGAGTTTGCTCACAATAATGCCTTGAAATCTGCTTCCCGATTGTCCCCGTTTATGACGAACTATGGTTTCCAACTTTCCATGTTGCCTGACTTATTTGTTCCACAGAATATTCCTGCCTTAGAGGAGCATCTCCGTGGTCTTCGTTCCACTTGGGCACAAGTCCGGGAGGCTTTGCGACATTCTAATGATAGGTATAGACTCCATGCTAACCACAGACGCCTGCCTGCGCCTTCCTACCAGGTTGGGGACAGGGTCTGGCTGTCATCTCGCAACCTCCGACTTCGTGTTCCCTCTCTGAAGTTTTCACCTCGGTTTATTGGGCCTTTCCGTATTCTTCGCAGGATTAACCCAGTGGCTTACGCATTAGACCTTCCTTCTAATATGCGTATTTCAAGTCTCCTTATTAAAACCTTTGGTCTGCAACCGCTTTAACACTTCGGTGCCTCGTCCTCACCCTATACAGGTTGAGGAGTATGAGGTACAATCCATTGTTGACTCCCGTAGGTTCTGTGGGTGCATACAGTACCTGGTGCATTGGAAAGGGTACGGTTCGCAGGAACGCTCTTGGGTCTCATCCGTGGGCGCATACAGTACCTGGTGCATTGGAAGGGGTAGATGTTTTCCCCTCAAACCTGGAGGTCCTCTGAGGGGGAGGGGTCATTAAGGAGGGGGTACTGTCAGGGCTGGGCTCAGCCCTTCCTTCTTAAAGCTGGCCACTCAGCTGTTGGCTAATTGCCAGGTCCTATCTCTCCACAGTGACTCACCTGTTGATATCCTGCTCGTCAGTCCTGCCTACTTAAGCCATCCAGTCTAGATGATCTCTGCCTTCACCTTGGTCACATCTCTAGAGACGCTCTCCTGAATTCCTGTTAAAGACTTGCTTGGCTGACATTCCTTCTGGCTCCAGATCCTGCTTGCTGTTCTACTACTCTCATCTCTGGCTCCCTGATGGTTTGGCTTGTCTGACTATCCGTTCCGGTTCCTGAACTCTGGCTGTTTACCTTTTTTAATTATTATTAACACAAGTGTGAGTTAACTGTACTTCTGTCTCAGTCTGATTCATGGTTTCTGACACCCTGGTAGAATTGTTCTGTCAGAGATCTTGCCAGAAGACCCAAAGCACATTCCCCAGGTGCCAAGGTCTAGTAACACCTATAGTGAAAATCAACATGTTGCTGCCAGCTGAACTCCAGATGTCCATAAATCCAGTCTAGATACATAAATTGTGTCTGCAGCACAAAGAAGGAAGATTATCTGAGAAATACAGGAATACAGGACTGTGAACACAACTTAGGAAAGTGACCAGGGGATTACAGGCTGATATCACACAGTCCCCACCCTACTCTGGAACAATCAGTGAGCAGTATGGGTGGAGGAATGTATTTAGTGTTAATGACCCACCTGTACTGATCTCTGTAGGAGTGTCCTCCTCTAAAAATGTCCCCGTTATTCCATCCTCTTCCATAGACTGCTGATCATCCCTCACATACCTCTCTTCTTCTTCTGCTTTAACCTCAAATTCTATATCGATTGGATCTCCACTCTAAATGAAGAAAATGAGAGAGACTATCATCTGTAAGATATAAGCTTTATTATTGTGACATCCCATAAAAAATATAAACATTGTCTCCACAAGTCCATGTTCTAGATGCTCCATTCTACCAACCTTGTAACAGTGAGGGTTGGTGTGATCTTCCTGTGTGGAATCCCGGGAATACAGAGGACGGGGACATCTCTCTGGTGGGTTCCTGGTATTAGGTGGCTCCATCATATCTTTGTGTCCTTCTGAAAACTCCTCCATCACTCCATACTTCTCATCCTCCTCTTTATACTCTTCTTTAACAACAATATTATCATCCCCAAGGTTTCCACTCTGAATATATAATAAAACATTCATTGTAACAAACATGCTGTGTATAAATCATATCTACCAATAATTGTCAATCATCTACCTGATGATGGTGAGGGATGGTGTGATCTTCCTGTGTAGAATCCCAGGAATACAGAGGACGGGGACATCTCTCTGGTGGGTTTCTGTAGCTGGATGACTCCACCATGGTGTCCTGGTACAGATCTTTGTGTTCTTTTAGAGACTCCGACTCCTCCATCACCCCATCCTCATCATCCTCCTCTTTTAGCTCTTCTTTAACTTCAACTTTAGAATCTCTCAGGTTTCCACTCTGAATATATAACAAAAATGACATCAATGGTAACAATGCAGATAATGTACAGATCCTAATGATAATGATAATGATTGTTCCTCATCTACCTGATGATGGTGAGGGATGGTGTGATCTTCCTGTGTGGAATCCCGGGAATACAGAGGATGGGGACATCTCTCTGGTGGGTTCCCATTACTGGATCCATCTGTAGGAAACACACACACTGACTGAATACATTGTTTTTATGTGTTTATCAGATGATGGGGGATCTAGGTGGAGCCTCCGTACTGCTCTCTCCTTTACAATAAAGTCTCCTCTTACCCGGTGATGTGAGGGGCGGCTGATTGTCCATCATGACGTCCTTGTAGAGATCCTTGTGTCCTTCTAAATACTCCCACTCCTCCATGGAGAAATAGACAGTGACATCCTGACACCTTATAGGAACCTGACACACACAATAATACAGTCACCATCCAGACACATCCCTTGTCTGTTACTGGATAATGTCCCAGAATTCCCAGCACCACTCACCTCTCCTCCATGATCTCTCTGGTGACTTCTAGAATCTTCTTTTTATATCTATTCTATCAGGGGGGGAGGTGGAGGCAATGTGATAGTCATATGATCTCCAGACTTCACAGGAGGAAAACTGTAGGATATGAACACAAATAGTAAAATCAAATGATATTCCCAGAATCCTCCTCACCTCACCATTCAGGTTTGCGTTTTATTAAAGCCCCACATCAGACTGAGGTATAATTTACCCACGCAGGACCCCCACACTACGCAGGTTCAAAGCCTGTTGCAGGTATTCTGACACCATTACATACAATGCAGGACCAACAGTCCCACTTTTCTAGTGAGGATGCCAAAGGGTCCGCCCACATCCTAAGAGCATCAGAAAAAAAAAGAGATAGAGGGACATTGGGAGGAGGAGCTGTGAGGTCAGTGTGATGTTATAGGACATACAGACTCTGGATGGAGGGACATTTGGATGGGGAGATTTGAGGGGCCCTCTATACGAGGCTCATGTGCAAACCAAATCATTGTTCCTGGGTGTGTCCTACCTCTCCTAAACTGAACAGTGAACTTTGACCTTTACCATACAGAAATCTGTCAGGAATCTGTGAAAGTAAGCTCTCATGTGATCAGGTGATGTGCGGAGGAACGGAGTGTAAATAGCAGACAATTTTCTCCAGAGCTCCTAATGGTGGGGATGGATTTTGCTGAGTGCTGGTGCCAAGTGCTGCTCTTGACTGGATAGATTAATAGCAGCGCAGCCATTGGCTCCTGTTGCTGTCAATCAAATCCAATGGTGCAGATGCAGGGGGGCGGGGCAGACTCATACATTTGGCAGCTATGGACGCCAAATGCTGGACTCGGGATTGTGCCTGCAGGGTAACCCCCTCGTGAGAGTGCTTCTCCTAGGGCAGGGATATGCAATTAGCGGACCTCCACCTGTTGCAAAACTACAAGTCCCATTATGCCTCTGCCTCTGGGTGTCATGTCTGTGGCTGTCAGAGTCTTGCTATGTCTCATGTGACTTGTACTTCTGCAACACCTGGAGGTCTACTAATTGCATATCCCTGTCCTAGGGGGTTATCCATTGTGGGGAGGAGCAGCGAGAGCCACCAGGGGACCCCAGAAGACGAGGATCAGGGCGACTCTGTGCAAAAGGAGCTGCACAGTGGAGGTAAGTAGGATTATGTTTGTTATTTTAAAAAAAACCCCTTACAATCACTTATGGTGACCATAGAGACATGGAAATTCAGCTGGTTCAGCAGGGATCGGTCACATTTCCATCCATGTGTGGTCACTGCTGGATAAAAGTCACTCCATCAGCGGCTGCAGCCAATAGCTTCATCACTGATCTGTGTATTCTGAGAGCGGAGGAGCGCCCCCCATTGTCAGAATACAATAGTGCAGTGGGGAGGATTCCCCCATCCCCCTCCAATGTGTGGATGGGGGAATCACTTCAGTTTTTTCCTCTCATGACTGAACCATAAAACTGAACCATGTATGGCCAGCTTTGGAGGGAAGATATATTAATCACCAACTGATCCCCCTGAAGGGGTTAATCTACGTATTACCTCCTCTGCCGCCAGATCCTGCAGGGTCTTCTCTCTACGTCTTATCAAATGGAACGCCCTGTCTTTAGCTGACATCACTTCCTGTCTGTATCTGACATCACTTCCTGTCTGTATTCCATAGAGACTTTTTTTACTGGGTAGAGGCGAGATCACCACCTTGTGGAGCTCAGAGGAACTGCAGCTCGAGAAACGTTTCGAAGTGTGAACACAGCTGTTTCAAGTATAGAAATGAAGACGCTGCAAGCTGTTTGAGGAGTCATGTTAAATTGTATAACAGGAACAGCAAACACAGAACAGGAAACATGAAGTACAAGCAATGCAATATTACCATAGAATATATTACAATAGAGTCACTCTATTTGTATAAGAAGTCTTTAACATCTCCTTTTTTTACATTCAATCTAAAAAATGTGTAAACAACCTAAAAACAGATTGTGAACAGTCTTAAACATAACACACTGTATTACTGGTAGATACACTACAGATTCTGAGTCTATTTGGTGGTCTTGAAACTCGAGCGCTGTGCAAGACCACTGTGGTTTTGCCGGGGGAAACAACAAAAAAGTGTAGCACTAAACCATATCATAAATGACAATAGATTGGTAGGTATACAGTGAAGGGAATCACTTAAATAAAAACCTATTCATGGGTAGGAAGTCCTGATATAGACGTTATAACTAAAAGGTAACCATAGTTAGTCCTCAGGTAGACATATTGTACACAGGTAAATCCAATGTCCCAAAAGGCAGATCAGCTCACTCCCACCGGAAGAAAAAAAGGCTTACCAGATGTGGTGGACCCGACAGGGCATACGCCGAATTGGGTCAGATAAGGCTTGGGTGGTAAGTGGCTCTAGATGTCTGTGATGTTGCGGCTTGCTGGATTCCTCCAACTGGTACCCGGGTCCTGGAAGGTGTGAGGTGTCCCAAGAATATAGATGATTCTGTGGGTCCTAGGGGAGGGATGAGGTGTTCCGTGGATGGATCCCTCAAACCAGCATTCATAGGTTAGGTGATGGTGTTAATATGGAGAAAAGAAAGGAAGGGCCACATAGTGTAAATCCGAATATAAAATTTTTAATAAAAAATTGTAAGGAAATACACTCACGTATAAGTCCAAAATGTAATACAGCGCTGTGACAAAGTGGCGACAATGGGGTCCTACCCGACGCGTTTCGTCCTAAAAAGACGTCATCTGGGGGGTGACGGGGGAATGCTGTTCAGCTCCAGAAGGTGTTGAAGAGCTGTTCTCTTTCCTGGCTGGTGTGTTTGGTACAGAACAACTTACTGGTATATGTGGCTTCATTATCTCATCCTCATGGTATCCTTCAGATATGTATAGGTGAAGTACTAATGCGCTACTAGAAGTGTAAACGGTGCGAGTAATAAAGTGCTTAATGCAAGAGGTAAATATAAAGCTGCTGAACTTCTATAGTGTTGCCAGCACCAATGAGTAAATATAAAATATAGTGAAGCAGTAAAACAATCCTTAAATATAAAGTGCTAATAATAAAGTGCTAATAATATGCAAATATCTCACTTCCCAATGTGCAAAACCGTGCAATACAATGACATCAAAGAAATTGGGCAAACAGATCAATATAAGGATAAGTGATCCAATAATAAAGTGTATCCAAAGTATCTAAAAGTAATATGCAATAGTCTCTTTTGGAAATAAAAATATGTGCAAAAAAGTGAAACAAAATCGAGAGGGAAAGGAAACAGAGTCCAATTGTAAATGTAGCACCCTCTACGTAAAGGTAGGTGCTAGAGTAGGATTTTTCTAACTCAGGGCCCAGGTGCAGGTAAATTTAGCCAGGCCTGTGCTGTAGGCTGGGCCTGAATGTTCTAGGATTGGGAGTGTCTGGTGTAGCGAAGGGTGTGGCCACCTGTGCTCTGACTCAGAGATGCCACCCCTGCTTTCAGAAGGATTGTTTTGGAAGAGAGGTTGGACTTGAGATCTGAGTGGCAGGCAGGACATGTGAGGAGCCCTAACCAATTATCCTTCGTTATTGGCAGGGGGCAGGCCTCCCATATAAGCTTCCAGGGAGGAGTTATGCAGAGCAGGAAAGACAGAATGGAGTATTGAGTATCTGTTCCAGGCTTCCCAATGTGGGGATGCGCCGAGCACGGAGGAGGGATGGAGGAACCGCTAGGAGGGAGTTCTAGATAAAGATCTTCATCTCTAAAGAAGGTATCAAGCTGCTGTGACCGGGGAACACGGGACTTGTATGCTGGAGAAGATCAAGCGGAGGAAGTGGCAGTAAAGCGGAGGAGAATAGATCAGCATTCTGTGACCAGGGACACAGAACTGTTCTTTTAGAGAAAGGTCAGTGTGAAGGAAACAGAAAAGAAGAACTTATCAAGAGTAGTGCAGAATGCTGTGGCCGGGGAACACAGCATTGACAGTAATGGCCTTGCTGGAAACAGTAGTTTGCCATGTGTCAGGTCATCGGGGGGAGACACCGTGTTATCTCTGGCCTGGTTAGCACATTGGTAATACTTTCCAAAGACTGTGTGGTTGTCTGATCCATTGAACCATCGGGGAGAGGCGGTGTATGCCTCTGGTTCTTTGACTCGCTAAGACAATCCCATTCTGGTCTGCAAGGTGGAATTATTCAGAGTGATTCTGTCTTGTCCCAATGGAAGTAAAGAAGTAGTTCAGTAGCTTTGCAGTACAGGACTTGCATCAGAAGAAGCGGAGTAAGGGTCTGCAGGGAAGTTATGCAGAGGAAGGAAGCTGAGGATGCAAGGTGTACATCGGTTTGCAGGGCCAAGGTCTTTGAACTATGTTCTACAATGTGCTAAATACTATAAGTGAATCTGATTTTCAAGCCAAGACTGTTCATTGTCTTCACTGATGGATGGGGGTCTGGCAGCAGGGTGATTGGCGGATTGCTAAGTAACCAAATCAGCAGCCCTTACAGGGGTACCGCTACATGGATAAAATATGATAGCTTGTAGATATCCTGCTCCAATCCACACCCTGTGTGTGCTAGCCTCTCACCTTAAAGATAGACCCCAAATGGGTTTAGTCATGCAACAATAGACGTATAACACTGATATGTTTTTTTCCTCCTCCGTGTGTATATCCTGGACAAATGATCACTGCAATATCAAGGCTGTTTCTCCATAGAATCCAAGTTCCATGACCAGCCAGCTCCTTTTGTAAAGTTGAACCTTGAAATAAAGGACATCAACGCCAGCTGCATTGTCTCATACATGGTTTACTTCAGAATGGATCGCACTTCTTTGTGACAAATGCGATGAAGTTTACAAGGCAGTAGGGGTTTTATAGAGAATGGTTATACAGTAATCTTATGGTGGGCACAAGCCCAAAGTTACACATCACAAGTATGCATTTCATTAAGTATTTCAACACAGGTTTGGCTAACGGTTTGGCTAGAAAGACTAACTTTTAGGGGTCATCATAACCCAAAATATTTCAAACTGACAAGTTGTTTTGACAGAAAGGGAGAAATAATTGCAAGAATAATTACTTGGAAAGAAGTTAAGTTGACATTTGGACAGGGACTTTCTATGTCAACATCTTTCCCTATCTCATATTCCGAGAATTGTGTCAGATCATTGGCAGAACATTTAATGTCAACTGGTCAGCCACATGTGTTGCAATACCAAAAGAATTCAGAAACGATAATGGAAAACAAATTAATTGAGTATTATCAAGAATACAGAAATATATATATATATATATACTGAAGAAGAACTCTGGATATACAAGAAGATATGGTTCCTATATTTCCTATATCTTCACACTTTAAAACATTGTCTCCAAGACCATAGGGTAGAAGAGAAGAGCCTCCATAGTGTAGTAGTTAAAAATAGTTAATTTTATTTAAAAATATAAAGTAACATAACAGTTTAAAATGGCAAAAACGCCATCAGCAGAAAAATGTGCTAAACACAGGAACTTCTGGTCACGGCCGTAACCAGAAGTGACGTCACCCAGCTCCTCCCTCCGCGTTACGTCACACCACACGTGACTTATTCAAGGGTCAAATCTAATAAATTGATCTGTGACAGGACATCCAGGTCCCGTTAAACATTGTAGACTGTGTGTTGTGCAAATTCAGGTGTGCACCTGCTGCTGTAGCTCTGCATCACTAATGTACATTTCAAGTCCAGGTTTATAGACATTTGGACAATAGTTTTGTAACATTACCAACATACTCTGTAGGTGTTTGGGTGCACACAAAAGTGGTTTCTTGAAAATAGATATCAGAGGCTTATGGTCAGTTTCTGCCGAGATCTTGTCACGACTAGGGATGAGCTGGATGTTCGGATCGAACATAAGTTTGACTCGAAGATCGGGTGTTCGCCCGTTCACCGAACAGCGAATATTATGGGGCGTTTGCGGGAAATTAGAGTGGCGTGGAACGCCTCATAATGCACTACGAGATCACAGTGCATTGATGTAGGATGATTGGCCAAAGCATGCACCTGACCTGCATCCTTTGGCCAATCACAGCGAGCTCTGCTGAGAGAGCCCAATCATGGCTCAGGGGGACTAAGTCCACGCGCCACACTATATAAGGCTGCTTACATTGTGGCCGTGTATAGTGTGTGGACAGGGATAGATTATACTAGATTAGGCAGGCAGGTTCATTTTTTTTTTGTTTTTTGTTTTTTTTATCAAAAAAGTTTTTATTAAACATATGTAAACAACTTCCCATGTACATACATTGCACCTGAAAAAATCTACATTTACATATCAGGTTTATCGTAGTGCCATCAAAAATATTATACATACTATCCAAGGTCATATAACGTCAAAAACTTGTTCATAAAATTAGTATAACCATTACATTGTGTCTCAGGCAAGGCATAATTATCCTGTAGGACATTGTAGAAGCCTGGACATCACTAATTCCCTGAGGCTCAGTCCTGGTGTATCCAACCATGGTGACCAAATACATTCACATCTACCCGGGCTCCCCCTGTGTTGATAGATATATCTTTCGATAATAAGGGTGTTCCCCATGTGTGTTATCCATGAGGCAATAGTAGGCAGTGAGATTGATTTCCAACCCATCAAAATAGGTTTTTGGGCCTGAAACAGCACCCTGGAGAAAGCGGTCCTCACCATCTCCTCCGGGACCACCTCTTCCAGAACTCCCAGTATACAGTGAGTTAGGCTTAGAGGTACAGCAGTTTGGAACACCTGGTTGAGTGTTCCAAGTACCTGGCTCCAGTAACGGTAAAGATTTGGGCATCACCAGAGGAGATGGATAAGATCCCCATTGTGCTGCCTACACCTCCCACACAAGGGGTCCGCCAACCTGCCCATCTTGTGGAGCTTTTGCGGGGTGTAATGCACCCTGAGTACAATGTATAATTGTGATACTTTTTGTGCAACATTTAAAGAGCTGATAGTTATTACTTGTAATGCTTTATCCCACTGGCCTCCCGTGAGCGGTCCCAGGTCCCTTTCCCACATGTATACTGCCTTAATGGGGTGCGCCCTCAGATAGTGTGTCAGCAACATTTGGTAACAATGTGAGATAATGCCCTTAGTTTCAGTGCTAAACTGCAATAGGTGGAATATAGGGGTAGACGACATAACCCAGCCACCTGCATCTCCCTGTGCGCCCACTGCATGCCTGAGCTGGAGGTAGGAATAAAACATGGTGGGAGGTAGATTAAACTGACTTTGTAGTTCAGGGAAGGACTTCAGCTTACCATTACGGAATATGTGGGACAAAAGAGACACCCCAAAGGCTCTCCACCTAGGCCCTTAGTCAATTCAACATAGGAGAGGTTATTCCAGATCGGGCTGTATTCTGTGAACCCCTGCATCTGTTTGCCCTTGTTCCATATATTTTGGATTAGTGAAAGGGTAGGCACCTGTCTATTGGATTTGTGAAATACCTGTGCCTCCAGGCCCATCGGAACAGTTTCTGCCCCAGTGCTCACCGCATTGAGTATAGACCTCCATTGGGAGGCCATCTTCCCCGGGCCCTTGCATGTGGTAAAGGAACAGGCAGCCGCCTGGAGTTCCTCCAGAGTTAGGGGCGCATCTAGTTGTTGCATAGCCGTATTAGAAAAGGAGGACAAGTCTATGTTGGAGAGGTAGGTGTCAAGATCTGCATCTGAGTAAGCGTCCCTTGACCCATAAAGGTCAGCATAGAAGGATGCCAGCTCAGAGATTATCTGTTCTGGGTTGTTGACCACCTGACCACTAGATGAGTGACTGTTGGGATCTAGCAATCTTGGCCAGTAGGCGTCCAGTCTTTTCCCCCTCCTCATAGAAAGCAAGTTTTGTAAAAAAAACTCTTATGTTCTGCAGCAGAGGATCTCAGATGGTCCAGGGAGTCCTGAGCGGACATCCATGCCTCCCTTGCAGAATCCGATGGATCAGTAACATATGACAGTTCCAGCTGTTGTACCTGATCTCCTACTTGTTCAAGCAGAGCAGAGGAGTTCCGCTTAACAATTTCAATTTCCATAATAAACACCCCCCTAAGGTATGCCTTAAACATCTCCCACTTCTGTATATGATCTGTGTAGTGACAATGGGACCCAGAAGAACTCATCAATTTGGGTGGCTATACATTCCTGGGAGGTGAACAGCTTAAGCCAAAAGTTATTAAGCTTCCACGGGGCCCTAGGCAGAGAGGTGGGATGCTGGGTGACCAACCACAGAGCTAAGGGGGAATGATCTGATACTCCTCTCGGAATGTATTCCCCCTAGAAGGTGTAACTAACCAGGTTTGGGGTGCCCACACACATCAATGCATGACAGGGAGCCATGGGTTTCGGAAAAACATGAAAATTGTTTTATTTCTGGGTTGCCTATGAGGCATATTTCAGTCCAGACCATTTCAGCAAGCAGGCGGCTTAGAGCAATACCCCTGCCTCCTCTGGGGGGGTGAGTGGGGTTGTCTATCTAGTCTGGGGTCTAGGTAACAATTAAAGTCCCCCATAATCAACACCGGAACATCAGGCTTATTTGCCAGGTATGACAACAGCATCTGCAGTACTTCCTGTGAGAATGGTGGCGGGATGTAAACAAAGGCTAGGAGCAGGGTTACAGTGAATAATTTACAATACAAGAATACAAATCTGCCTACAGAATCCACCAGAGAGTCCAGTTCCTGATATGCCAAAGCTTTATGTATCAATACACTCACTCCTAGGGATGAGCTTCGATCGGTTGTTCGATCGTTTGCCAAAGATCGAACATTATGGGGCGTTCGTGCCAAATTTGAGCGACGCGTCACGCCCCATGATGCACTGCATCATCGCAGTGCATTGCTGGATGATGATTGGCCAAGCATGCATTATGACCCGCATGCTTTGGCCAATCACAGCGCCGTTAGAAAAGAGAGCCAATTATGGCTCAGGGGGTTAAGTCCACGCCCCACACTATATAAGGCCACCTGCATGTCGACCTTGTGTAGTGTGTTGCTGGTGGAGAAAGAGATAGAGAGAAAGAGAGAGAGTGTCATTTAATTTACTTTGAGCAGGCAGTTTATTCAGTTAGCTAGATCTCACAGCAGACCGTTCCTGCTGTACTGTTTCTAATATAGTTCAGGCAGGCAGTTGATTCAGTTAGCTGCAGTGTATTTAATATATATATATATATATATATATATATACACAGTCAGACTGGTATTCCAGTTGCTGCTGCTCCTGCATCCACCAGCTCTTCGGGTCGCTGACCTGCTACTGTCTCAGCTATCTCCGCAGTTCCAGCCATCCCTGGAGGATCTCCATCCTGCCAGAGCACCAGCTGCTGCAACTTCCCAGGGCACTCCTACCCGCTGTGCTCACGAGACCACTGTCCCCACTCCAGTGGCTCGTGAACCAGAGTTGGGTTTGAAACAGGAAAATCTGGATGCCGCACACCGGATAAAGTTGAAAACATCTTCTTTATTGTAAAACTTGGATCACAAAAAACAGGACAATCAGGCGGGTGGTACAGACACAGCTGACGCGTTTCGCGCTCTAGTTCGAGCGCTTACTCATAGCTGAACCAGAGTTGTAGGAGAGGCCTTCTACCAGTCAGGCTCTACTACCAGGTACCTAACACTGCCAGGTTTGCTCCAGTGGCGAGGAGGGAGGGGATGATGAGGTCACTGACACTACGTGGGTGCCTGATAGAAGAGAGGAGAAGGAGGCACATCACCAACAAGGCAGGATGCCCTCCAGGGGCCAGCTTAAGGACAGCCAACTGACTGCATCACACCACAGAGCTCCGCATGTGCAGGGTGCTGCTGACGCTGTGCGTTTTTTTCAAAAGTTCTTTGGTGTGGGCCTTTTTTGAGATGTGTACAGCAGATCACACCATTGCTGTTTGCAACATATGTCTGAAGCGTATCAAGCATGGCCAAAACAGCAGCTGCTTGGGCACCACATGCTTGATTAGACATATGTCGAGCTTCCATGCAGTCCATTGGCAACAGTACTTAAAAGACCCACACCAAAGAACAAGGCGGACCTCTCCTTGCTCCTCATCAGCTGGGATCTCCAACCCCACTATACCTTCAGTCCTCTCAGAGACCTGCACTGAGAGGAATGAAGGTGTAGAATTAGGCGTCCCAAGCACTTGCGGGCAATCTGCTAGCAGTACACCTAAATCCGATTGTAGCAGGCAAATTTCCCTACCCCAGTTGCTAAACCGTCAAAAGAAATTCAGTCCCAGCCATCCACATCATCCCTACCGCTCAGCGGTAGGGATGAGCTTCGTGTTCGAGTCGAACCCATGTTCGACTCGAACATCGGCTGTTCGCCCGTTCGCCGAATTGCGAACGATATGGGCCGTTCGCGCCAAATTCGTGTGGCGTGTCACGGCCCATAATTCACTGCGGCATCGCAGTGCATTGCTGGCTGATGATTGGCCAAGCATGCACTATGACCCGCATGCTTGGCCAATCACAGCGCCGTCAGTAGAGAGAGCTGTAATTGGCCAAAGCCAGGGTGGCTTTGGCCAATTATGGCTCAGGGGATTTAGTACACGCCCCACACTATATAAGGCCGCCTGCACGGCGGCCCTGTGTAGTGTGTGTTCCGGTGTGCCAAGAGATAGAGAGACAGTGTCATTTGATTTGAGTTAGATAGATTAGGCAGAACAGTCAGTCAGTTAGCTGCACTTACAGTGTATTGTGTATATATATGCATCCCAGGTGTTGCATATATATATATACACTGTATTCAGTTTAGCTAGATCCGTTCCTGTTATCTTCTATCTAGACTATTTACATTTAGTGCAGTGCGTCCTGCTCACAGTGTTCAGCTAGATCCGTTCCTGTTATTTACATTTAGTGCAGTGCGTCCTGCTCACAGTGTTCAGCTAGATCCGTTCCTGTTATTTACATTTAGTGCAGTGCGTCCTGCTCACAGTGTTCAGCTAGATCCGTTCCTGCTATTTACATTTAGTGCAGTGCGTCCTGCTCACAGTGTTCAGCTAGATCCGTTCCTGCTATTTACATTTAGTGCAGTGCGTCCTGCTCACAGTGTTCAGCTAGATCCGTTCCTGCTATTTACATTTAGTGCAGTGCGTCCTGCTCACAGTGTTCAGCTAGATCCGTTCCTGCTATTTACATTTAGTGCAGTGCGTCCTGCTCACAGTGTTCAGCTAGATCCGTTCCTGCTATTTACATTTAGTGCAGTGCGTCCTGCTCACAGTGTTCAGCTAGATCCGTTCCTGCTATTTACATTTAGTGCAGTGCGTCCTGCTCACAGTGTTCAGCTAGATCCGTTCCTGCTATTTACATTTAGTGCAGTGCGTCCTGCTCACAGTGTTCAGCTAGATCCGTTCCTGTTATCTTCTAGACAATTTACATTTAGTGCAGTGCGTCCTGCTCACAGTGTTCAGCTATATCCGTTCCTGTTATTTACATTTAGTGCAGTGCGTCCTGCTCACAGTGTTCAGCTAGATCCATTCCTGCTATTTACATTTAGTGCAGTGCGTCCTGCTCACAGTGTTCAGCTAGATCCATTCCTGCTATTTACATTTAGTGCAGTGCGTCCTGCTCACAGTGTTCAGCTAGATCCGTTCCTGCTATTTACATTTAGTGCAGTGCGTCCTGCTCACAGTGTTCAGCTAGATCCGTTTCTGCTATTTACATTTAGTGCAGTGCGTCCTGCTCACAGTGTTCAGCTAGATCCGTTCCTGCTATTTACATTTAGTGCAGTGCGTCCTGCTCACAGTGTTCAGCTAGATCCGTTCCTGCTATTTACATTTAGTGCAGTGCGTCCTGCTCACAGTGTTCAGCTAGATCCGTTCCTGCTATTTACATTTAGTGCAGTGCGTCCTGCTCACAGTGTTCAGCTAGATCCGTTCCTGCTATTTACATTTAGTGCAGTGCGTCCTGCTCACAGTGTTCAGCTAGATCCGTTCCTGCTATTTACATTTAGTGCAGTGCGTCCTGCTCACAGTGTTCAGCTAGATCCGTTCCTGCCATTTACATTTAGTGCAGTGCGTCCTGCTCAGTGTTCAGCTAGATCCGTTCCTGCAATTTACATTTAGTGCAGTGCGTCCTGCTCACAGTGTTCAGCTAGATCCGTTCCTGCTATTTACATTTAGTGCAGTGTGTCCTGCTCACAGTGTTCAGCTAGATCCGTTCCTGTTATCTTCTAGACTATTTACATTTAGTGCAGTGCGTCCTGCTCACAGTGTTCAGCTAGATCCGTTCCTGCCATTTACATTTAGTGCAGTGCCTCCTGCTCACAGTGTTCAGCTAGATCCGTTCCTGCTATTTACATTTAGTGCAGTGCGTCCTGCTCACAGTGTTCAGCTAGATCCGTTCCTGTTATCTTCCTACTGACAGGCAGGCTTGTCTGGTTACAGTATATAAAGCTACCTGAAGAAAATTACAGGTGTTCTATTTGATCCTATTAGTACCACGGTCAGGAAGCTAGACTATTTACATTTAGTACAGTGCGTCCTGCTCACAGTGTTCAGCTAGATCCGTTCCTGTTATCTTCCTACTGACAGGCAGGCTTGTCTGGTTACAGTATATAAAGCTACCTGAAGAAAATTACAGGTGTTCTATCCCAGCTTAGTGCAGCTACAGGCCATTAGTATGTCTGGAAGGCCAAGAAGGAGAGGCAGACAGTCACAAGCCAATAAGAGAGGGCAAGCAGGCTCTGTGTCTAGTGCTGGTCGTGGAGACGGTGCATCCTCATCAGCACGTGGCCATGGGACACGCTTGGCCTTTTTTTCGGCAGCTGGCCGTGTTGAGCCGCAACATGCGGAAGACTTGGTCGAGTGGATGACCAAGCCGTCCTCATCCTCCTCATCCTCTCTCACCCATGCCCAGGGTGCTTTGTCTGGCAAAGCAGCGGCCTCTTCCCTCAGCTCAATGTCATCAGTGACTCCTTCCCTAGCTCCACCATGTCCTCATGAGGATTCCCTCGAACTGTTTGACCACAGTGTTGGGTACATGCTCCAGGAGGATGCCCAGCATTTGGAAGGCTCTGATGATGATACTGAGCTCAATGAAGGCAGTAACATGAGCACGGACAGAGGGGGTGCCCAAGAAGGACAGCAATCTGGCAGTCATGCTCCCCCTGCTGCAGCATACTGCCAGGTTTGCTCCAGTGATGAGGAGGGAGGGGATGATGAGGTCACTGACTCAACGTGGGTGCCTGATAGGAGAGAGGAGGAGGAGGAGGCGGCACATCACCAACGAGGCAGGATGCCCTCCAGGGGCCAGCCTAAGGGCAGCACATTGACTGCATCACACCCCAAAGCTCCACATGTGCAGGGCGCTGCAGTCTCTGTGCGTTATTCAAAAAGTTCTTTGGTGTGGGCCTTTTTTGAGACGAGTGCATCAGATCGCACCGCTGCTATTTGCAACATATGTCTCAAGCGTATCTCGCATGGCCAAAACATCTCCCGCTTGGGTACCACATGCTTGACCAGACATATGTTGACCTGCCATGCAGTTCGTTGGCAAGCGTATCTAAAAGACCCACACCAAAGAACAAAGAGGATCTCTCCTTGCTCCTCATCAGCTGAGATTTCCAACCCCACTAGACCTTCAGTCCTCTCTGAGACCTGCAGTGAGAGGAATGAAGGTGTAGAATTAGGTGTGTCACAGCCAAGTACTTGTGGGCAATCTGCTTTTGGTACACCGACGTCAGATTGTACCAGGCAAATTTCCCTGCCCCAGCTGCTGCACCGCCGAAAGAAGTTTGCTCCCAACCATCCACATGCCCAGCGGTTGAATGCTAGCTTGGCAAAATTGCTAGCACTTCAACTGCTGCCTTTTCAGTTGGTAGACTCTGCCCCCTTCCGTGAGTTTGTGGAATGTGCGGTTCCTCAGTGGCAGGTACCCAAACGCCACTTTTTCTCACGGAAGGCGATTCCGGCTCTCTACCGGCATGTGGAAGGCAATGTCCATGCCTCGCTGGACAGGGCGGTCAGCGATAAGGTGCATATTACCGCTGACTCATGGTCCAGCAGGCATGGACAGGGACGTTACCTAAGTTTCACGGCGCATTGGGTGACTCTGCTGGCAGCTGGGAAGGATGCAGGACAAGGTGCAGTAGTGTTGGAGGTTGTTCCGCCACCACGCCTCCAAAATGCTGATTGTGACACACCTCTCTCCTCCACCCCCTCCTCTTCTTCTTCCTCCATGGCCTCTTCCTCGGAACCAGCGGTGCTCCGTAGGCGTTCAAGGGGCTACGCAAGTACGCAGGCCAAAAGATGCCATGCGGTGCTTGAGCTGGTGTGCTTGGGGGACAGGAGCCACACTGGGGCAGAGGTTCTGTCAGCTCTGCAGGGGCAGGTTCAGAGGTGGTTGACGCCACGCCAACTTAAGGCAGGAATGGTGGTTTGCGACAATGGCACCAACCTCCTCTCTGCCCTCCGACAGGGACAAATGACCCATGTGCCCTGTTTGGCTCACGTCCTTAACTTGGTGGTGCAGCGGTTCTTGGGCAGGTACCCGGGCTTACAGGATGTCCTGAGGCAGGCCAGGAAAGTCTGTGTGCATTTCCGCCGGTCATATAATGCCAGTGCTCGGCTGACGGACCTCCAAAAGGAGTTTAACCTGCCCAAGAACCGCCTAATCTGTGACATGCCCACCAGGTGGAACTCAATGTTGGCCATGCTGCAGCGGCTGCACACGCAGCAGAGGGCCATCAATGAGTACCTGTGCGACTATGGCACCAGGACAGGGTCAGGGGAGCTTGGTTTTTTTCCCCACGCCAGTGGGCCATGATCAGGGATGCATGCACTGTCCTGTCACCATTCGAGGAGGCCACGAGGATGGTGAGCACTGACAGTGCATGCATCAGTGACACTGTCCCCCTTGTCCACCTGTTGGAGCACACGCTGCGTGGAATAATGGACAGGGCACTTGAGGCAGAACAGAGGCAGGAAGAGGAGGAATTCCTTAGCTCTCAAGGCCCCCTTTATCCAGTGTTCCTGCGTGCCCGCCGATCACACAGGAAGAGGAGGAGGAGGAGGAGGAGGAAGATTGTGTCAGTATGGAGGTGGAGCCTGGCACTCAGCATCAGCAGCAGTCTTTAAGGGATCAGTCCCAAGGAACACATGGACTTGTACGTGGCTGGGAGGAGGTGGCTGAGGACGTTGTTGTCCTTAGTGACCCAGAGGACTCCGGACCGAATGCCTCAGCAAACCTACGCTGCATGGCCTCCCTGATCCTGCAAAGCCTGCGTAAGGATCCTCGTATTCGTGGTATCAAGGAGAAGGACCTATACTGGCTGGCAACCCTCCTTGATCCACGTTACAAGGGTAAGGTTGCGGACCTTATCTTGCCATCGCAGAGGGAGCAGAGGATGAAACATCTTCGGGAGGCCTTGCAGAAAGGTCTGTGCAACACGTTTTCCAGAGACTGGGAGGTTACAAACTCCTGTTTCTGGACAACGTGTTGCTGAGGCTTCGGTCAGTCAAAGAAGGAGCGGTGGAGAAGGTGGCCGTCTGACCGATGCGTTCAGACAATTTTTTGGTCCGCAGCCCCAAGGTATGATCGGTTCCAGCAACCATCGCCAGCGTCTGTTTTACATGGTGCAGGAATACCTAGGGGCAAGATCAGACTTGGACACCTTTCCCACCGAAAATCCTCTGGGTTACTGGGTCTTGAGGATGGATCACTGGCCAGAGCTTGCACAGTATGCAATTGAGCTACTGGCCTGTCCTGCATCCAGCGTTCTTTCGGAACGCACATTCAGTGCTGCTGGAGGCGTGGTAACCGATCACAGGGTGCGTCTGTCCACCAACTCGGTCGATCGGCTGACCTTCATAAAAATGAATCAGTCTTGGATCACCACCAGCTACCAAGCACCTGATGCTGATGTAACCGAATAATTTTTTTTGAAATCTCAGATCCCTTCAAAGACTGCCTATGCTGATGCTGAGTGACTATCCCTGAGTAATTATCCTCTTCCTCCTCAATCATCACGCTGATAGCTTGTAAGAACATTTTTGGTTCTGGGCGCCACCACCAGTGCCTAAGGCACAATTTTTCAGCCCCTGTTTAACAGGGGCTTGTAATTACAATTTTTGATGTAATACTTTGCAGCAGGGCTCGTTCCTGCATTCCAACTAGAGTGTCTGTGAGGGGTTGCAGTGTTGTGGCACCAGCACCAGTGCCTAAGGCCCAATTTTTCTGCCCCTGTCTAACAGGGGCGTGTAATTACAATTTTTGATGCAATACTTTGCAGCAGGGCTCGTTCCTGCGTTCCAACTAGAGTGTCTGTGAGGGGTTGCAGTGTTGTGGCACCAGCACCAGTGCCTAAGGCCCAATTTTTCTGCCCCTGTCTAACAGGGGCGTGTAATTACAATTTTTGATGCAATACTTTGCAGCAGGGCTCGTTCCTGCGTTCCAACTAGAGTGTCTGTGAGGGGTTGCAGTGTTGTGGCACCAGCACCAGTGCCTAAGGCCCAATTTTTCTGCCCCTGTCTAACAGGGGCGTGTAATTACAATTTTTGAAGCAATACTTTGCAGCAGGGCTCGTTCCTGCGTTCCAACTAGAGTGTCTGTGAGGGGTTGCAGTGTTGTGGCACCAGCACCAGTGCCTAAGGCCTAATTTTTCAGCTCCTGTTCAACAGGGGCATGTAATTACAATTCTTGATCTAATATTTCACAGCAGGGCCCTGTGAGGGCTTACAGTGTTGTGGCCACAGCAACACCTAAGGCCCAAATTTCTGCTGAGTATATAGGGCAGGACCCTACTTTCAAACATCTAACTTACAAACGACTCCTACTTGCAAACGGAAGGAGACAACAGGAAGTGAGATAAAATCTACCCCTAGGAAGGGAAATTCTCTCCTGTAAGAGTTAATATGGGAAAACAATTTCTCCTTTCCACTGATGCTTTCCAATCCTTGTTCCACAAAAAAACCCAAATTTTCAAAAAACATTTTTCATTGGGACAAAAAAGTGAGGTGAAATCTTCTGAAGAGGAGGAAAGACAGCAAAACAAATGTCACAAGGGTGATAACCCTTCCCTATGTTTTCCAAAAAGCTTAAAAAAGATTTTTTGGCTGGAGCTAAACACGTTAAAAATGTACCCGTTCAAAATTACAAACAGATTCTACTTAACAACAAACCTACAGTCCCTGTCTTGTTTGCACCGCCTGTATACTGCTGTTCAGAGTATATAGGGCCTGGTGGCCCCACACCTTTCCTTATTTTAATTTGGGTGCGGGGTTCCCCTTAATATCCATACAAGACCCAAAGGGCCTGGTAATGGACTGGGGGGTACCCATGCCGTTTGTCTCACTGATTTTCATCCATATTGCCATGACCCGACATGTCATTAAACCCGCAAGCAGTTTTAAATGAGATTTTTTCCTTTAAAAATGACATTTGGTGCAGGGACTGTTCTAAACATGGGAAACACGCGTCACTTTACAGGCATACTATAGACACCCCCCAGGTACGATATTTAAAGGAATATTTCACTTTTTTTTTTTTACTTTAAGCATCATTAAAATCACTGCTCCCGAAAAAACGGCCGTTTTTAAAAGTTTTTTTTGCATTGATACATGTCCCCTGGGGTAGGACCCGGGTCCCCAGACCCTTTTTAGGACAATACCATGCAAATTAGCCTTTAAAATGAGCACTTTTGATTTCGAACGTTCGAGTCCCATAGACGTCAATGGGGTTCTAACGTTCGTGCGAACTTTCGGTCCGTTCGCGGGTTCTGGTGCGAACCGAACCGGGGGGTGTTCGGCTCATCCCTACTCAGCGGCTGAATGCTAGTTTGGCTAAATTGCTAGCACTCCAACTGCTGCCTTTTCAGCTGGTAGACTCTGCCCCCTTTTGAGAATTTGTGGAATGTGCGGTACCTCCATGGCAGGTTCCCAAATGCCATTTTTTTCACAGAAGGCCATTCCGACTCTCTACCGGCATGTGGAAGGCAATGTCTTGGCCTCATTGGACAGGGTGGTCATTGGTAAGGTGCATATTACCGCTGACTCATGGTCCAGTAGGCATGGACAGGAAAGTTACCTGGGTGCAGTAATGTTGGAGCTTGTTCCGCCACCATGCCTCCAAAATGCTGGGAGTGGTGATTCTGCCACACCTCTCTCCTCCACCCCCTCCTCTTCTTCTTCCTCCATGGCCTCTTCCTGTGCAGATTTGTCCTCGGAACCAGCGGTGCTCCATAGGGGTTCTAGGGGCTACGCAAGCACTCAGACAAAAAGATGCCATGCGGTGCTTGAGTTGGTCTGCTTAGGGGACAGGAGCCACACTGGGGCAGAGATTCTGGCAGCTCTGCAGGGGCAGGTTCAGAGGTGGTTGACGCCATGCCAGCTTCAGCCAGGAATGGTGGTTTGCGACAATGGCACCAACCTCCTCTCCGCCCTCTGACAGGGACACTTGACCCATATTCCCTGTTTGGCTCACGTCCTTAATTTGGTGGTGCAGCGGTTCTTGTGCAGGTATCCGGGCTTACAGGATCTACTGAGGCAGGCCAGCAAAGTCTGTGGGCATTTCCACCGGTCATATAATGCCAGTGCTCGGCTGGCTGACCTTTAAAAGGAGTGAAACCTACCCAAGAACCGCCTCATCTGTGACATGCCCACCAGATGGAACTCAACGTTGGCAATGCTGCAGCGTCTGCACACACAGCAGTGGGCCATCAATGAGTACCTGTATGGCATCAAGACAGGGTCAGGGGAGCTTGGCTTTTTTCGTCACGCCAGTGGCTAATGATCAAGGATGCATGCACTGTCCTGTCACCATTTGAGGAGGCCACGAGGATGGTGAGCAGTGACAGTGCATGTATCAGTGATACTTGTCTTCCTGTTGGAGCACACGCTGCATGGAATAATGGACAGGGCACTTGAGGCAGAACAGAGGGAGGAAGAGGAGGACTTCCTTACTTCTCAAGGCCCCCTTTATCCACACAGTATTCCTGTAGGCATGTCTATCACAGGAGGAGGATTGTGTCAGCATGGAGGTGGAGCCTGGCACTCAGCATCAGCTGCAGTCTTCAAGGGATCGTTTTCAGCCCTCAGAAACCCATGGACTTATACGTGGCTGGGAGGAGGTGGCTGCGGATCATGTCGTCCTTAGTGGCCCAGAGGACTCCGGACCGAATGCCTCAGCAAACCTACGCTGCATGGCCTCCCTGATCCTGCAAAGCCTGCGAAAGGACCATCAGATTTGTGGTATCAAGGAGAGGGATCAGTACTGGCTGGCAACCCTTCTTGATCCACGTTACAAGGGTAAGGTTGCGGAACTTATCCAGCCTTCGCAGAGGGAGCAGAGGATGAAAAATCTTTGTGAGGCCTTGCAGAAAGGTTTGTGCAATGCGTTTCCAGAGCCTGGGAGGTTGCAATTTCCTGGTCCTCCTGGACAACGTGTTGCTGAGGCTTAGGTCAGTCACAGAAGGAGCGGTGGAGAAGGTGGCTGTCTGACCGATGCATTCAGACAATTTTTTAGTCCGCAGCCCCAAGGTCTGATCAGTTCCAGCAATCATCGCCAGCGTCTGATTTACATGGTGCAGGAATACCTTGGGGAAAGATCAGACTTGGAGACCTTTCCAACCAAAAATCCACTGGGTTACTGGGTCTTGAGGATGGATCACTGGCCAGAGCTTGCACAGTATGCAATTGAGCAACTGGCCTGTCCTGCATCCAGCGTTCTATCTGAACGCACATTCAGTGCTTCTGGAGGCTTTGTAACCGATCACAAAGTGCGCCTGTCCACGGACTCGGTTGATCGGTTCACCTTCATAAAAATGAATCAGTCTTGGATCACCAGCTACCAAGCACCTGATGCTGATGTAACCAATTCATTTTTTTATGAATGTGAGATCCCTTGAAGACTGCCTATGCTGATGCTGAGTGACTATCCTGTTATGCTGAGTGACTATCCTATTCCTCCTCAATGGTCATGTTGATAGCTTCTAAGAACATTTTTGGTTCTGGGCACCACTACTAGTGCCTAAAGCCCAATTTTTCTGCCCCTGTTTAACAGAGGCATGTAATTACAATTTTTGCTGTAATATTTTGCAGCAGGGCTTGTTCCTGCGCTTAACTAGAGTTTCTGTGAGGGGTTGCAGTGTTGTGGCACCAGCACCAGTGCCTAAAGCCCAATTTTTCTGCCCCTGTTTAACAGGGGCATGTAATTACAATTTTTGCTGTAATATTTTTCTGCCCGTTTTACAATTTTTGATCAAATATTTCACAGCAGGGCCCGTTGTTGCGCCCACCAAGAGTAACTGTGAGGGCTTACAGTGTTGTGGCAACACCACACCACCAAAGGCCCAATTTTTCGCACCCTGTTCTACAGGGGCATATAATTACAATTCTTGATATAATCTTTCACAGCAGGGCCCGTTCCAGCACCCACCAAGAGTAACTGCGAGGTCTTACAGTGTTGTGGCGACACCACCACACCATCACCGAAGGCCCAATTTTTCTGACCGTGTTCAACAGGGGCATAAAATTACAATTCTTGATATAATATTTCACAGCAGGGCCCGTTCCAGCACCCACAAAGAGATCTGTGAGGGCTTACAGTGTTCTGGTACCACCAACGCCTAAGGCCCAAATTTCTGCAGAGTATATAGGGCAGGCCGTATAGTATATACAGTAGTATATACAGGCGGTCCCCTACTTTCAAACATCCAACTTACAAACGACTCCTACTTACAAACGGAGGGAGACAACAGGAAGTGAGAGCAAATCTACCCCTAAGAAGGGAAATTCTCTCCTGTAAGAGTTAATATGGGAAAAAGGTGTCTCCACTGATGCTTTATTATCACCAATCCTTGTTTCCCTAAAAACCCCAAATTTTCTAAATCCAGTTGTCATTGCGACAGAAAGTGAGGTGAAATCTTCTGAACAGGGGCACAGACAGCAAAACAAATGTCACAGGGGTGATAACCCTTCCCTATGTTTTCCAAAAGGCTTAAAAATAGATTTTTTGGCTGGAGCTACACTTAAAAAATGTACCTATTCCAAATTACAAACAGATTCAACTTAAGAACAAACCTACAGTCCCTGACTTGTTTGGAGCGCCAGTATACTGCTGTTCAGAGTATATAGGGCCTGGGGGCCCCACCCCTTTTCTTTTTTTAATTTGGGTGCGGGGTTCCCCTTAATATCCATACAAGACCCAAAGGGCCTGGTAATGGGCTGGGGGGTTACCCATGCCGTTTGTCTCACTGATTTTTATCCATATTGCCAGGACCTGACATTACAGCCGCAAGTTTTAAATGACTTTTATTTCTTTAGAAATGTCATTTTGTACAGGGACTGTTCTAAACTCGGGAAACACGCGCCACTTTACAGGCATACTATAGATACCCCCCAAGTACGATATTTAAAGGAATATTTCACTTTTATTTTTTCACTTTAAGCATCATTAAAATCACTGCTCCCGAAAAAACAGCCGTTTTTAAAACTTTCTTTTGCATTGATCCATATCCCCTGGGCAGGACCCGGGTCCCCAAACCCTTTTTAGGACAATAACTTGTATATTAGCCTTTAAATTTTTTTTTTATTTCTCACGTTCGAGTCCCATAGACTTTAACGGTGTTCGAATGTTTGCGCAAACTTTCGGTCCGTTCGCATGTTCTGGATGCGAACCGGGGGGTGTTCAGCTCATCCCTACTCACTCCGCATGAATAAGCAGAGTGAGTGGAGTAATAGGATTTACCCACTCATTCATACTGCAGGAACCCAACATTGTCCCCCAGGAGGTGGGTCTCCTGCAGACTAATAATGGCTAGGTGGAATTTGCACAGACATGATGTGATCATGGTATGCTTTAGTGGATCATTAACCCCTCGGACATTTAAAGATACAAAAGATGTGCTAGACATAGCAGACATGTACATGAATATAAACAAGCATGCCCAGTGAATACTGGTATTCCGCTAATGGAAGAACCATGGTGGGCACTTCGACAACCTTGAGCATTCAGCAGTAAATGCCTTAAACATATCATGCCCAATAGGAGGGCTGCACATTGGGAAGACATAGCAAATAGGAGGTAGCCGGTATTGCGCAACTACGCAGCAGATAGAATTGAAACTGTAAAGGTAACTTAGTGCCCATCAATGCCATTTTTTGTAATTCCAATCAGGATGTCACCCTGTGCCCTCCTGACGTCCGCGGTGGCGAAGGTCTTGTTCATTCTTCTTCAAAGAACTGGTTTTGACCTCTGGCTGTAACTTTCACCTTTGCCGGGAATAACATGGCATAGGATAACTGTAGCATTTGTAGCCTTTTTTTGACATCTACGAATTTCGATTGTCTGAATTGCACCTATGCGTATTTATCCGGGAAGAATGATATTTTAGTGCCATTAAAGTGTATGGCCCCCTTTTCCGTGGCCAGGCTTAACACAACCTCCCGATCCTTATAATTCAGGAGCTGAGCTAGTATTGATCTGGGTGGGTTGCCAGGTGGAAGAGGTCGCAGGGGCACCCTGTGGGCCCTTTCCACAGTGTAGATTGTTGAGAAGGCCTCTTTGCCAAACACCTCTTGGAGCCAACCTTTGACAAATGCAGTGGGGTCCCTGCCCTCCATCTTCTCCGGGAGCCCCACTATACGGACATTGTTGCATCTCAGGCGGTTCTCTATGTCATCTGTTTTGTTAAGAGCCTGAAAGGCTTGCTGAGTAGCTATTCTCACATCCCTGGTGAGAGGGGCCACCTGATCCTCCATATCACTCACTCGGCCCTCTACAGCAGTGGTTCTCTCCCTGATCTTCTGGAGATCTTGACGGAGGAGTGACACTGTCTCCCTCAGCCCCCCAAACTTCTCTTTTAAATCATCCACTGAGGCAGTGGATTTGTGTACTGCATGCAGAATCTCACCAAGTGTGGTTTGAGAAATCAGGAATAGGATCAGGCACAGACTCCAGAGGCACTGTGTCATCTAGCTTGTCTGTATTTTCCCTGGGTGGAGTTTTTGGGTGTTTCACACGCCACAGGCTTTAAAAAAAAAAAAGTCTGTCTTTTCCCTGGCTGCAGGCTCAGGAGTGTATGGCATGCTGTGCTGTAGCCAGGGGGGGTTCAGTGGGGCCAGACAGCTTCTGGGCATAATAGAGAATGTCTCTGGGCTGCTCTTTGGGCTTCGGGGGTTTGTTGAAATTACCCCCTGTTCAGTCTTCTTGTCATTACGTCGTGGTGTTCTCTGAGGCTGAGACTGCCAGGCGCCATCTTGGATATCCTGGGCCGCCGCGGCCACGGTATCCTCTTGGTTCAGCATCGGCTCAGATCCTCTAGCCAGGGGGTCCAGATGTATCTGGGAAGCAGCGGGCAGCTTTGAAGCCAAAATTTGGATGAAAACAGAGGCAAGGAGAGGATAATAGGAAGGATCACCAGTGGGAGCTCCATGAAGCAGGTCTGCTCACATGCCTCGTAAGGCCACGCCCCCCATCCAGAAATGTGTATTTGGCTTTTTTACCTGCTGAACTATTTATGACAGGCAATGAATCCGATACTATTATGCCACGTACACACGTTCGGAATTCTCGTCGGAAAAAGATATGATGACTTTTCTGACGGGATTCTGTTCAAGCTTGCCTTGCATACACACGGTCACGCAAAAGTTTGCTGAACTTCCAACCATCAAGAACGCGGTTTCGTACAACACTACGACGAGCCGAGAAAATGAAGTTCAATGCTTCCGAGCATGCGTTGAATTGTTTCCGAGCATGCGTAGGAATTTTGCGCGTCGGAATTGCTACAGACGATCGCATTTTCGGATAGGAACTTTTTCCGACCGAAAAATTAAGAACATGCTCTCAACCTTTTGCTGGCTGGAATTCGGCCAGCAAAAGTCCGATGGAGCATACACACGGTCGCATTTTCCGACGAAAAGCTCTCATCGGTCTTTTGCTGGCCGAATTTCCAATCGTGTGTACGGGGCATTAGCGAGGACGCATATCTGCTTGCTGTTCTAAATACTTAAGCCTGGACTTGAAGGGTTTATGATGACTATTAGAGTCAGACTGGGATGTGTATTGTGTTAGGTTCAGGTAATCAGGTTTATGAGGACAAAATCAAAGGGTTGCCTGTCTGCCATGCTTTGTTGTGCTGTTAGTTGATTTGGATAAGAGGTTCTGCTCTGTCCTATCACTGGAATGATAAGGATGTGTTGGAATGCAGCTAAAAGTTTGTGAATTGCAGAAGATGTCCTCCCGGGTTTATGGAAAGCAGATCACTGCTGGTAGGTGTCTCCTATTCTACATCACACACAACATAAACATTTCCCAGCACACTTATCAGCCAGCCTGCAAAAAAAACAAAACAAATTATCCTGTCTTAACAATTCACACTAAAAACAGAGGGTCTATTTGCACACATTTCAAATATATGTCCTCTGTATATATGCTCCTCTGTATACTGAGGTCCTAACTCTATAGTCTTCAGAGTCTCCAGGTTGGAGGACATATAGCCGTGGGTAGATTAAGGGAAGGTTTGCCTGGAGGGGGGCCAACTCCTTCTTAAATGCATAGTGACACAATGGATGCCCAGCAAGAGCACAATGACAGCTGAGGGCATCCAGTGTTTCCCCCTGCCAAATTCTGCTGACAAGCTGTGCAGATAAGTGACAACCACACCAATCTATAACCAGCCTTTGCAGTGAGGTGCACATAGACATGCTTTACACATCAAATCAATTCAACTCATAAATTCTAAACAACATGGCTGCCCTGTTTCTTCTCAGAGTTTTTGGGGTGCCAAGTTCACATTATCATCACAACAAGCATTTCTCCAGATGTTACAAATGCTGGCCGCAGATTAACGTGGAATTTCCTATGATCGTCAGCTCCATCTAGTGGCAATAATGAAGTATTTTTCCTGAAATATCTCCATTAGAAAAAAAAGTGGAATACTACATTATGGACATTAGCTGATGCTGATGATCATAGAAAATCACAATATAAAATAAATATGGCCAACATTCCTCACAGATGGGCAAATATTTGTCATATGTGTTCAAATACATTTTTTAAAAAAAATAGGTATCTAAGTGTTTGTGAAATCTTACACCACAACATGTACTCAGCCAATGAAAGGTAATGACTCAATTTTTATTTTTCTACTGCTATCAATGTCCCACACGGTACAACACTTCATCCATGTCTTTGGTGATCTCTGATCTCCTTATGAACTGTTTCTTACATGATGAAGATCAGCCATGGAGTATATCTGAGGTGTATATCAGGGTGTGCTTCTTCCCCACACGAGAGCTGTGATGTCCAGCAACATTCATATAGAAGACATTTCCCTCACTCAAGGCACTAATACACCTCGAGGGTTGTGTGGGATCCCTGATGTACAGGAAGACAGGACTTCAGTGAGGAACGATTTCCTTTCTCGGGACAGGAAAGTGGCTTCTCCCTGTGTGAGATCTCTGATGTCTGTAGAGATCTGACTTCTGTGAAAAACATTTCCCACACTGAGGACAGGAATACGGCTTCTCCCCCGTGTGAGATCTCTGATGTGTGTAAAGATGGGACTTCCGTGAAAAACATTTTCCGCACTCAAGACAGGAATATGGCTTCTCGCCCGTGTGAGATCTCTGATGTACGGAAAGACTGGACTTCTGTAAAAAACATTTCCTGCACTCAGGACAGGTATATGGCTTCTCCCCCGTGTGAGATCTCTGATGTGTGTAAAGATAAGATTTCCGTGAAAAACATTTCCCACACTCAGGACAGGAATACGGCTTCTCCCCCGTGTGAGATCTCTGATGTTTGTAAAGATTGGACTTGTCTGAAAAACATTTTCCACACTCAGCACAGGAATATGGCTTCTCCCCTGTGTGACACCGTTGATGTGTGACAAGATCAGATTTTTGTACAAAACGTTTTCCACACTCAGGACAGGAATACGGCTTCTCCCCTGTGTGAGATCTTTTATGCACATCAAGATTGCATTTAGAATGGAAACACTTCCCGCACTCAGTACAGGAAAACCTCTTCTCTGTTGGAAGGACGGCACCATCCCTCACAGTCTGAGGTTCCTCAGGATAAGAGGAATACGATGGTCCATCTACACTGTGTGGTGCCGGATGGACATTTGAGGTAGTCGGGTTTTCTCCTGGACTATACTGTGTGATGTCCTCATCTTCTACTTTACAGTCTGGAGAAAAAGTGAGACAATCCTCTGAGGTTTTCTTCATCTCCCTTCCATCTACTAAAATAGAAATAAAAAGATTATTACTAGACATGAGCTGATTGGTTCCCCTAAACCAGGACTCCGCCCACATCAGACAGCTTTGTCTCTGAGGATCTTACAATTCCACCCTCAAGGTAACTAGTAAATGGGTCCTCTGATCTCCTACCAGTTCATTTCTTTATTCATTACCTTACTCAGAGAGTGACAGAGATGAGGGGACTATAGGACAAGTGTCCCCACCCCCTCTACCATTCATTGCCATCTTCCCAACACAAGAAGTCCTGCACTTCCTTATTTAGTCCATGATTTAGTCATGAATAACAGCGGGGCTGAGCCCCACCAGAGGTCAGAGAGTGAGGATGGGGGGAGAACAACCAAGATGAAGACTGGACTGATCCTGAAGACCACCATCATTGGGTTATTGACTCCTCCCTCATTATCACTTTCTGTTTAAGGTTCCAAAGTTTTTAGGATGTTATCACATGTAAAAGTCTGTGCTCCAATCAAATCATCAGATATAAATGTCCAGCTGGTAGAAAATGGTTGTAACAAAACAGGAATATGTAGTGTACAACATATTGTATAAGATACAGCAGATAGGACTATATAGTATCAGAATGATGTAATGTACAATATAGAGTATATAGTGCAGGGGACAGGACTCATAATATTGGTATTCATTAATCAGTGGTAGATTCATTTTTTACTTGAGACAAGTTGCAGAGGTCCCACACCGCTGCCTCCCATCTCCTGAGACTGCACTCAGTGACTTGGGTCTGAGACTATACAGACATATCCCTCCACCCGGCACAGGCTGCAAATTACAGAGTAAGTAACACTAGAAGGATTGCTCTGTCAGACATCCTACTAGACCCGACCATGGGGAAGAAGGCCCACATCACATGCCCTGGGTGCCAAGGTCAGTAATGCCCATGAATCAACATTTTGTGGCCAGCTGAACCCCAGAATCTCCCTAAATCCAGTCTAGATACATGCAATTTGTCTGCAGCACAGAGAAGGAAGATTATCTTAGAGAAACACAGGAATACAGGACGGGGAACACTGCTCAGGAAAGTGACCAGGGTAATACAGGCTGATATCACACAGTCCTTGCCCTACTCTGGACCAATCAGTGAGCAGTATGGGTGGAGAAATGTATTTAGTGTTAATGACCCACCTGTGCTGATCTCTGTAGGAGTGTCCTCCTCTATTAACGTCCCCGTTATTCCATCCTCCTCCATAGACTGCTGATCATCCTTCACATACCTCTCTTCTTCTTCTGCTTTAACCTCAAATTCTATATCGATTGGATCTCCACTCTGAATAAAGAAATTGAGAGAAAATATCATATGTAAAATATAAGCTCACATGAAAAATCCAAACATCATCTCCAAAAGTTCACGTTCTAGATGCTCCAACCTTGTAACAGTGAGGGATGGTGTGATCTTCCTGTGTGGAATCCCGGGAATACAGAGGACGGGGACATCTCTCTGGTGGGTTCCTGATATTTGGTGGCTCCATCATATCCTTGTGTCCTTCTGAAAACTCCTCCATCACTCCATACTCCTCATCCTCCTCTTTATACTCTTCTTTAACATCAATATTATCATCCCCAAGGTCTCCATTCTGAATATATAATAAAACATTAATTGTTACAAACATGCTTTTTATAAATCAGAACTACCAATATTGTCAATCATCTACCTGATGATGGTGAGGGATGGTGTGACCTTCCTGTGTGGAATCCTGGGAATACAGAGGATGGGGACACTTGTCTGGTGGGTTCCTGGTATTAGGTGACTCCATCACTCCATACTCCTCATCCTCCTCTTTATACTCTTCTTTAACATCAGTATTATAATCCCAGAGGTCTCCACTCTGAATAAACTGTATAATAAAACATTAATTGTATCAAACACAATTGTGTACAAATCATAACTATCAGTGATTGTTCCTCATCTACCTGATGATGGTGAGGGATGGTGTGACCTTCCTGTGTGGAATCCCGGGAATACCGAGGACGGGGACATCGATCTGGTGGGTTCCCATTACTGGATCCATCTGTAGGAAACACACACACTGACTGAATACATTGTTTCTATGTGTTTATCAGATGATGGGGGATCTAGGTGGACCCTCCGTACTGCTCTCTCCTTTACAATAAAGTCTCCTCTTACCCGGTGATGTGAGGGGCGGCTGATTGTCCATCATGACGTCCTTGTAGAGATCCTTGTGTCCTTCTAAATACTCCCACTCCTCCAAGGAGAAATAGACAGTGACATCCTGACACCTTATAGGAACCTGACACACACAATGATATGGTCACCATCCAGACACATCCCTTGTCTGTTACTGGATAATGTCCCAGAATTCCCAGCACCGCTCACCTCTCCTGTCAGCAGTTTTCACAACTAGTAAAATTAAATGACATTCCCAGAATCCTCCTCACCTCTCCAGTCAGCTGTGTTTTAATAAAGCCCCACTTCATAAGGCATAAAGAATTCTGACATCATTACATAAAATACAGGATTAACCTTTCTGCTTGGGTTGTGAGGATGGAAAGTGTCCGCCCACATCTTAAGACTATCATAAAAAAGAAAAAAAGAGCTGGATAGAGGGACATTTGGAGGAGGAGCTCTGATGTCAGTGTGATGTCATAGGATTCTCTGACTCTGGATCGAGGGACATTGGGAGGAGGAGCTATGAGAAGGGTTGCCACATCATCCCTTTAATCCAGGACACACATTAATTACACAGGTTACGTGGCTGATTAAGGTGGTAATTAAACTCACTTGCTGCCTTATCTGCATTAAATCAGGATCAGTAGAACCTGTGTAATTAATATGTGTCCTGGATTAAAGGGATGATGTAGCAACCCTATCTGTGAGGTCAGTGTGATGTCATAGGATTGTCTGAACTCTGGATGGTGGGACATTGGGAGGTAGAGCTGTGAGGTCAGTGTGATGTCATAGGACTGTCTGACTCTGGGTGGAGGGACAATGGGAGGAGGAGCTGTGACTCTGGTTTCTGTACACATAATCATTTCTCCCGGGTGTGTCCCAACTCTCCTAAACTGAAAAATGGACTTCTGAAGGGGTTATTCTACATTTCCACACTATATATGTGTGTATCATCAACTGCTGGAGATAAAAGACATCACAGTGACTATGGAGGAAGAGGACGGACATGACGGGGGTTACTGGGTGTAAATAGAAAATAAGATCTTATTACCTCCTCTGCTGCCACTTTCAGCAATGTCTCCTCTCTACTTCCTCCTGACTCACCTCTCATCCGGAACTTCCTGTCTGTACTTGACATCACTTCCTGTTTGTACATGACATCACTTCCTGTCTGTATTCCATAGAGATTTCCTCCCTGGAAAAAAGTGAGATTACCACCTTGTGGAGCTCAGAGGAACTGCAGCCCTGAGAAACACGGCCTTGTGCTGTGTGTGTATATACTGTATATCCTTATAGATGGGTCATCTCCACTCCCACCAAAGGGGGATAGGCATTTCTTAACCAGGGTTCCTCCAAAGTGGACCCACTTATTAAGAGGGTGATGAAGGTCTGGTGAGTGCACAATCTGAAAGTGAGAACCCAGAAAACACAGGATTGGTGTTTGGGGAAAGGAGGTGTTTTGTAGCCCCCTATGCACGGCTTGCTGGAGCAAAAACTGAGATTTGGAGGAAGAAGCTCTGGAGGTTTTAGAGACAATTATTGGTGTTGATATAATTTTTTTAAGTATAAAAGACACATTGGATGGAAAAAGTATCCCACCTTCCTGGCATTGTCTGCTTGGATCCAGCGTATATAAAACAGCCCAGAACTTCTGGATGTTACCTTGGGAAACAAGATGCCAAAGACAACCAAGCCCCTTGACGTCTCTTCCCCAGAATGATCCATGGGGATTTCTTAAAACAGGAAGAGAAAACCTTCTTACTCCAGAGCCAGACCCCTGAGCCTCAGCAATAGGGAAATCGCCAAAGACTGAGTCAACTTGTACCTTGAAGAACAAAGGCGAAGGGAGGCAATGCACATTTTGTATTTTTCTATGGAAAACTTGCACTTGAAACCACCCTTAAAGTTTCAAGATGCATACCAGGTAATGCCACCAAGGGCTTTCGGATAGTGAGCTGTGGAGAAAAGACGCTTCTTAACAAATAGAAAGAGAAAAAAACCATGCAATCTATACTTTAGCCTTCTTCCCCTAGTAATGACAAGTGTTCAACTTCATTTGCAGCTCTAATGCTGTTGACCTGAGCTACCTCAAAGAAAACCTGTCCCTGGAAGACCATGCAGGCTACGTCTGCCAACAGAGGAAATGATGTAGCAAGTTTCTTTACTAGATCCTCTGGTTTCTTACCTCGCTTCTCTTGTTCTTCTCCGCTCATAGTAAACTTGCCTACCTTAAAGAAAAATGGCCAGCAGGGGCAAAGCCTAAGGCTGAACATAAAGTACCAGCTTATCCTCCCTGGTCTGTAGAGCTGGCCCGCTCTCTGCTGAGGGAGGCTTAATGCAGTTGGTAGCAACAGTATTGAAATGCGGCTTGAGTTATTAATACCTTGGATTTGGTAACTTTACCCAGGCCGACAGCAATCTTTTGCGGCTATGATTAATGGGCAGAAAAGCTTCTGTCGCCCTCTTTAAGGCGTTCTTGACACGTTATTTACTTTATAAATGTGACGTCACGCAAGATTCACAGCAATTCCATGCGGCTAAGCATTATGAGCAGGAGAGCTTCTGTCCTGACACACTCTTCAGGTCATAGTGTTGGTGTTTGCCGTATGGAAAAGGATTTTCTATACCTCAGAATGGATTTCTGGTGCTTCTCTCACACATATTCCTGTCAGTCGGATAGGCTGGGCTACTTAGCCGAGGGAGAGGCCAGTTAGCACCCAAATGCACTCTTTTAGCAGCAAAATACATACCTCCCAACTTTTGAAGTTCACAATAAGGGACACCAGGTGGAAATGATCTGTGGCACGCTTAGCGCACCGCAACAAAATGTGGGTGTAACCAACAGCTTATAGTGGGGGGGGCTTAAGGAGTATAAGTACAGGGGTCAGGAGGACAGGAGTCAATAGGGAAGGGTACATGGGTGAGCAGGACAGAGGACAGGAGTCAGTAGGGAAGGGTACAGGGGTCAGCAGGAGAGAGGACAGGAGTCAAAAGGGCAGGGTATAGGGATCAGCAGGACAGAAGTCAGTAGGGCAGGGTACAGGGGTCAGCAGGACAGAGGACAGGAGTCAGTAGGGCAGTATACAGGGGTCAGCAGGACAGAGGACAGGAGTCAATAGGACAGGGTACAGGGGGTCAGCAAGATGGAGGACAGGAGTCAGTAGGGCAGGATACAGGGGTCAGCAGGATGGAGGACAGAAGTCAGTAGGGCAGGGTACAGGGGTCAGCAGGACAGAGGACAGGAGTCAATAGGGCAGGGTACAGGAGTCAGCAGGACGGAGCACAGGCTTCAATAGGGCAGGGTACAGAGGTCAGCAGGACAGAGGACAGGAGTCAATAGGCCAGGGTATAGGGATCAGCAGGACAGAAGTCAATAGGGCAGGGTCGATAGGGCAGGGTACAGGGGGTCAGCAAGATGGAGGACAGGATTCAGTAGGGCAGGATACAGGGGTCAGCAGGATGGAGGACAGGAGTCAGTGGGGCAGGGTACAGGAGTCAGCAGGACAGAGAGGACAGGAATCAATAAGGCAGGGTACAGGGGTCAGAAGACAGGAGTCAATAGGGCAGGCTACAGGGGTCAGCAGGACATAGGACAGGAGTAAATAGGGCAGGGTACAGGGGTCAACAGGACAGAGGACAGGAGTAAATAGGGCAGGGTATAGGGATCAACAGGATGCAGGAAAGGAGTCAGTAGGGCAGGGTACAGGGGTCAGCAGGATGAAGGACAGGAGTCAACAGGGCAGGGTATAGGGGTCAGCAGGATGGAGGACAGGAGTCAATAGGGCAGGGTATAGGGGTCAGCAGGACGGAGGACTGAAGTCAGTAGGGCAGGGCACAGGGGTCAGCAGGATGGAGGACAGGAGTCAATAGGGCAGTATACAGGAGTCAGCAGGACAGAGGACAGGAGTCAGTAGGGCAGGGTACAGGGGTCAGCAGGATGGAGGACAGAAGTCAGTAGGGCAGGGTACAGGGGTCAGCAGGATGGAGGACAGAAGTCAGTAGGGCAGGGTATAGGGGTCAGCAGGATGGAGGACAGAAGTCAGTAGGGCAGGGTATAGGGGTCAGCAGGATGGAGGACAGGAGTCAGTAGGGCAGGGTATAGGGGTCAGCAGGATGGAGGACAGGAGTCAGTAGGGCAGGGTACAGGGGTCAGCAGGATGGAGGACAGGAGTCAGTGTGGCAGGGTACAAGGGTCAGCAGGATAGAGGACAGAAGTCAATAGGGCAGGATACAGGGGTCAGAAGACAGGAGTCAATAGGGCAGGCTACAGGGGTCAGCAGGACATAGGACAGGAGTAAATAGGGCAGGGTACAGGGGTCAACAGGACAGAGGACAGGAGTAAATAGGGCAGGGTATAGGGATCAGCAGGACGCAGGAAAGGAGTCAGTAGGGCAGGGTACAGGGGTCAGCAGGACAGAGGACAGGAGTCAATAGGGCAGGGTATAGGGGTCAGCAGGATGGAGGACAGGAGTCAATAGGGCAGTATACAGGAGTCAGCAGGACAGAGGACAGGAGTCAATAGGGCAGGGTACAGGGGTCAGCAGGATAGAGGACAGACGTCAATAGGGCAGGGTACAGGGGTCAGCAGGATAGAGGACAGAAGTCAATAGGGCAGGGTACAGGGAGTCAGCAGGACTGAGAACAGGAGTCAATAGGGTAGGGTACAGGAGTCAGCAGCACAGAGGACAGGCGTCAATAGGGCAGGGTACAGGGGTCAGCAGGACAGAGGACAGAAGTCAATAGGGCAGGGTACAAGGGGTCAAATCCCCCCATTCTTCCTCTTAACCAAAATCCAAAATACCCCCACACCCTCCTAGCACAACCCCCCCCCATTCCTCTCCCTAGCAAAAATCCCCCTGCCCAAATTTACCTTCCCTGTGCAACCCCTCCCCATTTACAAACCTATCTCCCTTCTGTCATACCAGAGCTCCTCTATGCAGCACATGACACCATAGATCAGATTTTACACTGTATGATTACCGTCCCATCCACATTTCTTGCTGCCGGAAGATAAGCAGCTCTTGGAGGACACAGAGGACGCTGATCATACAGTGTACAATCCAATCTATAGATCCCGTGTCACCTGCCATATGGAGGATCACTGGAATGACAGGAGAGAGCACAGCCGCTGTCACTTCTCTCAGAAGCAGGGCACAGGGGAGCACCCCACCACCACCATAGAACTGAGCCTGACATGACTCCTCCCTGCCTCTCTCCCCCTGTCTGCATCACAGCCAAGGAGGAGTAGTCGCAAGCCCCTCTGTAGTGCACTGTGTGTGTATGTGTGCAGCAGCCGGTATGTCTCACCACCAGCTGCCTGTCACATATACACAGCAGTGTGGGTAGAGTTGCCACCTCATCCCTTTAAACCCGAACAACTTTGAATTACACAGGTTCTGAGGCTAATTAAATGCAGATAAGGCACTAAGTGAGTTTAATTACCACCTTTATCGGCCACAGAACCTGTGTAATTAAGATGTGTTCAGGGTTTAAAGGGATGAGGTGGCAACCATAAGTGTGGGCCCTGGGACACCCTGCACAAGCCGCGGGTCAGGTGTTGGTGCCCTTACTAGTGCGTGCAAGTTAGGCTAAGTGCTGGAACTTGTTTACTCCGGGACTTAGAACAAATCCTGTTCTAAATCCGATGACCCTTACCTATACTTTAGGAACCATGTGGATCTTTGTTATGCAGTGAGCTCATAGTGCAGGGCAACTTGAACACTGGCATTAAGTCAGGTATAATAATAATGCCCCACTGAGAGATGAGCTAGGGCACATTAATCTGCTAGGTAGCAGGAAATGGCCCCTGATGCAGGTTTTGTGGCTATGGGTGTGCTGGTATGAAGTCCTATCCTATCTATAAGCCGCTGGGTCTTTAAACCCATGTTCCTCAACTCTTCTGCCTGTGTTTCGTCAGATATGGCGACCTGTCAGAATGTGTAAAGGAAGTCACGTTCAGTTGCTGCCATCTTGCTACACCCCGCACTCCTCTATAGTAAGGATACACTGAGAAGGGGAAAGCGGACATCTTGGTACACCCACTGGAGTTTTGCATTTTACACTTATTTCTAACAGTAAGGTGAGTTTATATAGTGAAATACAATACTTAAAACTCCGTCTGACTGGTTAGATGTTGAATTTTAAAAGCAGTGGCAAGCCTGCTCATTTCATAGGTTTGCTAATCTGACAGAAGTTTGCTGTTTTTAAAAATTCAAAACCTAAGCATTCAGACGGAGTTCTAAGTACTGCATTTGACTATATAAACTCACTTTACGGTTAAAAATAAGTGCAAAACTCCGGTGGGTGTAACAAGATGTCCGCTTTCCCCCTTCTCAGTGTATCCTTACTATTGAGGAGTGCGGGGGTGTGGCAAGATGGCAGCGACAGAACATCATTTATGTTACACATTCTGACGGGTCACCTAATCTGACAAAACACCTGCCTCCCACTCCTGGCAACCTTCTCACTGTGCCCATTTCCAAGATGGCTACCAGGCAGTCTTGCCCAACTCCAAGATGCCCACTGGGGGAGTACTTGCCCAAACCAAAGATGGCCCCCATGTGAGCTCCATCCACTTTACATGTTCCGCATAATGCAGAATTCCCTTGAATGTAGACACAACTTTCCCTTCCACAATTGCCATTAGAATGCATACTGGAACACGGTGCAGCTGCAGCTCATCCGAGAGGAGAAGTAACACACAACTTATGAGCTCGTTCACAGATAAATGCCAAAAAAATGAGAAAACATACTTATCTAGGAAATGAAGTGTCACAGTTTCATAGATCCACTCACCTCTGGGAGGCAGGCTCCAGACACGGACAGCTCTTCTGAGGAACAAAGCCCTGGCTGCACTGCTGTATGTGGAGCTAGTTAGCATCCAATTTTTCACCCCAAAAGATCTACAGAAGGGGTTCCCTGCCTTATCAGAGCATTTAGCATCCCAAGGTCAGGGACTGCGCTATAGTAGAGGCTGAACCTCAGCAGAAAACCACCAAAGGTGGCAGGTAAGGGTTTCTTCTCTTCACACTGGCTGTGAGTTCTGTGAGGACAAAAAAGGGAAATGGGCTGTTGTGTGGGTGTTAACTCTTTATAGCTATGCACTGGTCCTGTGGGCAGGGGGTACTACCACATGTATGCTGTCATGGAGACACCAGGAAAGGTGAATCTCACATCGTGTAACACCTTTTATTAAAAGGAAATACTAAAAACTGCACTCACCGAAGAACAGATGTGACCCAATGCTTGTATAACCAACACCAGGAAGTGATGTCACCGGAACCGGAAGTTGTGGAACACACAGCACTTCCTGGTATTGGTTATACAAGCGTTGTGTCACATCTGTTCTTCAGTGAGTGTAGTTTTTAGTATATCCTTTTAATAAAAGGTGTTGCACGATGTGGGATTCCCCGTCCTCTCCTCCCTGAGTGTGTATGAAGAGGCGGAGCTCTGAGTGTGTATGAAGAGGCGGAGCTCTGAGCATGTATGAAGAGGCAGAGCTCTGAGCATGTGTGAAGAGGCGGAGCCCTGAGTGTGTATGAAGAGGCGGAGCTCCGAGTGTGTATGAAGAGGCGGAGCTCTGAGTGTGTATGAAGAGGAGCCCTGAGTGTGTATAAAGAGGCGGAGATATGAGTGTGTATGAAGAGGCGGAGCTATGAGTGTGTGTGAAGAGGCGGAGCCCTGAGTGTGTATGAAGAGGAGGAGCCCTAAGTGTGTATGAAGAGGCGGAGCTCTGAGTGTGTATGAAGAGGCGGAGCTCTGAGTGTGTATGAAGAGGCGGAGCTATGAGTGTGTATGAAGAGGAGGAGCCCTAAGTGTGTATGAAGAGGCGGAGCTCTGAGTGTGTATGAAGAGGCGGAGCTCTGAGTGTCTATGAAGAGGCAGAGCTATGAGTGTGTATGAAGAGGAGGAGCCCTAAGTGTGTATGAAGAGGCGGAGCTCTGAGTGTGTATGAAGAGGCGGAGCTCTGAGTGTGTATGAAGAGGTGGAGCTCTGAGTGTGTATGAAGAGGTGGAGCCCTGAGTGTGTATGAAGAGGTGGAGCTCTGAGTGTGTATGAAGAGGCGAAGCTCTGAGTGTGTATAAAGAGGCGGAGATATGAGTGTGTATGAAGAGGCGGAGCTCTGAGTGTGTATGAAGAGGCGGAGTTCTGAGTGTGTATGAAGAGGCGGAGTTGTGAGTGTGTATGAAGAGGCGGAGCTCTGAGTGTGTATGAAGAGGCGGAGTTCTGAGTGTGTATGAAGAGGCGGAGTTGTGAGTGTGTATGAAGAGGCGGAGCTCTGAGTGTGTATGAAGAGGCGGAGTTCTGAGTGTGTATGAAGAGGCGGAGTTGTGAGTGTGTATAAAGAGGCGGAGCCCTGAGTGTGTATGAAGAGGCGGTGCTCTGAGTGTGTATGAAGAGGCGGAGCTCTGAGCGTGTATGAAGGGGCGGAGCTCTGAGTGTGTATGAAGGGGCGGAGCTCTGAGTGTGTATGAAGAGGTGGAGCTCTGAGTGTGTATGAAGAGGCGGAGCTCTGAGTGTGTATGAAGAGGCGGAGCTCCTGCTGGAACAGCGGTCGGAGGAGGAGTCTAGGAGGGAGATGACAGAAAGCTCAGCAGACTTGCAGGAGTGAGCAAGGAGGATCCGGTTCCTTTGCCATCGGAGGTGAGGAGAGTGTGAAGGATGTTGGTGACTCTGGTAGATGAAAAGCTGGGAGTCATATTGCTCTGGTGAGTGGGGAAGCACTACTAAGGGGGCGCCCTCACCATCACGTGTGTAAGAGGTGGAAGAAGGCGTGGCTACACTACAGCTTACAAAAACATATTTGGGGGGCACACCCTACAATGCGTTTAAATTCAAGATGGTGCTGCTATAAGACCTGCAAACAGTACAAAATATTTTACAGCGCACTCATACAAGAATGACATTTCCTGCAGGGCTAGTTAAAAACACCTGAACATATTCAAAAGATACAGGGGCTTGGCCACACTATATGGTCATATAGTGCTAAGCCCACTTACTGCGACAAAGTACCCCGAATATTTTGTGCTACACTACAGCTGGCACAGTTTGGAGCACCGAGAACTTTACACCTTATCAACTTTTCATTGATTTGTGGATTTTTTTTAGCAAATAAGTTCAATGAAGTAGATGTAAAGTGGAAGCAGTGGACTTGCAGAGAACACTATATTGAGCACAAAATATTGTATGATTACATGAATTTGCACAGATTTTACTTTATTTAACATAGCAGCAAATACTATAAGATTAAAGAAGTAGCTGCAAAGTGGAAGCAGTGGATCTGCAGGGAACAGCATCTTGAGCACAAAGCACTTGATGTTGTATATGAATTTGCACATGGATCAGTTTACTTAACCACTTGCTGAAAAGCCGCCATCATACTGACAGGTCGGCTCGTTCCCTCGAATTGCCGTAGCTGTACATCGGCTCCTTTAAGAGCCATAGCAGGGAGACCCGATGCGCATGGCCGACAGCCGCAATGTCCCCCGAGATCGTGGGAAAGAGAGCCAGAACAGGGATCTGTCAATGTAAACAGACAGATCACCGTTCTGACAGTCGAGTAGAGAGAGATCTGCAGTTCCTAGTGATTAGGAACAGCGATCTCTCTCCTCCTCCAGTCATTCCCATCCTCCCACAGTTAGAAACACCTCCCAGGGAACACATTTAATCCTTTGATCGCCCCCTAGTGTTAACTCCTTCCCTGCCAGTGACTTTTACACAGTAATCAGTGCATTTTTATAGCACTGATTGCTGTATAAATGTCAATAGTCCCAAAATTGTCAAAAGTGTCCGATCTGTCCACCGCAATGTCGCAGTCTCTCTAAAAATCACTGATCACTGCCATTACTAGTAAAAAAAAATAAAAATAATAAAAATGCCATAAGTATATCGCCTATTTCATAGATGTATAACTTTTGCACAAACCAATCAATATTTACTTATTGTGATTTTTTTTTTACCAAACATATGTAGAAGAATACATATTGTGGCGGAAGGCTCCAGGCCCACTGAATTTACTGAAAGACTCCTAACAGAGGTGTTCGGCCTAACTAACCTGCCGCCAACCTTTGTCGTGGAACGTGCCCACAGGGTCCCAGACCCCACCCAGGCCCGGGGCCCCAACGTGCCCCTTCCTGCTGCGATTTCTCAACTACTGGTACCGAGACCGCATTCTGGCTGCAGCCCGGGCCAAGCCTTACGTCAAATATGAAGATACCAAGTTGCAGTTCTTCCCCCCCGATTATTCTCAGGAAATTCAGCAAAGGCGTAAGTCCTTTACAGAAGTACCCAAGAGGCTGAGGGAAAAAGGCATCCATTTCAGTCTCCTCTACCCCAGCAGGATGAGAATCACAGATGGAGACCATACATGCTTCTTTGACAACCCAGAGGCTCCATCAGCTTGGCTGGACACCCGCTGAAACCCACCCAAACACCACACAACCTAGCTGTTCCCCCATCTTGCCTCAAAATACCAGCTAAGTACTTTACATATCTCGCTGCCTGCCCCAATTTTGTGGACATCTGAAATGTCCCCCTCCGCACTACGCCTCACTCCCCAGGCTAAATGAGCTGACTCTCCTAAGGCCTGCTGTAACCTTCTCCTAATTTCCCACACCCATACCTCCTGACTTCTCCTCCTGGTTCCCTAGCTCCGACATCTCCTCATGTACCCCTATTGCTCCTGCTCACTCACCTCCCCCTGGACTCCACAAGTGCCTGCTACCACTAGCAGGCAGCCCCCCCCCCTCCAACCTTAGGGAACCTGGTACAATGCGTAGTGCTGTTGCTGTCTTGTACCTGCTTGTCCTGCCGGAGAACTTCCGCAAGTATTAACACATAGCATTCCACTGTTGCTAGTTAAAGTTTAAAGGGTTTAAGTTTCCTTTTTTTGGGTATAGGCCCGATCTGAACATTCCCAAGTTTTCAGGGATGTCCTCAGATAAGGGCAGGATTGACACCTTGCTGTCACCACGGGTATTGTTTATTTTATGTGTCTATGTGCATGTTATTTTGTTTGGTTATTCACTGGTCATGACTCTACGCCCCGGTTCACACAGGGACGACTTGTCAGGCGACCTAGTCGCCTGACAAGTCGCCTCCCGTTCTGTGCTATGGAGCCGTTCTAAGGGGAGCGACGCAAGTCGCTCCGACTTAGAAAAAGGTTCCTGTACGACTTCGGGGGCGACTTGGGGCGACTTGCATAGACTTCTATACAGAAGTCGTTTTGCAAGTCGCCCGGGCAGTCATTTGCAGGTCGCCTCACTGAGGCGACCTGCAAGTCGTGTTGCCCCTGTGTGAATGGGGTCTACCTGGTACAGGCCTATGGTTGCCACCTCATCCCTTTAACACATATTAATTACACAGGTTCTGTGGCTTATTAGGGTGGTAATTAAACTCACTTGGTGCCTTATCTGCATTTAATCAGCTTCAGAACCTGTGTAATGCGAAGGTGTTCGGGTTTAAAGGGATGAGGTGGCAACTCTATACAGGCCCCCTGGGTTCTTGCTGCTCCTGAGATGTACTCATAGGCTGGATATGCTCCTCCTTCCTCTCTTCCCTTTGCAAGTACACCATGACTGCCCGGTATACCCCTAAGTTTAACATAGTACCCTGGAATGTCCGGGGGCTCAATTCCAAATTTAAAAGAACGGTGCTCTTCAAATACCTCAAACTACACTCCCCACATGGTGTTGTTACAGGAAATGCATCTCATGGGCAGCAAACTCCTAGCATTAAAAAAGCCATGGATCCAGAGAGCCTTTCATGCCTCCTATTCTACATATGCCAGGGGGGTCACAATACTAATCAGCAAATCTATCCCATGTGTAATGGAACAGATCCACACTGCCCACCAGGGCAAATATGTGATAATAGTGTTCACTGTATAGGGCACCCGATATATAGTGGTAAATGTATTACATAGTAGGTGAGGTTAAAAAAAGACACAAGTCCATCAAGTCCAACCTATGTGTGTGATTATGTGTCAGTATTACCTTATATATCCCTGTATGTATACATCCCTCCTCCCTTTTTACCATCTACTCTATACACCAGTGGTCATCAACCCTGTCCTCAGGGTCCACTAACAGGCCAGGTTTTATGTATTACCTTGGGGGAGATGCTGACTAGAATACTGCAATCACTGAGCAGCAAATGATATCACCTGTGATGTATTAAACCTGGCCTGTTAGTGAGCCCTGAGGACAGGGTTGATGACCACTGCTATACACCATTCTGGAGAGGGTCATCCCGTACTATCCTGCAAGGCTGCTGCTTATGGGCGATTTTAATGCCATCCTAGCCCCTGACTTGGACAGGCCCCCAAATATTTTTCCACAAATTTAACATTAAAACGATAGCTCAGATTGAGGTAGCAGAATAATGGTAATGACTGCTGGGCAATGAACTTCTGGTATGCGAGGTTTTTTATTCCATTCTTCTAGCTAGCAAGAATGGACACTCCTGGCCCGACTAATGTCTACACGCCAAGAAGTGCCCAATACAGACAATTAAGTGTACATATAACTCTATCACATTACGTCACAAGCGAACAGGCAATACATTTCTGTTACCAGAAATTCTAACCCTTTAAACAGTTAACCTCTTCTTATTGATGCAGAGTAGTTTAGCAAAGCATATTCTTTCACAAGCAGTTACACAAGTCTTGCTTTGCGGTTACCTTCTTAATCTGCTGACTAGCTTGACACACCCTGGACAGGAAAAGTGTGCTAAGCTAAGCACAGATGGCTGTGCTAAGGGGGGGAAATGGGTGAATTCAGTGTCCCAACCCACAGCCTGTCAGGTTCTACAGACAAAATGTTCTTAGCATAGTAAATAGGAATGGCTTCTTAGCTGGAATTCTAAATCAGCCCCACTACACACATAACCATGGCCATATAATCTGATCCCCATTCCTACTTCAAGATAATCTCCAATCAATCCCTGGCCCCGCTCTCCACATTGACCTCTGATTTCAGTGTCCCACAGTCCTACTTTTTTCATTTCCTCCAACTCTCCCATGCCTTCAGCCGTCAATTCTCCCGCCCCCCCCCCCCCAGCTGGTTCAGCCTGCACTGGAGGACCTCCACAGATCAGACTGTGTAAAGAAACCCACGTCTCAGCTATACTCTTACCTAATAATCACCTCCCTCCCAACTCTGGAAAAACTTAGATCTAAATGGACTCAGGACATCCCGGACTTTGACAAGGACGATTGGGACCACATATGGCACTTTCCTTTTAGCTCCCTTGTCTCACTAAGAGATCATCTGATCCGATTCAAGATGGTCCACCGTGCATACTTTACTCCCTACAGACTACACAAAATGAATCCCGACTCCCCCCCTGGGTGTTGGCATTGTGGGGGGACCCCGGGGGACTTTACCCACATCTTATGGACTTGCCCAGCTATCATCGGGTACTGGAAGGAGATATTAGCTTTCATGACTCAAATCACCACACCATTACAACAGTCTATGGAAATTTGCATGCTGGGCTTGATAGAATAATTAATCTCTACGGTAGCAAGACGCACTCTTGTAGGTTTGCTCCTATTCTACGCCCGCAAAGCCAAATATGACAAGGTCTGGTCCAAATGGCTAGCAGACCACTCTACAGCCTCCAAAGCCCCTAACTAAACTGGATGTCCAGGATACTTCATACCAGTTGCTAGTTGTATAATGCTTTAAACTTTCCTGTCTAGATCTGTACATCCAAGACCGGCGCAGATTCACAACCCCAGGAACCAGTCTGCTGTACCCACTATAGCGACCATATTTCTTGATCTGTTTTGTATAATTGTACACCAGATGACATGTCCCTTGCAGATACCTTTAATGATCAATGTATGTTCTGTTTTTTTTCACTTTTGAGTGTTCTGAAAATCAATAAACAGATTAAAAAAAAAAAAAAATGCTGATCACTGCCATTACTAGTAAAAAAAGCATAAAATAATAAAAAAAATGCCATAAATCTATCCCCTATTTCATAGACGGTATAACTTTTGAGCAAACCAATCAATATACGTTTCTTGTGATTTTTTTTTTTTTTACCAAACAGATGTAGAAGAATAAATATTGGCCTAAACTGATGAAGAAATTTGTTTTCTTACCTTTTTTTTGGATATTTATTATATCAAAAAGTACTTGGCCACAATCATCTTTCCCTCGATTGCAACCAGTCGTCCTGTCCCTGCAGCTGAAAAACACCCCCACAGCATGATGCTGTCACCACCATGCTTCACTGTTGGGACTGTATTGCACAGGTGATGAGAAGTGCCTGGTTTTCTCCACACATACTGCTTAGAATTAGGGCCAAAAGTTCTATCCTGGTCTCCTAAGACCAGAGAATCTTATTTCTCACCATCTTGGAGTCCTTCGGGTGTTTTTTTAGCAAACTTCATGCGGGCTTTCATGTGTCTTGCACTGAGGAGAGGCTTCTGTCGGGCCACTCTGCCATAAAGCACCTGGTGGAGGGCTGCAGTGATGGTTGACTTTCTACAACTTTCTCCCATCTCCCGACTGCATCTCTGGAGCTCAGCCACAGTGATCTTTGGGTTCTTCTTTACCTCTCTCACCAAGGCTCTTCTCCCCTGATAGCTCAGTTTGGCCGGACGGCCAGCTCTAGGAAGGTACAGAAATATAGTATTGGTGCAGAGTGGTACTGCGGATACTTATGGAGTATTCTGTGCCACGTCACATGGTTAGATAGAATAGAAAAGAAGCCCACACATTTCTTTTCTATTCCAGCTCTAGGAAGGGTTCTGGTCATCCCAAACGTCTTCCATTTAAGGATTATGGAGGCCACTGTGCTCTTAGGAACCTTAAGTGCAGCAGACATTTTTTTTGTAACCTTGGCCAGATCTGTGCCTTGCCACAATTCTGTCTCTGAGCTCTTCAGGCAGTTCCTTTGACCTCATGATTCTCATTTGCTCTGACATGCACTGTGAGCTGTAAGGTCTTATATAGACAGGTGTGTGGCTTTCCTAATCAAGTCCAATCAGTATAATCAAACACAGCTGGACTCAAATGAAGATGTAGAACCATCTCAAGGATGATCAGAAGAAATGGACAGCACCTGAGTTAAATATATGAGTGTCACAGCAAAGGGTCTGAATACTTATGACCATGTGATATTTCAGTTTTTCTTTTTTAATAAATCTGCAAAAATGTGAACAATTCTGTGTTTTTCTGTCAATATGGGGTGCTGTGTGTACATTAATGAGGAAAAAATGAACTTAAATGATTTTAGCAAATGGCTGCAATATAACAAAGAGTGAAAACTTTAAGGGGGTCTGAAAAACTTTCTGTCCCCACTGTATACAGAAAAGCTGGGTATACAGAGAGTCTGTTTTTTTTACAGAGATGCTTGGTATATACAGAGTGGCTGGGTATACAGAGAGGCTGGCATATACAGTATACAGTGAGGCTGGGTATATACAGAGAGGCTGGGTAAATACAGAGAGGCTGGGTATACAGAGAGGCTGGGTATATACAGAGAGTCTGGTGTATCTACAGAGAGGCTGGGTATACAGAGAGGCTGGGTATATACAGAGAGTCTGGTGTATCTACAGAGAGGCTGGGTATCTACAGAGAGGCTGGGTATATACAGAGAGGCTGGCGTATATAGAGAGTGGCTGATTATACAGAGAGGCTGGGTATACAGAGAGGCTGGTGTATATACAGAGAGGCTGGGTATGCAGAGTTTCCCCCCTCCCCCATGGTCTGCACTCACCTGCTCAGGAGCTCAGTGTGAGAAAGTTCCTCCCGACTCTGATATGGACGAAACAAGGAGGAGACTCGCTCTCACACACACTGATCTCCTGGCTCTGGATGTCACTGAAGCACGAGTGCAGACTCGAGTGCAGATTCGGTGAGACTGCTGCGACTGTCAGACAGCCCAGGACACTCTCATGGTAGGACCAGCCCTGGGCTCGGGGCTATGTGTCCCAGATTCAGGGCTCCAGCCTCAATAGCCGCCCCTAAAGGACGCTGATGGGGAGCAACTTGGACCTGCCCTTGTTAATGATATCGGCTGTGGCTTGGTTGTCGGTGGTGAAGGCCACCATTTGTCCGGTCCAGGTATGGCCCCAGACCTGAGCGGCTGCCACGATCGGGTACAGTTCAAACAATGAGGAAGACTGAATAAAATTGGGATTAGAAGGATTTCTGGAGGCCATGGCCCTGCAAACCTATGATGGCCAAAAATTGCAGCGAATCCTGTGGAGGCTGCGGCATACTAATGGTATGAACATGGATATGCTGTTCCAACTATTAAGGAACTCGTCCCACATAGATAAATCCTCTATTGCTGCTGTGTCTAGTCTAAGAATTTGATCAGGGTCCTGGGCCTGAGAGAGGAAGACCAAGAGGCACGAAATAAAAGATCGTCCCTGGGGAATAATCCTTATTGCTAAGTTTAGCATCTCTAAGAGGGATTGAAGCTGTTTCTTAGTACACTCCTGTGCACGGGTAAAGTCATGACGGACCAACCTGATATGGGCCAGTTTGTCAGGGGGGCAGGCTGGCTTGCATGGAGCGAGTGTCAATGTTGACCCCGAGGAAGGTGATATAGTGTGCTGGGCCTTCCACTTTGTATTCTGCTATGGGCACATTGAGATTCCCAAACACCACTCTTAACTGATCTAGGTCTACCGGGGGCATACCAGGCTGTTCGTTTATCAAGAAGTCGTCCAGATAATGAATGACCATCTGGCACTGGGCTTGGTGCAATAGGATCCAAGTGAGGGACTGTGCGAAGGTGTCAAAGAGCCATGGGCTGCTTTTGAAGCTGAAGGTCAGTTTAGTGGCAAAGTAATATGACTCTCTATTTAATGCCGTTCCAGCACCAGAGGGACGGCTTGATGGGCAGAAGCTTAAATGCATGTGATATATCAGCTTTAGAGAGCCAGGAGCCTGTGCCTCTATTGATAATGACCTGAATCGCCATGTCGACTGAAGCCTATTTCAGGGAGAATTCCTCTAAGGGGAATTCAGGAATTCAAATTTGGGATGTGGGAAGAATGAGGCGCAGACAGGTCGTACACCAAACAAAGTTTATTCGAGAGATTGCTCTTGACAAGCCCAATAGGGCTAACTTTCCAGATGGTGAAAGGAGGCTGTACGAGGCCAATGATGAAGCCTTGGTCAAGTTCGGCCTGTAACAGATGGTCTATGGCTTGTTCGTCGATGGCCACTGAGTGGAGATTCCTGCACTCGTGAGTCATGTGAGGTAGTGTGATGAGGTTGGTATGGAATCCTGCTGTAAATCCTTGGATAAGGAAGGTGGCCAGTGAGGGAGTGTGTTGTGAGGTGAGGTAGAACCCCAGCCATAGGATGTCTACTTGGCCTAGCCAGGATATTTTCTGCTGCTTGATCTGGCATGGGGTTTTAGGATGTGCCCTATGACATATGGCACAGATATGGAGCAGCCGACATTGGCTGTAGTTTCACGATCCAAAATTAAAGTTACTGCAGATGGACGCTCCCCCTACTGCCAGAATGAGGCATCAAAACTTGTCCACCTGGGGCGATTGAGCTGGGACCGGCAAGCCCTGACCGGTACCAGAGGGGGAGGGGAAACTGGGAGGGCGTCTAACTGCTATGTTGGAGCACCAGTTAGCGGTGTGGGTGGAGGACTGGCAGACAGTGCAATGTGGGGAGCGTAGGCAAGAAAAGTGGCGGCAGAGCATTTCAGTGTCGATGAGGCTCCAGTCCGTGCCTGCTTGGAACTGTGTGAGCCTGGTTGCCACTTTGGCCGAGAATGAACGGTGGTAACCATAAAATGAGAACCCCCCGTATTTATAGCCCAGGTCCACCACCGTGTGGAGATATAAGTCAAGCTTTTCCCCCCTGCTGGGGCTGGCTGAGCACAGGACTTCTCTCACCATCCCAAAGGTCAACACAAACTCTGTGATAGTTAGTTTGCAGTTGAGCCTGGGGTCTTTGTCCTTGAGGACCACTGATATATCCCACCAGGCGTATGATTTATTCTCTGCCAGGTCATGGACCAAAATGAGGAGGGAAGAAAGGTTGACGTCCTTGCCATCCAAAATGTCCTTCCTAATGCTGGCTGGGACCAGATGCGCAAGGAAGATGGTAGAACTCCTCCCTGTTGTACCTGCCGGAGAGGGTGCCGGGACCACGACTGAGTCAGGGATGGGCGCAGCCGGGCATCCTTCCAAGACTTTCACTCTGGTTTGGACGTCAGTGAATGCGGTGGACAATGATGACACCATGGCGTGAAGCTGGGAAATGGCCGATGATATGGACTGAAGAGATGCCTGCTGGGCCCGCGTGCCTCCCCTAACCCCGCCAATTAAAGGGGACGTAAGGGTACGCCCATTTGCCCACCGCTGCCATTGTGCCAACGTATATCGGCGTGCGGCGGTCGGCAAGTGGTTAAATGGTAATCTGCAAGCACTGAATACAGGCAGACCATGACACAGAACAAGATGACACTAACCCAGCTTGTTCTACAAATATAATTTAGCATTTCACCTTAATGGCAGTTTCCATGGCTTGATTCAGGAACTTCTTAGCTGGCCTGGGGTGAGCTCTGGTGACTGTTGGGTTGGACAGTGGCTGCTGAGTGAACTTTATCTTCCTGCTCCACCCACCCTCACTGCTGCTCTGACTGTGATCACTCTGACTTGGACAGCAGCCAAACCTGGAGGATCATCCTTCTCCTGTCTGGTACGGCTGCAGCTACAGAGAAGGAGGCAAGCACAGCCTCAGTTCAGTGTGCGGGCTGTATCAGAGGTCAGAGCATGGGGTAGTGTAACAGCTAAAGAGCTTCTCCTGAGCAGGGGCGGATCCAGAGCCTAGTCTCGGGAGGGGCACTGGCAGGAAATACACTAACTGACCCCCATACTACACTAACTGACCGCCATGCTACACTAACTGACCGCCATGCTACACTAACTGACCACCATGCTACACTAACTGACCACCATGCTACACTAACTGACCACCATGCTACACTAACTGACCACCATGCTGCACTAACTGACCACCATGCTACACTAACTGACCACCATGCTATACTAACTAACCACCATACTACACTAACTGACCATTATACTACACTAACTGACCCCCATACTACACTAACTGACCCCCATACTACACTAACTGACCCCCATACTACACTAACTGACCACTATACTACACTAACTGACCCCCATACTACACTAACTGACCATTATAATACACTAACTGACCCCCATGCTACACTAACTGACTACCATACTACACTAACTGACCACTATACTAAACTAACTGACCACTATACTACACTAACTGACCCCCATACTACTCAAACTGACCACCATACTACACTAACTGACCCCTATACTACACTAACTGACCGCCATACTACACTAACTCACTTTCTCTCTCTCTCCCCTCCACCCCGGGCCTGTAACAGGACTGTCACAAGGGAGTCTCACTCACCTTCGTGTCTGGCTGGCCTGCATCAGTCCGGAGGAGGAGAAGACAGCGGCGGCTCACAATGCTTCTCTCCCCCGCGCTGTAGCTGCCATGTTCAGTGTCCGGCGCAGCGCTCTGTGATTGGGCATATGGGGGTCATGTGCGGAGGCGGGACTTCAGGAGCAATCACGGACAGGCCAGCTCTACGCCTCACGTGACCCCCACACATACTGGCGCCCCCCTAAATGTCACGCCCGGGGCCACGGCACCCCCCCATGCTAGGAGCTCACTCACCTGCCAACTCCCGCTGTCTGGCCCGCCCGCACACTCGTCCCTGGGCCCTGACTGGCCTGTTCATCACACTAATTTCTCGGAGGGGGCAATAGCCCCGTTGCCCCCCCTGGATCCGCCCCTGCTCCTGAGTGTTATGAGCATAGTGCAACTCGCTGGCTTGCGCCCCCTCTCCTCCCCGCCATGCCTGCAAGGACTGCTCACGGACACCAGTGTCTGTGTGCAGACACACTTCGCTGATTCCAGGGAGGGGCACTTGACCCCCCTTGCCCCTACCTGCGGACGCCCATGGTGTGGGGTATATGAAATATAATGACCGGAATGATTGCCATGACAGAGGCACGAATCGGTGTGCCGTGATTGCGACTGACAACAAATCGGACTCTAGAGCATGGAATGAAATGACCAACATGGGTCGACATGTTCCGTACCCCACCTCCAGAGAAAGGCAGCTCTGCCTCCAGCTCCAGGGAAAGACAGCTCCGCCCCCACCTCCAGAGAAAGGCAGCTCTGCCTCCAGCTCCAAGGAAAAACAGCTCCGCCCCCCTCCTCCAGGGAAAGGCAGCTCTGCCTCCAGCTCCAGGGAAATAAAGCTCCGCCCCCCACCTCCAGGGAAAAACAGCTCTGCCTCCAGTTTCAGGGAAAGACAGCTCCGCTCCCCACCTCCAGAGAAAAACAGCTCCACCCCCACCTCTGGCTTCCTACCTGTCAGCGGCTTCCACCTAGTAAGAACTGTGGGGTAGCCTTGGTAAACAGTGCAGGACAGCAATGTGGTTTTAAGGGGGACTGGAGGAAAGGAGGATTTGTGCTAGGGGATTATTATTTTTTGGGGGGATAGTGGAATGGGGGGTTATGCTGTGAGGGAGGATTGCTGGGGTAGAAGAAGATTTGTGCTGGTGGGGAGTGGAACTGGAGGCGGAAAGGATTTGTTCTGGGAGAGGGGATGGGGGAATGAGGTGGGTGGGGATTTGTGCTGAGATGGGGAAGAAAGGTGGATTGTGCTGGGAGGGGGGATTTGGGGGTAGTGGAGGAAAATCTGTCCTGGGGAAGGGGAAGATTTGTGCTAGGAGGAGGGATTTGGGGGTAGTGGAGGAAAATCTGTCCTGGGGAAGGGGAAGATTTGTGCTGGGAGGGGGGATTTGGGGGTAGTGGAGGAAAATCTGTCCTGGGGAAGGGGAAGATTTGTGCTAGGAGGGGGGATCTGGGGGTAGTGGAGGAAAATCTATCCTGGGGAAGGGGAAGATTTGTGCTGGTAGGGGGGATTTGGGTGGGATGATTTGTTATAGAACTGGGAGATGACTTCTGCAGGTGTGTGGTATTTGGGGGAGAGAGAATTTGTGCTGGGGAGGATGGGGGGTAGAGGATCTGTACTAGAAGTTGGGAGAAGATTATTGCTCGGAGGGTGAATTGGGGACAGGCAGGATTTGTCCAGGAGTGTTTTGAAGAAGGGGAAGAATGATTTGTGCAGGGATGGAGGGGTAGGGTGGCTTTGTGCTAGAAGTGGGGAGAGGATTTGTGCTGGAAGGAGGAGGATAAATTAAGGTTGGGGATGTTTGCTGGGAAATATAAATATCGGGCATTTGTTTTGCTGGGAAGCAGGATTGGTGGGGGGGGGGGGGAGATTTGTTCTGGGGCATTTGGAAAGGGGGAATTGGGTGCGAGAGGATTTGTACTAAAATTGAGGGGGGGGGGGGGTTGTGCTGGGATGGAGGATTTGGGGGGTGGTAAATTATTTATTCTGAGAGGGGTACGGGGGGAAGGAGGATTGTTGGTGTGAGGGGTAACTTCGTGTTGTGAGAGGGGATTTGCACTGGGAGGTGGAGAGAGGATTTGTGAATTGGTACTTTTTTTCTTGTTGGAGAGGAGTGGTAAAGTGGAGGAGAGTTTTGCTTACACTGTTTTGTACACCTGACTCTTACTGTGCATTACACACTCCTGTCCCCTGCATTCTGTAAATTATACACTCCTGTCCCCTGCATTCTGTACATTACACACTCCTGTCCCCTACATTCTGTAAATTACACACTCCTGCCCCCTGCATTCTGTAAATTACACACTCCTGCCCCCTGCATTCTGTAAATTACACACTCCTGCCCCCTGCATTCTGTAAATTACACACTCCTGTCCCCTGCATTCTGTACATTACACACTTCTGAACCCTGCATTCTGTACATTACACACTCCTGATCCCTGCATTCTGTAAATTACACACTCCTGTCCCCTGCATTCTGTACATTACACACCCCTGACCCCTGCATTCTGTACATTACACACTCCTGACCCCTGCATTCTGTACATTACACACTCCGGACCCCTGCATTCTGTACATTACACACTCCTGACCCCTGCATTCTGTACATTACACACTCCTGACCCCTGCATTCTGTACATTACACACTCCTAACCCCTGCATTCTGTAAATTACACACTCCTGTCCCCTGCATTCTGTAAATTATACACTCCTGACCCCTGCATTCTGTACATTACACTCGTGTCCCCTGCATTCTGTACATTACACACTCCTGACCCCTGCATTCTGTACATTACACACTCGTGTCCCCTGCATTCTGTACATTACACACTCCTGACCCCTGCATTCTGTACATTACATACTCCTGACCCCTGCATTCTGTAAATTACACACTCCTGACCCCTGCATTCTGTACATTACACACTCCTGTCCCCTGCATTCTGTGCATTACACACTCCTGTCCCCTGCATTCTGTGCATTACACACTCCTGTCCTCTGCATTCTGTGCATTACACACTCCTGTCCCCTGCATTCTGTGCATTACACACTCCTGTCCCCTGCATTCTGTGCATTACACACTCCTGTCCTCTGCATTCTGTGCATTACACACTCTTGTCCTCTGCATTCTGTGCATTATTCACTCCTATCCCCTGCATTCTGTGCGTTACACACTCCTGTCCTCTGCATTCTGTGCATTACTCACTCCTATCCCCTGCATTATGTGCGTTACACACTCCTATCCCCTGCATTCTGTACATTACATACTCCTGTCCCCTGCATTCTGTACATTACACTCTCCTGTCCCCTGCATCTGCCTCCCCTCCTCACAGAACAACAGAACAGGATTTGTGTGTTTACACACACACGTCCCTGTTCTGCCTCTTGTGCACGTGATCACACGTGGCCGGCGGTCATCGTGACCGCCAGCCATGCGCATTGGCACCCTGGCAGTGCAGCGTCTGCTATCCCGCTTAAAGGGACCGACGTACAGCTACGACAGTTCACGGGATTGTGCCGACCTGCCGCAGTATAATGATGGCGGCTGGTCGGCAAGAGGTTTAATATCTAATTTTTTCTTTTTTTTGTAAAATTTATACTATGTACACGTTTAAATATAACCTTCATTTTACCATGTTTGGAAAATAGATTCAAAATAACCGTGATCACATGGTTTATTAGGTAAATTAACCCGGGAACATATTGTTATGATATACGTGTGGTCATATCATGGGTGTCCTTGCCAGTTATCACTAATGTCTCCTCTAGTACATTCTTTCATGAGAAAGAGAAACGGGAGAGGGGCAAAGGAGGGGGTCATGTCTGCACAGAGCTAACATGACACACACACAAGATGTAGAACTAACGGTTCCAGCATTCACACACATACACGATTATCTCTCTAAAATCGCTTATGTTTTTCCCATTTGTACACAACACATGCATATCATTCTCTCACTTTCTTTTCACTCTCTTCAATATTTCCCTGCTCAAAGCGGACCTTCAGTTTAACTTTCGATCTATTAAATGTTCTAACCTTGTTGTTTTAACTTTGGATAGTAAGACTTTTTTTTCTGCCAGTTAATACCTTATACAGCCCACTTCCTGTTTCTTCCATGGTCATTAGCCTGGGCTTATGATATCATGCCCAGCTCTCTCTCTCACTCTTGTGAGAGTTTGACAGGAAGCGAGGGGGGGATGAGTCATAAGAGAGCCAATGAGAGCTGCAGAGCTGGAGGTGTGCCTCTGTGTGTCTGTGTAAATCCAGAAATTGAACAGGCAGCAGCCTCTGAACTACTGTTACAGCAGATGTGTACTTCATATAACCTGTGAACAGCACTATTCTTCCCTTTCTTACCTATAACAATCCGATGGACAGTAGACAGTGACGACATAACATATAACCACCAATCAATACAGTTTGATTAAGGGGAGTAAAAATCCCAAAAATGCCTTACCAATCAAGAAAGTCTGATAACTCAAATGTAATCAGGGCCTACCTCAGCCGGCTGATTATCAGAAATCCTCTCAAGGGCCTCGTTTCAGATTCTCAGGGTCACCTGTAAATTCCCTCCTGCCTGGCTCGCCATCTGTTCTGGAAATTTTATAGATAGGCAACTCCTATCCTCATATTGATTAGTGGTTCCAAATTAATAATAACTACTGCATTAGGGAACAGACGCAAAAAGATTATTCCAAAATAACTGTTCTGTTTTATTTGACACATTTAAAGGCTTTTATACATATGGTTATGTAGGTATCACATTAATATTACAACTGTAGTGTTATGGTAACAAGGGGCATAACATAGGCGAATTGATCAGAATCCCAAAACTATACCTCTTACACGTGTACAGATAGAGATAGCGGCGCTAATATAAATTGTGTACAATAATGGGTCAGAGCAGCATAATGCATATGACCCTCTACTTATACATAAACATAATAATAATAGTGTCAAGAAAAAAAATAATTTTTATCATGAAAAAAGTTTCTTTAACACACAGTGAAAAGTGTCAATAAAGATAATAAATTACAAGAAATGAATGATCAAGCTCAACAGTTGTTTTTCAATCTTCTTGTGTGAAAAATCTTCTACTCTTCCACCACACCACCGTGATAGTGACACCACTCCCTCTGAAGAGCGCACTCACCAGATTGTATAGCCTCCCACTCTCGTGTTTGGCAAAACAGCAATTGAACCACACCTGGGTTGCATGTGATGAACCGTGACTCCAATCAAGCCAGCTCCATATGTGAAAAACAAATGAATAAAGTGCTCCACATAGCGTGATACCGTTTTGACAGATTTATTAAAATCACTCCAAACACACTTCAATGGTTACACTCACTTTTAAACTGAAACATAAAAGCCTTTTAAAAAAATCCACAGCAAGCACAGCAAGCAACAGGATCAGTGATACAACGGTGCACCACGATCACAGCGGACCTTATATAGTTACATAGTAGGTTAGGTTGAAAAAAAGACACAAGTCCATCAAGTCCAACCTATGTGTGTGATTATATGTCAGTATTACATTGTATATCCCTGTATATTGTGGTCGTTCAGGTGATTATCTATTAGTTTCTTGAAGCTATCAATGCTCCCCGCTGAGACCACCGCCTGTGGAAGGTAATTCCACATCCTTGCCGCTCTTACAGTAAAGAACCCTCTACATAGTTTAAGGTTAAACCACTTTTCTTCTAATTGTAATGAGTGGCCACGAGTCTTATTAAACTCTCTTCTGCGAAAAAGTTTTATCCCTATTGTGGGATCACCTTGAAGTGTGATCTGGTGTATCTCTCACCCAACCTTCTAAGGCCCAGCCATCCGATCGGTGTAGTCCTCTTCAGACAGCGGCGTCTAATGTCAGTGCGATGGAATGCCGTGTAACCATGCCCAAGACATGTTTCATCGAAAAGACTTCTGCAAATGGGATTGGCTACACGGATGGTTCATCAATCCTTATATACTATCCATGTTCAGTCATGTGATTAGGGCTGCAACTAACGATTATTTTCATAATCGATTAGTTGGCCGATTATTGTTTCGATTAATCGATTATTCGGTTAATAACCTTAAAAAACAAAGTGTGGTGTATAATTTAGTTAATGTGTAAAGTTTTAAAAAAAGTTAATTTATTCTTAAATATCTCTATGCAGTGGTAAATAACAATAACCCACTATATGGTTAGGGAGCAAAATATCGAATCCACTCTGAGAATAACAAACAGAAGAGATATACTGTATATACTATTAGAAGATATATACTGTATAAACTATAAGAGGATATATACTGTATATACTATTAAAGGGTGAATCTGGTAAATATATCATCAGTCTCAGTGATCACATTTTTTTATTAAAAACAATGTCTTCCTTCAAAAATAATGTCATTTTAAGAACGTTCGTTCTTTCATTCAGTGAATGTACAAAGATTTTTCATATGAATATTCTCGTCTGAAAATTGATCTGTGTGGCCAGCATAAGGCTCAGTACACACCTTATGCAGTTTGCTTTTGATTGTTTTTGCTGTGCGTTTTGATTTCTGCGCACGTGATTTTGCTGCAATTTGCATTTTTTTGGCCAGTTTGTTGTTGGGCAGATTAAAAAACACAAATTGCTGCAAAAACGCATTATATGTTTTTCTGTAGCTTTTCAATTGAAGTATATTGAACCAAAAATGCACCGTTTTGCGTGAACGTGTCCCATAGGAAACCATGTAAATGAACTGTAGTGCGTTTCTGCAAGAAGCACCAAAAAACACATAGATGTGAACCAGGTCTAAGACGTTTAGTAACATAATGGGGTTAAAAAAACTAAAATTAGCCCTTTATACTACAAAAAAAGCAGATAATCACTACTGTAAGGGGTTCATTTTTTTAGTGTAGAATTGTGAAAGTAATATTTACAGTAGCGATTATTTGCTCTTCTATAAAGGGCTCATTTTAGGGTTTTATTTAACCCCATTATGTTACTGGCTGATTAATCGATTATGAAAATAGTAATCGATTAATTTCATAATCGATTAGTTGTTTCAGCCCTACATGTGATCATCATCAGTCATGTGACCTCCTGCTCTGCACATGCTCACACTTAGTGCCCCCCTGACCGCGAAGCACAGGTACAAAGACTGAATAAATTAGTGGATCACAAACATTTTTACGGTGTGTAGTTAGAATGCTGCGTCCAGCATTACCATAGATGACATATGACATATCCTAACTTATAATCCACCACTAGTTACAGTGATAATGTGGAAAAGCAACCAATAAAAATGAAAAAATATTATTAAAATTAAAAGAAACATTTCAACAGGAGATAATGAATTTGTCTAGTTTAAAATATAAGCTATATATATTAGTCATGATACTATCATACAGCTGCATAGGACAAACAATGACTGAAACACAATCTGATCCTATTAATAAAAAATATGGATGACTGCAGGCGAGTCTAAAAAAGGGGAAAATATTATATCATCAGTGGTCAATGAATAGAAATCACTTCAAGCCATTCATCCATATACTTATTCAATACGACCATCCTGAGGGGATACCTCCCATCTCAGGCTACTAAAAATGACATTCTCCTTTGCTTAAAGTGGAGTTCCACCCACTTTTACAACTCTTCAGCATCCCTCACTAAACTGTGCACTGCAATTGAATTGGATATTTTAAAAAAAAATTTCTCAGCACCTACTGTATATCTGCTGTATTCATTTTTCACTTCCTCCTCCCTGGCCGTGGCTCGTCGCATCATTTCCTGTTTGCAATGCCTTCTGGGAAGGGGCGGCAACTTCCTCTGACACTGCCATTGCTATGGAAACCTGACCTGAAACCTATTACACTGCTTGTGCTGCACTGAGCATGTGCGAGATCTGCAAGGATGAGATCCAGGAAGAAATACAGTCTGGCTTCAGATGCCCAGACTTAAGAGGGCCACGGCCTGCTGTAAGTTTATAAAATAACAAACTACTGCTATAAACGAACAAAACAGACCTTAGTTTACAGACTAACTTTACTAGAATACATTAAGCTTGTGTATGATAGGGGTATTTTTATTTTAAAAGTATAATTTTGGCAGGAACACCACTTTAATGTTCAAACGTGAAAATATCCCACCAAGTTTTAACTTGTTTCTCCAAAAGTTTTTCCAAATTCTTTGGAGATCCTGAGACATCTTCCTCGCCATCAGTGATCTGATTAACGGAGAAGATATCTTCCGGGATTATCCATCTGTTAGACAGACAATTAATGGCATCCATGGCTGCAGGTGGTAAATAAATAGACAATGGTTTGTAGCAAGAGATATAAAAATAAACCGCCCCTGAATCTCTCTTACTCCACTGTGTATGTAGACACATTTCGTATTCATTTACACATCTTTTATACAGCTTTGCACTTTTCTTTGGCGCAGTGGAGTAAGAGAGATTCAGGGGCGGTTTATTTTTATATCTCTTGCTACAAACCATTGTTGCTGAAGCCGTTACCCTGTTACCATGCGAAAGAAATTTTCCTGACGCCTTCATGGCAGCACACACTGGGTTGTGACTCCGCCCCCACAACCTGACAGGATTGGTTTAGCTATAAAAGTTGAAGAGAGATGACCCCCACCATTCTCTTTTTTATCCTCACCTGACAAGATGGTTGGACATCGCAGAGCCTCTTACCGCATCACCCCAGCAGGTTCAAGCCTCTCCTGTTTGGAAGTCCCTCCTGTACAGTCTCTAAAGGAGCTTCTATGGAGGGAACCCCCACTCTGGTGGTCTCAGGGGCGGCAACATGGATTATCTGGCACAGAGTAAGCTTTAAAGAAGCTTCAGTTTGCAGTGGTCTCCACTTCTTAAACCTTCATCTCCCCTGTAAGTTATTTTTTACTTATCTTTTCCTGGAAGTTCTTATTTTTCATTACTCTGGGCTCTGTAGTCCCACAGCGCTCAGGATGGCCGGCGGCGCGTCTCCTTCCGCATTGCGCATGCGCAGAGGAGTCAGATGGGGACAGTTTACTGTTTTGATCCAGAAACCTTCCCCTTCATCGAGGAGCTGAATGATTTAATTAAAGATGAATGGGAAAGATCCGACAAGAGACCTAACTTAAACAATAGACTTGCAAAGATGTACCCTTTAAGAGAACCTAACGTCACCTCCTTAATTAATGCCTTGGTGGTGGATGCCTCTTTAATGCGTCTGGCAAGACATGTCACCCTACCCATTGAAGATGCTGTCTCCTTCCGCGACGTCCTAGATCGGAAAATCGACCTAGAACTCAAAAAAGCCTACTCCACAGCGGGAGGCGCTTGCAGACCAGCAGTCACCACGGCAGCAGTTGGTAGAGCCATTACAGGCTGGGCTGTCAATATTGAAAAATCTCTTCAGGGAGAGATAGACTTGGAGAAAGTAATTTCATCCCTACAGGAACTTAAATTAGCAGGCGATTTTATCGCAGAAGCCTCCGTGGACATTATTAGGTGCTCGGCCCGGGCAATGTTAGCCTCGGTGATGGCAAGACGAGCTTTGTGGCTAAAATCATGGGTAGCCGACGCAGCATCAAAAACAAATTGGTGTAGAATTCCCTATGATGGTTCCAATCTCTTCGGCTCCAAATTAGATACAGCAATTTCTAAGGTGACAGGGGGAAAATCGGGGCTCATTCCCTCTGACAGGAGACCCAAGAGACCAAGAGGTCCTGCTTATAAAGGTAACCTTCCCGAAAGGTACAGAGAAGCAAAAACCTACAGACCAGGCAGAGAGTTTAAGAGAAACTGGAAGAACACACAGTCTTCTTTTCTGAGGATGCGAAAAACCAAGACCACCCCTTCTACCGAGCAACAGAAGTCTTTTTGAAGGTACGCCCGCCCATCCTCCAAGGGTGGGCGCCAGACTAAAGAAATTCATACAAATATGGTCAGAAAACATCAGGGACCATTGGACCATTTCTACGATCAGGTACGGTCACAGGTGGAGATTCCTGAACAAGATACCCAGGAACCACTTTCTGCCAACCAAACTTCCAGCTTCTCCAGACAAAAAAAGAATCCTTCTGAAATACATAATGGAACTAAAACAAAAGAAGGCAATTTTGGAGGTTCCACCATGTCAAAAAGGAAGAGGTTTTTACTCCCCTCTGTTTTTGGTAAAAAAGAAAACGGGGGATTTTCGGCCAGTACTGGACCTAAAGAGACTAAACAAAAATATCAAGTTAGAAACCTTCAAGATGGAAAGCCTATAGTCCATACTATTAGCTGTGAATCTAGGAGATTGGATGCTGTCCGTAGACTTATCAGACGCCTATCTTCACATCCCAATACACCCTGCTTTTCAAAGGTTTCTCTGCTTTTCAATCAAACAACATCACTTCCAGTTCCAATGCCTACCCTTCGGCATCTCATCAGCTCCCAGGACCTTCACCAAAGTTCTCCTGCCTCTCATCGCATACCTCAGTGAAAAAGGTCTAAGAGTACATCATTATCTGGACTATATACTTCTTCTAGCAGAAAGTCGCCAGATCTTGATACAACACCGAGAAATCCTACTATTAACTCTGCAGAAATTTGTTTGGCTGGTGAACTGGCAGAAGAGCAAGCTTCAGCCCACTCAGAAGATGATTTTTTTAGGTGCGGAACTAGACACCATCCTAAACAGAGTACAGCTTCCTCAGGAGAAAATCATGCCTCTGATTCAGAAAATTCAGAGACTAATCTCGGTTACACACTTGCCAGCCAGAGTATGTATGAGTATCCTGGGCTCCATGTCTGCAACTCTGCCCATGATCCAGTGGTCTCAATGGCACACAAGAATCTTCCAGAATTCATTTCTGAGGCAGTGGGATGGAGTATCAATGCTTCAACGAATCTACATACACAGGTATGTGAAGCAATCGAAATACAAACCGCTAGTTTCTCCACAACCAGAGGTGGTCACCTCAGATGCCAGCCAGCTAGGATGGGGAGCCCATTACCAGAATCTAGCATCTCAGGGGCAATGGAAGTTCCAGGCTCATGGGATGGTATCCAATATACTAGAGCTCAGAGCAGCTTTTCAGGCACTCCTGGCCTTCACTCCATATCTGGTAGAGAAGAATGTCGTAATTCGAATGGACAACAAAGTCGCTGTAACGTATATCCAGAGGCAAGGAGGGATGAGGAGTCGCTCTTTGATGCAGGAGGTACGCCCTATCATGGAGTGGGCTCAAGTACACCTAATAGACCTGAAAGCGGTATATGTCCCAGCAGCTCAGAACATGCTGGCCGACTATTTGAGCAGGGAACTGCTCTCAAACAACGAGTGGTCATTGAGCCAACAGGCCTTTTCCCTTCTTTCAAGAACCTGGGGAACACCAGAGATCGACCTAGCAGCCACACCTGCAAACACCAAATGTCGAAGATTCCTGGCGAGAGCAGCCTTCCCATCAGCCGAGGGGATGGATTGTTTGACCCATCCGTGGAAGTTCAAGTTGGGTTACATTTTTCCTCCAGTACCCTTAATTGCAAGGTTCCTATCCAGGCTTCGGAAATCATCAGCAACAGTAATAGCCATAATTCCTTTTTGGCCGAGGAGACCATGGTTCACAACCTTACTACAGCTCAGCTTACAACAACCGCTTCCTCTCCCAGTAACATCGGACCTTCTGTCCCAGGGTCAATTTCTACACCCAGCTCCAGAGAAGTTACACTTGACAGCATGGAAATTGAAAGGACTCGGCTGTTAGAACAGGGATGCTCGCAGGAGGTCATTTCTACTCTTCTACAAGCAAGGAAAAACACCACCAACAAGACATACTCACAAGTACCTGACTTTGAAAGTAAACTTCCTTATCGCCATTACATCCGCTAGAAGAGTTTCAGAGCTCAAAGCGCTATTAATAACAGAACCTTACCTAGTCTTCTATCCCGATAGAGTGGTACTAAGACCCTCGGAACGTTTCACTCCCAAGGTATCATCTTCTTTTCATTATAACCAAGATATCAACCTTCCATCCTTTACTAACGACCAGGGTGAACCTCATGCATTGGATGTTAAAACTATCATTACCAGCTATCTGGAAGCCACAGCCTCTTTCAGAAAATCAGATACTCTTCTCATAATCCCTCACGGTCCTAGGAAAGGTCATCCAGCAACTTCCCGAACAATCGCATCCTGGCTGGTCAACACCATTAAGAAGGCATATTCGTCTCAGCAACTAGCCATCCCAGAAGGCATCAGGGCACACTCAACCAGGGCAGTGGCAACCTCATGGGCAGCATACTGCAGAGTTTCACCGGAGACAATCTGTAAGGCAGCTACCTGGTCGTCAAGACATACATTTACTTCTCACTATAAGATTGATTCTGCGCATCTAACTACAGCAGACTTTGGCAGATCCATTATTACAGCCAATTCCACAGCTCTTTAGTATAATAAAACTTTAATTGCACCCTCCCGACTGGCGAGTTATTTCCCAGTGTGTGCTGCCATGAAGGCGTCAGGAAAATGGAAAATTGTATACTCACCTTTCCGTAATTTTCCTTTCCTGACGCATCTTCATGGCAGCACACAGATTCCCACCCTGTCTTAAGATGATATATACTGAGAATGGTGGGGGTCATCTCTCTTCAACTTTTATAGCTAAACCAATCCTGTCAGGTTGTGGGGGCGGAGTCACAACCCAGTGTGTGCTGCCATGAAGATGCGTCAGGAAAGGAAAATTACGGAAAGGTGAGTATACAATTTTCCGTTTTTTTTTACCTGATTTGTGATCACTAATTTTATCCATTTTATCTGACGTTTGTGAAGCATTTGTTTTGTCTTTGATGGTTTCCAATAAACCTTTTTTGCTGGTTTATGCACCATGTGGAGATTCTTTTTTTCCTTACATGGATCCCGTCTGACGTGGTGAGAGCTGCACTTTCAGTCCTCTCTGTGCTGCAAGAGGGGAATCCATCCATCCATCTGAGGATTTAAAAATCATCCCGTTTCCAAGGCCGCCTCGGATGTGTTCACTGGTATCCATCACCAGCACCTTCCAGCAAACATTCCTAGGATCGATAGATCCATAAGCCTGTAGGACACCCCGCCGTATGGTGAGAGTGTCCATCCCCTCTGGTAAACGCATTTACACCTTCATTTTCGTATGGAGTCCGAATTCATGAAGATTATCCACTTGATCTAAGAATTCACATATGTTTTTCATCCGTTATGTACATCACAGTGCTTTTGTCAATGAGTTTATACTACACTATGGACATTGTTCCTAACAACTGGAATTTGTGCATTTATGCGATTTATTGTGGTTTTTAATTATCACTATACACCTATTTGGTGAATACACACATTACAAATATATTTAGGGTGGTCACTCATCCCTCTTTACACTAAAAATCTTTTTAAATCTTTTTATATTGTATTTAGCGCTGCATTTATTATTTTTTGTTAATGAAAGGTAATGACTCAATTTTTATTTTTATACTGCTATCAATGGCCAACACAGTACAACACTTCATCCATGTCTTTGGTGATCTCTGATCTCCTTATGTACTGTTTCTTACATGATGAAGATCAGCCATGGAATATATCTGAGGTGTATATCAGGGTGTGCTTCTTCCCCACATGAGAGCTGTGATGTCCAGCAACATTCATATAGAAGACATTTCCCGCACTCAAGGCACTAATACACCTTGAGGGTTGTGTGCAATCCCTGATGTACAGGAAGACAGGACTTCAGTGAGGAACAATTCCCTCACTCAGGACAGGAATACGGCTTCTCCCCTGTGTGAGATCTCTGATGCGTGTAAAGACTGGACTTCACTAAATAACATTTCCCGCAATCAGGACAGGAATACGGCTTCTCCTCTGTGTGCAATCTCTGATGTGTGTAAAGACTGGCTTTGAATGAAAAGCATTTCCCGCACTCAGGACAGGGATACGGCTTCTCCCCTGTATGAGATCTCTGATGTGCTGAAAGATTGGACTTGTCTGAAAAACATTTCCAGCACACAGGACAGGAATATGGCTTCTCCCCCGTGTGAAACCTCCTATGTATGTCAAGATGGGACTTGACTGAAAAACATTTCCCGCACTCAGGACAGTAATACGGCTTCTCCCCAGTGTGAAACCTCCTGTGTATGTCAAGATGGGACTTGACTGAAAAATATTTCCCACACTCAAGACAGGAATATGGCTTCTCACCTGTGTGGAGCCTCTGATGTATTTGAAGATTGGACTTTCGGGAAAACAATTTCCCACAGTCAGGGCAGGAATACGGCTTTTCACCTGTGTGAGTTCTTTTATGCACATTAAAATTGGATTTGGAGCGGAAACACTTTCCGCACTCAGTACAGGAAAACCTCTTATCTATTGGAAGGACGGCACCGTCCCTCACAGTCTGAGGTTCCTCAGGATAAGAGGAATATGATGGTCCATCTACACTGTGTGGTGCCGGATGGACATTTGAGGTAGTCGGGTTTTCTCCTGGACTATACTGTGTGATGTCCTCATCTTCTTCTTTACAGTCTGGAGACAAAGTGAGACAATCCTCTGAGGTTTTCCTCATCTCCCGTCCATCTACTAAAATATAGATAAAAAGATTATTACTAGAGATAAACAGATTGGTTCCCCTAAACCACAACTCCGCCCACATCAGACAGCTTTGTCTCTGAGGATCTTACAATTCCACCCTCAAGGTAACTAATAAATGGGTCCTCTGACTCCCTACCAGTTAATTTCTTTATTCATGGACCTTAGTCAGAGAGTGAGGAAACAACGAGAACTGTCTTTTAAAGGAGTGACAGTGATGAGGGAATTATAGGACAAGTGTCCTCACCCCCTCTATCACTCATTGTCATCTTCCCAACACATGAAGTCCTGCACTTCCTTATTTAGTCCATGATTTAGTCATGAATAACAGCGGGGCTGAGCCCCACCAGAGGTCAGAGTGTGAGGATGGGGAGAGAACAACCAAGATGAAGACTGGACTGATCCTGAATAGGGATGAGCCGAACACCCCCCGGTTCGGTTCGCAGCAGAACTTGCGAACAGGCAAAAAATTTGTTCGAACACTGTTAAAGTCTATGGGACACGAACATGAATAATCAAAAGTGCTCATTTTAACTACTTCCATACAGGGCATTTTCACCCCCTTACTGCCCAAGCCAATTTTCAGCTTTCAGCGCTGTCGCACTTTGAATAAAAATTGCGCGGACATACTACACTGTTCCCAAATGACATTTTTATCATTTTTTCCCCACTAATAGAGCTTTCTTTTGGTGGTATTTGATCACCCCTACGGTTTTTATTTCTTGTGCTATAAACAAAACAAGAGTGACAAGTTTGAAAAAACACAATATTTTTTACTTTTTGCTATAAGTATCCAAATTTTTTTTTTTTTTTAAACAAATTTTTTCCTCATTTTAGGCCGATACGTATTCTTCTACATATTTTTGGTAAAAAATATCACAATAAGCGTATATTTATTGGTTTGCGCAAAAGTTATAGCGTCTACAAAATAAGGGGATAGATTTATAGCATTTTTATTATTTTTTTTTTTTTTTACTAGTAATGGCGGCGATCTGCGTTTTTTATTGTGACTGCGATATTGCGGCGGACACATCGGACAATTTTGACACATTTTTGGGACCATTCACATTTATACAGCGATCCGTGCTATAAAAATGCATTGATTACTGTATAAATGTGACTGGCAATGAAGGGGTTAACCAGGAGGGGGCGCTGTATAGGTTAATGTGTTGCTAGGGAGTGATTCTAACTGTGTGGGGAGGGGATTCACAAGGGGAGGAGACCGATCGGTGTTCCTCTGTAGAAGGAACACATCATCGGTCTCCTCCCATTTGACAGGACGTAGATCTGTGTGTTTACACACACAGATCCACGGTCCTGCTCGGTTACCGGGCAATCGCGGTTGCCCGGCGGAAATCACGGCCACTGGGCACGCGCACCGGGACCTGGAAGGCTGCGCCGTCATATGACGGCGGCCCAGGATAACAGCTGCACCGTCCCGCCGTCATATGACGGCGGGCGGGCAGCAAGTGGTTAAAGGCTTATATGAAAGTTATTGTCATAAAAAGTGTTTGGGGACCCGGTCCTGCCCCAGGGGACATGGATCAATGCAAAAAGAAGTTTTAAAAACTGACGTTTTTTCAGGAGCAGTGATTTTAATAATGTTTAAAACTTAATAAAGTGAAACAATAAAAGTGTAATATTCCTTTAAATTTCATACCTGGGTGGTGTCTATAGTATGCCTGTAAAGGGGCGCATGTTTCCTGTGTTTAGAACAGTCTGACAGCAAAATGACATTTCAAAAGGAAAAAAAGTCATTTAAAACTACTCGCGGCTATTAATGAATTGCCAGTCCGACAATACACATAAAAGTTAATTGATAAAAACAGCATGGGAATTCCCCACAGGGGAACCCAGAACCAAAATTTAAAAAAAATGCGTGGGGATCCTCCTAAATTCCATACAAGGCCTTTCAGGTCTGGTATGGATATTAGGAGGAACCCCGCACCAAAATCAAAAAAAAAAGTCAAAGGGGGCGGGGTTACCCGTTTACGTAAACGGGTGACCCTTCCCCCCTCTGAAAACACGGGGAAAGTCACAGGGAAGTCCCCGTGCGTCAGAGGAGGGCAGGGTCAGGGCAGCCCTCTGTTATATAAGAAATGTCAGGAGAACCGAAGCATCGCACTGCGGAAGACTCCCACTGAGGCAGATCATGTGGACAGAGCGGAGAAGATGCCTGGAGGAAGATGCGGGACGAGAAGAGCGGAGGAAGAAGAAGATGGAGAAGAAGATGAAGAAGAAGATGGAGGAAGAAGAAGAACACCGAAGGAAGACCACAAGAAAGAAGATGGAAGAAGAAATTAATAAAGGACTTGTCAAAAACCGTCTCTTGTGTTTTTTAACCTTTTTGACACTTTTTTTGTGAAATGGTAGGGGTACATTTGTACCCCATTACCAATTCACACAGGGGGGGCTGGGATCTGGGGGTTCCCTTGTCAAACCTGAAGGGTCTGGTATGGACTTTGAGGGGGGCCCCAAACCATTTTTTTAAATTTTGGCGTGAGGTTCCCCTTAATATCCATACCAGACCTGAAGGGCCTGGTATGGAATTTAGGGGGACCCCTACGCATTTTTTAATTTTGGTTCGGGGTTCCCCTGTGGGGAAATCCCATGCTGTTTTTATCAATGAACTTTTATGTGTATTGTCGGACCGACAATTCATTAAGAGCCGCGAGAAGTTTTAAATTACTTTTTTCCTTTGAAATGTCATTTTGCTGTCAGACTGTTCTAAACACGGGAAACATGCGCCCCTTTACAGGCATACTATAGACACCCCCCAGGTACGAAATTTAAAGGAATATTACACTTTTATTGTTTCACTTTAGGCATTATTAAAATCACTGCTCCCGAAAAAACAGCCGTATTTAAAACTTCTTTTTGCATTGATACATGTCCCCTGGGGCAGGACCCAGGTCCCCAAACACTTTTTATGACAATAACTTGCATATAAGCCTTTAAAATTAGCACTTTTGATTTCTCCTATAGACTTTTAAAGGATGTTCCGCGACTTTCGAATTTGCCGCAAACACCCCAAATTGTTCGCTGTTCGGAAAACAGTCAATGTTCAAGTCAAACTAATGTTCGACCCGAACATAAAGCCCACTACTAATCCTGAAGACCACCATCATTGTGTTATTGACTCCTCCCTCATTATCACTTTCTGTTTAAGGTTCCGAAGTTTGAGGATGTTATCACATTATTATCAACATGTAAAAGTCTGTGTTCCAATCAAATCATCAGATATAAAATGTCCAGCTGGTAGGAAATGGGTGTAACAAATAAGAATACATATTATGTGTATATATAGCAGTGGGTAGAGGGAAGAGAGCAGAAGTTAGGACTATGTAATGTACAACATATTGTATAAGATACAACAGATAGGACTATACAGTATGAGGAGTATGTAATGTACAGCATAGAGTATATAGTGCAGGGGCCAGGAGTATGTAATGTACAACATAGAGTTGTATAATGAATGGACAAAACGATGTAATGTATTTAGTGTTAATGACCCACCTATGCTTATTTTTGATGTCCCCGTTATTCCATCCACCTCTGCAGACTTCTGATCATCCCTCATATACGTCTCTTTTTCTTCTACTTTAAAGTCAACTTTTATATCTATCAGATCATCTCCCTAAACCAAGAGAAAGATCAACAATAACTTCTGACATAAGCTTTAATATTGTGACATCACCAAAAAGAATCCACACTTGATTTAGTAAAGGAAAATATACTGTGCACTACGAGTGCAGTTGCACTAGATTGGAGGGAAAGCTCTCCTGATTTCTATCACCCAATCAAGTACAAGCGAAAATGCTATTTTTTAATTTTCCTTGCATGTGATTGAGGATTCTTTGCAAAGTGAAGCTTCACCTCATTTACCAAACTCTGGAGCACATTATTTTTGCCTTTAGTAAATCAACTTCATTGTATCCACGAGTCCATGTTCTAAATACTCTGTCCAACCAACCTTGTAACAGTGAGGGATGGTGTGATCTTCCTGTGTGGAATACCGGGAATACAGAGGACGGGGACATCTCTCTGGTGGGTTCCTGGTATTAGGTGGCTCCATCATATCCTTGTGTCCTTCTGAAAACTCCTTCATCACTCCGTACTCCTCATCCTCCTCTTTAATAATATAATCTCTGAGGTTTCCACTCTGAATATATAATAAAACATTCATTGTAACAAACATGCTGTGTATAAATCAGAACTACCAATAATTGTCAATCATCTACCTGATGATGGTGAGGGATGGAAATTGATTGAAAATACCAACTGTAAGACCATAAGGTTTATATTGTGACATTACATTAAAAAAAAAAAAAAATCAACACACCACCTCGATGAGTCCGTGTTCTAGATGCCACCAACCTTGTAATGTTGAGGAATAGTGTGATCCTCCTGTACGGAACTGGGGGAATACAGAGGACGGGGACATCTCTCTGGTGGGTTTCTGTATCTGGATGACTCCACCATGGTGTCCTGGTACAGATCTTTGTGTTCTTTTAGAAACTCTGACTCCTCCATCACCCCATCCTCATCATCCTCCTCTTTTATCTCTTCTTTAACCTCAACTTTAGACTCTCTTAGGTTTCCACTCTGAATATATAATAAAAATGACATAAATTGTAACAATGCAGATAATGTACAGATCCTAATGATACTATCAGTGATTGTTCCTCATCTACCTGATGATGGTGGGGGATGGTGTGATCTTCCTGTGTGGAATCCCGGGAATACAGAGGACGGGGACATCTCTCTGGTGGGTTCCCATTACTGGATCCATCTGTAGGAAACACACACACTGACTGAATACATTGTTTCTATGTGTTTATCAGATGATGGGGGATCTAGGTGGACCCTCCGTACTGCTCTCTCCTTTACAATAAAGTCTCCTCTTACCCGGTGATGTGAGGGGCGGCTGATTGTCCATCATGACGTCCTTGTAGAGATCCTTGTGTCCTTCTAAATACTCCCACTCCTCCATGGAGAAATAGACAGTGACATCCTGACACCTTATAGGAACCTGACACACACAATGATACAGTCACCATCCAGACACATCCCTTGTCTGTTACTGGATAATGTCCCAGAATTCCCGGCACCGCTCACCTCTCCTGTCAGCAGCTCCATCATCTTCTTGGTGACTTCTAGAATCTTCTGCATGTTGTGTCTCTCAGGTTTTAGGGAGTCACATGGAGGCACTGTGATGGTCATATGATCACCTGACTTCACAAGAGGAAATCTCTGTATTGAGGAACCAATATGAATATTATGTTAGAATCCCAGAATCCTCCTCACCTCTCCGGTCAGGTCTGTTTTATAAATAGAGATAATAGTGATGTCATGTGACCTCCCAGAATCCTCCTCACCTCTATGGTCAGGTCTGTGTTTTATTAATAGAGATAAGAGTGATGTCATGTGACCTCCCAGAATCCTCCTTACCTCTCCGGTCAGCAGGTAGATGATCTCCAGGGTGAGGTTTAGTATCTTCTCAGTCATGTGACTCCGGTCCTCCTCCATCCTCATTGGTGCCGTCATTTGATCTATACAGGTCTCCTTGTAGACAATTATCTTTGGGAAATTAAAGTAATAATTATTTGGATGATATTGATCACACAATAATAGGATGTGGATGTGAGAGGGGCAATAGGAGGGTTGCTGTACATTTAAGAAATTCTGCCCCCATGGGAACACATTTAATCTGGACTGTTTAGTGTTTGTTGCATCTTGGAGGACCCGGGTCCCTCTTGGCCTGACCGATCAGATATTCCCAATTCTCTGATGTTTTTTTTTTTCCTTTCGGAACTGGTTTGCAGCTGAAACAGAACTCCTCTAAGAACAAGTTCTCACCAACAAGTGAAGGAATGACCTTCTTCATCTTACTTGATATTCCAGAATAAATCACGTGACCACTGAGACAATAAGATGGTTAAGGTTGCCAGTTCTGTAAGGTCTAAAAAATAAGTGCAGTTGGGGTGGGAGAGTCATCACAGACCCAGAGACCCCCCTCTGTCCCTCAGAGTCCCCTGAGGCCTCCAGCCCCCTATTCCTTCAGAGCCCTGCAGCCTGACGCCTCCCTCAAGGGTTTCAGAGTCCTTTATCTACAATACCCCTTCAGAGGCCCCTAAAGTCTTTCAGCTTTACCAAACCCTCACAGCCCATCAGCCCCTCTACTTCCCTCAGAACCTTCAGCATTTTCCTCTCTCTGACACCAATGATGGAACATATTCTTCATGGCAGGCTGGGGAATGTTTTCTTCCTCCTGACCAGCAATGTAAGGGGCTCTATGCTCCATACTCCTGAAAGGGCTGCCATCTTTTCTTAAAGCCAAACCCGAATACTTTAGCGGCCTGGGACACCTTTTGGTGCCTCAAGGAGAGTAGTAATGTGGTGCACATAGCGTGCTGCAGTGAACAGTGGGTGTGGCCAAATTGCTCTTGGTGACATCACCCTGCTCCCCCCTAGTGTTGCTAAATCTGCCCCCAGACATCTGCCTGCAGCTCTCGGATAGCAACAGATTTGTTTATAACTATCCTGGTTACTTGGGGAGCCACAGCATGGTCTGAATAATGTGTCCGTGGTTCAGTCTTCCTGAAACCCGGACACATGATTCAGAACCCGGACTGTCCGGGTGAATCCCAGACAGGTGGCAACACTAACTCCTGACCCCTGCACTCCATTATTGTGTTGGCTGTATATTGTAATGATTGCCCATTGGCTGCCTGTGTAGTGTAATAATTGCCCTTTGTAGGCCATGTATGGTCAGGATGGTCATTGTCTTGTCTATTTATTGTCAGTGCTGTTTGTTTAGAGGACAATATTACTAGAATTTATCTCCAAAATGAAGGGAATGTTCCCACCTCGTGAGTGGGGAAATGTTTTGACCCTGAATGGGTTAATCTACATTTCCACACTATATATGTGTGTATCATCATCTGCTGGAGATAAAAGACATCACAGTGACTATGGAGGAAGAGGACGGACATGACGGGGGGTTACTGGGTGTAAATAGAAAATAAGATCTTATTACCTCCTCTGCTGCCACTTCCAGCAATGTCTCCTCTCTACTTCCTCTCTACTCACCCGGAACTTCCTGTCTGTACCTGACATCACTTCCTGTCTGTATTCCATAGAGATTTCCTGTCTGGTTAGAAGTGAGATCACCACCTTGTGGAGTTTAGAGGAACTGAAAACCCAAGAAACATCTCGTAGTGTAAACACGGTATTGTGCTGTGTGTGTATGTACTGTACACTGATCAGCCATAACATTCTGACCACTGACAGGTAAAGTGAGTAATATTGATTATCCCATTACAATGGCATCTGGAAGAGAGTGGGATATATTAGGCCGAAAGTGAACAAGTTGTCACCGATGTTGATGTGTTGAAAGCCAAAAGTGCCAACAATGGGCACATGAGCATCAGAACTGAAGCACGGAGCAATGGAAGAAGGTGGCCTGGTCTGATGAATGACGTTTTCTTTTACATCATGTGGATTGGTGGGTGTGTGCGCCTCGTACCTGGGGAAGAGATGGCACCAGGATGAAGTATGGGAAGAAGACAAGCTGGCGGAGGCAGTGTGATGCTTTGTCTAATGGAGTCCATGCTTTGATGGCAGCAACAGGGGGACCAACACAATATTAGAGGGGTGATCATAATGTTCTGGTGCGCAGGATATGGGCACCCATTTGTGTTGGTTTTTTCACTTAGCAGACCTCCTACAGCCTATTAGCACCCATTTCCCTTTATTTATCTTAGCAGATTTCCTGTAACCTATTCACACACTTTTCCCTTTCTGTGTCTCATCATATCGCCTGCAACCTATTAGCACCCATTTCCCTTTCTATGTCTCAGCAGATCTTCTGCAGCCTATTAGCACCCATTTCCCTATTAGAGAATAAAATGGTAGTAGTTCCATTTTTTTATGTCACACGATACCAGTGCAATGGATTAGGAAACACAAAATGTCAGTAAAAAACCCAGTGAAGGTAATTTTGGGGCCACAGACACAATCTATCACCGAATTCATAGATCCCTAAAGAAGAGTTTGTTGTGTAAAGTCAATGAAACTCCCGACACTCCCAGCTGAGAACAATGAAGGAGTTTACTATTCCAATCCTCCAACCAGTTTTCTGGCTGGTAACATCTGGGAGTCAATATTTCCCCAGCTGACCAGGAACAATGAACGCGTTTACTATTCAAATCCTCAACAACTAGTTTCCCCAGCCTTTCCCCAAGACTTCTTATAGAGTGTCAGCTTATTGTATCATCCAGCATCGGGAGATGGGTGATAAATACAATGACCTCTCCCCTTATATCTATAAATCCCGCCCTCTTATCATCAACGTAAAAGATGTGAAAACATCTGTGATAAATCATCAACGCATTTCACCTCATCAGTATCCAGTGATAAACCATAAAGTGACATCAAAGTCCATCCAACGTCTCCTTTTTACTACAATAAATGACATCACCACCAATAAATGTCTCCAACACCTCCAGAACTTCTTCCTCCAAATCTCAGTATATGCTCCAGCAAACCCTGCGTAGTAGACTAGAAAAAACCTCCTTTCCTAAACACCAATCCCAGTGCTTCTTTGGCGCTCACACTCAGGTTGTGCACTCCCCAGATTTCCATCGCCCTTCTCATAAGTGGATCCACAATAGCTTTGGAGGAACCCTGGCTGAGAAAGGCTGGACTAGGCAGTCATATATTTATATCCTCCTTGGTGGGAGTGGAGATGACCCATCTATAAGGATATACAGTACATACACACACAGCACAAGGCCGTGTTCACACTATGAGATGTTTCCCAGGACTTCAGTTCCTCTGAGATCCACAAGGTGGTGATCTCACTTCTACTCAGACTGGAAGTCTCTATGGAATACAGACAGGAAGTGATGTCAGGTACAGACAGGAAGTTCCGGGTGAGAGGTGAGTCAGATGGAAGTAGAGAGAAGACATTGCGGGAAGAGGCAGCTGAGGAGGTAATAAGATCTTATTTTCTATTTACACCCAGTAACCCCCCGTCATGTCCGTCCTCTTCCTCCATAGTCACTGTGATGTCTTTTATCTCCAGCAGATGATGATACACACCAGTGGCAGCTGGTGCTCAAAATATTTGGGGAGGGGGGGGGGGGGCGCAAACGAACTGAAAATTTCTGAAAAATACTGAAACAAAAACATCAAATGCAGCCAACTGCATATGATGGGCAAAAATCATTTGATTTTACTATTTGTGTTCAGATCTAGAGTTTTCCTCCTGTGAAGTCTGGAGATCATATGACCATCACATTGCCTCCACCTCCCTCCCTGATATAATAGAGAAATACAAAGAAGATTCTAGAAGTCACCAGAGAGATCATGGAGGAGAGGTGAGCGGTGCTGGGAATTCTGGGACATTATCCAGTAACAGACAAGGGATGTGTCTGGATGGTGACTGTATCATTGTGTGTGTCAGGTTCCTATAAGGTGTCAGGATGTCACTGTCTATTTCTCCATGGAGGAGTGGGAGTATTTAGAAGGACACAAGGATCTCTACAAGGACGTCATGATGGACAATCAGCCGCCCCTCACATCACCGGGTAAGAGGAGACTTTATTGTAAAGGAGAGAGCAGTACGGAGGGTCCACCTAGATCCCCCATCATCTGATAAACACATAGAAACAATGTATTCAGTCAGTGTGTGTGTTTCCTACAGATGGATCCAGTAATGGGAACCCACCAGAGAGATGTCCCCGTCCTCTGTATTCCCGGGATTCCACACAGGAAGGTCACACCATCCCTCACCATCATCAGGTAGATGATTGACAATTATTGGTAGATATGATTTATACACAGCATGTTTGTTACAATGAATGTTTTATTACATATTCAGAGTGGAAATCTCTGGGATTATAATATTGTTGTTAAAGAAGAGTATAAAGAGGAGGATGAGGAGTATGGAGTGATGGAGGAGTTATCAGAAGGACACAAGGATATGATGGAGCCACCTAATACCAGGAACCCACCAGAGAGATGTCCCCGTCCTCTGTATTCCCGGGATTCCACACAGGAAGATCACACCATCCCTCACCATCATCAGGTAGATGATTGACAAATATTGGTAGCTATGATTTATACACAGCATGTATATATAAAACGTTACAATTAATGTTTTATTATCTTTCAGAGTGAAAATATCGGGGATTATAATATTGTTGTTAAGGAAGAGGATGAGGAGTATGGAGTGATGGAGGAGTCTTCAGAAGGACACAAGGATATGATGGAGCCACCTAATACCAGGAAGCCACCAGAGAGATGTCCCCGTCCTTTATGTTCCTGGAATTCCACACAGGAAGATCACATCATTCCTCACTGTTACAAGGTTAGTGGTATGTAGAGATTATGTGTAGATTTTTTTTTATGTGAGCTTATATTTTATAGTTGATATTGTCTCTAATGTTCTTGGTGTAGGATGATGAGCTGACAGATATAAAAGTTGAGGGTAAAGAAGAAGAGACGTATATGAGGGATGATCAGCAGTATATGGAGCAGGATAAAATAACGGGGACATTTATAGAGGAGGACACTCCTACAGAGATCAGCACAGGTGGGTCATTAACACTAAATACATTCCTCCACCCATGCTGCTCACTGATTGGTCCAGAAGAGGGGCGGGGACTGGGTGATATCAGCCTGTAATCCCCTGGTCACTTTCCTAAACTGTGTTCCCCGTCCTGTATTCCTGTATTTCTCTCGGATAATCTTCCTTCTCTGTGCTGAGGACACAATTTCTGTATCTAGACTGGATTTATGGAGATTCTGGGGTCAGCTGGCAGCAAAATGCTCATTTTCATCATAGATGTTAATAGACCTAGGCACCTGGGGTATGTGTCTTGGGCCTCCTTCCCCATACCCGGGTCTAGTAAGAGCTCTGACAGAGCAATTGTCGCAGGTGTATGTGTTCTGTTATTTGTCTGGCTGTGCCGGGTGGAGGAATATGTCTGTATAGTCTCAGACCCAAGTCACTGAGTGCAGTCTCAGGAGATGGGAGGCAGCGGTGTGGGACCTCTGCAACTTGTCTCATGTAAACATTTAATCTTCCACTGATTACTGAATACCAATATTATGAGTCCAGACACTGAACACTGTATAATTTATATTGCACATTACATACTCCTGACCCCTGCACTATATACTCTATGTTGTACATTACATACTCCTGACCCCTGCACTATATACTCTATGGTATACAATACATCATTCTGATACTATATAGTCCTATCTGTTGTATCTTGTACAATATGTTGTACATTACATAGTCCTGACTTCTGCTCTCTCCCCTCTACCCACTGCTATGTATAAATATAATATGTATTCTCTTTTGTTACACCCATTTTTTACAAGCTGGACATTTTATATCTGATGATTTAATTGGAGCACAGACTTTTACATGTTGATAATAATGTGATAACATCCTCAAACATTGGAACCTTAAACAGAAAGTGATAATGAGGGAGGAGTCAATAACCCAATGATGGTGGTCTTCAAAATCATTCTAGTCTTCATCTTGGTTGTTCTCCCCCCATCCTCACTCTCTGACCTCTGGTGGGGCTCAGCCTGACTGTTATTCATGACTAAATCATGGACTAAATAAGGAAGTGCAGGACTTCTTGTGTTGGAAAGATGGCAATGAGTGATAGAGGGGGTGGGGACACTCGTCCTATAATCCCCTCATCACTGTCACTCTTATAAAAGACAGTTCTCGTTGTTTCCTCACTCTCTGACTAAGGTCCATGAATAAAGAAATGATCTGGTAGGAGATCAGAGGACCCATTTACTAGTTACCTTGAGGGTGGAATTGTAAGTTCCTCAGAGACAAAGCTGCCTGATGTGGGCGGAGTCCTTGTTTAGGGGAACCAATCAGCTCATGTCTAGTAATAATCTTTTTATTTCTATTTTAGTAGATGGACGGGAGATGAGGAAAACCTCAGAGGATTGTCTAACTTTGTCTCCAGACTGTAAAGTAGAAGATGAGGAGATCACACAGTATAGTCCAGGAGAAAACCCAACTACCTCAAATGTCCATCCGGCACCACACAGTGTAGATGGACCATCGTATTCCTCTTATCCTGAGGAACCTCAGACTGTGAGGGACGGTGCCGTCCTTCCAACAGAGAAGAGGTTTTCCTGTACTGAGTGCGGGAAGTGTTTCCATTTTAAATCTGAACTTAATGTGCATAAAAGATCTCACACAGGGGAAAAGCCGTTTTCCTGTTCTGAGTGCGGGAAATGTTTTTCACAAAAGTCACATTTTTACAGACATCAGAGATCTCACACGGGGGAGAAGCTGTATTCCTGTGCTGAGTGTGGGGAATATTTTTCAAACAAGTCCTCTCATTCCAGACATCAGAAATTTCACACAGGTGAGAAGCTGTATCCTTGTACTGAGTGTGGGAAATGTTTTTTAAAAAAATCAGAACTTGTCATACATCAGAGATCTCACACGGGGGAAAAGCCGTATTTCTGTTCTGAGTGCGGGAAATGTTTTTCAAAGAACTCCAATCTTTACAGACATCAGAGATCTCACACAGGCGAGAAGGTATATTACTGTTCTGAGTGTGGAAAGTGTTTTTCAGATAAATCCAGTCTTTATAGTCATCAGAGATTGCACACAGGTGAGAAGCCATATTCCTGTTTTGAGTGCGGAAAATGTTTTGTACAAAAATCAGCTCTTGTCAGACATCAGAGAACTCACACGGGGGAGAAGCCGTATTCCTGTCCTGAGTGTGGGAAATGTTTTTCAGACATATCCAATCTTTACAAACATCAGAGATCTCACACGGGGGAGAAGCCACTTTCCTGTCCCGGAATTGTTCCTCACTGAAGTCCTGTCTTCCTGTACATCAGGGATCCCACACAACCCTCGAGGTGTATTAGTGCCTTGAATGCGGGAAATGTCTTCTATATGAATGTTGCTGGACATCACAGCTCTCATGTGGGGAAGAAGCACACCCTAATATACACCTCAGATATACTCCATGGCTGATCTTCATCATGTAAGAAACAGTTCATAAGGAGATCAGAGATCACCAAAGACATGGATGAAGTGTTGTATCGTGTTGGCCATTGATAGCAATATAAAAATAAAAATTGAGTCATTACCTTTCATTGGCTGAGTACATTTTGTGGTGTAAACTTTCAAAAAATAATAATTGAATAAATGTGACCAGCATTTGCCCAGCTGTGATGAGTATTGGACACAGGGCTTTTTTTTCTGCCGGAACTTGCCGGAAGGCAGTTCCGCCACCTCAGGCAGCCCTCTCCTCTGCAGTCTGTCACATAACACAGAAGCCGGTAGAGAAAGTTTTCTATACCATTCACTTCCTCCACCAGCTTCTGTATACTAGGCATCCAGGGAATGTGCCCACTGATGGGATTTCAGAGGCAGCTATCCCCGCCTGCTGTCTGTCAGATCAGTGTAGCAAGGAGCCGTGTGAAGCTCTCTGAAACTCCTCCTTGGTTCTTACCTACACTGATCTGACAGGTGGAGCTGCATGGAGGAGACTGCACAGTAAGCTGAGGGGGGAAAAAAAGCCTGATTTGACAGAACGGAAGTCTGCTGCACGGCTCTAATGAAGATGAGATAGCTGTGGAGGGAAAGGGGGAGGAAGGAGGGCTGGTTGTGCAGAGAGAGAGTAGAGACTGAAGTTGTGGATGTTCTGCAGAGGTCAGAGCTGGGGGGGGGTTAGATTGTGCAAAGTGAGAGTTGTGAGCAGGGGAAATGTGTACAGGGTCAAGAGTGCTGGAGGGGCTTGGAGTGCAGAGGTGGAAGATGGGGTGTTGTAGAGAGTTAGAGCTGTAGATGGGGCGCAGAAGTGAAATGTGGAAATGAGGGGGAGGAGATAGGCTGTGGATGGGAGTGCAGAGGTGATTGTGGACTGGGGGTGTAAGCTGTGCAAGGGGGTGTGCAGAGGTGACATGTTGACAGAGGTTAAAAGGAGAATTGTGGATGGGGGAGGGGACTGTGCATGGTAATGTGAATTGTAAAATGTGGGGGCGGAGGGGGTGAGGAGGGTGGGTGAACTGTGGAGAGGGGGGAGAGGGTGAGCTGTGAGGGGGGAGGTGAACTGTGGAGAGGGGCTAGGTGAACTGTGGAGAGGGTGAGCTGTGAGGGGGGAGGTGAACTGTGGAGAGGGGGGAGAGGGTGAGCTGTGAGGGGGGAGGTGAACTGTGGAGAGAGTGAGCTGTGAGAGGGAGGTGAACTGAAGGCAGAGAGGGTGACCTGTGGGAGGAGGTGAACTGTGGAGAGAAAGGGGGAGAGAGCGAGCTGTGGGGGGAGGTGAACTGTGGAGAGGGTGAGCTGTGAGGGGGAGGTGAACTGTGGAGAGGGTGAGCTGGGAGGGGGGGTGAACTGTGGAGAGGGTGAGCTGGGAGGGGGGGTGAACTGTGGAGAGGAAGGGGGGAGGGGGAGGTGAACTGTGGAGAGGGTGATCTGTGGGGGGGGAGGTGAACTGTGGAGAGCGTGATCTGTGGGGGGGAGGTGAACTGTGGACGAGAGAAGAGAAGGTAACCTGTGGGTGGAGGAGAGGTGAGCTGTAGAAAGAGGGGGAGAGGGTGAGGGGGTAGGTGAACTGTGGAGAGGGTGAGCTGTGAGGGGGAGGTGAACTGTGGAGAGGGTGAGCTGGGAGGGGGGGTGAACTGTGGAGAGGAAGGGGGGAGGGGGAGCTGTGAGGGGAGGTGAACTGTGGAGAGGGTGATCTGTGGGGGGGAGGGAGGTGAACTGTGGAGAGCGTGATCTGTGGGGGGGAGGTGAACTGTGGACGAGAGAGGAGAAGGTAACCTGTGGGTGGAGGAGAGGTGAGCTGTAGAAAGAGAGGGAGAGGGTGAGGGGGTAGATGAACTGTGGAGAGGGTGAGCTGTGAGGGGGAGGTGAACTGTGGAGAGGGTGAGCTGTGAGGGGGAGGTGAACTGTGGAGAGGAGGAGAGGGTGAGCTGTGAGGGGGGGGGGTGAACTGTGGAGAGGAAGGGGAGGGGGAGCTGTGAGGGGAGGTGTACTGTGGAGTGGGTGATCTGTGGGGGGGGAGGGAGGTGAACTGTGGAGAGCATGAGCTGTGGGGGGGAGGTGAACTGTGGACGAGAGAAGAGAAGGTAACCTGTGGGTGGAGGAGAGGTGAGCTGTAGAAAGAGGGTGAGGGGGTAGGTGAACTGTGGAGAGGGTGAGCTGTGAGGGGGATGTGAACTGTGGAGAGGGTGAGCTGTGAGGGGGAGGTTAACTGTGGAGAGGGTGAGCTGTGAGGGGGGGGTGAACTGTGGAGAGTAAGGGGGGAGGGGGAGGGTGAGGGGAGGTGAACTGTGGAGAGGGTGATCTGTGGGGGGGAGGGAGGTGAACTGTGGAGAGCGTGATCTGTGGGGGGGAGGTGAACTGTGGACGAGAGAGGAGAAGGTAACCTGTGGGTGGAGGAGAGGTGAGCTGTAGAAAGAGAGGGAGAGGGTGAGGGGGTAGATGAACTGTGGAGAGGGTGAGCTGTGAGGGGGAGGTGAACTGTGGAGAGGAGGAGAGGGTGGGGGGGGGTGAACTGTGGAGAGGAAGGGGAGGGGGAGCTGTGAGGGGAGGTGAACTGTGGAGAGGGTGATCTGTGGGGGGGAGGGAGGTGAACTTTGGAGAGCGTGAGCTGTGGGGGGGAGGTGAACTGTGGACGAGAGAAGAGAAGGTAACCTGTGGGTGGAGGAGAGGTGAGCTGTAGAAAGAGGGTGAGGGGGTAGGTGAACTGTGGAGAGGGTGAGCTGTGAGGGGGATGTGAACTGTGGAGAGGGTGAGCTGTGAGGGGGAGGTTAACTGTGGAGAGGGTGAGCTGTGAGGGGGGGGGTGAACTGTGGAGAGTAAGGGGGGAGGGGGAGGGTGAGGGGAGGTGAACTGTGGAGAGGGTGATCTGTGGGGGGGAGGGAGGTGAACTGTGGAGAGCGTGAGCTGTGGGGGGGGAGGTGAACTGTGGACGAGAGAAGAGAAGGTAACCTGTGAGTGGAGGAGAGGTGAGCTGTAGAAAGAGGGGGAGAGGGTGAGCTGGGGGGGGGACTGTGGAGAGGGGGAGGTGAACTGTTGAGAGGAAGGCAGAGAGGGTGACCTGAGGGAGGAGGTGAACTGTGGAGAGGAAGGGGGAGAGAGCGAGCTGTGGGGGGAGGTGAACTGTGGAGAGGGTGAGCTGTGGGGGGGGGGGGGGGGGGCTGTGGGTGGATGAACTGTGGATGAGAGAAGAGAAGGTAACCAGAGTGAGGAGGGGGTGAGCTGTGGAGAGGTGGGGGAGTGGAGCTGTGGGGGAGGGGGTGAACTGAGAAGAGAAGGTAAGCTGTGCATGGAGAGAAAGGTAACCTGTGTGTGTGGGGGGAGGTGAACTGCGGAGAGGGTGAGCTGTGGGTGGGTGAACTGTGAACGAGAGAAGAGAAGGTAACCAGAGGGAGGAGGGGGTGAGCTGTGGAGAGGGGGGTGGGGAGTGGAGCTGTGGGGGGGAGGGGTGAACTGAGAAGAGAAGGTAAGCTGTGCATGGAGGGAAAGGCAACCTGTGTGTGTGGGGGGGAAGCTGTGGACAGGGAGGGAGAAGGTAAAGAACACTTTACTTCTCTTTCCCAAGGAAGCCATGTATTGGGGGCGGGAATAGGGGTGGTGTTGGGGGGGTGAGGGGGCGGGAAGTTGACTCAGGAGGGTGGGTTCCTGCACTTATTCTCTGAGAAAAAAAGCCCTAATTGGACATAATTTATGTCAGGAAGGGCATGCCAGCACCCAAGATGGCTGCCGAAGAAGACGACCTGTTACCTCTGCCGGTCAGGAAGGGCATGCCAGCACCCAAGATGGCTGCCGAAGAAGAAGACCTGTTACCTCTGCCTGTCAGGAAGGGCATGCCAGCACCCAAGATGGCTGCCGAAGAAGATGACCTGTTACCTCTGCCCCTGTCAGAATGCCATTGGTGCACACACACCCTGTAACAGCTTTTGACACTCAAACAGGCTACTTAAACTCAGTCAGTTTCCAGACTCAGTGCTGTCTGCTCTACAGCGTTCACTGCATATCCTGCAATTACCTACCTGACTTCTGTTCCTGTTGTGACCCGGCTTACTTCCTGACGTTCCTGTTTCCTGCCTGCATCCGACCCCGGCTTGTCCTCTACTCTGCATCTGCCTGCTCCTTCTGCCACTTCGCTGCCAGTCTGCTGACGACCCGGCCTGTAATCTGATTCCGCTTCTGCTTCAGCCTCTGTTCCTGACGTGCCCGTTTGTGTATGACCCGGCCTGCCTGTACCTGCCTTCTCTTCAGCCTCGAGGGTGCCACCATCCCTTCTGCTGCACCTGCACTTCTGCCTGTGGGGACCGGTTGTCTACTCGCTCCAGCTACCTGCCTACCACTGCTCTGGGATTCCTACAGACACCTACAGCCTGGCCGAGTGCTCTGATCCAGGTTCAGCGATCCCGCCATGCACTCAAGCGACTCTGCATCTCCGTGCTTCCTGTCAGCTCTATCAGGGGCTACAAGTCAGAGTTGTAAGAGAGGCCGTCCTCTGCATATTAGGCTGCATCACCAGGTACGTGACAGTAGCAGACAGCCATGTCTGAGCCTGTGCAAGGACCCTCTCCTATGGAGGAACTCTGCCAACACCTAGCCGGATTAACACAAGCTGTAAAGGACTTACAACAGGGTTATACCCAGCTGGAAGGCCAAATACAGACCTTGTCTGCCTCTGCTCCTGCTCAAGCAGCTTCCACTTCTGGGATGCCAGTAGCTCCCGCAGTTGTTATGCTACCACCTGAACCCAGAGTCCCAACTCCTGAAAAGTTCCACGGAGAACGCAACAAGTTCAGAGCCTTCCGCAACGCATGCAAACTCTATTTTTCGCTACAACCACGAACCTTCTCCCTGGAAGCCACCAAGGTCGGGTTTGTCATTTCGTTGCTTCAGGGGGAACCACAGGCCTGGGCTCACCGGCTCCTTGAACAAAAGGCCACATCTCTGACGGACTTAGCCTCCTTTTTTGGAGCCATGGCTCAGTTATATGAAGACCCCCAGCAAGCCGCTACTGCGGAAGCCGCCCTTCACACACTTCAGCAGGGTCACAGGGCTGTGGAGGACTATGTTTCAGAATTCAGGCGCTGAAGTTCGGACACCAGCTGGAACGATGCTGCCCTGCGTTACCAGTTCCGCATGGGCCTCTCTGATAATCTTAAGGATGAGCTAGCACTAACAGGTGTCCCCTCCACCTTGGAGACACTTATAAATTTGTCAATCCAGATTGACCATCGCTTAAGGGAACGTAGGTCAGGACGAGCCACCGACCAGTCCCGTCCAGTATGGATGCTTCCAGGAGTGTCTGGTTCTTTCAGTCCCGCTTCACCTGCTCCTGCAGCATCCGCTTCAGACGCTTCTGAACCCATGAAGCTTGGTCTCCTCCGTCCTTCTCTGACTACAGAAGAACGCCAGCGTAGATGCCAGCTAAATCTTTGCCTGTACTGTGGAGGATCAGGACATTATGTGAGGTCTTGCCCGGTCAAGATCCGCAAGTGCCTCTCAGTTACGTCTGCTTCTCCTCCATCTCTACCCAATCACTCTGCTCAGCTGGCTCTTCCCATTTTGTTACAGCTCCCAGGAGGAACTATCCAGACCCCCGCTATAATTGACTCTGGAGCTTGCAGCTGTTTCATAGATTTAGCTTTTGCTGCCAAACATCACATTCCTCTACTACCCAAGGCTCAGAGACTTTCTGTACATCTGGCAGACGGATCCACCATTAAATCTGGATTGGTTACTCACGAAACCATCCTGTTATCTACCACCATTGCCAAGAACCATCAAGAGCTTCTAAGCCTAGATGCAATCGCTTCCCCTCTGTTCCCAATCATTCTGGGTATGCCTTGGTCAAAAGCTCATAACCCTGACATTAACTGGGTTACAGAAGAAATCAAGTTTCTTTCCCCCTATTGCCTTCAGCATTGTTTGAAAGAGAATCATCAGGGCCAATCTCCCCTGCTGTGCATCGATTTGGAGTCCGAAGCCCGCCAAGTCGTTCCAGTAGCATATCACGACTTTCTGGATGTTTTCAGCAAAAAAGGGGCAAAAACGCTTCCTCCTCATAGGGCTTATGTCCAACTGAGCTCCTTCCTGGGGTTGAAGTTCCTTTTGGCAGGATCTTTCCTCTATCTGAATCTGAACTTGTTGCTTTGAAAGACTACATTGATGACAACCTTAAAAAGGGGTTTATTCGCCCCTCCACATCTCCTGCCGGTGCGGGGATCTTCTTTGTAGAAAAAAAGGACCACTCATTACGGCCCTGTGTGGACTACCGTGAACTGAATAAGGTCACTTTAAAAAAACGTTACCCTCTTCCATTTGTGCCTGAATTATTTCAGCGACTCGGTATGGCCACCATTTTCACAAAATTGGATCTTCGGGGGGGTTATAATCTAGTTCGCATACGAGAGGGGGATGAATGGAAGACGGCGTTCCGCACACGGTTTGCGCACTTTGAATACCTTGTGATGCCCTTTGGACTTTGCAATGCCCCAGCTACCTTTCAGCACTTCATCAACGACGTCCTCCGAGATTTCCTGGATCTATTTGTTGTTTATCTTGATGATATACTAATCTTCAGTGGCGTCTCCAGCTTTCATATTATGGGGGGACAGGGACAAAAGTAGGGGGGAAACTATAAAATGCAATTATTTTTATATATATATATATATATACAGTATATATCTCCTGGGGCCCTTTACTGCGACCCCACAATGGCCCTTTCACATGTTCTGCAGTGAGTTCCCTTCCTACTGTATTGGGGCCCCCCAGGGTAGCAGAAAACAAGAGATATATGTCACCAGCATACCAAGAAAATATAAGGATCCAAAGCAGTGGGAGAACTATCAGGGTTGCAAAGGTTGTCTTGCCACCGGGCCCTGGTGTTCTGCCACTGTGGGGTTCCCCAGCCTCCTCTTGCTGTCCTGCCCCTGCTATTGACAACGCTGGTCTGAGAAATCAGTCTGTTTTTTCAGTAACTGAGAGTCCTGGTGGAGTCCTTCCTGCAACTCGCTCTTCTCCCTGCCAATGAGAATGCAGGGGAAGGAGCAGATCGGGCGGCCGTGGTTGTGTGAGCGCTCGCATTATGCAGTGTCAGTGAGCAGAGGGAGGGGGGAGGAATTACCCGCAGGGGCTGACTGGGGACTCTCTCCCTCTTAGACATTGATTTTTTGTAAAAAAAAAAAAAATTTTTTTATTCGGGGGGGGGGGGGGGGGGGGGGTACATGGTGGGGCACAGCATAATGTTGGGGGGGGGGGTCAGGCCCCCTCTGGCCCCCCCCTAGGGACGCCATTGCTAATCTCCTCTCCCTCTCTAGATCACCACCGTAGTCACGTCAAGAATGTATTGAGTCGCCTTTGACAACACGGACTTTATGCAAAACCAGAGAAATGTGTATTTGAACGCCAAAGCATCCAATTCTTGGGTTTTTTGGGTTTAATCATCTCCACCGAAGGCATCCAGATGGATCCCCAGGGGGTTACAGCCATCCTGGATTGGCCTGCTCCCAGTGATAAGAAGGGTGTCCAAAGTTTTGTGGGGTTTGCAAATTTTTATCGAAAATTCATCAAATTTTTCTGCAATCATATCTCCCATTACAAGTTTAACCAAACAAGGTACAAGATTCTCTTGGTCTCTGGAAGCTCAAAAAGCTTTTGACACCCTAAAAAGACTTTTCACATCTGCATCTGTCCTGAAACACCCTGACCCAGCCTTGCCCTACGTCTTGGAAGTAGACGCCTCAGAAACAGCGGTCGGAGCAATATTGTCTCAGAGGCGGGGAGCTAAGGCTCTACTGCATCCAGTTGCTTTTTTTTCCCGCAAGCTGTCAAATTCCGAAAGGAACTACGACGTCGGGGACCGTGAACTTTTGGCCATTAAAGCCGCCCTGGAGGAATGGAGGTACCTTCTAGAGGGGGCAGCACACCCAATCTTGATCTATATCGATCATAAGAACCTTAAGTATTTAAGAAACCCCAACAAGCCAGGTGGGCACTATTTTTTTCTAGATTCACTTTTCACTTAACGTTCAGGCCCAGATTCAAGAATGCAAAACCTGATGCGTTATCGCGCATGTTCAGCAAACCTGAAGAAATCTCATCTCCAGATACCATTCTCTTCCCTGGGAACTTCCTGTTACTTCAAGGAGAGTTAATAAAACAAATTAAACAAACTCTAGTAAGGAACCCTTCACCAGCCAGGGTCTCTCTACTGGCAAAGGATAGGCTACTTTGGCATGAAGACAAGGTATTTGTGCCGGAAGACCTCCAAATGGCCATCCTGGTGCGATGCCATGATCATGTGCTGCCAGGTCATTTTGACATTGGCAAGACAACTGAATTAGTACAACGGACATTTTGGTGGCCTGGGGTGGAAAAAGATTGTAGGAAATATGTGGAATCTTGCACCACTTGCATCCGCAATAAAACCAGCAGATCCAGAGCCTGGGGTCTGCTAAAGCCCTTACCTGTCCCCAGTAGACCTTGGAAGATCTCAATAGATTTTATTGTAGAACTTCCCCCACCTGAGGGCCACAACACCATTTTTGTAGTTGTCGATAGACTATCTAAGATGGCACACTTCCTGCCCATGAAGGGCACACCATCTGCTCGAGAAACAGCTCAAACCTTTGTCAAGGAGATTGTAAGGCTTCACGGGATTCCGGCCAATATTGTGTCTGACCGTGGGGTGCAGTTTACATCCAGATTCTGGAGAGCCTTATGTGATTCACTCGGGATTGAACTTTCATTTTCTTCTGCATATCACCCACAAACGAATGGGCAGACAGAGAGGACTAATCAGACCCTCGAACAGTACCTGAGATGTTTCTCCTCATTTTCTCAAGACGATTGGGCTTCTCTGCTTCCCCTGGCCGAGTTTTCTTATAACAATTCAGTACACTCTGCTACAAAGCAATCTCCATTTTTTGCAAACTACCGTTTCCACCCTTCTTTTTTGTCTAATACAATTCCAGATTCCCTGGTACCAGCTGTTTCTGAAACTATAAATTTCTTCAACGCCAATAACAAACTGCTACAGGAAACAATGGCCAAGACACAGGCATACAATAAGGAAGTTTTTGACGGGAAAAGAAAGGGAGAATTGATCTTGAACCCTGGTGACCAAGTGTGGCTAGCAACTACTAATTTGAAACTGGCCTGTCCATCGAAGAAACTGGGCCCTAAATTTATAGGACCATTTCCAGTAAAGAGACGGATCAATGAGGTTGCGTATGAATTAGAGTTGCCTGAGTCATTTAGAATCCACCCTGTGTTTTACATAACCTTGTTGAAACCTGCCATTCCTGACCCCTTCCCAGGACGAATTTCCGGCCCGCCTGAACCTGTAATTATTGATGGGGAGGAAGAGTTTGAGGTGGAAACAATCTTAGACTGCAGGAAGAGAAGAAATCAGATCCAGTTTCTGATAAAATAGAAAGGGTATGGGCCAGAGGACAACTCCTGGGAACCTGAAGGTAATATCCATGCCCGAAATTTGGTTCAAGCTTTTAAGAACTCTCATCCTCACAAGTGGGCCAAGTTGGGCATCAGGAGGCTGCCCTTTGGGGGGGGGCAGTGTCAGGAAGGGCATGCCAGCACCCAAGATGGCTGCCGAAGAAGACGACCTGTTACCTCTGCCTGTCAGGAAGGGCATGCCAGCACCCAAGATGGCTGCCGAAGAAGATGACCTGTTACCTCTGCCCCTGTCAGAATGCCATTGGTGCACACACACCCTGTAACAGCTTTTGACACCCAAACAGGCTACTTAAACTCAGTCAGTTTCCAGACTCAGTGCTGTCTGCTCAACAGCGCTCCCTGCGTATCCTGCAATTACCTACCTGACTTCTGTTCCTGTTGTGACCCGGCTTGCTTCCTGACGTTCCTGTTTCCTGCCTGCATCCGACCCGGCTTGTCCTCTACTCTGCATCTGCCTGCTCCTTCTGCCACTTCTCTGCCAGTCTGCTGATGACCCGGCCTGTAATCTGATTCCGCTTCCGCTTCAGCCTCTGTTCCTGATGTGCCCATTTGTGTATGACCCGGCCTGCCTGTACCTGCCTTCTCTTCAGCCTCGAGGGTGCCACCATCCCTTCTGCTGCACCTGCACTTCTGCCTGTGGGGACCGGTTGTCTACTCGCTCCAGCTACCTGCCTACCACTGCTCTGGGATTCCTACAGACACCTCTACAGCCCGGTCGAGTTCTCCGATCCAGCTCCAGGTTCAGCGATCCCACCAGGCACTCGTGCAACTCGGTGCTTCCTGTCAGCTCTATCAGGGGCTCCAAGTCAGAGTTGTAAGAGAGGCCGTCCTCTGCATATCAGGCTCCATCACCAGGTACATGACAATTTATTTCATATGATCTTTGGCTCCATATAGTGGCCATAATGTCTCTAAAAAGGAAATTAGTAAGTTCTGTATATAATTGTATTCTATCCTGTATATATTGCACACGGCACTAATAATGTTTTCATTACAGGTTTGCATTTTTTTCAAGTCCTGATTAGAATTAGCCTGCCTATGTTACGCCCCTTGTTACTATAAACGTACAATTGTAATATTAATGTGATACCTACTGTTAATATGTAATTTTTGATTCGTCCTATAGAATTAAAGACAGATGCATTCTCTCTCGAGCAGTTTTACATCAGAGTAGATGTCATATACATACGGATACAGCTTACAGGATTACAGTGTACACCGGACCCCGGCTCAATAGGGTGTGGTGATTACACACATAAAATCTCAACTTTTTATACAGATACAGTTAAAATGGCTGACTATGTATGGCATTATACCAAGAAGCGAGTCATCTCTAAGAATCATCTTTAACCAATTATTTCTACATTACATATGGTCATACTGACCTCTAGATTATATTGTCATAGGTCTTCCGGAAAAAGCGGAGGGGTTTAACCCGGGGGACTTTATTGAAAAATGGTTAATAAATACATTTCCAGATATGGAGGTTTCAAAGGCATTTGCAGTGGAACGGGCGCACAGGGTCCATGCAGTGGTACCAAAGCCTGGGCTTCCCCCCAGACCACTGCTGGCACAACTCTAGAATTGCAGAGACAGAGATACAATTCTGCGGAATGCAAGACAAAAGAGAGAGATTCACTATGAGAACAGCAAAGTGTCAATATTCCCAGACTTTTCTCTAGAGTTACAAAAGCAACGGGCAAATTGAGAGAAGCGGGAATAGAGTATTCTATGGCATATCCAGCCCGGTTGAGAGTGGACGAAGGAGGAAGGACTTTGTTCTTGAACACACCGGAGCAAGCTAAAGAGTGGATTCGGACAATTAAAACTGTATCTAAATAACAAGAAATGGGAAATCGAGAGATAATCTAAGGAAAAAAATGCTGTCGGGACAAAAATATTGGAAAAAAAATGGGGGAGAACTATGTTTGGTTGATGGCGGGAGGGGGGTGGGGTTACTGTGAGGAGAAATGATGGGGTTGTTTATTTCTGTCTCTTTTTTTTTTTTTTCTTCCCTCCTCCCCCCTGTGGCCCCTGCTGGAGGTTTGAAGCAGTGGGAGATGGGGGAGAACGTATTGAACCCCTCTCATCACAGAGTAGGAGTGTTGGTGTGCCCCTGAAGGGGGATGGATAGGGTGATGTTTTGATTTTAATATTTTGAGTTGCAAAAGTGGGTTGATGGTGTTTTTTTTTTGTTTTTGTTTTTTATTGGAACACGATTCACAAACACTTGGGGGGAATATTAGAGGTGTCATAATGAATCAAGGAATTATTAATTAAGTGAACACAATAGATGGGATGGATATAAATAAGGAGGGGCGGAAGTAACAAAGGGTGTTATTAAAGAAGAACAGGGATAAAAGGGATAGGGGAACCCAATGGGGAGAACGATATGTAGTTACACATGTACACACATAAATAACTTAAACACGGGAACACAGAAGCGGGGGGGAGAGGGGGGGATTGATATATGTTATGGGGTTAAGCCTCTGCTGGTAGGAAGTGACTAAGGCCTTGAACACTTGAACATTTCAAGCCGCTACCCGCTATGATACCCGGGGCATGGATGCACATCCCTATATCCTTTTGTCTCCCCCCTGCATACTATCCTGGAAGTCCTACACCGGGGATCACACTTCTCACGCTGTAGCATGTTTTTCAGCAGATGTTCGTCCTCCTAGCTACTGGAGTCCTAATAGACCCCGTTCTAATTAGCAAACGTAATGTTTGTAATGCAACTCAAGTAATGTTTCCCTGGCCTGTCTGGATACATCAGATAACCTCCAGAATATACCCTGGATGATGCTTATCCAGCCAGGCCAGAGTGTTTGTTCAAGTTTACTTAATGTTTTATTGCTGGTTAACTGTTCTGCAAACAGTAGATGTGAAGAAGAGCTATGAATGTCGGATGAAAGGCAATATCATGTGTATGCAATACACTGGGGCTTGCTCTGCTGCCATGCTCTTTAGACCCCTGAAAACCGTATACCTATATCCTGCCTACGCCGAGTTCCGCATACAGCATCCCACGCTCTCATAGTTGGAGAGTGGATATGTACTGTCGTGTGCGGCTACGGACCGGCGCGAACACTAATAGTCTGACTCTAGGGGGGTTGCAATACTAGTGGCCAAAACCACGCAATTCTCATTGTTGACACTCAGATCCGATCCACAGGGTAGGTTCCTATTCTTGCATGCTAGGCTGAATTGACTAGAACTCTTAATAATGGCAATTTACATACCGCCTCCTTTTCAATTTAATGTACTGACAGAGGGCTTAGCATTTATGTCCCTATGCCCGACTATTCCGGCAATATGGATGGGCGACTTTAATGCTATGATTGACACAGGTTTAGACAGACTTGCCTCAGTACCTCCTAACAACCCCACCCACTCCCACACAAGATTTGGAAAACTCCTTAACGAACTCGCTCTGGTGGATACCTGGAGACATAGCCACCCACAGGACAAAGTGTTCTCATGCTTCTCAGTAACGCACTATACTATGTCACAAATAGATTTAATTCTAATATCCCACTCCCTTCTGCCACTTCTTGGTGATGTGGGATTTAGCCCACGCATACTGTCTGACCACGCTCCCTACTGGATAGAACTCCGACTTGACTCCCCCCCAACTCCTGGAAACGTAACCCTTTTTTGTTGTCAGTGGTTCCAGGCATAGAGGGAGCTGGAGACTAATGGGAATTTTTTTTCCGAACCAATAGGGACTCAGCCCCACTCGATACTGTTTGGGACTCATTTAAATCCCACGTCCGCATGATACTCTCCCAACGTATTTCCAGATATAGGATGACCTCTTCCCAGGTGGTCAGACAGGCGGAACTAAAACTGGCAGAAGTAGAGAAATCTTTTTCCAACAATCCCTCATCAATTATGGCCGACCAGCTGAAACTACAGGCCCGGGTGGTAAATAGTCTCCACTTTGAAAAAGCAGAGAGGAAAATATTCTATAGTAAACAAAGGATGTATGAATGCGGAGAGCGGGCGGGGCGCCTTTTGGCCTACCTGGCACATCTGGAGCATAGACCACCTACTGTGGTCTCCCTATGAAACGCAGCTGGCCAACTGATTAGTGACCCAGACACGGTGGCCGGTGAGTTCCATTCGTTCTTTGCATCCCTATATTCATCCACCACCAATAACCCCAAGGAGGATTTAGTGGCACTTTTAGCTAATATCGTTCTCCCTAAACTAACGCAATCCCAGACTGAGATGTTGGAAGCTCCCATCTCCAAGGAGAACATTGTGGAGGTAATGTCCCACCTCGCCACCTCTAAGGCCCCTGGCTCAGACGGTCTTCCTCTTGAATTTTACACGACTTATGGTGAGACTCTAGTCCCCAAATTACATGAACTGTCCACCCACATATTTCAATCCGGTTCCCTACCAAAATCAATGGGTGAAGCCTTTATTGTACTTCTACCCAAACCAGGCAAAGATTTGGAACTCCCTGAGTCATATCGCCCAATATCCCTTCTTCAACTAGACATTAAAATCTTGGCCAAAGCCCTGGCACTGAGACTGAATAAGGTGATCCTGACTCTAATCCACCCGGACCAGACTGGGTTTATGCCTACAAAAAACATGGCATTTAACCTGTGCAGATTGTATATGAACCTGCAGGCTGGACACAACCGGATAGGTTCCAGAGTCGTGGTGTACTTAGATGCTGCAAAGGCATTTGACTCTGTAAAGTGGGACTAACTCTGGGAGTGCCTAGCCCGGTTTGGTTTCGGACCCAATTTTATTAAATGGATCCAGCTTATGTATGAGGATCCTGGCGCCAGGGTCTTGGTCAATGGAAAAATCTCTGACACCCTCCCCCTCTCCAGAGGCACGTGTCAAGGCTGTCCCCTATCCCCTCTATTATATGCCCTAGCGGTAGAACCCCTGGCAACATCACTACGCGCACAACCCGGGATCAGAGGTATACGTTGTGTGATAGAAACAGTCAGCTTGTATGCAGATGATATGTTACTATATCTAGAAGACGCAGGTCCTTCCCTGACGATGGCCCTAGACGTAATACAACAATTTGGACGATTCTCAGGCCTAAAAATAAATTGGGACAAATCCCAGTTCCTCCCTCTTGACATAGGGGCCCCCACGGAGACCCAGGCCTTCTCCCCCTTAATTTGTGTTAACTCCATGAAATATCTTCGTATTACAATAACCCGCTCCACAGAAGAGTATGTTAAACTGAACATAGAACCCCTGCTCGCGATCCTAAAAACAAAAACGCAGACGTGGCCCAGACTGCCTCTGGGTGTTATGGGCCGCGTGAACTTAATTAAAATTATTCTATTACCCAAATTTCTATATGTCCTAAGGCATGCTGCGATGTACATACCCCTGAGGATCTTTAAATCCATAGAAGCCATCCTAAACTCATTTATGTCGGGTAAGACCCGTTACAAACTGTCCTGGCAAGTGCTGAAGAACCCCACAGATTTAGGGGGCACAGCACTGCCAGACTTTAACCTATATTACCTGGCAGCGCAATTATAGCTTTCGGACTAGTCACCACCTCCCACTATTTATCGTCATTTGGGACTTTCATCTCCTGGCAAACATTGGCAGCCCAGATAGCCATCCCAGCTTTATCATCTCAGCCTTTCCAGCAGTGGGCTACACATTCCCACAGTAGTGACCAAGCATTGGACTGCACCGCGTGTGAAAGAGTGATCAACAGCTGATCCATCTCAGCAACGCCGGGCTTTCCCCTCTCCTGAGTCAGTGTCTCAGCTGGTCTGACGTCACGACACACGTGGGACGGAGCTTCATTCCATCTTCCTGCTGTATGCGGCTGTTGTGATCATCCCTCTACACGCTGGATTTCCATCTCCACGTTGGTGAGCAAGTTCCCCTGGGATTACATCCTAACCCAGCATGGACTTAGGTGACTGCCTCATCCTCCATCCACCTATCCTCCCTTCTTCCCTTTCCCCCGCTTTGGGAGAACGGTTTTGGTTGGAACTCAGCATAGCTCCTGGTTGCTCAGTGGATTGCAGGTGACTATGTAAGCTTTTTTTGTTTCATTGTATTGTGAGTAAACAGGACCATTATTTTCAGCTGCAACTTTGAATAAACTTATTCATTATTTGATATAATTTTTCATCTGTTGCGGACTGTTTTCTCAAACCCATTGAGCGCTGGATTTTTTTTTTGTGTTTCTATTGTTTCTATTCTTAATGTTCGTAATTCTTAATACTTAAAACTAGAGTATTTTTCAATAATGACTTGAGGTATAGAGGGACAGCTAAAAGTGGGATCTTAGTAGTTTCTGGGTGTAACTTACTACAAATCTAGCATTTTTCATATCCTGACTTTCTAGTAAAAGCATATTTAAATTTTAACAGTAACATTTTTCCAGAAAAAACTGTTTCTTTGATCAATTCATTAGAGACATTTCTTTTACTCTGATCTCTGGGGTGAAAGTCAGTATGGTTGGTGTGTACTTCGCTTTTACCACATATGAGTTTCAAGGCTCCTAAGTCATCAGGATGATAGATACAGTTAGTTGTTATCCACACTGGGACAAAGATCAGAAGTAGAAACATCACCAGAAGGCAAAAGGCCTTCCCAAAAGTCTGTGGTGAAATGAGTGACATCACTGTCCTTTATTTCTATACTTGTCTTTTGAGGACTTAAAACACCTGCTTTGCCTCTTTTCAGCCTTTCTTCAATTCCTGGGTTTAGATCAACCTTCTTTATCCTGCTGGCATGGATCCAGCTACCACTTTAGTCAATGGTCCGAATAGAACCTCTTGTGGCTTTCGACCTTTCTGAAGCCTCTGGACCACAACTTGATCACCGACCTGGGGGTGGGTTGGTAAAGGTGAAGAAGGAGAGGTGCAAGCTACTCTTCTTTTAACAATATCAAGAGTTTCAATCAGTTTTTTTTTACATATTCTTCCTGTATTTGTTCCAAATCACCTTCCTCCACCATCAAAGGATGATTAGCCCACGGTGTGGGGAATGGCCTACCCATGAGTACCTCAAAGGGGGAATAACCCGTCACACTGTGAGGGGTCATTCTAATTTCAGCTAATACAGCTGGGAGAACTTTTCTCCATTTGCCAAAATTCCCACCCGTAGCTTTCCTTATCCTGTCTTTTATTGAGATGCAGATACAGCACAGAGGACCAGTATCAGAGCAGGTCCTGCTGGGATGGTGTGATTTTTTTTGCTGCAAACTCTGGAAAGAAGCGCTAGCCCGTGAGCAGCGACACCAGGGAAAAGTTCTCCCCTCCATCCAGGAAAGGTACTGGTTGCAGTACGGATTGCGGGTGTGGTTTTTGGGAGAAAAACCGCACAAGGAGCAGACAGCTGAATTAAGCAGGCTGGTCTGGGCAGAGATGAAGCTGGATGAGAGCTACAGAGCCCTCCGGTGGCATGTATCCCAAGCATGTCCCTGGATAGCGGATGACAGCCCAACGAAAGGCTTAAGCTACGGCGGCTTGGGACTGTTGTATGTGAAGCTGACAGGGGACCCTAACTTTGGGAGTGATTTGGAGTGGTGGGTGGACAAAATCATGGATTTCAGAGAAGGGCTACTGAACATTTCGGAAGTGCACTGGGCACAGGAAGATTTGGAGTTTCTGGCCGTTCATGAATGGGAGCTGGAGATCGCCTACAAACGACTGCTAGATGTTGCTCAGTGCCAGGGCTGGGCTCCCTTTGCCTGGGACTATCAGGAAATACCAATTGACAACCCTGAAATGCTGGCTGAAGAGTCGGCAATGTGGCAGAGTAATAGTGTGCCTTGTCAACCTGCCCCCACAGCTATGGAGGCGGAGGTCTTATGGCTAATGCAGCAAGTGCTGACTGACCTTGATTATCCTGTTTCTGCATGGGATGATCTTGGATGGAGGAATGTGCCTGTCCAGCAGCATGCCAGAGAATCGGCAGTGGAAAATCTGGAGATTGCCGTCCCCAACCCTGAAGTGCTGACAACAGGGCAGAGCTCTGCTAATCTCTGCCCAGCACTGATAGCATCTTCTGAGCTCCATGGACAGGAGATGGTGAATCTCTATCCCCAGACACCAGTTGCAGAGACAGGGGATTTGATAGACTTTTCTGCTGAGGAAGAACAACCTAATGAGCCTCCAGCAGAAGAGCTGGTATTGGGGCCAAACTTCACTGTGCTCTGTCCAGCACCAACAGTAGTATCTGTGGAGTTACAAGGAACTTCCCCAGTTGAAGCACTGGCAACCGGGCAGAGTGCTACCAACCTCTGCCCAGCACCGGCAACAACTACAGAGTTCCAGGGAGGCGGGGCAGTCGGCCTCCCTACCCAACAGTAGGCCGGAGCAGATGGTGTGGGGTTTCCAGCAGAAGGGCTGGCAACAGGGCCGAGTACTGCTGGACTCTGCCCTCAACTAACAGAGGATGGAATTCCGGTGAAGATGGATGGGACTTCAGTCTCCACCTGTATACTCCAGGGATGCTGGGCAGTCGGACCAGATCCCCAACAGCATGACGGAGTGAGCCCAGTCACCCTGTCTTCTCTCCAGCGGCAGAAAGGACTCCAGAGAGAAGGGCCAGTCCAGGCCTCTCCCCAGTGGCAGATATGTTCTCTGAGAGAGGCAGAGGTTGGCTGGGTGAGTAATGCTTTGTTTGGAACAATTTATTTGGGGTACCTACTGTGTGGGTACAGGCATTAGAGGACTGGAACTACTGACTAACTTCGGAGTCAGCCCGTCTGGGGTCTCCTCCTGTGTTAGTCTTCTGCCGAAAGGGGAGCGATGTGACGGGAGGGCCCGTGGAACTCAGAATCCCTTGGAAAGTAGGGGATGCCCTTGTTTCAGCTCCCCATACACCTCTTAAGTCTAAGTCACCCTGTGCTATCCTGGCACAGGGTGAGTGAGAAAATATATCTTGAACTACTTGAAATGGGACAGTAATATTTGTCCACACTATCTCCCAGGATGTACGTAGAGACTATTATTGGTTTGTTTGATTCTGAACTCAACCTGTTAATTGAGTGAGCTGATCACATTAGCCTCCAGGACTGGCTAGGAGATGAACAGTCTACTCCTACTATAGTTGTTGATGACTAGGCTGAGGAGGGGGGAGATTGTTGTTTGTATTGTTAATTGTAATTAGCTCCTGCTATTGTGTTTATACTACTGTGTGAAGCTCGGTGCCCACAAGTCTGTGTCCTACAGGTCATGTCTCTGAGTCATCTGGTCTGGGTAAATGATTTACTAAACTAGCTCATGTTAATTAGGTTAATTAGGTTACAGGTGTATTGTTAGAGTAATATGAGCAGGAGGGGGGAACCTCATCTTCTACTGTATATAAGACTGTATTCTGGTTCTAATAAAGATAGTCCATGTTATCAACTAAGCAAGTCTCCTCTTGTTTTATGCTTGGGAGCGGTTGGAATATCTGATATCTGTATCCAGACTACAAGGAAGTAGTTTACTGACGGAAGCACTCAAGTGGAGTGAGGGACGTTCCGCGACAGCGTCTTTCTTGTTAAGTGGGCGGGGCAGACCCACTAGAGCGGCAGCTCTTTTGTGACTGACTTTCCTAACTCCCAGAGACAGCACAAACCCTAGGTGCTCAACCTCCTGTTTACACCATTGTAACGTTTTCTTAGACACTTTGTGACCACATACATGTAACCATTTCAATAAGGATAGGCTCGGCAGTCCTCCTCTGAAGAACTACAAATCAAGAGATCATCAACATATTGCAATAGTACAGAACCATGAGGGGCAGTCCAAGGCCTGAGGGTGGCTTGGAGTACTATAGAATAGACCACAGGTGAGTCTATGTAACCCTGGGGCATTCTACACAAGGTAAACTGGCGATTGTGTTGGTTAATCGACGCAGTAAAAGCAAAGAGTGGCCGTGTCTCTTCGTCTACAGGGACGGAGAAAAAAACATTCTTTAAATCAATCACAATAAAACACTTGGCTGTTGCTGGAATGGAGGACAGGAGTGATGGAACATCAGGTACAATGGGTGCTATTGGGACTATGAGGTCATTTATGACCCTCAAGCCCTGTACAAACCTGAAGGAGCCATCCAGCTTCTTTACAGGGTTAACAGGTGTGTTGTTTGGAGAAATAATTTCTTCCAGGATCCCATCCTGCGGAAACTTTTTCACCATTGGCACTATGCCGTCCATCTTTTCCTTAGAGAGTGGATATTGTTTGTGATAGGAAATGCACCTTCTTTGAGAGTGGCTTTGTATGGTGTGCATGAAATAAGTGCTACATCCAGATCTGATGTAGACCAGACCTGGGGGTCTATATCCTCAAAATCTTCCTCACTACTTTGTTGTGACAGCATCAATAAACCTGGTTTACATGCTACTATAGTAATTTTATCTGAGGAAATGTCTAGACCTCCTTCTGAGTTGGTTCTAATTGTGATTCCTAGTGGCCCAAACATTTACAGATGTATCCAGTAGTGCCTGGATGCCCTTCTCCTCTTCCTCTGCTCAGCCAATTGCTCATACATAAGCATCATCTGCAGGAGGCCAAACACAAGATAAAGCCTGGTAAAAGAATCCATCATGCCGCCTTCCCAGATATATTGGAGTATACACAGGAAACATTCACCATGACAAGCCACACCTCAAAGTTTTTATTTCCTGTAATGTCACTTCCCTTTCAAAATAAAAAATAGGCATCGGAGGAGCAGTTTTGATGAGCATCAAATGCTTAAAAACAGTGCATAGGGCGTTTAGAGAGCTTTTTTAACGCTTGTAAAAACGCCCCATACAAAAGCTAATTGACGCCCATACTAACGCCATAAAACCACTATGGGAGCATCTGTTGAGCGTTAGACATTTAGACAAGTGTGAACAAGCCCTTATGGAAGTGATGCTGAACCTTGGCACCCCAGATGTTTTGGAACTACATTTCCCATGATGCTCAACTACGCTGTAGAGTGCATGAGCATCATGGGAAATGTAGTTCCAAAACATCCAGGGTGCCAAGGTTCGCCATCATTGTCTTAGGGTTTCAAGAAATGAGATAGGCCATCAGTACATCAGGTGTGATCAATTTTCAATGATTGGCACCATAGCTTGTAGACTCTATAACTTTGACAGACCAAATAATATACACTGATTTGGGTTATTTTTACCAAAGATATGGAGCAGTATACATTTTGGCCAAAATTTATGAAGAAAAATTACTAATTTGCTAAATTTTATAACAGAAATAAAGAAAAATGCATTTTTGTACAACATTTTCGGTCTTTTTTCATTTATAGCGCAAAAAATGAAAAAACTAAAGAGGTGATCAAATACCACCAAAAGAAAGCTCAATTTGTGTGAAAAAAAGGACAAAAATTTCATATGGGTACAATGTTGCATAACATTCAAAGTGTGAGAGCGCTGAAAGTTGAAAATTGGTCTGGTTAGGAAGGGGGTTTAAGTGCCCAGTGAGCAAGTGGTTAATAAAATTTTTAGTTTCCTAGACATTTGCGGTAATAGCGCGTGACATAAAAAATTGGAACACCACTATTTTATTCTCTAGGGTGTCTGCTTTCAGAAAATATATAATTTTTTCGGGGTTTTATGTAATCTTCAGGCCTAAAATGATTTTTTAACTCCTTCCCACCCGGCTTATAGTAAAATGACAGCCAGGCATGGGTTCCATTATCCTGACTGGACATCATATGACGTCCAGAAGAATAAGCCATTCCGGCACGGCGATCAGGAATGCGGTGAGTCACTCTGACACACCGCATCTGCATTCTCGGTAAATAGCCTATGACGTAGGCTCTTTACCATGTGATCAGCTGTGTCCAATCAAAGCTAATCACATAGTAACCAGGAAGTGCCGGTTATTGGCTTTCCATTATTCATGCTGACAAGGTATAAGTAGAGGAGAGGCAACAGCGGCTCTCCTGACAGGGGGGGATCTGCACTGATATTCAGCATTGCTTATCAGTACAGGCCAATCAGCGATGATCACCAGTGCCCCGCCAGGTATGCCAATCAGTGCCCATCAGTGATGCTTGTCAGTACTTCCTCATCAGTGTCTTCCATCAGTGCTGCATATTAATGCCTCCTCATCAGTGCCCATCAGTGAAGGAGAAAACTTATTTACAAAATTTTATAACAGAAACAAAGGAAAACTTTTTTTTTTTTTTCCACAATTTTCTGTCTTTTTTTATTTGTAGCACAAAAAATAAAACCCCCAGTGGTGATCAAATACCACCAAAAGAAAACTCTATTTGTAGGAAAAAAAGATAAAAATGTCATATGGGTACAGTGTTGCATGACCGCACAATTGTCATTCAAAGTGTGAGAGCGCTGAAAGATAAAAAAAATGGCCTGGACAGGAAGGGGGTGAAAGTGTCCAGTATTGAAGGGGTTAAAGATGTGGGTCAAAAAAAAATGTAAAAATGTCTGTGGCAGTGAAAGGGTTAAAGGATAAGTTCACCTTCAGGAACATCTTAGGTGTTCCTGTTCCGGCTCAGCGATCCGAGCCCTCTGTGTGACAGCAGTGCGGGGAGAAGTTCCCTGTATCGGCTGTCACTTTATGAAAAGAGTGCGGCCGTGCCATTCATTCACAGAGTTCTGTCCTTTGCCGATGTCGGCTTGTAGTTTTCAATGAACTCCCACACCGCTGCTGAGCTCTCTGGTAGATGAGGGACAAGGAGAGTTTCATAAGGGACAATGAGATTATCATAAGGGACAAGGAGATTGGGACCCCGAATTTATTCCCCGGACAAGTAGTTTTTTCAAAAAATGTCCACACGCCTGGAACTGTTTCTTACATGAAGAAGATCAGCCATGGAGTATATCAGGGTATGCTTCTTCCCCACATGAGTACTGTGATGTCCAGCAACATTCATATAGAAGACATTTCCCACACTCAAGGCACTAATACACCTCGAGAGTTGCATGGGGTCCCTGATGTACAGGAAGACAGGACTTCAGTGAGGAACAATTCCCTCACTCAGCACAGGAAAGTGGCTTCTCCCCCGTGTGAGATCTATGATGTATGGAAAGACCGGACTTCAATAAAAAACATTTCCCACACTCAGGACAGGAATATGGCTTCTCACTCGTGTGAGATCTCTGATGTCTGTTAAGATGGGACTTCACTGAAAAACATTTCTCACACTCAGGACAGGAATACGGCTTCTCCCCCGTGTGAGATCTCTGATGTATGTAAAGATAGAACTTCTGTGAAAAATATTTCCCGCACTCGTGACAGAAATACGGCTTCTCCCCCGTGTGAGATCTCTGATGTTTGTTAAGACTGGACTTCTCTGAAAAACATTTCCCGCACTCAGGACAGGAATACGGCTTCTCCCCTGTGTGAGATCTCTGATGTGTGTAAAGACTGGACTTCTCTGAAAAACATTTCCCACACTCAGGACAGAAATACGGCTTCTCCCTCGTATGACATCTCTGATGTTTCTTAAGACTGGACTTCTCTGAAAAGCATTTCCCACACTCAGGACAGGAATACGGCTTCTCTCCTGTGTGAGATCTTATATGCACATTAAGATCAGATTTAAACTGGAAACCCTTGCCGCACTCAGTACAGGAAAACCTCTTAAACCTCTTAAGGACGACATCGTCCCTCACAGTCTGAGGTTCCTCAGGATAAGAGGAATACGATGGTCCATCTACACTGTGTGGTGCCGGATGGACATTTGAGGTAGTCGGGTTTTCTCCTGGACTATACTGTGTGATGTCCTCATCTTCTACTTTACAGTCTGGAGACAAAGTGAGACAATCCTCTGAGGTTTTCCTCATCTCCCGTCCATCTACTAAAATAGAGATAAAAAGATTATTACTAGACATGAGCAGATTGGTTCCCCTAAACCAGGACTCCGCCCACATCAGTCAGCTTTGTCTCTGAGGATCTTACAATTCCCCCCTCAAGGTAACTAGTAAATGGGTCGTCTGTAGGGTGGCAATTAATGATTATTTTCATAATTTTGTTGGTGTATAATTTAGTTAATATTCTTTAATATATATGCAGCAGTAAATATAAATATCCAGATATATAGTTGGATATTTAATCTACTCTGAGAATAACAGACAGATAGATGTATTATTAGAGGGAGAATCTGCTACTTCAGAATCAGAGATCGATATTATTAAAATATAAAAAAGAGGTAAAACGTTGTTTTGCAGATGATCAGACAGAAGTGTAATATAATATGATGGATGACAGACTCCCTTGTCATAGACAGGTAGGTAGGTACAAGCTCCCTGCACCTGATGTCACTTATGCTGGCCATACACAAACTCCTTTTTCTTTCAAAAAAAACCTTTATCCAATTTTCTAACCATTAGTGGGGTCAAATCGGCGTTCATTTTCAACCACAGTGACAGGAAAATTCGAAGGAGCAGAACAGAAAACTTTTCTCCATTGAACAAATTTTCAAATAGTGTATATGATTTTTGCTCAGAAGTTACATTCATTTTAACCACTAGCCGACTAGCTCACGCAGATATACTGGGGCAGGTTGGCTCTCCTGCGTGAATCAATGAACCTGTACGTGGGTTTGTGCAGGATGAATAGTGTGCGCCTGACACACGCTTCAGGTCCCGCAAACACGATTTTCCTTCAGTTAGAACACACCCAGGGAACACACTAAACCCCTTGATCTCCCCCTGGTGTTAACCCCTTCCCTGCCAGTGACATTTATACAGTAATCAGTGGCTATTTTTAGCTCTGATCGCTGTATAAATGTCAATGGTCCCAAAAAAAGTGTCCGATCTATCCGCTGCAATGTCGCGGTCCCACTAAAAACCACAGATCACTGCCATTACTAGTAAAAAAATAAATAAATAATGCCATAAATCTATCTCCTATTTTGTAGACGCTATAAATTTTCTGCAAAGCAATCAAAATATGCTTATTTAAATTTTTTTTTTAAAACAAAAATTTGTAGAATACATATCGGCCTAAACTCATGAATAATGTTTTTTTATATATTTTTGGGGGATATGTACTAAAGCAAAAAGTAAAAAAAATGTTGTTTTTTTTTCAAAATTGGCATTTTTTTTTTTATAGAGCAAAAAAAAAAACAGCAGAGGTGATCAAATACCACCAAAAGAAAGATCTATTTGTGGGAAAAAAGGACACAAATTTTGTTAGTGTACAATGTTGCATGACCGCGCAATTGTCAGTCAAAGCGATGCGGTGCCGTATCGCAAAAAATGGCCTGGTCATTAAGGGGACAAATCCTTCTGGGGCTGAAGTGGTTAAAATGGAATGTTAAAAGCAAGTGGAATTTTCTAACTACACTCGTTCATTCATTGAATGTACAAATAATTTTCTTACAAATATTTGTGTGAATATTCTCTTCTAAAAATGGATCCGTGTATGGCCAGCATTGCACATTTAGTTGCAGCCGCATGATTTTTTTTTTTTAATCATCTGTTATGATGGGGTTAAAAAAAAAATAATTTATAGTACAAAAACAGCAGATAATCACTACTATAAGGGATTCATTTATACTGTGAAATAGTGAAAGTAATATATCTTATATCATATATATACCGTATTTATCGGCGTATAACACGCACTTTTTTCCCCTTAAAATCAGGGGAAAGTCGCAGGTGCGTGTTATACGCCGATCCCCTGCGATCCGAGCTGTCAAAATAACAAAATCGCGGACCGCGATTTGAAAATGGCGCCGCCGGCGCCGAAATACACAGAGCCGGTCCTTGGCTCTTTCCGGCGGCTCTCGTTTACTCTCGGTTTCACTCGTAGCCCCGAGCGGAGCTATCCGAGTAGGTTCGGATAGCTCCGCTCGGGGCTACGAGTGAAACCGAAAGTAAACGAGAGCCGCCGGAAAGAGCCGAGGACCGGCTCTGTGTATTTCGGCGCCGGCGGCGCCATTTTCAAATCGCGGTCCGCGATTTTGAATCCCAGCAAGCAGGGACAGGGAATCGAAGGCTGCACTGGGGAAGGCTGCACTGGGGCAAGGCTGCACTGGGGCAAGGCTGCACTGGGGCAAGGCTGCACTGGGGAAGGCTGCACTGACATGGCTGCACTGACAAGGCTGCACTGACAAGGCTGCACTGGGGAAGGCTGTACTGACATGGCTGCACTGACATGGCTGCACTGACAAGGCTGCACTGGGGAAGGCTGCACTGACATGGCTGCACTGACAAGGCTGCACTGACAAGGCTGCACTGACATGGCTGCACTGGGGCAAGGCTGCACTGAGAAGGCTGCAATGATGGGCATTTAAATGTAAGTTTTTTTCCCTTCAACTTCCCTCCTAAAAGTTTTTTTTTCCTTAAAATTCCCTCCTAAATTGGGGTGCGTGTTATACGCCGGTGCGTGTTATACGCCGATAAATACGGTAATAATAAATATACCCAGAAGTAGGATATATGGGGATTTTACCTGGGAGTCACACATGATATATGGAGGTTAGAGGGGAAAAAACTTTTATATTAAAGTAGTACTGAAAGCTGAGACTTTTTTTCATGGATATAATAATTTAAATATAATGCACAATACTAGTAAACTTTTAATTTATGTAATAGTAATGCCTTCTATTACTTCCAGTCTATCAGCCCCACCTTCTCTGGGTTCAGATGTTGATCTTCCCTGCAAAGAGACCTTAAAGTCATTGTAAATGTTGTATATTATCTTTTAAGTAAACTTGCCATACTTACCTGCTCTGTGTAATAGTTTTGCACAGAGCAGCCCTGATTCTCCTCTTCTGGACCCCCCCCCCACCGGCACTTCTGGCTCCTCCTGCCTTCAGAGTTCCCCTATAGGAAGCCACAAAGTATAATATAGAGTTTCCCTATATGAAGCAGCAAAGTATAGTATAGAGTTCACCTATAGGAAGATACAAAGTATAATATAGAATCACCTTATAGAAAGCCACAACGTATAGTATAGAGTTCCCCTATAGGAAGCCCCAAAGCATAGTATAGAGTTCCCCTATAGGAAGCAACAAAGAATAGTATAGAATACCCCTATAGGAAGCAGCAAAGTATAGTATAGAGTTCCCCTATAGGAAGGTAAAAAAAACTTCTGCTTTTTGGAATCACTTGCTTCTTTCTCTTGCCCAGGACTACATGTCCCATGATGCATTGCTCCTCACACATTCAAGTTCTCAGGCTTTTACTGACATTTATGGATGGTGTACTGAGCTGTATTTTCTGATATATAAAGAAATAATGCATTCTGTATGCAGGCCAATTAATCGACTGACCAACTAATCGATTATTAAAATAGCTGACAACTATTTTCATAATCAATTATAATTGACAATGATGATTAGTTGTTTCAGCCCTACATCTCTGAATCTCCTACCAGATCATTTCTTTATTTATGGACCTTAGTCAGAGAGTGAGGAAACAACGAGAACTGTCTTTTATAGGAGTGACAGTGATGAGGTGATTATAGGACAAGTGTCCCACCCCCTCTATAACTCATTGCCATCTTCCCAACAGAAGAAGTACTGCACTTCCTTATTTAGTCCATGATTTAGCCATGAATAACAGCGGGGCTGAGCCCCACCAGAGGTCAGAGAGTGAGGATGGGGGGAGAACAACCAAGATGAAGACTGGACTGATCCTGAAGACCACCATCATTGGATTATTGACTCCTCCCTCATTATCACTTTCTGTTTAAGGTTCCAAAGTTATCACATTATATGAACATGTAAACGTCTGTGCTCCAATCAAATCATCAAATATAAAATGTCCAGCTGGTAGGAAATGGGTGCAAAAAAAAGTAAGGCCTATGTAATGTACAACTTATTATATAGGATACAACAGTTAGGATTTTATGGCATCATAATGATGTAATGTACAACATAGAGTATATAGTGCAGGGGTCAGGACTATGTAATGTACAATATAAATTATATAGTGTGGAGGTGAGGACTCATAATATTGGTATTCAGCAATCAATGGAAGCTTTCTTCCTTTTGGTAATGGTTTTCATATCTTCCCCAATCATTCATTGTGTAGTCACTTTGCTGATACACTTTATTTTTTCACAGAAGCCCTATGGACCTTCACTTAGCTCTTATTACAACCACAGTTATTTATTGGGGACAACATCTCTATCGATGCTCACTTATTGTTCTCTGTTCACTACCGTGTTGCCGCAGTTATCGCCACCTCAGTTTCCGGGGATGATGTTACCATAGTGCCTCCAGCTACCAATACTACCCATGTTGTTGAATACTGTAGCTTACTTATAGGTAAGAGTGTTGGGATTAAGATGTGGTTCCCCCTCTTCCTGTTATTTTAGTTACTATACTATTTGGCATTTATATTTCATTACAGACATACCTATATCACATTTGCTCCTGATGAGTGGAAGTTAAATGAGACTACCTTGAAGAATTTTGAATCAATTTTTACAATATCATGTGTGCAATCAATCATGTCCTATATGCAAGTGTGGGCTACATTTATTACATTTTTAATATATACCATGTACTATGTAGGAACAGGTATATGTGTGCATATATATATATATATATATATATATATGTATTTATTTTATGTTTTTTATTATATGTAGTTTCTGGTCCCACATGCATTCATGTGTACCATTAAATTACGGTATATACAGTATCTCACAAAAGTGAGTACACCCCTTACGTTTGTGTAAATATTTTATTATATCTTTTCATGTGACAACACTGAAGAAATGACACTTTGCTACAATGTAAAGTAGTGAGTGTACAGCTTGTATAACAGTGTAAATTTGCTGTCCCCTCAAAATAACTCAACACACAGCCATTAATGTCTAAACCATTGCCAACAAAAGTGAGTACACCCCTAAGTGAAAATGTCCACATTGGGCCCAATTAGCCATTTTCCCTCCCCGATGTCATGTGGCTCGTTAGTATTACAAGGTCTCAGGTGTGAAAGGGGAGCAGGTGTGTTACATTGGGTGTTCTCACTCTCACTCTCTCATACTGGTCACTGAAAGTTCAACATGGCACCTCATGGAAAAGAACTCGAGGATCTGAAAAAAAGAACTGTTGCTCTACATAAGAAGGCCTAGGCTATAAGAAGATTGCCAAGACCCTGAAACTGACTTGCAGCATGGTGGTCAAGACCATACAGTGGTTTAACAGGACAGGTTCCACCTAGAACAGGCCTCGCCATGGTCAACCAAAGAAGTTGAGTGCACGTGCTCAGCGTCATATCCAGAGGTTGTCTTTGGGAAATAGACGTATGAGTGCTGCCAGCATTGCTGCAGAGGTTGAAGGGGTGGGGGGTCAGCCTGTCAGTGATCAAACCATATGCCACACACTAGCCATAGACTTCTATTATATCCTGCTGTTTTACCACCCTGAACAAGTACAAGTGCTGCTCCTCTGAAAAGCGATCTGAGTGTGTGTTGATAGGTGGTGAGGAGGCAATATGTTGCCTTCTCAACACCTGATTTAAACCCATGATTGCCATTCAGTGCACACATTTGCGACACGGTAGTCCTGCAAAAAGAGGTTTAAATCAGGTGTGATGAGGGACTTCTCCTGTGTTTTTCTGGTAGATCTCCACTTCTCTAAGGTTGCCTACCCCTGACACAGAGTATATTGTGCAGGGGTCAGGAGTATATAATGTACAACATAGAATATATAGTGCACAGGTCAGGAGTATGCAATGTACAATATAAAATTATATAGTGTAAGGGTCAGGACTCATAATATTTGTATTCAGTATTCAGTGGACGCCAAAATGTTTACATGAGACAAGTTGCAGAGGTCCCACACCGCTGCCTCCCATCTCCTGAGACTGCACTCAGTGACTTGGGTCTGAGACTATACAGACATATCCCTTCACCCGGCACAGCCAGCAAATAACAGAACAAGTAATCCTGGGGGAATTGTTCTGTCAGACATCTTGCCATACCCAGGTATGGGGCATAAGACCCAAAGCACATACCCCAGTTGCCTAGGTCTAGTAATGCCTGTGGTGAAAATGAACATTTTGCTGCCAGCTGCAACCCAGAATCTCCATAAATCCAATCTAGATAAATAAATTGTGTCTGCAGCACAGAGAAGAAAGATTATCCGAGAGAAATACAGGAATACAGGACAGGGAACACAGCTCAGGAAAGTGACCAGGGGATTACAGGCTGATATCACCCAGTCCCTGCCCTACTCTGGACCAATCAGTGAGCAGTATGGGTGGAGGAATGTATTTAGTGTTAATGACCCACCTGTGCTGATCTCTGTAGGAGTGTCCTCCTCTATAAATGTCCCCGTTATTCCATCCTCCTCCATAGACTGCTGATCATCCCTCACATACCTCTCTTCTTCTTCTCCTTTAACCTCAAATTCTATATCGATTGGATCTCCACTCTAAATCAAAAAAATGAGAGAGAATATCATCTGTAAGATATAAGCTTTAATATTGTAACATCACATAAAAAAATCCACACATTGTCTCTATAAGTGTGTTTTATAACCTCTATCTCACCAACCTTGTAACAGTGAGGGATGGTGAGATCTTCCTGTGAGGAATCCCGGGAATACAGAGGATGGGGACATCTCTCTGGTGGGTTCCTGGTATTAGGTGGCTCCATCATATCATTGTGTGCTTCTGAAAACTCCTCCATCACTCCATACTCCTCATCCTCCTCTTTATACTCTTCTTTAACAACAATATTATAATCCCTGAGGTTTCCACTCTGAATATATAATAAAACATTCATTGTAACAAACATGCTGTGTATAAATCATAACTATCAATAATTGTCAATCATCTACCTGATGATGGTGAGGGATGGTGTGATCTTCCTGTGTGGAATACAGAGGACGGGGACATCTCTCTGGTGGGTTTCTGTAGCTGGATGACTCCACTATGGTGTCCTGGTACAGATCTTTGTGTTCTTTTAGAAACTCCTCCATCGCCCCATCCTCATCTTTTATTTCTTCTTTAACTTCAACTTTAGACTCTCTCAGGTTTCCACTCTGAATATATAATAAAAATGACATAAATTGTAACAGATAATGTACAGATCCTAATGATACTATCAGTGATTGTTCCTCGTCTACCTGATGATGGTGAGGGATGGTGTGACCTTCCTGTGTGGAATCCCGGGAATACAGAGGACGGGGACATCTCTCTGGTGGGTTCCCATTACTGGATCCATCTGTAGGAAACACACACACTGACTGAATACATTGTTTCTATGTGTTTATCAGATGATGGGGGATCTAGGTGGAGCCTCCGTACTGCTCTCTCCATTATATAAAGTCTCCTCTTACCTGGTGATGTGAGGGGCGGCTGATTGTCCATCATGACGTCCTTGTAGAGATCCTTGTGTCCTTCTAAATACTCCCACTCCTCCATGGAGAAATAGACAGTGACATCCTGACACCTTATAGGAACCTGACACACACAATGATACAGTCACCATCCAGACACATCCCTTGTCTGTTACTGGATAATGTCCCAGAATTCCCAGCACTGCTCACCTCTCCTCCATGATCTCTCTGGTGACTTCTAGAATCTTCTTTGTATTTCTCTATTCTATCAGGGAGGGAGGTGGAAGCAATGTGATGGTCATATAATCTCCAGACTTCACAGGAGTAAAGCTCTAGATCTGAACACAAATAGTCAAATTTTAATGATATTCTTAGAATCCTCTTCACCTCACCATTCAGGTTTCCATTTTATTAAAGCCCCAATGAGGTACAATTTACCCACACAGGACCCCCACACTATGCAGGTTAAATGTTTGTAGCAGGCATTCTGACATCATTACATACAATGCAGGACCAACAGTCCCACTTTGCTAGTGAGGATGCCAAGGGTCCGCCCACATCCTAATAGCATCAGTAAAAAAAAGCCAGAGGGGGGACATTGGGGGGAAGGAGCTGTGAGGTCAGTGTGAAGTCATAGGACATATAGACTCTGGATGGAGAGATTTGAGGGGCCCTCTATATGAGGCTCCCATGCAAACTAAATCATTGTTTCTGGGTGTGTCCTACTCCTGAAGAGTGAACTTTGACCTTTACCATACAGAAATCTGTCAGGAATCTGTAAAAGTACTCGGGTGAGCGGGTAATGTGCATTGTACAGAATATGGAGTGAATGGTGCAGGACATGGGGTACAGAACAAGTGGTGCAGGGTGCAGAAGATGAGGTGTGGGGTGCAGAACGCAGGACATGGAGTGAAGGGTGCAGATCAGTGCAGGACACGGGGTGCAGAATGCAGGATAATAATGCAATCCCCTACTCCCCCTGTGTCCTCCTGCATGTCCTGTACATCTCCCCCAGCAGTGTGTGAGAGCAGAGTGGATGGAGAGGACATCTTGTGTACATAAAGCAGCATGTCCCTCCCTGGCTGGTTTCTTAGCTGGCTGCTTTGCAGGCTTGTCCTGGTTACTCCTGTAAGGTCTCTGTAGTCCTGTTTCTCAGCACCTTGTGGGGATCTTTGTGGCAGTGCCGAGGTGGCGCCATGTTGGAGATTCTGTCCCGTTCCTTCCTCTCTGTTCTGCCGAAGGGCTCTGCAGGGACACAGGCAGCTGTGGGTGGTGATAGTAATGTGGCCGCGGAAAGGAGAAAGATGGGCAGTGAGATGAGTCCTCTCATGCCACTGTCCTGCCCAGTCCACCCCTCACTTCACAGGTCGGGTGCCACCGTCTCTGTGTCACTCGATCAGTGGCTGCAGCCATTAGCTTTATCACTGATCTGTGTATTCTGAGAGCAGAGGAGCGCCCCCCATTGTCAGAATACAATAGTGCAATGGGGAAGATTCCCCCATCCCCCTCCAATGTATGGATGAAGGAATTGGTTCGGATTTTTTGTCTCATCCCGCTGGCTGAACGATAAAACTGAACAATGTATGGCCAGCTTTGGAAGCAAGATATATTCATCATTAGTGATGGGCTCAGCTCAGGCATGTTCGAAACCCCACATTCCCGATCCCACCAGGAAGCCAACACTGGCGGGATCGGGAACGTGGGGTTTCAAACACGCCCAAGACCATCACTATTTATTATCAACTGATTCTCCCTGAAGGGGTTAATCTAGGTTTCCACACTATATATGTGTGTATCATCATCTGCTGGAAATAAAAGACATCACAGTGACTATGGAGGAAGAGGACGGACATGACGGGGGGTTACTGGGTGTAAATAGAAAATAAGATCTTATTACCTCCTCTACTGCCACTTCCAGCAACGTCTTCTCTCTACTTCCTCCCGCCAAACCTCTTACTCGGAACTTCCTGTCTGTATCTGACATCACTTCCAGTCTGTATCTGACATCACTTCCTGTCTTCCGAGCTCCACCGTTGACAGGAGGCATGTGGCCTCCACTACACTTCTTTTTTTTTTGCTGAATTTTATTGTAAATCTCTGCAGCTGGAGTTCCACTACAGGAAGTGGAGGTCACATGATCTTTGTGTAGCGTGGAGCTCCAGTGACTGCAGTCTGCAGCAAATTCTTAATCAGCAGAGAAACAAAAGGGGGGGGGGGGTTTCCGGCGCTCCGCAACATGTGATGTCTAAGGTAAATAGTACAATGGTAGCTATAATAGCACATTGAATAAGGCGGGTAAATCCTAGAATGAGGAGGCAGCCATCCTCAGAGGGTGTCCATTACCTCTGTTGATAATCAATGTTGAAAAAAGGAGGGGTGTGGAGGCGCCAACTGTGGTAGCTTGTTTATGTGTTTATGCAAAAATAAAAGTTAGTGTAACAATTACACTTACTGGTTCGCAGGGTGGAGGTGTTTCTTTGAGATGGAAAGTGTCCTGGGATGTGCTGTTATCTTGTTTCCGGCTTGGATTTCATTCCTTCAGGCGTCTGGGTGTGGAGTCTGTACACAGGCTGAACCGCTGCATCCAGTGCATGGAAAGCTCCACGCTGACCACTCTGCAGCGCGGAAGAGGAAATGGCGTCATTTCCTCACCCCTTCCACCAGGCTCCGGTGCCCTCCGCCACTTACCGGAGACAATCGGCGTCCTGTCCCCTGTGTGGTATGGAGACGAGTGAGGGGAAGATGGCCCCCAACCGTCTCCATACCATTGCAGGGCGGAAGTGGCGTCAAAACGTCACTTACACCCATAGCTCTTAAAGGGACATATTTTTTTTTTTATTGCATTTTAGTGTAAATATGAGATTTGAGGTCTTTTTGACCCCAGATCTCATATTTAAGAGGTCCTGTCATGCTTTTTCTATTACAAGGGATGTTTACATCCCTTGTAATAGGAATAAAAGTGACATAATTTTTTTTAAAAGAACAGTGTAAAAAGAAAAAGTAAAATAAATAAGAAAAAAAAAAATTTAAACGCGCCCCGTCCTGCCAAGCTCACGTGCAGAAGTGAACGCATATGTGAGTTGCTCCCCACATATGAAAACGGTGTTCAAACTACACATGTGAGGTATCGCCATGATCTTTAGAGCGAGAGCAAAAATTCTAGCCCTAGACCTCCTCTGTAACTCAAAACATGCAACCTGTAGAATTTTTTAAACGTCGCCTATGGAGATTTTTAAGGGTAAAAGTTTGTTGCTATTCCACGAACGGGCGCAATTTTGAAACATGACATGTTGGGTATCAATTTACTCAGCGTAACATCTTTCACAATATAAAACAGGAATTGGGCTAACTTTACTGTTGTCTTATTGAAAAAAAGTGTATTTTTTGCAAAAAAAGTGTGGCTGTAAGACCGCTGCCTAAATACGGTGTGACAGAAAGTATTTCAACAACCACCATTTTATTCTCTAGGATGTTAGAAAAAAATTATTTTACCTTGTAAACAACAAGTTTGAAAAATAGGCCCGGTCCTTAAGTGGTTAACATTTACCAATATACATTTTTGGTGATGATGGAAGTTCATGTTTATGTTGTTTAAGATATCGGGGGGGGGGGGGGGGTGATTATACTCAAGTGGTACGTGCGACTTCCAGAAATCCTGCCAGACTGTCTTTATAAGGGCATGGCAGCCCACTTTTAGGAACGGAAAAGAAAGTGCAAACAACAGTAATTTCCCTCACAGGGGGTTCCACCATCACTGTATACACAAAGTTCAGCCTCCTAGCTTGCTCACTATTACTTAGTCAAACTCTCTCCTGGAGCTTATTTGGTCAGCTTTGTGCTGCTCGGTCATGGGCCACATCTGCCTCCTGCAGACATACACGTTCAGACTGCCACCTGCAGCCTTAGACTCCTAGAGACCCCCTGTCTCTCTCTCATGGAGTCGTCTCCTCCTGGGATCCTCCCAACTCCTAGACCAGGCCTCCTGTCTGTAGGGTGGGGCTGTCTCCAAGTGTGTGCCCTGAGCTCTCTTCCTGTGAGGATTATGAAGCCAGCCCCCTGGTGTGCAATTAGCAAGCTTAACAAAATCAGGCATATATTGCTAATCCACATAGGGTTGCCACCTTTTCTTCCAGCGGCGCACGGCATGGCACCCCAACCGCGGCACAATTTTGCCACGATTGTCACCCGACAAATTGCGGCAAAATCATGGAAACAGAATTGCAGAATGCCTGTCACCCAAAAAGAAGTTTGCGATTGGGGTGCCATTATCCCCATCTTCTCCTATTACAAATCCTCCTCCCTCCAATACCCCATGGCAGCCGACAGGGGGTACCACGGGGCCCCAGCACATAGGGGGCCCTGGACAGCAGGGGGAGCAGAGCGGCGGGTGGGGGGGGGCAAATACAGAGAAGGGGGAGCAATTACAGAGGAGGGGGCAATTATAGAGGAGGGGGAGCAATTACAGAGGAGGGGGCAATTACAGAGGAGGGGAACAAATACCATATTCCGCTCCCTAATATGGAGGAAACAGGTACCTAGTATCAAGCTGGAAACACTACAGGAAGCAAATTACTCGGGTGGACTGGCAGTTCCAAACCCATATTATTATTATATAGAGGCTCAATTGCAGCATTTGATGGGGTGGCTGAACCCCGAGTCCTCTGACCCTATAAGAAATATTGTACGCACACAACTTTCCGGTGATGGCCTTGTGGAGTGCATAGATGCAGGAGAACTTGGAACATTGTCCGATTTTCCCACATTGGTACTCATGGATAGAATATGGAATAAAGCCAAGTAGCACTTCCAGTATGCAGGGTACACTAACTGGTCCCGTATATGGAACAAAAGAAATTAGAACTTGGTAAATTCCAGGGTTTTTCATCCTGGTCTAGGTGTGGTGTTGTATATGTTCCACAGTTATACCATGGCGGCCTTCTGCTGGACTTTCAGTCACTAAGAATGGATTGCGGTTTACCAAATACTTTATTTTTCCAGTACTTGCAACTCAGACATGCCATTTCGGCACAATCTACACTGTCTACCTGGCAATTAACTAGGCTCACAGTGATTATACAACTAGTAACATCATCGTCTCGGAAGGGACAGATATCTTCCCTGTATGGTTCTCTCCGCTGTCAGGTATCAAAGGCTATGACATTAAATTGTAGGGCTGACTGGGGGGAGGATATATAGGCCACATATCGGATGATCGCCATACTTGAAAATGTAATCAGGGTGTCACTCTCAACTTTGCAAAAACATACTCAATTGTTCATTATACACCGAACTTACCGTACTCCTTATAAATTGCACAAATGGCACAGAAGAGACGATCCATTTTGTCCTCGTTGTCGTTGGTGGACAATGGTACACTTATACACATGCTTTGGAAAGGTCCAAAATTGTAAAGCTACTGGTCTGCAGTGATCAGTTCTATTAATAGAATATGGAATCTTACATTTGAAGCTGACCCTAAACTTTGCCTACTTGGGTGGTTAGACAAGGAACTATATATGCCTCACACCTTCACAGCCATTTTCAGGGTTCTATTTATTGCCAGAAAACTCATTGCCAGAAAATGGCTCTCAGTATTACCTCCTACACATGCAGAATGGGTTACTGCCATAAATTACCGTATATACTCGAGTATAAGTCGTTCCGAGTATAAGTCGAGGCCCTAATTTACCACAAAAAAAATGGGAAAAACGTATTGACCCGAGTATAAGACGAGGGTGAGAAATGCACAGCTACTGTAAGTGGAAAAGAGGGTCAACAATGCCCATTTGCAGCATCACTGTGCCCATTTGCAGCCTCACTGTGCCCATTTGCAGCCATAGGTCCCCTGAACTTAAAACTCGGTAGTTAAGGGTTCCTAGATGCCCCTTAGCTGCAGCCAAAATTTGGGGTTTCTGAACCCAAAGGGTCCCGAAATGACATTGCTGCAGATAGACACAGTTGACCGAATTTGGGGCCCCGTATCTTGGGGCCACTTAGTGCTAAGAACCCCAAATTTGGTGTGCAAACCCAGGGGAACTAGCACCATAAAATTTCCAAAGCTGGGGTGTCTAGCACCAAGTGGCCCTGAGATACAGGGCCCCAAAAATCAGTTCAGAAAATGTCAAGCACTTTTCTGCAGCAGAAAATGACATTTTCCGAACCAGTTTTGGGGCCCCGCATCTCAGGGACACTTTGTGCTAGGAACCCCAGCTTTGGATATGTTATGGTACCAATTCCACTGGGTTTGCACACCAAATTTGGGGTTCCTAGCACCAAGTAGCCCTGAGATACGGGGCCCCAATGTCGGTTCGGAAAATGAAATTTTTTGCTGCAGAAAAGTGCTTGACTCGAGTATAAGTCGAGGGGGGCACTTTCAGCACAAAAAAATGTGCTGAAAAATTCGACTTATACTCGAGTATATACGGTACACTCTTCTGAGGGAACGGCTGACATAAAAACATAGAGGTAGTCCAATGAAGTCTGAAAATATCTGGGATGCCTGGCTGGAAGTTCCTGGTTTAGCCCCCTTACAATTAGTTCAAACTAAAATCCTCGGTGGTAGGACCTCATCATCCGCTTAACCGCAGGGGTCAGTAGCTAGACAGGCAGGGTATGTGGCCGGTTGGACTGATGCACTAAGGCTCCATATGCAACTTAATCTGAAGCAATGTACTTGATGTGGTGATATCTTGCTCTGCAGTGGTTGAATATATTGAATATATTGTTAGGTTTTAAGCGATAGTTAATATATGAATACTGTGAACCGCTGACCCGCTGTTTAGGGTTGTGTGGCACCCCTGCCCCGCTTGGTGGTCCACTTGAGGACTGGGAGCGGTGTTGGGGGATAAGATACAATGAAGACATGCTCAATATATAGTAACTTGTCAGCATTGTTGTGGAAATTTTATGAAGATGTATTTTATTATGTATTGTCAGTGTCTCCCAGTGTTAGTTCTCCCGCAACCTGCTCTAAAGATCTGACTGGGGCAGACTGACGCTGGTTGTGATCCATTTGGTAGTGGAAAACTTCCTGAGGTTGGAGAGAAGTGTTTGCAGAGTGGAGATAAGTCCGCTGGCGAAAGGGCCCCTTTGCGATGCACAGAACGATTGTTTAGTGGATGTGCTCTCGTGTCACCCCTGTATGCCTGATCAACATATTTGGGGTGCCATGGTGTACACTTGCAGATAATCTCCCATCAGCAGGAACGGTACCCATCCTGTTGGAAGGATTTCCAGTGTTGACATTCATATCCTGTGTTGACATTCATATCCTGTGAGGTCATTTCCCATGGAGGAAGCGATTGGCTGTTGAGGCCAGGACTTCCTGTTTGTGATTTCTTTTGTTGTCTTTGAATAAAAGAAGGAGTGCGATGGTCAGTGGAGGGAAGATGAAGGAACAATGGAGCTGAGATGTTGATTATGTCTGTTTACTGGGGAAAAGGGGAGACATGGGTTATTTAATGATGCATTATACCAAAAGGCTGAAATGCCGCTTAATAGCGCAAGAGTATAGTGGAATATCCACGACAGCATCAATACAAGAAAAGGGTTGGGACTTTAAATGAAGCACAGCTAGAAAAATATAACATGATAATGGAATATAAGCGGAAGTTTGGGACTTTAGATGAGGTTCAAGACATGGTGGAGATAAGTATAAAAATCACATATTTATTGACGTGACAGGATGTATAGGTGTACATGCGTGGGTCATGGGGTAGCACATGGTATACAAATACAACATGGACATAGGCAGCACATAATCGCATCAACTTGGAAAATCATGACAATATGGCAGTGCATATATATATATATGACATGTTACATCAAGGATGCGGGGTAGTGTCAGCTTAAGAACACATGACAGTAATAAGAGTAATTGAGCAATTACCATGAATTCCACATACATAAACGTAACTCAAAATGCGTGCGTCATCATGTGGGGCGCGACCATCACTATTTTAGCCATCACACCTGGGAGGGTTATCCCCTGCTGGAGGCGGTACCATTCCGCCCAGGCACAGGCTCCTCCCTACACGTGCTGAGCCGGCGTGACGTCGGTAGGGGCCAACGTGCGGCCGAGCGGCATTATATAATACACCACTTGCACACAGCCACGAACTTCACAGCCGGCACATATCACAAGGCAGTAGGACCTTCCATCTCTCCATGCACACTACCAGGTAACATCCATGGCACTTGCCACACCACTGAAATAGTCAGTATCACCCCAATACCCAAACTGGACTCTTATCTATCTATGTAGATTCCATGGCATTATCCATCACCTACTTCCGTTTGTACCATGGCTTGTGATACCGAACGATCTATCCACTTTGAGGAAACTCTGTGCACCCCATTCCGGCCGCCCAATGGCCCCATATACCCCAGCTTCCGGGACGGACATCCTCTTGGTTTGCTTTGGCCTCATACCCTTTACACCCCTACTGCACATTACTCTGCCATGTAAGTATTTTGGATGGGCTCGTTTGTCGCTCCATCTAAAATCCTAGCCTTATATTAGATTTAATTAATCTCCATACATATTTTTCTAGATATTTGTGAGCATCTGCCCCTGATGAGTATACTAACACGAAACGCGTCGGGCACTACAGGATGCCGACATACATTATCACTAGCAATCAATTTCATCAACTGTTCTCCTACTCATTATGTATCATGTACTCTTTTATGTTATATGCAATGTACCGCAATTTTGAGTTACGTTTATGTATGTGGAATTCATGGTAATTGCTCAATTACTCTTATTACTGTCATGTGTTCTTAAGCTGACACTACCCCGCATCCTTGATGTAACATGTCATATATATATATGCACTGCCATATTGTCATGATTTTCCAAGTTGATGCGATTATGTGCTGCCTATGTCCATGTTGTATTTGTATACCATGTGCTACCCCATGACCCACGCATGTACACCTATACATCCTGTCACGTCAATAAATATGTGATTTTTATACTTATCTCCACCATGTCTTGAACCTCATCTAAAGTCCCAAACTTCCGCTTATATTACTTTGTACCAGGGATGGAGGCGCAACTTATGTGCGCCTCATTTAAAGTCCCACCTGTGTCCTTACACAGTCCCCCTCTTCTTTTCCCATAACATGATAATGGATTCCAAAAAATACATAGATTAAAAGAATAACATGATAAGATAAAGACACCTTGACAATTTATTGTACATAATAATATCATAATTTACAACCAATCTAAAGATAATCAATACATAGGTAGTAGTATAATTGTAGAGGTTCACAATCAGCATGATTAATTAATAATCGTAATAAAAAAACATCTATTTCATAGAATTAATAATGTGGAATCTCAGAATCGCATGATTATATGGTGTAGCATTAGGGCTGTTGAAATTAATCATTGAATCGATGCATCGGCATTCGAACCTTCCACGATGCGGCATCGATGCTGTAGCTTTAAGGCATCGATTATTAAGGATGATGTCATTGTCGCGCCGTGCCGACCTGGCTCCGAAAGCAGCCAAAGCTTTTGCGCTGTTTCCTCCGGCCTCCCGCTGACGTCACCCCCCTGTGTCGCAGCTCAGAGAGAGGAGACTGCAGCAAGCGACGCGTGTCCGACCTCCTCCGAGTCCCGAACTCTCCAGAGACTCCGCCACAGTGAGTGAATTACTGGAACGCTAAGCAGGCTGTACTGTTACAGGGGGAGAGGGAGACCGGCCTCGTTCACCACTCAGGGGACACACACAGACAGGACTGAGAGAGACCCGAGCTAGCCATTAGCCACCAGGCCACGCTGATTTTGTCCTAGTGTGTGTCGTGTCCTCCTGTCCTCACTCTGAGTCCAGGCAGCAGCAGCAGGAGAGGAGAGGAGACCAGCAGTGCCAGGAGACAGACAGACAGACACAGTGCCACATTGTCTGCCACTTCTCAGCAGTAAAGTTATAGCACCATCATCATTAATCAGGTAGGTAACTGACTGTGTCCTGTCATGTCATGATGTCAGTGTCACTATCACACGCACACTATGAAATGAATGAAGAAGTACACTCACTAAACTAACTTGTCATTCTGTCCTGTCCACTCCTCAGACTCCAGTCCTCACTTGCAGTCACAGGCAGCGCAGCAGTAGGAAAGGAGGAGAGAGAGACCCGCTCCAGCATCCAGTGAGTGCCACTGCTTAGCTCGTCATCATCATCACAGGTAGGTAACTCTCTGTATCTCTGATGCATTGTGTGGACTGTCTGTCATTGTAAAAAAAATGCAAATGCCAAATTTATTAATGTAAATAATAAATATTAATAATGATGGTGCCTGCCTTGCCATTCTGTATTCCTAAACATCAACCCCTTTGCGCCGAGCGGACACATTTGCGGCCTCGGGTTTAGGGGGTTATACCGGGATGATGCACACAGCTGCACTGCTGCAGGCATCATCCCTCCGGTACCGTTTTTTACTACGGGCGCTGCCGCCGGGCCGTCGGGTTTCCCATGGATAACAATCAAAGCGGCTAAAAGCCGCTTGGTTGTTATCCCGGAGGAGCGGGACTCGGGAGTGGACTGGACAGTGGACAATGACATCCCCTGCCTTCCATCGCTCTAGCCTCTTAAATCAAATGCATAAGAAAAAATAAATAATAATTTTAAAAGTGCCCCGCAGCAAAGAAAGCGCATATGAAGTTGGCTCGGCAAGTTGCATCCGGCTCAAATCACATGTGAGGTATCGCTGGGATCGTCAGAGCGAGAGCAATAATCATAATTCTAGCACTAGACCTCCTCTGTAACTCTAACCTGTGGTGGTAACCATTATTTTTTTTAAAAGTGTCGCCTTTGGAGATTTTTAGGTACCGTATTGTGACTTGTCACCATTCTACGAGTGTGCGCAATTTTAAAGCATGACATGTTTGGTATTTACTCAGCGTAACATCATATTTCACATTATAACAAAAAATTTAGGCTAACTTAAGCTTTGCTGTTTCGTTTTTTTTAAATTCATGAACGTATTTTTTATTTTTTTTTTCCAGAAAAGTTGCATTTAAAAGACCGCTGCACAATAAATGAAATATAGTGTGACATAAAATATTGCAACAATCGCAATTTTATTCTCTAGATTCTCTGCTAAAAATATATATATAATGTTTGGAGGTTTTCTAAGTAATGTTCTATCAAAAAATATGGATTTTAACTTGTAAAAAACACCAAATGTCAGAGAAATAGGCTTAGTCATGAAAGGGTTAAAGAAAGTGAGTTTAGGTGACCATGACCAATGCCATTGCCAATGCCATTTAATTATGATTTATTTATGTAGGTCTATCTCTAATCTATTGAATGTCCAATGTCTTGTCTTAGTGATTGATCACAACTTCATTGATACCTTTTGTATGATGTATGGTTTTGCTCATCACTGCCCCGCACATGCTGCTGCAAAACCATAATAATACACAAACAAGATAACTAATGAAGTTGTGATGTGAATCATTCACTAAGACAATGATGAATACATAATATGTTGGCGGGACAGGGACATATGTTGTTTGTAGCTGTTTGTGACGTGTTCAATGACCATTGACTGACTAGTGCAGTGCCAGTTGATGTCTGACCATGGCGGCCAGCTAGCAGCACAGATCACAGATAAGATGAGGGCATATTTTTAACACATAGAAGATAGTTACTACTAATAGCATGATAGCAACTACAAGCAACTAAGTGCGACTGCGATGCGAGTAGCTAGTGACGGCGTGTGGGGTAGAATAAGGATTTTGTGACAACTATTTGTTTAACATTATCAAAAACAATTACATACACTTGTTACTTTTCTGGTGATCTTGTGGCAGGCTTTAGGCTTAATCACTTAATTTTTTTTTCTTCTTCTTTTAAAACTGACAGAGTTTGTAGACAACATTCTCATCATCACCCCTGTAACAACAATTACATGGCATGCTACTGCTAGACTAGTAAAAATGGCAGAAGGAGACCAAAAAGACCCAGAGATAAAAAATGCACCTAGCTTTTTAAAAGCAAACATCTGGGCACATTTTGGCTTTTATGAACATGAACAATCAAGTGGGAAGCATGAATTGGTCAAGTCATAAGCCGTGTGTAAAGCCTGTCACACAAAAATTAAATATCTAGGGAATACTACTAATATGAGAAACCACGCTAGCCGTTTTCACTCAGAGATGTTAACACCTGCCATCACCACCGCCGCCGCCAAGTCAATAGACCCAGCTCAGCCAAGAATTGATGCAATACTCTCAACTTTACCGCCCAACTCTGAAAAGGGGAAGAGAATAACAAAAGCTGTGGCAGCTTTCATAGCTAAGGACCTTCGCCCTTACTCTGTTGTGGAGAACACTGGGTTTCGCTACCTATTGAAGACGATAGAGCCGCGTTACAAGATCCCATCACAAAGTCACTTTACAGAAAACGTCATACCTGCATTCTACCACGAAACTAAAGCTCAGATAATTGTGTCAATGAGCCAAGCAAGTCGAGTCGCAATAACGTGTGATTCATGGACTTCAGTCACGATGGAGTCTTATGTTACAATAACAGCACATTACGTTAAGGAGTGGAAGATCTTGTCGCATGTGCTGCAAACGAGAGCCATTTATGAGTCTCACACAGGTGCTCATCTGGCAGAGCTACTGTCTCGTGTTGTGGAAGAATGGCAACTGTCCGATAAATCTGTAGTGCTTGTGACTGACAACGCATCAAATATGATTGTTGCAGCTCAAGTTGGGAAATTCCCCCATGTGAAATGCTTCACCCATACACTAAACCTTGCATCCCAGCAAGCGCTGAAAGTGGCCACACTCTCCAGGCTTCTTGGCAGAGTGCGACGGATATCCACATTCTTTCACCGCAGCACTAGAGCAAGCCACTGTCTAAAAGAGAAACAGAAATGTCTTGGCCTGAAGAATCATAAGCTGATAACTGATGTGCCAACAAGAAGGAACAGCGCATATGACATGGTCGAGAGGTTCTTAAAACAACAACCTGCAGTCTGTGCCACCTTGCTGTCTCCAGAAGTCAGAAGAGGAGAGTCCGATCTCTGCACTCTCAACGAAACAGATGTGTCAAATGCAGAGGATGCTGTGCGTGCATTAAAGCCAATGAAGGATGCAACCATGCTGATGTCAGAAGAGCGCAATCCAACAGTTTCTCTCATTGCCCCTCTAAATCCACAACTCATCCAGAGCATGACAGACGCCATTGGAGACACACCCATGATCCATGAGATTAAGAATGCCATCAGAACAGATCTTCAGAAGAGGTACAGCAGTGAGGCAGAGAAGAAGATCCTTCATACAGCCTCTGCACTGGATCCTCACTTTAAGGGACTGCCTTTTATCCTCACAGAGGAGGAGAGATTGGAGATATACAAAGGAGTGACTGAGGAGGCTGCATCCTTGGAGGTAATTCAATTAATTTGAATTTCATCATGTTTCTTGGAATGAACTGTAACTGGTAGCTAGTTACAGCTTGCTACATACTAGTGTAAGCCACGCTTCTGAATCTGATGCGGTGCAAGAACTGCACCGTCTGTTTCCTGTGCTTTTTCATCACCCCATCAGAATCATAGGCAATTGACTATGTGTTTTATTTATTTTTTTCTATTCCTTTTTGTTCAAACACAGATTACATCTAAGAGGACACATGAGGAGGATCCAGTCACAGTGTCTAGAAGAAAAGAAACTCTGGAAGAAGAAGAAAGTTCACCCGTCGAGGACAACCATTCTCCATCTCCTCCCAAAAGAAAGGCCAGATCGCTGCTCATGAGTTTGCTGGGACAGTCTTTCACTGACACTGGAGGTACAATAGAACCCAAGACCCCCTATGCCAAGGCTGAAGAGGAAATGGAAAAATATTGTAAAGCCCCACCTTTGCCTCACACTGAGGATCCTTTGAACTGGTGGTGTGAGCATGAGGTCATATTTCCCCTGCTTTCTCAGCTGTCAAAGCAATACTTGTGTATCCAAGGCACAAGCGTGTCTGCAGAGCGGGTTTTCTCCACTGCAGGAGATGTGGTAACTGCAAAAAGAAGCGCACTCAAAGCAGAGCATGTGGATCAACTAGTGTTCTTACAGAAAAATCTACACATTCCCAAATCCTGAGCAGCATTGCTTGCGCCTTGCAGTGACCCATTTTTTTTTATCCAGGAAGTGCTGATGTACTGTTGTGTCTGCCAGTGCCACTGCCCCTGCCCTTGCCCAGCCAACTGTTAGTCTGCAACACCACTGACCACACCAGTGTTGTTAATTTTATATATTTTGTTTATAACACAGCACTGTCAGTGTCTGCCACTGAGATCTTGATTTTTCAAGATTGTCAAAAAAAAAGATTAAAACAAAAAAAATTTAAAAAAAGTAGGGGTTATTTTAACCCTCAGCCAAATACTAAAAGTTCCAAACAACTGATGCCAATTGCCAACCAAGCCTCATCCCCTCTCCCCCCTCAGCCCAGTCTCTGTCTCCCCTCCCAGTCTCGCCCTCTCCCTATTGCCTCTACTCCCCTTCCCTCTCCCCCTACCCTTCCCCTTAAGGCCATCTTCCCCTTCCCTCTTTCCCTTTCACTCTTTCCCTCTCCCTCTTTCCCTTTCCCTCTTTCCCTCTCCCTCTTTCCCTCTTCCCCTTTCCCTCTTCCCCTTTCCCTCTTCCCCTTTTCCCTCTTCCCCTTTTCCCTCTCCCTTTTCCCCTCTCCCTCTTTCCTTCCTTCTTCCCCTTTCCCTCTTTCCTTCCTTCTTTTCTCTCTCCCTCTTTCCTTCCTTCTTTTCTCTCTCCCTCTTTCCATCCTTCTTTTCGTTCTCCCTCTTTCCTTCCTTCTTTTCTCTCTCCCTCTTTCCTTCCTTCTTTTCTCTCTCCCTCTTTCCTTCCTTCTTTTCTCTCTCCCTCTTTCCTTCCTTCTTTCTCTCTCCCTCTTTCTTTCCTTCTCAGAGAGAAGGAAAGGTGGAGAGAGAGAAGGAAAGGTGGAGAACTTCTCTCCTCCTCAATTTCTCTCTCTCTCTCTCTCTCTCTCCCTTCTCTTTCTCTCTCCTCTCTCCCCCTCTCTCTTTCTCTCTCCACTCTCTCTCCCTTCTCTTTCTCTCTCTCTCTCTTTCTCTCTCTCTCCCCCCTCTCTCTCTTTCTCTCTCACTCTCCCTCTCTCTCTTCCCCCTCTCTCTCTTTCTCTCTCTCTTTATGCCACTCTAGTCTAGCCACTCTAGCGTCAACTCAACGCAGTCACAGTCACACTGTTTTTGACTGTGACTGGTGGCAGCAGGCCTGCAGGTGACCGTGGCACTGGCAATTGCAAACAATCAATGATAATCACAGTGAACTAAACCTGGAGTATACTATATTATGTCATATAAATATTATATTTGTTATAGCTTTTCTAGCACTGGAGGAGATGGAGAATGGTTTTCTTACTATTGTGTGTCCAACTGTCAATTTAGAATTTTTACACTAGTGTCATCATGTCGTGTGACTGTGGCGTGTTCAATGTCACAGTGTGTCTGTCATGCTCTGTGGCTGCCTGTCTGTTTCTAGGGGTTTAACCTTCAACCAAATCAATTCTGTATTTAATTCCAGACAACTGACGCCCGCCAAGCCACCAGAGGAAGGCAAATCCTCCCTCCGTTATATAAGAGCTGCCACCTGAACAGAAGCATCACACAGCGGGAGAATCCCATTAAGGCAGATCGTCCAGAGGACGAAGCGGAGAAGAAGAAGACCGGAGGAAGATGCCGGATGAGAAGACCGGAAGAAGAAGCGGAGGAAGATAGAGGAGGAATTGGGGGAAGAACAAGATGGAGGAAGAAGAGGAACACCGAAGGAAGACCAGAAGAAGATGGAAGAAGAAGCAAAGAAGAAGACATCAATAAAGGAATTGTGAAAAACAGTCTATTGTCTTTTTTTAACATTCTTGACACTTTTTTGTGAAATGGTAGGGGTACACTTGTACCCCATTACCAATTCACACAAGGGGGCCGAGATCTAGGGGTCCCCTTGTTAAAGGGGGCTTCCAGATTCCAATAAGCCTCCCTCCCGCAGACCCCCACAACCACCGGGCAAGGGTTGTGGGGATGAGGCCCTTCTCCCATCAACATGGGGACAAGGTGCTTTGTGGGGGGCTACCCCAAAGCACCCTCCCAATGTTGAGGGCATGTGGCCTGGTACGGTTCAGGGGGGGCGCTCTCTCGCCCCCCCTCTTTTCCTGCGGCCTGCCAGGTTGCGTGCTCGGATCTGGTATGGATTTTTGGGGGATCCCACATCTTTTTTTTTTTTTTTTTTGGTGCAGGGTTCCCCTTAAATTCATACCAGACCTGAAGGGTCTGGTATGGATTTTGAGGGGGACCCCCATGCCATTTTTTTAAACAATAACTTGCATATAAGCCTTTAAAATTAGCACTTTTGATTTTCCATGTTCGTGTCCCATAGACTTTAACGGTGTTAGGGTGTTTGAACAAATTTTTTGCCTGTTCACATGTTCTGGTGCATAGCCAAGAGGGGGGAATTTGGTACTTTAAATGAGGCACAATGTTTGTGCCTCCATCCCGGGTTCAAGTACATAAAAACGGGGAATGTGGGACTTTAAATGAGGCAATTGACTTGTGGAGGTAGAGTATATAGTAATCATTTTTTATTTATTTATTTGTAACAATAGTAAAAAAGTATTTTCATATGTATACATTCACAATGGCATAAACATAATGGAGACATATACATTAGCTTGGCAACACATAAAAGATAGTAAATGTTGATAAATATAATACAAGGTGTTTCATATTAGCAGGCATTAGTACATCATATGCAAAAGAGCTGCTATAAAATAGATACACATACACATTGATAATTGATTGTACTCAAAGAATCTTAGATGTAAAAAAAGTATATCTGGGCCAGTGAATAAGTAATAAGCCAGACTAGTCTGAGCACCCCATGAAAACTCGACGCATTTTATGGCTATATGCCATTCATCAGGAGTTGGGTACAGAAGTAAACTGTAAATATATATATAATTATGTAATATTAGTGAATATGTTCTACCCCTTTAAAGGGAGAAAAGACCTCATGGGGAGAAAGATCTGTACTCACAGGTCGGCTATAGCACTGTGCTTGGCTAGCATCGAGGAGGATAGGACCCCAAAAGGTTGTCTGTTTCAGAGCTGAGGCAAGGAACCCCACCCCAGCCAAGAAAACCTCCACATAGCATGCCCGATTGCTGCAACACATTCCACATGTGTGGGATGATTAAAAGTATGGTGTTCTGAAAGAGAATGTATGAAAATGAGAAATATATGTGTAAAAACAGTGAACAAAGTAAAAAGGTGAGAAAATGTAAAAAGTGAAAAAACATGAGTGTTTGAGAGAAAAAAAAAAAAAAAAAAAAAAATATATATATATATATATATATATATATATATATATATATATATATATATATATGTGTATGTATATTATAATGAGTGTTGTGTATGTATAAAGGTACACACATACACCATAGTGAGTGGGTATGTTGCATGAGTCAAAAGAAAAAAAGGAAAAAAAGGGGAAAGGGCTGAAAGCCCTTTTTTATGTACATGTTCTGGTGCGAACCGAATGGGGGGGGGGTGTTCGGCCCATCCCTATTGGCAACCCTCCTTGACCACCGTTATAAGGGGAAGGTCTCAGAACTCATCCCGTCCCCACAGAGAGTGCAGAAGGTAAAATCTCTTGAGGACACGTTAAAGAGGATTTTATTGAATGTTTTTCCTGACTCCAGTAGGTTACAACATCATTTGGAGTCTTCTGTTGGTCAAGAGAGGAGCGTTGGAGAAGGTGTCCGCCTAAGTGAGGCATTTCAGAATTTCTTTAGTCCTCGCCGCCCAGGGCTGTCAGCTTCCACATCCCATCGGCAGTGTCTGCATCATATGGTGGACGATTACCTTGGGGACAAAACAGAGATGGAGAGCTTTCCAGCTGAAGATCCACTGACTTACTGGGTCATGAGAATAGACCACTGGCCAGAACTTGCCCAGTATGCTATTGAGTTGTTGGGCTGCCTTGCATCCAGCGTACTTTCAGAACGGACATTCAGTGCTGCAGGAGGTTTTGTTACTGATCATGAAACGCGTCTGTCCACAGACTCCGTGGACCGTTTGACATTTATAAAAATGAATCAGTCTTGGATTACCAGCAATGAAGCCCCTGATGTCGATGTCACTGATTAAGTCTTTTTGGGATGTGGAATCCCTGCAGGACTTTGAGGCTGTCTAGCTTTGAGGGTGTTCAATCATTTCATCTGGAAGAATGTTTTTGGTATGGGTTTCATGGGCACAATTAACACCCAAAGACCAATTTTTCAGCACCTGTTTCAGAGGTGCATATCATTGCAAATTTTTACAGCATGGCCAATTCTTGCTTTCATCAAGATTACCTCTATAGGGTTACGGGTGGGAAGGCACCACCGACACCCAAAGACCAATATTTATGCACCTGTTACTTCTATCCAAAGTTAAAGTGACACCAGAATGTATCCAAAAAAATCTCTAATCTTGTTTCCAGTGCACTACATTGTGGCCTCATCATACACACTGGCTCCCCAGCTGTTGCTGAGCAAAATAAAGGCAGCTTGCAGGGAAAATGTCATTTTTTGGGGCTTTATAAATGCAATTATTGCTGCAGCATATTCTAGACATGGTACAGATGTGCCTTTTTACAGGTAGACTAAGGGGACCCCCAGGCACTATATTGGAAGGAATTTTTCATTTTTACTTTAAAAATAAAAAAATCACTGCTCGTTTAAAGTGGAAGGCCACCCTGAAAAAAAATTGCACCAAAAATCCTAAAAAAAATTAAAAAAAAAACATTTGAAAAAAAAAAAATTATACTTACCTGAACCCTTGTTGCTAGGCAGTCTTCCTAATCTGCCTCTTAATATTCCACGGCGTGTTTTGCTCCTAGCTGAGCGGCCCCTTTGCCTTCTGGGAACTGTGTGTGTTCCCAGAAAACCACGGGGCCATTCACAGAGCGCCGCGCCGCTCGCGCGTGCGTAGTAGGAAACTGGCAGTGAAGCCGCAAGGCTCCACTGCCTGTTTCCCTTACTTAGGATGGCGGGCGGTTCCGGGACCCGAGAGCCGAGGGACGGGTCGGCCTCGGGCAGCCGACATCGCGGGCACCCAGGACAGGTAAGTCTACTTATTTAAAGTCAGCAGCTACAGTGTTTGTAGCTGCTGACTTTAAAAAAAAAAAATTGTAGTGGCCGGAATCCCACTTTAAAAATGACGTTTTTCACAAACTTTTTTATCACTGATACATGTCCGCCAGGGCAGGACCCGGACCCCTATAACCATTGTGTGCCCAATTAGTGCATATAAGCCATCAAAATGGACACTTTTGATTTTTTGATGTTCAGGTCCCATTGACTTTAATGGGTTCCGTTATTCGGGTCTGAACTTTCGCGGTGTTCGGAAGTTCTGGTGTGAACTGAACAAAGGTCTGTTCGGCCAATCCCTAGACACCAATATAAATAGAATAAAACCCGCGCTATGTGTAACAACTCAAATACCTACAAAAATAACTTATACCGGACTGCTGCTGTAACAAAGGTAAGTATTCCCTTTATCAACTAGAAGAGCATTATGTGTCACAGCGCTGTCCTATTGTGTGTGCACATAAATCATCACAAATACACTAAAATATGTGGATACATTCATATATAAAGTGCTAGGGGCTCAAATAATATTCTCTGCAGATCTACTGCTTCCACTTTACACCTACTTCATTGATATTATGATGTTTATCAATAAATAAAGCAAACTGATCCATGTGCAAATTCATATACAACATAAAGTGCTTTGTGCTCAAGATGCTGTTCCCTGCAGATCCACTGCTTCCACTTTACACCCACTTCTTTAATCTCACACTATTTGCTGCTATAATAAACTAAAAATCTGTGCAAATTCATGTAATCATACAATATTTTGTGCTCAATATAGTGTTCTCTGCAAGTCCACTGCTTCCACTTTGCATCTACTTCAATGAACTTATTTTGTAAAAAAAAAAACAAGTCCACCAATCAATGAAAAGTTGATAAGGTGTAAAGTTCTCGGTGCTCCAAACTGTGCCAGCTGTAGTGTAGCCACGCCTTCTTCCACCTCTTACACACGTGATGGTGAGGGCGCCCCCTTAGTAGTGCTTCCCCACTCACCAGAGCAATATGACTCCCAGCTTTTCATCTACCAGAGTCACCAACATCCTTCACACTCTCCTCACCTCCGATGGCAAAGGAACCGGATCCTCCTCGCTCACTCCTGCAATGAACATTTCATTGATTTGTGGATTTTTTAAAGAAAAATAAGTTCATTGAAGTAGATGCAAAGTGGAAGAAGTGGACTTGCAGAGAACACTATATTGAGCACAAAATATTGTATGATTACATGAATTTTCACAGATTTTTAGTTTATTTATTATAGCAGCAAATATTAGGAGATGAATGAAGTAGGTGTAAAGTGGAAGCAGTGGATCTGCAGGGAACAGCATCTTGAGCACAATGCACTTTATGTTGTATATGAATTTGCACATGGATCAGATTACTTCATTTATTTATAAACACCATAAGATCAGTGAAGTAGGTGTAAAGTGGAAGCAGTAGATCTGCAGAGAATATTATTTGAGCCCCTAGCACTTTATATATGAATGTCTCCACATATTTTAGTGTATTTGTGATGATTTATGTGCACACACAATAGGACAGCGCTGTGACACATAATGCTCTTCTAGTTGATAAAGGGAATACTTACCTTTGTTACAGCAGCAGTCCGGTATAAGTTATTTTTGTAGGTATTTGAGTTGTTACACATAGCGCGGGTTTTATTCTATTTATATTGGTGACATAATTGCCCAAATCTGGGGATCAGGAGCCATTTCCACCCTTTACTCTCGGCTGGGGTTCTTTGTATCCATATAACAGATGTTCTACATGACTAAATCTGCAATCAATTTTACTGCAAAATCAAAGGGGCCAATAATGTCTCCCCCCCCGAGCAGTAATATATTTATATCCTCCTTGGTGGGAGTGGAGATGACCCCATCTATAAGGATATACAGTACATACACACACAGCACAAGGCCGTGTTCACACTACGAGATGTTTCTCAGGGCTGCAGTTTCTCTGATCTCCACAAGATGGTGATCTCTCCTTTACCCAGACAGGAAGTCTCTATGGAAGACAGACAGGAAGTGATGTCAGGGACACAGCCGTTCCATAGAAAGTAGTGAGAAGAAATTGCTGGAAGAAGTAGCAGAGGAGGTAATAAGATCTTATTTTCTATTTACACCCAGTAACCCCCTTTTAGTGAAGGTCAGAAGTATTAGATATTTGTATTTAGTTTTATAAAATGGACAATCTGTAATCCGGATGCAATGTATAACGCAGTCAGTTTATCTGTATAATTTGGAGTGTGAGTTCCGGGGTCCCCACAGGGGGAGGACATGAGGCTCCCTCAGTAAGAAGCACATAAATGATTGTATATTGTGTCAGGATAGAGCCAGACACCTCGGCACCACCTGAATCTGAGGGGAGGTCTCTGGCTGAATTTAAAATGCAGATAACAAAGAAAGGTGTCAGTCTGGTGAGTAAGGATGAGCTCCGGCGTGTTCGCACAGCCCACATGCAGAGCCCGCCAGGAAGTCTGCGCTGCGCTGATCACAGGCAGTGAGACATTGTCCCGTTGCGCGGCTGCAGAGATCGGGACAATGTCTCACTGCCTGCGATTAGCGCAGTGCCGACTTCCTGGCGGGCTCTGCACGTGGGCTGTGCGAACACGCCGGAGCTCATCCTTACTGGTGAGAGTCGCCTTCCGTGATAGACACAGAGAGGAGCTGATGGCTGCAGACCTCACTGGAAGGAAGCTGGAAGGTGCTTAGAACTGCTGAGTCTGATGGATCAGCATGGACCGTGTGCTACTCTCTGCACCCTGGGACTGCTGGGACATACAGTGGGAACGGAAAGTATTCAGACCCCCTTACATTTTTCACTCTTTGTTATATTGCAGCCATTTGCTAAAATCATTTAAGTTCTTTTTTTTTTCCTCATTAATGTACACACAGCACCCCATATTGACAGAAAAACACAGAATTGTTGACATTTTTGCAGATTTATTAAAAAAGAAAAAACTGAAATATCACATGGTCCTAAGTATTCAGACCCTTTGCTGTGACACTCATATATATAACTCAGGTGCTGTCCATTTCTTCTGATCATCCTTGAGATGGTTCTACACCTTCATTTGAGTCCAGCTGTGTTTGATTATACTGATTGGACTTGATTAGGAAAACCACACACCTGTCTATATAAGACCTTACAGCTCACAGTGCATGTCAGAGCAAATGAGAATCATGAGGTGAAAGGAACTGCCTGAAGAGCTCAGAGACAGAATTGTGGCAAGGCACAGATCTGGCCAAGGTTACGAATAAATTTCTGCTGCACTCAAGGTTTCTAAGAGCACAGTGGCCTCCATAATCCTTAAATGGAAGATGTTTGGGACGACCAGAACCCTTCCTAGAGCTGGCCGTCCAGCCAAACTGAGCTATCGGGGGAGAAGAGCCTTGGTGAGAGAGGTAAAGAAGAACCCAAAGATCACTGTGGCTGAGCTCCAGAGATGCAGTCGGGAGATGGGAGATAGTTGTAGAAAGTCAACCATCACTGCAGCCCCTCCACCAGTTGGGGGTTTATGGCAGAGTGGCCCGACTGAAGCCTCTCCTCAGTGCAAGACACATGAAAGCCCGCATGGAGTTTGCTAAAAAAACAACTGAAGGCCTCCAAGATGGTGAGAAATAAGATTCTCTGGTCTAATGAGACCAAGATAGAACTTTTTCGCCTTAATTCTAAGCGGTATGTGTGGAGAAAACCAGGCACTGCTCATCACCTGTCCAATACAGTCCCAACAGTGAAGCATGGTGGTGGCAGCATCATGCTGTGGGGGGTGTTTTTCAGCTGCAGGGACAGGACGACTGGTTGCAATCGAGAGAAAGATGAATGCGGCCAAGTGCAGGGATATCCTGGACGAAAACCTTCTCCAGAGTGCTCAGGACCTCAGACTGGGCCAAAGGTTTACCTTCCAACAAGACAATGACCCCAAACACACAGCTAAAATAACAAAGGAGTGGCTTCACAACAACTCCATGACTGTTCTTGAATGGCCCAGCCAGATCCCTGACTTAAACTCAATTGAGCATCTCTGGAGAGACCTAAAAATGGCGTCCACCAACGTTTACCATCCAACCTGACAGAACTGGAGAGGATCTGCAAGGAGGAATGGCAGAGGATCCCCAAATCCAGGTGTGAAAAACTTGTTGCATCTTTCCCAAAAAGACTCATGGCTGTATTAGATCAAAATGGGCTTCTACTAAATACTGAGCAAGGGGTCTGAATACTTAGGACCATGTGATGTTTCAGTTTTTCTTTTTTAATAAATCTGCAAAAATGTCAACAATTCTGTGTTTTTCTGTCAAAATGGGGTGCTGTGTGTACATTAATGAGGAAAAAAATGAACTTAAATGATTTTAACAAATGGCTGCAATATAACAAAGAGTGAAAAATGTAAGGGTGTCTGAAAACTTTCCGTCCCCACTGTAATGTTCCCTGTTGTCTGTGCTGTGTGAGGCTCTGAGCTGTGACCACAGTCCCCTTCTAAGGGCCCATGGACTTCACCCTGCTTCAGCTACCAGCCCCTGCCCCTGTCTGCTTGAATCTCTGCCCTGTCCTGGGCTTAGCTATTTCTGCCTGGATCTCTGCCCTTTTCTGGGCTTAGCCCTCTCTCCCTGAATCTCTGCCCTGTTCTGGGCTTAGCCCATATCTGCCTGGATCTCTGCCCTGTTCTGGGCTTAGCCCTCTCTGCCTGAATCTCTGCCCTGTTCTAGGCTTAGCTCTACCTGCCTGGATCTCTGGCCTGTTCTGGGCTTAGCCCTTTCTGCCTGAATCTCTGGCCTGTTCTAGGCTTAGCCCTTTCTGCCTGAATCTCTGGCCTGTTCTAGGCTTAGCCCTTTCTGCCTGAATCTCTGGCCTGTTCTGGGCTTAGTTCTGTCTGCCTGGATCTCTGCCCTGTTCCGGGCTTAGCCCTCTCTGCCTGGATCTCTGCCGGGCTTAGCCCTCTCTGCCTAGATCTCTGCCGGGCTTAGCCCTCTCTGCCTAGATCTCTGCCGGGCTTAGCTCTGTCTGCCTGGATCTCTGCCCTGTTCTAGACTTAGCCCTCTCTGCCTGGATCTCTGCCCTGTTCTAGACTTAGCCCTCTCTGCCTGGATCTCTGCCCTGTTCTGGGCTTAGCTCTGTCTGCCTGGATCTCTGCCCTGTTCTAGACTTAGCCCTGTCTGCCTGGATCTCTGCTCTGTTCTAGACTTAGTTCTGTCTGCCTGGATCTCTGCCCTGTTCCGGGCTTAGCCCTGTCTGCCTGAATATCTGATCAAGGCGTTATTATGGCGCATAATGGATGTAGCCGAGTACATATAACTAAAAATGGTGGGGGGAAGGGGGTGGGGTGGGGCTTCCTGAGAGGGGGAACTTGGTGGTGGTAGTTAATGTTTTACAACAAGTTCAGGTATTAGTCCATGTAAGGATAAAATGATGCTGAATAAATGGAAGGCAGCCAGTCTATAAAAGCTAGAAGAAGCTCTGGAACAATAAAAAAGAAAGGACGGCGCCCTCTAAGTGCAGCATGTATGTTAAAAATATTTATTACAATAGATAAAAGCACTCACATTTGAGTTGCTAAAATCCAGCATGTAAAGTAGTTTCATCCGCGTGCTCTCGGGGGATGTGGGTGTCACAGGCCAGTGGGGGGGTTCCTGGGATGTGAGTCCTGTGACCCGGGTCCTGGTAGCTGTTCCAGTGGTGCAGAGGGTCCTCAGAGCCTCCGGGCGGCCAGGATGTCGGTCATGGATCCTCCGTGGAGCGCCGTGCTGACCTGCATCTTCACTTCCGGTGGTGGGGTGGGGTGAGGCGGGCGGTGCTTCGCGTTCGGAGTATGCATGCTCCTTCATCAGGCTATGCTGGTGGCCATATTCAGTGTGGGAATTTATACCATAGGCACTGGGAGGGGTGGAGAGGTGATTGAGAGGAGGGCGGGACTATGTATAATGATTGGGCGCATAGGTAACCATGGAGATGGGGTGTACACAATGTGGAAGGGGAGTGAAGGGATCCACTGTTGGAAAAAACCCAGACGCAATATACCCCCCCAAAGTTAACAACCACCCCAATCTCCACAACCCATCAGGGCAAGAGAACCACACCCCGGTCCCCCTGATGGAATGCGTACCAAGGCCCACCACGGCCCTCTTATCCTGTCAAGGCCCCTCCACCAAGCCATATAAACCACATAGGCCACCGGCACCTTTCAGACGGCCACAGCCTACACCAACACGAAAAGAGGACCATCTTCGTCCACCCCCCCCCCCCCCCCCCGTGCCAGTTTCTTCCTCCAGTACACCCAAAACTTCCAAGAGTATAAAGAAGAAACCCCACACTGGCATCCTTACCTCAATCCCTTCCATACCGGTTACCCTCAAAGAAACACAGGCCGGCAGTGCCATATCAGATCACAGTACCTATGAGGATCCCCAGTCATCCACTCTGGATTTTGGTATTGGGAATCTACACACCACACAGCCCAAGATCACTCATGCATCTGGGCCCACCACGGACCAACCCAGTATCCACGCCATCTCATCACCCCTCATTTACAGTCCGACCAATATACATATATCTCCCCCCCCACCCCCTCTTTTTTAGTGATCACCCCCCAACCCTGCCCAAAAAGAAAGCTCACCGACGAGGCAGGAGAGGGGGGAGACACAGACACAAAAAGGAGGGAGAAATTCCGCAGACTGTAAAAATCTTCAACCTCTCTGATCACACCTTATCCATGCCTGAAAAATCTCTACTAGCACGCGGGCTCACCTTCGCCCCCACAGCATCTCCCAACCCTTTCACTCTCTTCTTGGATCTCAATAGGTTCATTAGAAATATCACCATCAAATGATATTTCAACATTCAAGACATTAAGAAAGGTAATGGTACCCCAAACATTACCCCAAACACTACTCCATATACTACTAATGACCACGCTGAATGCACTACTACTACAGAAGACTCCTCCATTCTAGGAACAACAGAACTCATAGCCCTAGACCAGTTAGAAAATCTCTGCATTGACGACCAGATTGAATCTCTTACTCAACATCCACCCACCTCTCCACCCATCTTACACACTAATTTCAAACCGAAATCTATCTTTTATTCCACATTTGCTAAAGGACCCTACGTCCAGACCTTCTATCAGGTTGTATATGCTGATATACTACGAATGTGTCAAATGTCCAACTCACGCTCCAATCCACCATCCAACTTAACCCCAGCAGAACGCACGGCCCTTAAATCACTCACCAACAACAGGCAACTGGTTATTAAGCCCGCAGATAAAGGAGGTGGTATCGTAGTCCAGAACCGTGCAGACTACATGCTGGAAACAACTAGACTCCTATCTGACACATCCACATACAAAAAACTTTCCGGAGGTCCCTTACCCAAATTCTCTATTGAAGCTCACTTCCTAACAGATCGAGCACAAGCAGGTGGTATAAACTGCATCTGAAGCCTCATTTCTTAAACACGACTTTTACAAAAGGCCCTACTTTTACCACCTTCCGAAGGTGCACAAAGACCCCACACACCCTACTGGTAGACCAATAGTGGCCTCCATGGAAAGCGTAACCAGCTACTTCTCTATCTACATTGATCATTTTCTACAGGGTATAGTACAGAACTTACCTTCCTACATCAAAGACAGCATCCATCTTCTGAACATGCTACAATACTACTCCTGGGAACCCACGTACCGCTGGCTCTCGCTAGATGTGGTCTCACTATACACGTCCATTCCCCACAACATTGGTTTACAAGCTATACGACACTACCTTAACAATGATCCATCACTCAACCCACGTCAGAACCAATTCTTACTGGAAATATTAGAATTCTGCCTAACCCACAATTATTTCGAATCCCACGGAGACTTCTACATTCAAACACAAGGAACTGCCATGGGGGCCAATTTTGCCCCCAGCTACGCGAACCTTACCATGGGTTACTGGGAGCTACAATATATATACAACAATAACCCATATGCGCCCCACATAGTCTATTACGGGCGCTACATAGATGACGTGGTCATTATCTGGGATGGTCCAGAAACCTCCATCCTACCCTTCGTCCAACACTGCAACAACACCATGGGTCTATCATTTACATCAGTCACAGACAATGAATGAATGAATGATTTGTAAAGCGCTGAAAATGCGAACTGAATCGCCTCAAGGCGCTAAATGCGCAAACTGGCCTTTTTGGATCTGGAACTCTTCCACTATGAAAACACCATCTGCGCCCAGAATTATACAAAATCCACCTCAGGGAATTCTTACCTACACTTCAACAGTTGCCATCACCCACGATGGGTTAGAAACATCCCAAAAAGCCAGTTCTGCCGCCTAAAACACAATTGCACGCGCCTACAGGACTATGAAACACACGGCCTACTACTCAAAGCCAAATTCAAAGACAAGGGTTACCCAGACCACATCATAGAAGATGCCTTCCAATACTATCTCAGTGAAAACGCGAAGGACAAGAGACAAACCAGTACAGACGACACTACCCAACCCGTCAGATTTGTGACACAATACCACAACACATTTAAGCAAAAGGAAAAGGTCTTCACCAAACACTGGTCCATTCTGCGTGAGGATCCGCATCTAAAACCCACCAGTGGTAAACCACTGGTCACCTACAGACGGGCTAAGAATATAAAGGCCCAAATAGCACCAAGCAAAGTGAAAACAGCACGCCCCACCGCCAGTGCCCCGTTAACCTTCTTTAACATCAAAGGCATGTATCAATGTAGGAAGCCCCTCTGCCTCACATGTGCCCATGTTACACATAGGCAAAAAGACTTCCATCATAAGGGTAAACTATATGTCATCCCCGACTTCTTCAATTGTGGTTCAGATTATGTGGTCTATTGCCTCACATGCCCCTGCGGCCTACTATACGTAGGCGGCACTATACACCCGCTCCGCAAAAGGTTTGGTGAGCATCGTAATCTTGTAGAGAAGGGCATTGACAAGCATAGCGTACCAAGACATTTTAAAGAACATCATGAACAAACACCTTCAGGGCTACGCGTGTTGGTTATTGAGTCTATTCCACCCACCCTCCCTACCGCTGAACGCTACAAAAGGTTGTGTGAAAGAGAAAACTACTGGATATACACACTAGACACTTTATCACCAGGAGGCCTCAATGAAGGCATCGAAATTAACATTTTGCTGTTACCCCAACCACATCCCTGCCTCATCACATCATCTCATCTCAATTCACCACGTATTGTTTCATCCATTGTCCTACCTGTTGTCTCATTCATTGTTTTATCCATCATCTAGTCACTACCCCATTAACTTACAGTCTACGTGGAACACGTGTATGGGTATACCTGTACACTAGTGTGAGTGTATACCTGTCTCCCACCCATTACCCCTATCCACATAGCCCTAGTGTATAACACATACCATTTTTATTTTTATTTATTTATTATATTTTATTTTAATTATTTATTTATTTTTATTAATAAAAAAATATTATTTAATTTCTTTATTTTTATTTTCACTTTTATTTCCCAGTATTCCCCATAACATTCCTCTTATTCCCAAATACCCGTCTGGAAACACAACCCCCCCCCCCCTCCTTTTGTCCCAATCTTACGCGTCATTTAAATGTGTGTATATATGTATATATGTGTGTGAAAGGATCCTATATAAATGGTTCTTTATGTTTACACACATATATACATTGTACATGTTTTATTCCTTTTCCATCATTGCGTCATTTCTTCTCATATATACCACCCATCTCTCCCTATAATTATATACCTCTTTAATTATATACCGTTTTCGGCATTTTTCATTTTTGTATTCCCTTCTCATATATATTTAATTGTGTGTGTGTGTATATATATATATATATATATATATATATATATATATATATACATATTGTTCCCGTCCACTATGATCAATACAACATTCCTCTTCATATAGACCGTCTTCTCCTTACCCCACGATCCATATACACACATATATGTTCTTACCACAACATACTCATTTGCATATCTCCTTTCCTTTCCCCTCCCTCCTCACTCCCCGCCCCGCCCACTCCCCGTCTCCCTTCACTCCCCTTCCACATTGTGTACACCCCATCTCCATGGTTACCTATGCGCCCAATCATTATACATAGTCCCGCTTTCCTCTCAATCACCTCTCCACCCCTCCCAGTGCCTATGGTATAAATTTCAACACTGAATATGGCCACCAGCCTGATGAAGGAGCACGCATGCTCCGAACGCGAAGCACCGCCCGCCTCACCCCGCCCCCGGAAGTGAAGACGCAGGTCAGCACGGCGCTCCACGGAGGATCCATGACCGACATCCTGGCCGCCCGGAGGCTCTGAGCACCACCGGAACAGCCACCAGGACTCACATCCCAGGAACCCCCCCACTGGCCTGTGACACCCACATCCCCCGAGAGCATGCGGATGAAACTACTTTACATGCTGGTTTTTAGCAACTCAAATGTGAGTGTTTTTATCTATTGTAATAAATATTTTTAACATACATGCTGCACTTAGAGGGCACCGTCCTTCTTTTTTTTTTATTTTGCCTGAATAGCTGCCCTGTTCTGGGCTTAGCCCTGTCTGCCAGAATCTCTGCTCTGGGCTTAGCCCTGCCTGCCTGGATCTCTGCCCTGTTCTGGGCTTAGCCCTGTCTGCCTGGATCTCTGCCCTGTTCTGGGCTTAGCCCTGTCTGCCTGGATCTCTGCCCTGTTCTGGGCTTAGCCCTGCCTGCCCGGATCTCTGCCCTGTTCTGGGCTTAGCCCTGTCTGCCTGGATCTCTGCCCTGTTCTGGGCTTAGCCCTGTCTGCCTGGATCTCTGCCCTGTTCTGGGCTTAGCCCTGTCTGCCTGGATCTCTGCCCTGTTCTGGGCTTAGCCCTGTCTGCCTGGATCTCTGCCCTGTTCTGGGCTTAGCCCTGTCTGCCTGGATCTCTGCCCTGTTCTGGGCTTAGCCCTGTCTGCCTGGATCTCTGCCCTGTTCTGGGCTTAGCCCTGTCTGCCTGGATCTCTGCCCTGTTCTGGGCTTAGCCCTGTCTGCCTGGATCTCTGCCCTGTTCTGGACTTAGATCTGTCTGCCTGGATCTCTGCCCTGTTCTGGGCTTAGCTCTGTCTGTCTGGATCTTTGCCCTGTTCTGGACTTAGCCCTGTCTGTCTGGATCTTTTTTTTTTTTTTTTATTTTGCACAACAAGTATACATAACACTCGTATTACACATATTCCATATGTTCCATTGGCATAGAAATTCCATAAATATAACAGTCATATTGCAATTTTAACATATGCCCTTCCCATCATCAATTCTGTCTTATGATAGTATACACGTGCATTCCCCCCCCCCCCCTATAACAGAACAATGCACCCCCCCTCCCCTCCCCTCCCACCTTCTTCCCCCGGGATGTCTGCATTTCGGTATATTTGCCCTGTCTCAGGAGACAAGAAAAAACCATATCTAGCCCATCTAGGAAGGGGAAGCAAACATTCTATTATCATCTCTCCAGAATTTTTACTCTATCACTCATACAGCATATTAGGGCGTCTCCACATCCAGAGTATTCTCAGAGTCTATCCACCTAGACCAAACTTTCCTAAACTTCTTGGTAGCCCCTCTAGCCTCGTAAGTCATTTTATACATCATTAAATCTGCGTTTATTATTTTAATCCACATCCCTAGCGTCAATTGTTCCTCATGTATCCATCTCCTTGCTATGAGCTTTTTAACACCAAAATACAGGATCCTTAGGAACAATTTAGTGTGGGCATTCAAATCCTCTTGATCAAAAATCCCAAGTAGACACCGCATAGGAGAGCAAATATTCGGTAAAGCAAACTTATCTGATATAAATTCAGTGACCTGAGACCATAACGGTCTCACCTTCATACATTCCCACACCATATGTGCAAATGTGCCCTCCTCCTTCCCACATTTATGACATATAGCAGAGTTTCTCCTATGCATTCGATGTAATCTGGTCGGTGTATAGTATTGTTGGTGTAGATATCGATATTGAATCATTCTGTCCGTGGAGGAGATAACAGACACCAAAAAAGTGTCCAGTACCTCCTGCCACAGTTCCTCCGACAACTCCGGGACAATCACCTCCCATCTCTCCCTGGCCTTGGAGGTCAGAGCTACCTGACCCGGACCCACCGCCTCGTAATATCTGGAAATCCTCTTTGACTCATCCGGGTCAAGCAGTACTCTTTCCAAGTCTGTATTCTGGACACGAATCTCAGACCCTCCGAACTGAGTGTATGCTGCGTGCCTCAATTGTGCATATCGGAAGAGCCATGACCTCGGCACTCCAAATTGCTCACGCAACTGGGTAAACGTGCACAAACGACCATCACTACAAATTTGGTGTAGATATTTAATACCGTATTTTGCCCATGACCCTGGGCCATCAGAGAGTTTCATAAACTCCCCCAATGATCGATTGTACCACAAGGGACTGTTAGGAGATAGCCATAAGGGTTCGTCACCCCGTCGCTGAGAGCACAGATGAAAAACCTTTCCCGGTAACGCCATCACCGAACCTATCTTCCTACCCGGAACCCCCCTCCTATATAAGACATTCTGCAGGGTCTCCTGTGATGTGGCAATTGCAGCCTCCAACAGGGCAGTGGCATTAGGTGTCTGTGGAGACAACCGCCAGTGCAGGAAAGAGAGCTGTGAGGCCATAAAATAGGAGCGCAGATCCGGAAGGGCAAGTCCCCCCAATGTAACTGGTAATTTCAAAACCTTTAAAGAGACCCTGGGAGCTTTAGACCCCCACAAGAAACTTACAATAATGGAGTCAATATTCCTAAAGACCAGCAATGTCATGAAGACCGGGGAGTTCGAGAGGATATATAGAAACTTTGGCAGGAAGATCATCTTGAATAGATTTATCCTTCCCATCAAGGTGATCGGTAAATTCTGCCACCTTTGCACTTTTTCCCGAAACTTCCCCACAATTGGTGACAAATTGGCCTCCAGGAACTTGGAAATGGGGAGTTGAATCTCAATTCCCAGGTATCTGAAAGATGGAGATAATGGAATGGGGCATCCCAGTGGAACAGTCACCCCCTCATCTATAGGGAAAAGAGAAGATTTTTTCCAATTTATACGGAATCCAGAGTAATCTCCAAATTTCTGTATCAGTCGGAAAGCCTCTAGAAGCGAGGGTCCTGGATCCTGCAGATATAGCAGCATGTCATCTGCATAGAGTGACACTCGCTCCTCAAATTCCCCGATCTTCAATCCAGTCAACTGTGAACTAGATCTCAGCTGTACCGCTAAGGGCTCTATGGCCAGGGCAAACAGTAGGAGTGAAAGTGGACAGCCCTGCCTGGTGCCCCGAAAAATGGGAAAGGGATCTGATATAATACCATTGACCCGTATTCTAATCAATGGGTCCGTATACAACAGCCGGACCCATGAGATGAACACCGGGCCAAAACCATAAGATTTCATCAATTGAAACAAATACGGCCACTCAACCGAGTCAAAGGCCTTCCTTGTATCCAAAGAAGCCACCACCCTAGTCCCGGAGTTGTCATGAACCGTCTGAAGATTCAAGAAAAGCCTCCTGATATTCATCTGAGTGCACCTACCCTGAATAAATCCTGTTTGGTCTGCGTCCACCAGCTTAGGAATGACTGACTGCAGTCTGCTTGCAATTATTTTGGCCAATATCTTTGTATCAACATTCATCAGCGAGATCGGGCGGTAGGAATCACATTCCCGAGGATCTTTCCCCCCTTTAGGTATCAGGACTACCAAGGCTTCCCTCATAGAAGGGGGCAACCCACCGCCCATCCTAGCCGCATTAAACACTCTAAGCAAGCGGGGAGCTAATCCATAACGATAGGTGTGATACCACTCTGATGGGAAGCCATCCAACCCAGGAGATTTTCTAGGGGGGAAGGAGGCAATCGCCTCCTCCACCTCCTCTACTGTAATGCCGGCCTCCAAAGCAGTGCTGTCATCCTCCTCCAATTTAGGGAGATCAATGTCCGCTATATATGTTTCCACTGTTTCTGACCCCAGAGGAGCACAAGACTTGTATAATTCTTTATAAAAAAGGACAAAAGTGTTCAAAATATCCGCTGAGTCACAGACCTCCAACTTACAGTCGTCGAAAACCGATTTAATATGTACCGGAACGTATTCCGGCCTTGCCAAGTATGCCAGCAATCTGCCATTCTTGTCACCAAATTCAAACAAACGCCGACGTTGAGCGAGGCCAATCTTCGTAGTATGGTCTGTTAGTGTTGTCTTGTACTCCCGTGTTGCCATCCGCAATGTCAACAGCCTCTCCTCAGTGGGATCCCTGACATACTCTGCCTCCGCCAGAGAGACCTCTGTTTCCCTATGCTGCAGTGTGGAGGCCAACTGCTTCTTAAATCCCTTTACTTCCGCCATGAACACCCCTCTCAACGTGGCCTTAAAGGCCTCCCACTGAAGCAAAAAGGACCCAGAACCGGCATTATCAGCCCAGTAATGTTTGATGGCCTCTGTGCACTTAATTTTTATATATTCTTCCTGAAGTCAACTAGCCTCCATCCGCCAGAGTCGCAACCCAGGCTTCGGTCCCAGATTAAGCTCCAACAGCATAGGGGAATGATCAGAGAGAGCCCTAGGCAGGTAAGACATCTTCTGAACTAATGGCATGCCCTCCCCTTCCGTTAGGATAGTGTCTATTCTGGAGAGTGTCTTGTGCGTTTCGGAGTAGCAGGAGTATTCCCTAGTATCAGGATGGTGAAACCGCCAGACATCTCTAAAGTCATGAGCAGACATCCATCCCGCCAGTGGGGCAGGAGCACCACTCGTCCCCCCCAACCTGTCCAACACTGAATCAGAAACTGAATTAAAGTCCCCCAATATGAAGATCCTCCCCTCCGCTACCTCATATGTATCCTTCATCATATCATCCAGATGAGTTAGCGCAAAGGGAGGAGGAACATAGAGATTCACAAATGTCAATGTCATGTTCATCACTTTCAAAACAAGTATCACATATCGCCCTTTAACATCTGTTCTTACTGTTTGAATGGATATGGGCATGGCCTTGGTGACCAATGTAGAGACTCCCCTCGCATACGAGGAGTAGCTGGAATGATATGCCCCAGCAATGTGAGCCCTTTTTAAAGAGAGAAGCCTGGAGCCCTGCAGATGAGTCTCCTGTAGGAGTATCAGGTGAGGTTTGTATTTTTTTATATACTCAAACACCAGGGAGCGTTTGAACTTAGCATTTAGGCCTCTGACATTCCAGGCCACCACTCTCAAAGTTACCTCCATGTCAGATATGAAAAAGCAGAGAAAAGAGTCGAGTGGAGGTGTTCCCTCCACTCCTGGGTATGGTCCTCTGTAAAAACGGGCTTCCAGGCTTCTCCCCTCACACCTATTCCCCTATACTTTATACCTTGGGCAGTACCTAATGCAGAATCCACAAGTAAAGATAATTCCATCTGTGCATTAACATAGACCCTTTGTCCCAAAAAACAGCTGCCCCCACCCCCCTCCCCGCACCCAGCTCCAACATGCCAGGCACTTCTTTCCCATAACCTGAAATTAAATAGGTAACAGAGATGCGACTCAAACCGTCACATGAGACCAGTCGCCAAAAGGGCGGCCAGTTCTACCCGTATTTGTTCAAGAACCGTTCACCTGCTATTGAACAAAAAGGGCAAAAACAGTAAGCAAAATCTACTAATAGAAAAATATATTGCCTAGAGCATCTTGCAGACTTAGCATATATTGCTGGCAATTGACATAAACAGTCCCGTAAAAAACTTTTTCCCCTTTTCCCTCTTCCCCCCCCCCCCTTCTTCCCTTCCCTCCAAACAGTACTAGGAGGTATGGAGAAAAAAAATAAAAACAAAAAATATTCATTTCCCTAGATTATGTGTCCCATAGGGTCAGCAAACTGGTATATCCATGCCAATATAGATGTATCTTCCATATTGTGCAATATCAAGCATGACTCTAAATGACAACCTTGAGAGAGAGTAATGCAGGGGGTAAAAGAACTCTTTCCTCCCATTGTTCAATGCGCATGTTGCTCCTCTTCCTCCCAGCATGTATACAAAAAATTTTTCCTCCCTTTTTTCCCCTCCCCCTCCCCCCTTGGTAGGAGAAACCTGAACATCCCCTTACCCTCTCTCATTATTTTTACAAAACCATATTAGGAGGTAATGACAAACATTAGAAGAAAGAGAAAAAAATCTTATTCAAAACAAAAAAAAACGTTCAGTTCCCCAGATTGTGTGCCCCATGGGAGGATCAGCAGACTGGTATATCCGTGCCAATGTAAGTGCATCTTCCATGTCTGTGTACTATCAAGCACAGCTCTAAATGTCATTCTTGAGGGAATAATGCAGGGGTAAAAAACCCTTTTTTTCCTCCCATGCTTCCAGCATGTATGCAAAAAAAATTTTGTAGGAGAAACCTGAATATCAGTTTAGGTTGGTCTGAAGGAAACGATCGAAAAAGAGGGAAGAAAAAAAACCCACAGGACCCCCCCCCCTATTTGTTTTCACAAAAAATACACCAAGGTTCTGCTGACATTTCTTCTTTGGGTCTCCAATCTAGTGATGTCTCCACAGGACTCACTCACGATCGGTTGGGAGAGACTCTATTTCGTTGGCGACCACGTGTATCCAACCACTCTGAGGCCTCAGTAGGATTGTTGAAGAAATATACTTTCCCATTATCCACCACCCTCAATTTGGCAGGGTAGAGCATGCTGTATATCAGGTTAAGTTCCCTTAATCTCTTCTTTACAGGATGAAAGGAAGCCCTCTGCTTCTGTGTAGTTGCAGAAAAGTCAGGATATATTGATATACGGCATCCATCGATCGTTAACTCAGGGCCTGTTCGGGCTCCCCGCAGAATATTTTCCCGGTCACGGAAGTGCAGTACTTTTGCAATCATTGATCTAGGGGGGGCTCCCTTTGGAGGTGCTCGTCCTGGAATGCGGTGTGCCCTTTCAATGGCAAATAAACTTGTAAAGGTATTAGAAGGCATATGTTCCAGCAACCACTTCTCTAGGAATTCTTCAGGATGCCTCCCTTCCACCCCTTCCGGGAACCCCACCAGCCTAATATTGTTCCTTCGCATACGGTCTTCCATATCCGCCATCTTTAATGTATGTTCAGACAGTGTCTTCTTAGTCACTTGTGCTGCAGTGTCTAATGGCCTGATTACATCCTCCAATGTATTAAGGCGGCGATCCGTGATCTGCGCCTTTTCTCTTAATTTTTGCATGTCATGCTTCATGAAAGAGAATTCTACCTTCAGCTCCTCAAAGTGGTTTATTATCTTGCTCTGACATCCCTGTATGGCGTCCATGATTTGTGTTAGGGATGGCTCCTCTCCCCCCTCCACCGCTCTGTCAGCACTGGCTCTAGAGTCTCTCAGCCTATCTAGGGATCTCCCCCTCTTCAGCACATCAGCCTGCCGGGGTTTAGGACTCACCCTTTCTTGCTGAGGAGGCACCTGCTGTGAAGGATCCTCCGGCCTGTGGAGCGGCGGCCATTCGTCCTCCTCCTCCTGTGTGCCGGCGCCATTTTGAGAGCCCCATGCATATTTCGCCAGCCGTTCTCCGGTCGATTTTGGCCAGGGGGGGGCGTATTTCACCATCCCCAGAGACTCCCGGGGTGTCCCGGAACTCATCCCCCACCACCTGAGAAAAAAGTGGGTGTCTTTAGCCCAGGATCACTGCAGGATCTGTAGTCTGCTTACGGAGCTCCGTTTAGAGGCTCCTCACATGCCGCTCGCTGGCTCCGCCCCCCGTCTGTCTGGATCTTTGCCTTGTTCTGGACTTAGCTCTGCCTGCCTGGATCTCTGCCCTGTTCTGGGCTTAGCCATGCCTGTCTTAATCTCTGCCCTGTTCTGGGCTTAGCTCTGTCTGCCTGGATCTCTGCCCTGTTCTGGGCTTAGCCCTGTTTGCCTTAATCTCTGCCCTGCTCTGGGCTTAGCCCTGCCTGCCTGGATCTCTGCCCTGTTCTGGGCTTAGCCCTGCCTGCCTAGATCTCTGCCCTGTTCTGGGATTAGCTCTGTCTGCCTGGATCTCTGCCCTGTTCTGGACTTAGCCCTCTCTGCCTGGATCTTCGCCCCTAGGAGCACAGTGTGCACTATCTGTGTGGTTTTACATTGCCACCCAGAGGAATGTTTTGTTGTAATGTGTCTTGCTACCCTGATGTACTAACACTGCTCTGCCCATGTGCCAAGGACTTTAACCCCCCCCTGTACCAAACACTGCCCTGTGGACTATCACCGCTTTGATGTCCCATATTGCTGTCCTGAGGAGCACTCTTCATTGCTGTGCCTTCTGTTTGCCCTGTGGACTACCTCCTCTTTGCTGTCCCATATTGCCACCCTGAGGATCACCCTTCATTGCTGTGTCTATTGTTCTGTGGACTAGATCTCCCACTGCCTGTACCCCGAGTCCCCCTATAAACGCCCGCGTGTCGGGTTCCTGGTGATTTTGCCTCTGTGTGCTCTCTCTCTGCACTCTTCATTCATCACACCCCTGTCATGTCCGTCCTCTTCCTCCATAGTCACTGTGACGTTTTTTATCTCCAGCAGATGATGATACACACATATATAGTGTGGAAATGTAGAATAACCCCTTCAGGGGGATCAGTTGATGAGGAATATATCTTCCTTCCAAAGCTGGCCATACATGGTTCAGTTTTATCGTTTAGCCAGCGGGATGAGAGGAAAGAACTGAAGTGATTCTCCCATCCACACATTGGAGGGGGATGGGGGAATCCTCCCCGCTGCACTATTGTATTCTGACAATGGGGGGCGCTCCTCCGCTCTCAGAATACACAGATCAGTGATGAAGCTATTGGCTGCAGCCGCTGATCGAGTGACTTTTATCCGGCAGTGACCACACATGGATGGAAATGTGACCGATCCCTGCTGAACCAGCTGAATTTCCATGTCTCTATGGTCACCATAAGTGACTTCCTCCCCTCCCCCTCATCTCCTTCATTATGTAAGTCATGCTGAGATAATCTCCCATTGGTTGAGCAATATTCTCATTTGTCTCTGAGCTCCTTCTTGCTATTCCTCGTCCTGCCTGTTGTTTCCTTGGATTGATTTTCTGTGTAGTGACCCCAGCTTCATCTCTTGGATGCGCTCGTCTGTTGCTTGTCCTGACCTTTATCCTGGTTCCTGGATCTCCTCCTCCTCTCACACCCAACATAGAGAATGGAATTTGTGATCCAGGAGGTCAAATTTTACAAGACTCCCGATTTGCAAGAATCATAGTGAACACTAAACTGTCCAGATCAAATATTTTCTCACTGGGGACCATAGTGCTTAAATACATACTGACCTTCATATTGCCTCCTGATATCCTCATCCTATTATTGTACAACCAATACCAATCCAGATAATTCTGTTATCAATGGTATTTCTACAGGGAAACCTTCATAGATGATGGCACCAATGAGGATGGAGGGGTACCAGAGTCACATGACTGAGAAGATACTTAAATTCACCCTGGAGATCATCTACCTGCTGACTGGAGAGGTGAGGAGGATTCTGGGAGGTCACATGACATCACTCTTATCTCCATTAATAAAACACAGACCTGACCGGAGAGGTGAGGAGGATTCTGGGATTCTAACATGATATTCCTATTGGTTCTTCAATATAGAGATTTCCTCTTGTGAAGTCAGGTGATCATATGACCATCACAGTGCCTCCATGTGACTCCCTAAAACCTGAGAGACACAACATGCAGAAGATTCTAGAAGTCACCAAGAAGATGATGGAGCTGCTGACAGGAGAGGTGAGCGGTGCTGGGAATTCTGGGACATTATCCAGTAACAGACAAGGGATGTGTCTGGATGGTGACTGTATCATTGTGTGTGTCAGGTTCCTATAAGGCAGTGGTTCTCAACTCCTGTCCCCAGGACCCACCAACAGGCCAGGTTTGCAAAATAACTGAAATACATCACAGGTGATATCATTTGCTGCTCAGTGATTGCAGTATTCTAGTCTGCATTTCCCCAAGGTAATACTTAAAATCTGGCCTGTTAGTGGGTCCTGAGGACAGGAGTTGAGAACCACTGCTACATAGTTACATAGTTAGTCAGGTTAAAAAAAGACACAAGTCCATCCAGTTCAACCATAAAAAAAAAGTGTCAGGATGTCACTGTCTATTTCTTCATGGAGGAGTGGGAGTATTTAGAAGGACACAAGGATCTCTACAAGGACGTCATGATGGACAATCAGCCGCCCCTCACATCACCGGGTAAGAGGAGACTTTATTGTAAAGGAGAGAGCAGTACGGAGGGTCCACCTAGATCCCCCATCATCTGATAAACACGTAGAAACAATGTATTCAGTCAGTGTGGGTTTGCTGCAGATGCTCCAGTAATGGGAACCCACCAGAGAGATGTCCCCGTCCTCTGTATTCCCGGGATTTCACACAGGAAGGTCACACCATCCCCCACCATCATCAGGTAGATCACTGATAGTATCATTAGGATCTGTACATTATCTGTACATTATCTGCATTGTCACAATTTATGTCATTTTATTATATATTTAGAGTGGAAACCTGAGAGATTCTAAAGTTGAGGTTAAAGAAGAGATAAAAGAGGAGGATGATGAGGATGGGGTGGTGGAGGAGTCAGAGTATCTTAAAGAACACAAAGATCTGTACCAGGACACCATGGTGGAGACATCCAGCTACAGAAACCCACCAGAGAGATGTCCCCGTCCTCTGTATTCCCGGGATTCCACACAGAAAGATCACACCATCCCTCACCATCATCAGGTAGATGATTGACAATTATTAGTAGTTCTGATTTATACACAGCACGTTTGTTACAATAAATGTTTTATTATATATTTAGAGTGAAAACCTTGGGGATTATAATATTGTTGTTAAAGAAGAGTATAAAGAGGAGGATGAGGAGTATGGAGTGATAGAGGAGTTTTCAGAAGGACACAAGGATATGATGGAGCCACCTAATACCAGGAACCCACCAGAGAGATGTCCCCGTCCTCTGTATTCCCGGGATTCCACACAGGAAGATCACACCATCCCTCACTGTTACAAGGTTGGTGGGACAAAGATTATAAAACACACTTATAGAGACAATGTGTGGATTTTTTATGTGATATCACAATAAAGCTTATAACTTACAGATGATATTCACTCAAATTTTTTTGATTTAGAGTGGAGATCCAATCAATTTAGAATTTGAGGTTAAAGCAGAAGAAGAAGAGAGGTATGTGAGGGATGATCAGCAGTCTATGGAGGAGGATGGAATAACGAGGACATTTATAGAAGAGGACACTCCTACAGAGATCAGCACAGGTGGGTCATTAACACTGAATACATTCCTCCACCCATACTGCTCACTGATTGGTCCAGAGTAGGGCGGGGACTGGGTGATATCAGCTTGTAATCCCCTGGTCACTTTCCTGAGCTGTGTTCCCTGTCCTGTATTCCTGGATTTCTCTCGGATAATCTTCCTTCTCGGTGCTGCAGACACAATTTATGCATCTAGACTGGATTTATGGAGATTCTGGGGTTTAGCTGGCAGCAAAATGTTGATTTTTCACTATATGCGTTACTAGACATAGGCTCCTGGGGTATGTACCTTGAGTCTTCCTCCCCATGCCTGGGTCTAGTAAAATCTCTGACAGAACAATTCTCCCAGGGTTACTTGTTCTGTTGTCTGCTGGCTGTGCGGTGTGGGACCTCTGCAACTTGTCTCACGTAAACATTTAATATACCACTGCTTACTGTATACCATTTTTTTGAGTCCTGATCATAACACTATATAATTAATATTCCCTTGACTTTGACCTTGAATTTAAATACTAGAAATGGCCGGAAAAGGTGGACAATAAAACCGCTCTGGTTGGATTTGATAAGCTGCCCAGAAAAAGTAACCTCCAAATTAAAAGAATTCGTAACATTTAACTCAGGTACAGCACCTGAGGGGGTAGTGTGGGATGCCCTAAAAGCATTTCTCAGGGGTTTACTACACCAACAGGTTGTCAAAATAAAGAAAAAGTCAAGGGAATGGGAAGCGAGGGCCAGCAGGGAAGCTATGGAATCAGAGGCGCAATATGTGGCGGATCCAACTCCTGAAAGGCAGGCGATTTGGCTCAATCGACAACAGGAGTATAGAGAGGCAATTAACAGAAGAGCAGAGAATAAAAGACTTTTCCAGAAACAAAACTATTTTGGTGAAGGGGAGAAAGTAGGCCGGACGCTTGCACTTATAACGAAGTCCAATTTATCTCCATCAGTCATTTCCTCGATTAGGACACTGGCTGGAGAGATAACTTCCGATCCCGCCAAGGTCCTAGAGACCTTCTCTGCGTTTTATAGAGATCTGTATAGGTCGCGTCGAGGGTCGGACCGGTGTAGTATGGACAGGTTCATAGAGGGGGTGGATCTGCCTGTTCTATCGGAGGGGGAAAGGAGTGCGATGGAGTCCCCCCTGACTCTGGGGGAGCTGCAAGCGGCTGTCATGGAGATGTCAGCTCAGAAATCTCCCGGCCCGGATGGCCTGCCATTGGAGATTTACAGAAAGTATGGGGAAGTGCTGCTCCCGGAGCTCTTAAGGGTACTGGAGCAGTTGTTCAAGGATGGGCGGCTGCCTTTATCAATGTCAGAAGCTGACATAATAATGATTCCAAAAGAGGGGAAAGATCAACTGGAAGTCACCTCATACAGACCGATATCATTGTTGTGCTCAGATGCCAAAATTGTCGCAAGGGTGCTAGCATCTAGATTGAACAAATGCATCGCAAACCTGGTATACCCAGATCAATCTGGGTTTATCCCTGGTCGGTCTACTAGTATTAATATCAGAAGGGCCTACCTGAATGTCCAGGTGCCGACCGAGAATGCAGGGTCTAGAGCCATACTGTCCTTGGACACAGGCTTTTGATAGCCTAGAGTGGGAATACCTCTGGTGGGTACTTGAGAGGTTTGGATTTGGCCCTGTATTTATTGGCTGGTTAAAGATTCTCTACAGAAATCCTAGGGCAAGACTTAAGTTAAACAATGATTATTCGGAAAGCTTTTCCCTCGAAAGAGGGACGAGACAGGGGTGTCCCCTGTCACCCTTGCTGTATGTTTTAGCCATGGAGCCACTAGCGGGAGCGGTGAGATCATCACCTGAACTGCAGGGATTCCTTAGGAGAGGGGAGGAAGAGCGAATAGCGCTTTTTGCGGATGATGTCCTATTTTTCCTTGGGGACACGGTTTCCTCATTGGAGAAGATCATGCACCTAGTAGAGGACTTTGGAAAGTTCTCAGGGTTAACCATTAACTGGGAGAAATCGTCGCTCCTGCCGGTCGATCCACTGGCCAAGCAGATCCCGACTAGCATGCCCCAATTGAAAGTCACAGAGAAAATGAAGTATCTCGGCGTAGTGCTATCCAGAGATCCCAGCGCGTTTATTGAGGATAACCTGGCCCCCCTCCTGCAAAAACTCAAAAAGAAATGTGATATTTGGAGCAGACTCCCCCTGTCTGTAGCAGGTCGGGCTAATCTGATTAAAATGGTTTGGCTACCTCAGCTGCTATATTTGCTCCACAACTCCCCAGTTTGGATTGGAGAGAAGTGGTTCCAAAAAATTCAATCTCTTTTTGGGAAATTAATATGGAAAAAAGGGCAGGCTAGGATAGGCCTACAAAAACTGCAGTGTCCTACCACGGAGGGGGGACTGGGGGTTCCCCACCCTTTTACTTACTTTCTGGCAGCCCAGCTACAACAATTGGGCGGATGCGCTACGGAGGGAGGGGGAAGTAGGAGCGCCCTAATTGCTTTGCAGGGTTGCCCACATAGCTCATTGGTGGAAGCACTGGAGGCAGAGTCACTACAACGAGAGATCCCGACTCTTAAAATGATCACTAGGGTATGGCAGACAACCAAGCGAATAATGGGATATAAAGGATTTTCAGAATATTCACCAATCTGGAATAACAAGAACTTGCAGGAATTACTATCTGTAGATAGCAACAGGTTGTGGGGTAGGTGCGGGATAAGTCGGCTGACACAGTTATATGAGGGGGATATCTTGAAATCTTTCGAGGAATTGAAGTATGAGTATGGGTTGCCAAATCGTACATTCTATACCTACCTACAGATTGGTCATGCCTTGAGCAAGCAGTTTAATAGGCAACCCCCCACATGGTGTAGGATTCCGCTGCTACACTCAATAATTAAATCAGAGACTCCCAAGGGGCTAATCTCAGAGACATACACTCAATTGATTAAGCGTACAAACATGCAGGTAGGCTTTCCTGGGGGTAGGGACAGGTGGGCAGCTGATGTGGGGGAGATAACGGACGCCGAGTGGAAAAAGATTCTGGAATTTGGAACAGAGGTGTCGGTCTCTCCTTCACAAATGGCTTCCCATCTGATGCTGCTACACAGATCTTACTATACCCCGAGAGGGCTTTTTATGTTTGGTCGCAGAATTAATGATGAGTGCCCTAGATGTAGAAGAACAGGTGATTTAATCCACATGATATGGCGGTGCCCAAAACTAGTCAGATACTGGTCCGAGATTTTAAGGAAAATAAATATAACGTTCAAAATTAACTTAGCGCTTGATTCTAAGACCTGTGTGCTTGGTCAAGTCGATATTGGGTTGAGAGACAGGAACACAGCGGTGGCGGTAGCCAGATGTTTGTTCCAGGCTAGGAAATTAATAGCCCAGCTATGGCAATCAAGAACTCCCCCGACTTCGGAAGATTGGATTAGAACAGTCAATTCCACAGTTTGGAGTGAAAGGACGTTTTATACTAGGGCCGGCAATTATAACAAGTTTGTGAGGCTGTGGAATCCGTGGGTCCAAGCAATGCCGTGTCCGCAAGCAGTACTACTTATGCGCTGAGAGTGTTCGTGTCTTTAGTAATAAGGCATAGTCATACTAGGTGCAATTTAGAGATAAGAGAGAACAATGCACAGATCTGTCGTGGCCCATTAGGTGTGCTCGGGTACTATGGGGGGTCAACAAGGGAGGGTTTTAGGGGGGGGGGGAAGGATTAGTTAAGAGCAAAGAAAGTAAAATATATAAACACGCATAATGGTAATGTTAGGTAATGTGGCCAATAGGCCCCGAGGTATAAGTTGCAGGTTATAAGTCCCGTAGCTCGGGACTACAGATATCAAATGCAAATTGTAGTATGTTACCTTATATAAAAAAAAAAAAAAAAAAAAAAGAGGGATAATTACGGAAGGCCACAATGATGTGACTAGATAAGAGACGTATATGAATACCAATCTGAAAGTAGTCTCTGGTCAAAGTTGACTGACGTGGCAAAAAAAAAAAAAATATATAATTAATATTGTACATTACATACTCCTGACCCCTGCACTATATACTCTATGTTGTACATTACATCATTCTGATACTATATAGTCCTACCTGTTGTATCTTATACAATATGTTGTACATTACATAGTCCTGACTTCTGCTCTCTCTCCTCTACCCACTGCTATATATACATAATATGTATTCTCTTTTGTTACACCCATTTCCTACCAGCTGGACATTTTATATCTGATAATTTGATTGGAGCACAGACTTTTACATGTTGATAATAATGTGAGAACATCCTAAAACTTTGGAACTTTAAACAGAAAGTTTTAATGAGGGAGGAGTCAATAACCCAATGATGGTGGTCTTCAGGATTAGTCCAGTCTTCATCTTGCTTGTTCTCCCCCATCCTCACTCTCTGACCTCTGGTGTGGCTCAGCCCTGCTGTTATTCATGACTAAATCATGGACTAAATAAGGAAGTGCAGGACTTCTTGTGTTGGGAAGATGGCAATGAGTGATAGAGGGGGTGGGGACACTCGTCCTATAATCCCCTCATCACTGTCACTCCTATAAAAGACAGTTCTCATTGTTTCCTCACTCTCTGACTAAGGTCCATGAATAAAGAAATGAACTGGTAGGAGATCAGAGGACCCATTTACTAGTTACCTTGAGGGGGGAATTGTAAGATCCTCAGAGACAAAGCTGCCTGATGTGGGTGGAGTCCTGGTTTAGGGGAACCAATCTGCTCATGTCTAGTAATAATCTTTTTATTTCTATTTTAATAGATGGACGGGAGATGAGGAAAACCTCAGAGGATTGTCTCACTTTGTCTCCAGACTGTAAAGTAGAAGATGAGGACATCACACAGTATAGTCCAGGAGAAAACCCAGCTACTTCAAATGTCCATTCGGCACCACACAGTGTAGATGGACCATCGTATTCCTCTTATCCTGAGGTACCTCAGACTGTGAGGGACGGTGCCGTCCTTCCAACAGAGAAGAGGTTTTCCTGTGCTGAGTGTGGGAAGTGTTTCCGTTTTAAATCCCAACTTAATGTGCATAAAAGTTCTCACACGGGGGAGAAGCCCTATTCTTGTTCTGAGTGCGGAAAGTGTTTCAATTTTAAATCTAAACTTAATGTGCATAAAAGATCTCACACAGGTGAGAAGCCGTATTCCTGTCCTGAGTGCGGGAAATGTTTTAATTCAAAATCCGAACTTAATAGGCATAAAAGATCTCACACAGGTGAGAAGCCATATTCCTGCCCTGAGTGTGGAAAATGTTTTTCAGACAATTCAAGTCTTTACAGACATCAGAGGTCTCACACGGGACAGAAGCCGTATTCTTGTCCTGAGTGCGGGAAATGTTTTTCACAGAAGTCCAGTCTTTACACACATCAGAGATTGCATACGGGGGAGAAGCCGTATTCCTGTCCTGAGTGTGGAAAATGTTTTTCATTTAATTCCAGTCTTTACAGACATCACAGATCTCACACAGGGCAGAAGCCATTTCCCTGCTCTGAGTGCGGAAAATGTTCGCACAAAAATCAAACCTTGTTACACATCAGAGATCTCACACAGGGAGAAGCCGTATTCCTGTCCTGAATGAGGGAAAGGTTCCTCACTGAAGTCCTGTCTTCCTGTACATCAAAGATTCCACATGATCTTCGAGGTGTATTAGTGTCTTGGAAATGTCTTCTATATGAATGTTGTTGGACATCACAGGTCTCGTGGGGAAGAAGCACACTCTGATATACACCTCAGATATACTCCATGGCTGATCTTCATCATGTAAGAAACAGTTCATAAGGAGATCAGAGATCACCAAAGACATGGATGAAGTGTTGTACCGTGTTGGCCATTGATTGCAGTAGAAAAATAAAAATGGAATCATTACCTGTTATTGGCTGAGTACATTTTTTGGTGTAAGCTTTCACAAGAAGGGGCATGGCTTGATGGTGGAGTGAGCGGACGTGTAGAGACACCGCTCCGGCTCACGAACAGCATCCTGCAGTGATCCTGGGTCCCTTCTCCTCCGGACCAGCACCAAACTCTTCCCCACAGTCGTGGGCACACTTCAGGCCGACATCCATTGTGAAATACTGACCACCCGTGCCGACATCCGTGGTGGGACAACTCACCAGTTTCAGATGGCGCCAAAACACAGGCATAGCCGCCTAACACGCTGCAACCGTTGTCCCCCTCCTCTCTGACAGCCTACAGCTCTGGTGAGTGAATTTATACCCAGCCAGACTCCCTGAAGCCCCAGGACTCTCACCTAGACAATGAGGACTGCCAGGCCCTAGATTCCCTGCTGAGACTATACTGGCCACTATTATGCTGGCTATACAGGACTGCAAGACCTCCCTTTTTACCCAGATAGCATCTATCCACATGGACTTCTCCCTATTGAAACAAGATATGATAGAACAGGGGCTACTGAAGAATGTATAAGCTCTCTGGAGGATGTTGTGCACCCCTAATCTGCCACCGTGCGAGATCACACAGGTATAATGGTGGCTCTCTGCACTAAAATTGATGACTTGGAAAATCGTTTGCGCAGGAACAAACTCCGTTTTGTGGGGTTTCCTAAACAAGCAGAGGGCTCTCAACCAGAAAAAATCTCATACTCCTGGCTACGGGACATTTTTGGTACAGACACACCCTCTTTCGCCTATGTTATCGAGCATGCGCACCATACCCCTCCACGTCCCCCTCCTGCAGGAGCCCCCCCCCACAATCCATGATTGCATGGATCCTTAACTTCAAGGATAACGTTGCCATTCTACACCTTGCCAGAGAGAAAGATCCTCTAAAGCAGTGGACATCAACCCTGTCCTCAGGGCCCACTAACAGGCCAGGTTTTATGTATTACCTTGGGAAGATGCAGACTAGAATACTGCAATCACTGAGTAGCAAATTATATCACCTGTGATGTATTTCAGTTATCTTGCAAACCTGGCCTGTTAGTGGGCCTTGAGGACAGGGTTGATGACCACTGCTCTAAAGTGCAATGGCAATACCATCTCAGTCTACCCTGACTTCTCAGCTGACGTCCACCGACAACGCACATCCTTTGCGGCAGTGAAGGCCCGCCTGTGCACAGAGGGTCTTTCATATGCTATGCTTTTCCCTGCTAAACTGTGTGTTATTCACGATGGCAAAGCTTACTTCTACACCAACCATAAAGAAGCCATGGCGTGGTTAAATGATCATTATGGAGTTTTACCGAGGTGCAGGGCTGACTGATTGAAGATGGCCAGTGCTCCCTACAGGCACCCCTTATGCTCCCTAATTACAACTCCATTACATTGCCTCTATAGACAGGTGACAGGTTTGCACACCTTGCCTTTAAATATGGTATATGCTCCTCAGGATGATGGTTGCCCATCCCCCTGATGTTACGGGAGTGGTATCCTACTGTACCCAGACTGGACCTCCTCATAATCCTCGTGGTTATGTCCTCCACATTGCGGAAGACATACTATCCTTTACACACCCTTCTAACTGTGACTGTCTACTATCCTGAAACTGGACCTCTTTTATGCTGGAAGCTGTTTTTTTTTCCCCCTTTTTATGTTCGAGAGCCAAGCCGAAATTCACACTACCCCTGTACCAGCTGGTGGCGTGGCCACTGGACAGTTCCCACTTCGTTTGAGTGAGGGTTTTTTCTGTTTGGGGATCCAGGGCTCGGTATGTTTGGGATGGCGAGCGGGGAGGGTGGCATGGGGTTGTTTTTCATGGACTTCCTACCTTTTTTTTCTTTTTGTGGTTGTTCTTGTTGTTTTTGATAGGTGTTTTTTTCTTGTACTTTGGTTTTTCGTGTATACCTGTGCTTCCTTCAACAACTTGAATAGTGCCTTACACTTGTTATTATATGCCTATGCTCTTATATATCCTGTGTGGCATGATATCCAATGTTATATCTCTGCTATCTGCCCCCAGGATGTCAATTATGTACTGTTTGACTTACTATGGCACGACCACTAAAGATAATTTCCTGGAATACTAGAGGGTTTAACTTACCCCAGAAGTGATCCCTGGTATTCTCTGTCCTGAAAAAATATCACCCCCAAATTATTTGTCTCCAGGAAACACATCTTGTTGATTCTAAAGTGAGGACCCTCAAGCGGCCATGGTTAGCTCAATCCTATCATGCTACTCATACAGCCTACTCTAGAGGGGTCTCTGTTTTGTTAGCCAAATCTCTCCCTGCGGAGATATTGCAGATTAAAACAGACCCGAATGGCAGCTATGTTGTGCTTATAATACAAATTGCCTCTGTGACACTCACCCTGATAAATGGTTATGTACCCCCTCCATTTTCCGCAGATGTTCTAGTAAAACTGTCACTTACGCTTTTATCTAAGCTCCCAGGCCCACTGCTGTATGTGGGAGATTTTTAATAGTGTAATGAACCCAACTTTGGACCGCTTGGAGGGCGGGGGTAGATCCTTCACTTCCTCGCATAGACCTGGCATTTGGTACACAAGACATTCTCCCAGTGGTTTCTGAAGTATCTTACCTACCCAGGATTGTATCAGATCACGCCCCCTTGTTTGTGGATCTCCTTCTTCCAGGTTCTGGCCCGAGTATGTGGCACCTGAACTCTCACTGGTTGGAGAATGAGATAGTACAGGGGGAATGTAGGAAGGGTATTGTTGAATACTGGAATAAGAACTCGGATACAGTGGACCCACTTACGGAATAGGAGGCGTTTAAGACCACGTTGTGGGGTACTTTTATGTCCATTACTGTTATTTTACGTAAAAATACCCAACAACATACTGGGAATTGGAGATAGCCATGACCTCTGCTGAATCTGCCTATGCTTCTGACCCTACTCCAGCTAACAGGGACACCTGGTTGCAGTGCCGTAGGGGATATGAGCTCCACCTTCTGGACATTACGCAAAAACGCATGCTACATATAACCCAAAAATCATTTGAGCATGGTAACAAGGCTTGACGCCTCTAAGCTTACTTGACTAGACCTGAACACTCCCCTATTTCTCCCTCGGATCTTGACTACACCGGGCCAGGTTAGTAATGCTCCTAGGGATATCGTGGAGACATTTCTGGACTTTTACAAGGGCCTATACTCCTCCAGAGCAGATTACACTGACTCCCAACTAAATGACTACCTGGCCCAGATATCTCTTCCCCCTCCCTTTCGGTTGAAAGGCATGGGGAACTGGAGGTGCCTCTCTCTGTTGAAGAAATTGTGGTGGCCATTTCACTGCTGCCAGCACATAAGACACCGGGCTTAGACGGCTTTCCTGCGGAGTGGTATACCCAGTTTCAATACATAACATGCCCATTTATTTTACATACAAATAACAAGGCCTTAGACACTGGAATTCTCCCTCCCTCTATGCCAGAAGCTTAGATTATCCTACTACTGAAGCCACGTTGGGATCCTCCTTAAATGAGGCTTATACTGCACCGATCTCTCTTATTAATGTGGATGTTAAAATCCTTGCCAAAGTCTTGGCCAACTGTCTGAGTGCTGTGGTTGCAAAACTGGCCATGAGCGATCAAGGGGGCTTCATACCTGGTAGATCTATGAGGATGCATATCCGTAGACTGTTCCACAGTTTTCAATATCACCCTGAATGGCACTCCTACCTGGGCCATTGTATCTTTGGATACATGCAAGGCCTTTGACAGCGTGGAGTGGCCTTATCTTTTTCAAGTATTACAGTGGTATGGCTTTGGCTCCCGCATTATAGCTTGGAGAAGACTACTCTATACCTCCCCACTGGCCCATATATGAGTTAATTCCCATATTACAGATACTTTTCCCATTACTAGGGGCACTAGGCAGGGGTGTCCGTTGTCACCCCTCCTATTTGCCCTGCCTGGCTATGGAGCCTCTAGCTGTGTGCATTCGCAACTCCCGGCTGATTAAGGGCCTCCCTATTGCCTCGCTATATGCGGATGACACCTTGGTCTACCTGTCTGACACCCAGGACTCACTAAAAACGCTATCATCTGAGATTGACAATTTGGGTGACTACTCTGGGTTCTGGGTGAACTGGGACAAATCCAATCTTTTTCCTTTAGACCCTGACGCAACTCTGCAGATTCACCCAGACTCCAGACTACAGGTAGTGTCCTCTTTTAGATACCTGGGGGTTATAGTACAGTTACCCTTATCCTCCTATATTGAAAAGAACCTGTGTCCCCTATTGACCCAATTTCAACTACATACTAAGCAGTGGATGGACCTACCTCTAGACCTCATGGGAAAGGCCAATACCCCTAAAATGATCTATTTACCTAAGCTGTTATATATTCTAGCCAACTCCCCATGTAAAGTCCCTAAGTCAATCTTCAGGCGGATAGATACAATCTGTATGGCGTTCTTGTGGAATAGTAGGCCCCCCAGGGTGGCAATGGAGATGTTGAGGTTGCCAATGCATCTGGCGGGCTTGGCATTCCCTAACTTCTATTTATAATATTTGGCCTCCCAATTGGTCCACATTCATGACTGGCTGCACCCAGTTGCGGCGAACGCCTGTACATCCACTGAAAGAGCTAACGCCTTCTCTCCAGAGACCCTCCACAACATTATATACAGAGGGCGAGTTCTGGCCTGCCCAGCAACATCTATGTTAAATACCTCCCTCTCCCTGTTTAAAATAATTGTCTCAAATTTCTACAGAGTCTCAGTCGGTCTCCTCAAACAACCCTCTGCGGTTCAATCCAAACTTGAAAGAACTGTGCTCTATACCTGACCAAACAGCGTTGGTACTCTAAGGGAGTTAAATACTTGTGTCATCTTTATGACACACGGGGATTTAAATCCTTTCAACAGATGTGCATTGATTTTGACCTACTACGCTCATATATGTTCTTTTATTACCAACTCCGTCGCTCTATTCGCACTCAGTTTAGCTCTTTAGAAAACCCTGTCCACATACCTCAGTTAGAGAAAATACTAAGACACCCTGACCCTACTAAACTTATCTCCACATACTATGCTGCCCTTATGACTGACTGTAACCCTAGATTCCGAGTGGCCCAGACAAAATGGGCCTCTATGGACATTACATTTTCAGATGATGACTGGTCAGAATTCAGTAACACATACAAAACCTCCGTAATATCTTCCAGGGATCCTATTATAAACATAAAAATGTTTCACCTACCCCACCTTACTCCTGCTAGGTTACACAAAATGGGATTGGCAGACTGTTTTCGAGAATGTGGTCAAGTGGCAGATTTTTTACACTGGGTGGAGATAGGGTCTTTCATATCATCGGCAGTAGGTCTCCCAAACATTCTCCACCCCAAGAACTGCCTCCTAGGCATTTTTGGTGCTCTCCACATTTCATCCCATGCTAGGAGACTTCTTTTCATCCTACACTTCTACGCGAAGAAAGTAATTTTATTGTCCTGGAAAGGATCACAGATACGCTTTACCTCTATACAAACTCACGTTTGAGGTTTGGAAAAGAACCAAAACCTTTCACAAAATATGGGGTAGATGGCTGGCTAGCCCTCTAACCCTTACTCCAGGATAGATACACTGCTGTATACTGTTCCTGATGGTGCAGTGCCCCTCACCATGTTAACCCCCCTGGCTGCCTCATGAATGGAGAATTGCATGTTGGTCATTTCCTGTCACATTGCTGTTAACAATCACAAGAGGCATGTAAATTGAAATCTGTTTATTGAATGTTTAAGTGTATTACTGCAGATGCACTACTATGAATAACCAAAGTTTTTTTTCTTTTGTATGCTGGTTTATAAAACTTATTAAAAATATCTTTTAAAAAAAAAACTTTCATGAGAACTTAGAGGTCTGTTTTTTGTAAAAAAAATTAGTTGAATAAATATGACGCACATTTCCCAATCTATGACCAATATTGCCTGTATCCTGTTTCATGTAGTGATTTCTTATGATCATCTAGTGCAGGGATATGCAATTAGTGGACCTCCAGCTGTTGCAAAACTACAAGTCCCATCATGCCTCTGCCTTTGGGTGTCATACTTGTGGTTGTCAGAGCCTTGCTATGCCTCATGGGACTTGTAGTTCTGCAACAGCTGGAGGTCCGCTAATTGCATATCCCTGATCTAGTGGCACTGTGGTAGTAATACCACATTATGGACACTAGATGGAGCTACACTCTGCGCCTCCAGAGCACTGCATGGTGAAAGTTGTTCTCAGGGAGGCCTAGGAGACTTTTTGCATCAACTGCGAGGTGTCAGGATTCTTTCTCCACCCCCCACCTCTAAACTCTGGGCTGTGTGCGGAGTGAGGTGGTGCCTGCGCCTGTGTCTATGTCAGGTGCCATGGCCATGCATCCAGAGTATTCATGGAGAATCTCTGAATGCTTTAAGCAGCTGGCAATTTTTCTTCCCTACAGACTCACACACCAGATATGCATGGTTGTAACCTGGATGACATCCACTGGTAGACACAATGACTGGTCACAAAATATACCTGGTGGTAACACATGCATACTCCTTCCTGATGGGGGCAGCAATGGGCACTAACAGACTGGGTGGGTGATCACCTGGGGTAACCAGTGCACAGTGCTCTCTCAGCTGACCAGGGTCACTGTATCACCATCAGTCCCACTATATGGTTAGGCAGGCCCTATGTCTACTAGACAGCAGAGAGGTGATATCAATGTCTCCTTGTAGGGCTCTGGCTCTGCTCACCTATAGAATATTTCTGATACCTCTGGGGCACCTTTCCTACAATTCCTGTGTAATTATTGAGGAATCTGCATTTGCTTTGTTGAGGGACAGCACAGATTCTGGGATTGTGCTGGTTGGACCATTTACATTGCAAATGTAGGCATTTCCCTTCTCCTCCCCCTCCTATGAAAGGGATCCTGATGGAAGAAGCAACAGAGGCAGATGTTTTGTTGGGTTCTCCATTTCCAGTATACTGGTTGGAATACCAGGGCCTGTCTTTGAAGACTGCTCAGGTGAGAGTGGTTCTTCCTCTGGGGATATTGCCTTGCTATGCAGACTCTAAAGGATGGGAACCTCTGTGGTGCAATCTGCCTCGCTGCTAGAGGCCATGCAGCCTATAACGGGTATATTTGTTACACATTGTCTTCACATTACTCCACTCTACACTGATGTCTTCATACCCCAATGTGTTAAAGACCCACTTGTTACCTGTATATGTGACGGCTATTTACCATATACCTCTATAGTAACTTCTGACCAGGCAAGAACAAGGTTCCAAACGCTTTACTTAATACAGGTGCAAAGGTAGACATGCGTACAGGTGTATATTCATTATTGAGTTACATAGAACTTGGTATTCGTTTTAATGTTATTAACTATGGTAGTTTAAGGGTAATAACCTCTGTGTGTGTACTATATATACACTATATAGTATTCACTATTTTGTATATATATTTTATTATTGTATTCCACCACAGCATCTGCCCTCCTATAAATCCCACTCCCGCCTTACCATCCTCACCCTCCTACTACTCCTAATGTCTGGGGACATCGCACCAAACCCCGGCCCTCCCACACCCAATTCCCAACGCCAAGATTGGCCATCTATCTCCTCCAACAGTAGTCGTAACTTCAACCTTCTCATCCTAATTCCCCTGATTCCACAAGTCAGCCCCCTCTTTCATGTGCCCTCTGGAATGCCCGCTCAGTCTTCAACAGTTTCAACTAGTTTCTGTCAATGACCTTTTTCCTCTCCAAATCTCTTGATCTATTTGCTATAACCAAAACCTGGCTCCAGGAATTTGATACTACCTCTCCAGCTGCCCTGTCCCACAGTGGCCTTCTCTGGACTCACTCCACCAGACCCAATGGATGTAAAAGGGGTGGTGTCGGACTTCTCTCCCCACAATGCACCTTCCAGGTACTTCCCACACCTCCCTCTCTTTCCCCCTGCTCTTTTGAAATGCACTGCATTCGTCTTTTCTCTCCAGCTTGTCTGAGGGTCGCAGTCATTTATCGGCCTCCTGGACCAGTGTCACGCTTTCTCGATGACTTCTCTGCATGGCTACCCTATTTTCTCTCATCCGAAGTGCCTGCCATCATCCTAGGTGACTTTAACATTCCTATCAATGTTAATAATGCTACCACTTCTAAACTACTCAACCTAACCTCCTCCTTTAACCTAACACAATGGACACAAACCACCACTCACTCCAACGGCAACACTCTCGACCTTGTATTCTCCCATCGCTGCACTCCCTGCAATCTCTCTAATGCACCCTTTCCTCTCTCTGATCACAACCTTATCCGTTTCACACTCTCCTTGTCTCCTACCTCCCATGCTGCCAATCCACAAACCACTACCCGCAGGAACCTTCGCAACCTCAAACCTTCCCTTCTTCACTCTGCTACTGAAGGCCTTTATGACAAAATCGCACCCCTGTCCTGCCCAGACCAAACCACTTCCATCTACAACACCACGTTGTCTTCCTCCCTAGACGTACTTGCTCCTCTTTCTACACGCAGAACCAGGCCCCATCTGCCACAACCCTGGCAAACAGACGACACCAGAAGTCTCAAGAGACGCAGCCGTGCTCTTGAGCGAGCATGGCGTAAATCTAAATCCCTGCAGGACTTTACACTCTACAAATCTGCCCTTCTCAAATACAACTCCTGCCTCCACACTGCTAAACAAACCTATTACAACACTCTCATCAAAACCCTCTCATCCAAACCTTGTCAACTCTTTTCTACTATTAATTTCTTACTTCACCCCCCACTGCCCCCACCCACCAACTTGATTACCGCTCAACATATTGCCAACCACTTCAATAGCAAAATCAACACAATTCACAAGGAGATATCCAGCATTCAAATTCCTCCCCTACCCAAGATATCAGGTCCAACACCACACTCAATACTCTCCTCCTTTTGCCCAGTTACCACAGAAGAAGTTGATAAACTCCTCTCCATTGTCCACCTCACTACCTATCCCCTGGACCCTGTCCCCTCTCAATTACTGCGACCACCTTCCCACTCTATCCTCAACTCCCTAACCCACATCTTCAACCTCTCCCTCTCCTCCGGCACCTTTCCTTCCCCGCTCAAACATGCACTGGTTACCCCCATACTCAAAAAACCCTCACTAGACCCCACCTGTTTGAATAACTTAAGACCTATCTCCCTGCTCCCGTTTGCCTCCAAGCTCATCAAACGCCTTGTTCATAACCAAATGAGTCGCTACCTCACGGACAACAACCTTCTCGACCCCCTACAGTCTGGCTTCCGCCCACAACATTCTATTGAAACTGCCCTACTAAAACTCACCAATGACCTAATAACTGCCAAAACCAATGGCCACTACACCATACTCATGCTTTTAGACCTCTCTTCTGCCTTTGACACAGTTGACCACCTGCTCCTCCTCAGCAGATTACACTCCCTTGGCCTCCATGATTCTGCATTATCCTGGTTCTCCTCCTACCTATCTCAGCGCACTTTCAGTGTCACTTACAACTCCATGTCCTCCGATCCCCTTCCTCTTTCTGTTGGGGTACCCCAAGGCTCCCTCCTTGGGCCTCTCCTATTCTCACTCTATACCTCTTCCCTGGGCCAGTTGATAACCTCCCATGGCTTCCAATACCACCTCTATGCCGATGACACACAGATCTATCTCTCCACTCCTCAACTCACCCCCACTATCTCCTCACGGATCTCAAACTTGCTGAATGACATATCGGTATGGATGTCACACCACTTCCTCAAACTTAATCTTTTTAAAACTGAGCTTGTTATATTTCCTCCTTCACGGTCCCCCTCCTGTGACTTCACCATTAATATCAACAACACAACCATTGGTCCCTCCACACATGCCAGGGTCCTGGGTGTAATCCTTGACTCTGACCTCTCCTTCAGCCCCCATATCCAATCACTGGCTAAATCCTGCCGCCTTAACCTCCGCAACATCTCCAGAATTCGACCCTTCCTGACTAATGACACCACAAAGCAACTTATTCACTCCATGATTATTTCCCGCCTGGACTACTGCAACTCTCTCCTTAATGGCCTACCCTTAAGCAGGCTATCCCCCCTTCAGTCTATTATGAATGCTGCTGCTAGACTAATACACCTCACTAATCGATCCCTGACTGCTGCTCCTCTCTGCCAATCCCTTCACTGGCTTCTCCTACCCCACCGTGTAAAATTCAAAATGCTAACCATAACATACAAGGCCATTCACAACATCTACATCACCAACCTCATCTGCAGATATCGCCCAAATCGCCCCCTCCGCTCCTCCCAGGACCTCCTGCTCTCTAGATCCCTTGTTACCTCCTCTCATGCTCGTCTTCAGGACTTCTCCAGAGCCTCTCCCATCCTCTGGAACTCCCTGCCCCAGTATGTCAGATCAGCTCCTACCCTGTCCACCTTTAGGAGATCCCTGAAAACTCATTTATTCAGGGAAGCCTACCCCACACCCACATAACTGTCCCTGAGCCACCCCCATCAAATCATTCTTTGCAGCTATTACCTTTTGTACCACCACCCCCTCTCTTTAGAATGTAAGCTCTACGAGCCGGGCCCTCCTGTACCTTTTGTATTGTACTGTAATTGTGTTGTCCCCCCTATACATTGTAAAGTGCTGCGTAAACTGTTGGCGCTATAAAAATCTTGTATAATAATAATATTGCCAAAAGTATGGGAACGCCTGCCTTTACAAACGCATGAACTTTAATGGCATCCCAGTCTTAGCCCGTAGGGTTCAATATTGAGTTGGCCCACCCTTTGCAGCTATAACAGCTTCAACTCTTGTGGGAAGGCTGTCCACAAGGTTTAGGAGTGTGTCTATGGGAATGTTTGACCATTCTTCCAGAAGTGCATTTGTGAGGTCAGGCACTGATGTTGGACGAGAAGACCTGGCTCGCAGTCTCCGCTCTATTTCACCCCAAAGCCGTTCTCTCGGGTTGAGGTCAGGACTCAGTGCAGGCCAGTCAAGTTCCTTCACTCCAAACTTGCTCATCCATGTCTTTTATGGACTTTGCTTTGTGCACTGGTGCACTTTAATCACTTCAGCCCCGAATGAGCCATTTTGTTTGATACGGCTCTGCGTTACTTTAACTGACAATTGCGTAGTCGTTCGTCATTGTATCCAAATTAAATTGATGTCATGATTTCATTTTTTTTCCTACAAAAAGAGCTTTCTTTTGGTGGTATTTGATCACCGCTGCATTTATTTATTTGGTTTGCGCTATAAACAAAAAAGCACAGGCAATTTTGAAAAAACTTACTTACTTTCTGCTATGAAACATATCCTATAAAAAAAATGAAAAAATCTAATTAGGTCATCATTTTAGGCTAATATGTATTCTGCTACACATTTTTGGTAAAAAAAATCCCAATAAGTGTATATCGGTTGGTTTACGCAAAAGTTATACCGTCTCCAAACTATGTTATATTTTTATGGATTTTTTTTTATTGATTTTTTTACCAGTAATGGTAGAGATCAGTGATTTTTAACGGGACTGCAACGTTGAAGCGGACAAATCGGACACCTGACTCTTTTGACACTTTTTTGGGGACCAATGACACTAATAAAGTGATCAATTCTAAAAATATGCACTGTTACGGTACTTATGACACTGGCTGGGAAGTGGCTAACCTCTGGCGATCAAAGGGTTAACTGTGTGTTTAGCTGGTGTTTACCAAGGCATCTGGAAGCTGGGTTTGGGCCCTAATTCTTTGGCGTGAAATTCCAGTGCTTGTACTGGGGCCTTTCCTCCTGGGGTCTAACGCCGTTGGCATTTGCCAATTGGCCATTGGGGTGTATGGTGCTGCTTCTAGCTGCCTGGTCTTCAGACCGTCTTCTTTTAGGATGGCCTACTTCCTCCTCTAATTCGGATGCCAATGTACTGCCTTTAATGGGCTCATATTCCAAACCAGAGTCAAACCATAACTGTAACTGGGCGGCGGGAGCTCCCCGCTGCTCTCATCGGTCAGGCTTAGTATTTGATATGCCTCTTCTGGAGTGTATACTTTTCTGGACATGGTGGCTGTATGATGGATGATATTGATGGGCTGTACGACAGGTAGTGATGGGCTGCACATCAGGGACTAATGGGCTGCACGTAGGTAGTTATTGGCTGCACAGACAGGTACTCTGATGGGCTCATGGGACAGGTACTCCTGATGGGATGATAGGTACTCTGACGGGGTGACAGGTACTCTGACTGGATGACAAGTACTCCAGATGGGGTGACAGGTACTCTGATGAGTTCAGACAGGTACTCAGATGGGATATTGATGATGACAGGTCCTCTTTATTCAGGGGGGGTGCAATCTGGGCACAATAATATTCACAATAAAGTGGTAACTCACTATTCCTGCAATCTCCTCCTCACACTGGATTGGTGTGTGAGGAGGAGAACCTGGTAACAGGCAGTTACCCGTGGTTTGGTTACGTTTGTGACGGGCTGTGATTGGACACAGCCGGTCAAATGTTAAAGAGCCAATATCATTGGCTCTTTACCATGATCGGGGCTGGGCTTTGTCCGAGGGACAAGCCTTAACCCCCCCGGGGCACGCATAAGTGGCATGCATGCAGATCTCCAGAGTGACTGGCTGTGATTGGACACAGCTGGTCATGTGGTAAAGAGCCAATTTCATTGGCTCTTAACCCTGATCGGGGATGGGCTGTGTCCTGAGGGACACGCCCCATCCCCGATCGACACGCTGCAGGCCCCGACAGTACAGGCAGAGGACGTCATATGACATCCATTCAGGATGACACGGTGTTCCTGCCGACGTCATTTGTCTATACGCCAATATGAAACTGGTTAAAGAGAACCTGTCACCAAAAAATCATCACATAGGGGACTTTTTGTTTTCTATGTCAGTGTTTCTCAACCTTTTTCAGTCAAGGCACCCTCCAAAATTATGGACAGTCCTGAGGCGCCCCAATCTAAAATGTAAAAACTATACTAATAGTTCTACATAATGCAACAACATCAATACACGTAGGACACCCAACGTTATAAGTGATTTATTCTTCCAAATCAAATACACTTTTACAAACTTGTACTGACTAGTATTCCAATGTTTCTCTTCTCCCTCAGTTTTTCTCCATCACTCAGCTAATGAGACCCCAAAGCTGAGGGAGAGGGGCAGGGGAGGGTCACACATAGATGATATTCAGGCAACTGACATCCTCCTTATCAGCTCATGATGTCATTGGTTGTTAGGAGGTTGGCAGCTAGAAGGTTGTAATGGTGTACAATAAAAACCTGTGGATTTGTGTAACTAAAAGGCTTCATCCCCCCTCCGGCTTGTATACAATTTTGGGGCAATTGTTCGGCACTTTGCCAAGGCACCCCTGGAGAAACCTCAAGGCACACCGGTTGAAATAGGCTACTCTATGTGATGAAAAAATGTTTTTTTTCTTAAAATTGAAACCCAGGCACATAACACCCCTATATAAAAAAAATTGGAGGCCCCACTCCCCACATATACGCATGTACAAACATAAACTCATGTTGGGGCGCCCACGTCTGAAAACGTTGATTGAGATACATATGTTACATATCGCCACGCAGGCCAGAATGAGAGCAATAATTCTATCACCAGACCTCCTCCGTAACACTAAACTGATGACCTATAGGGGGGCTTTTAAAGCTTCACTTATAGGAAATATAGGGTACTGAAGATTGTCACCACTTCACAGGTGCACATAAATTTAAGATTTGACATTGTTGGGTATCTATTTACTCGGCTTTTATATGTTACAAAAAATTGGGTAATTTAGTGTGTTTTTGTGCCCTCTGAAATGAACTTTTGTTTTTTACTGAAATTTTGTGTTTCCTAGAATTTTGCAGTAATATCTTGTGACCAAAAAATTATACTACCACTATTTTATTCTCTGGGGTGTCTGCTTTCAGAAAATATATCATGTTTTGGGAGTTTTATGTAATTTTCAGGCTTAAATGATTTTTTAACTCTTCCCCACCTGGCTCATTTAGAAGAATGACGGCCAGACGGGGTTCCATTTTCCTGAGTGGACGTCCTATGACATCCAGAAGAATAAGCCGCTCGGGCGCACAGTGATTGGTGGTGTGGTGTGTCGCTCTAACACACATCTCCAATCTCGAGAAAAAGCCTATGACGTAGGCTCTTTACCATGTGATCAGCTGTATCCAATCAAAGCTCATCACATTGTAACCAGGAAGTGCCGGTTATCAGCTTTCCTTTATTCATGCTGACAAGGTGCGAGTAAAGGAGAGCCAATCAGCGGATCTCCTGACGGGGGGGGATCTGCACTGATATTCAGCATTGATTATCAGTACAGGCCCATCAACGATGATCACCAGTGATGCACAGCAGTGCTCGCCTGTGATGCCAATCAATGTCCATCAGGGATGCTAATCAGTGCCCACCAGGGATGCTTGTCAGTACCTCCTCAGTGCAACCCCAGCTGCATATTAGTGCTTCCTCATCAGTGAAGGAAAAAACTTAGTGTATAAAAAAATGTGAAAGAAACCGCGCTATCTTAAACAAAAAATAGTAGCTGCCAGCACATCAGATAGTCTGTGAAAAAGTCAACCAAATAAGATAGTATAGTGCAGAGCTAATGCAAGGAAAAAAACAGTCAGGATATCCCAATGGGAAATTGGGGTATATATAAGTGAAAATACAATAAAATTATGAAACCACAATATTGTTGAAGTGTAGATCAACAGTGATAGTGTATATAAAGTGCATATAGTCCATGTATGACATCAAAATGGTGACTATAAATGAGTGTGAACTGGTTGTCTGTAGATAATCCACCACCTTAAGGAAAGAGGCTTACCAGACAGGTTGAACTCAACAAGGCGTATGACTGATGAGTCAACCAAGCTTTTGGTGTAACACACCCAAGGAGGTACAGCAACCACGACTTCCAATCTAGACTGAATCGGATGTGGGTCCGTGACGATTGTGACATCAGTATGAATAGCAACCGGAATTCGTGAGCAGTTCCTCTCAGTGTGACATATAGCAAAAGGAGAAAAAATTGGGCCACATAGTGCGATTCCGTTTAGATGTAAAACATTTAGTGAAAATGCTAAAATGGTCACTCATATTTGAGAAGACATTGATGAAATCAAAGCAACGCAGTGGCATCAGCAGAGCCCGTCCCGACGTTTCGTCTTAATAAGACATTCTCTTGGATGTTTTTTTCAGTGCATTAGCGCTGCACTATACTATCTTATAAGGAAAAAACTTACTTATTTACTAAATTTTATAACAGAAGCAAAGAACAACTATTTTTTTTCAAAATTTTCAGTTTTTTTTATTTGTAGCACAAAAAATAAAAAAACCCAGTGGTACCACTAAATAACACTAAAAGAAATCTCTATTTGTGGGAAAAAAACAAATAAAAATGTCATATGGGTACAGTGTTACATGACCGCAGAATTGTCAAAGTGTGAGAGCGCTGAAAGATGAAAATTGGCCTGGGCAGGAAGGGCGTGAAAGTGTCCGGTATTGAAGAGGTTAAACATATGGGCAAAAAAACCCCCACCTCTGGCAGTGAAAGGGTTATCAACCCTGTCCTCAGGGCCCACTAACAGGCCAGGTTTGCAAGATAACTGAAATACAATCACAGGTGATATCATTTGCTGCTCAGTGATTGCAGTATTCTAGTCTGCATCTCCCCCAAGGTAATACATAAAACCTGGCCTGTTAGTGGGCCCTGAGGACAGGGTTGGTGACCACTGGGTTAAAGGATAAGTTCATCTTTGGGAACATGTCACATGTTCCTGTCCCTGCAGTGGCTCAGCGATCCGAGTCCCCTATGTGACAGCAGTGCGGCGAGAAGTGACAGCTGTCACTTTATGAAAAGAGTGCAACCGTGCCATTCATTCACAGAGTTCTGTTCTTTGCCGATGTCGGCTTGTAGTTTTCAAAGAACTCCCACACCACTGCTGAGCTCTCTGGTAGATGAGGAACAAGGAGATTGTCATAAGGGACAAGGAGATTGGGACCCTGAGTTAGTCCCCTGGAATGGTTTCTTACATGATGAAGATCAGCCATGGAGTATATCTGAGGTGTATATCAGGGTGTGCTTCTTCCCCACATGAGAGTTGTGATGTCCAGCAACATTCATATAGAAGACATTTTCCCGCACTCAAGGCACTAATACATCTTGAGGGTTTTGTGGGACCCCTGATGTACAGGGAGACAGGACTTCAGTGAGGAACAATTCCCTCACTCAGGACAGGAATATGGCTTCTCCCCGTGTGAGATCTCGGATGTGTGAAAAGATTGGACGTCTGTGAAAAACATTTCCCGCACTCAGGACAGGAATACGGCTTCTCCCCCGTGTGAGATCTCTGGTGTTTGGAAACATTGGACTTCTGTTAAAAAAAATTTCTCGCACTCAGGACAGGAATTCGGCTTCTCCCCGTATGAGATCTCTGATGTGCATAAAGCTTGGACTTCATTGACAAACATTTCCCACACTCAGGACAAGAATACGGCTTCTCCCCGTGTGAGATCTCTGATGTGTGTAAAGATGGGACTTCTGTGAAAAACATTTCCCACAATCAGGACAGGAATATGGCTTCTCCCCCGTGTGAGATCTCTGATGTGTGTAAAGATTGGACTTTTGTGAAAAACATTTCCCGCACTCAGGACAGGAATACAGCTTCTCCCCAGTGTGAGATCTCTGATGTGTGGAAAGATTGGACTTATCTGAAAAACATTTCCCGCACTCAGGACAGGAATATGGCTTCTCCCCTGTGTGAGATCTCTGATGTGTGGAAAGATGGGACTTCTGTGAAAAACATTTCCTGCACTCAGAACAAGAATACGGCTTCTCCCCCGTGTGAGATCTCTGGTGTTGGCAAAGATGGGACTTCTGTGAAAAACATTTACCGCACTCAGGACAGGAATACGGATTCTCCCCCGTGTGAGATCTCTGATGTGCATAAAGCTCGGACTTCATTGAAAAACATTTCCCACACTCAGGACAGGAATACGGCTTCTCCCCCGTATGAGATCTCTGATGTGCATAAAGCTTGGACTTCATTAAAAAACATTTCCCGCACTCTGGACAGGAGTACGGCCTCTCCCCTGTGTGGGATCTATGATGTGTGGAAAGATTGGACTTATCTGAAAAACATTTCCCGCACTCAGGACAGGAATACGGCTTCTCACCTGTGTGAGTTCTTTTATGCACATGAAGATTGGATTCAGACTGGAAACATTTCCCACACTCAGAACAGGAATACATCTTCTCCCCTGTGTGAGATCTCTGATGTCTGTAAAGAGTATACTTATGTGAAAAACATTTCCCGCACTCAGAACAGGAATACATCTTTTCTTCAGTGTGAGATCTCTGATGTCTGTAAAGAGTGGACGTCTGTGAAAAACTTTTCCTGCACTCAGAACAGGAATATGGCTTCTCCCCCGTGTGAGATCTCTGATGTGTTTGAAGTATGAGTTTATATGAAAAACATTTTCCGCACTCAGGACAGGAATATGGCTTCTGCCTTGTGTGAGATCTTATATGACTATTGAGTTTGGATTTAGAATGGAAACACTTCCCGCACTCTGTACAGGAAAACTTATCTGTTGGAAGGACGGCACTGTCCCTCACAGTCTGAGGTTCCTCAGGATAAGAGGAATACGGTGGTCCATCTAAACTGTGTGGTGCCGGATGGACATTTGAGGTAGTCGGGTTTTCTCCTGGACTATACTGTGTGATGTCCTCATCTTCTACTTTACAGTCTGGAGACAAAGTGAGACAATCCTCTGAGGTTTTCCTCATCTCCCGTCCATCTACTAAAATAGAGATAAAAAGATTATTACTAGACATGAGCAGATTGGTTCCCCTAAACCAAGAATCCGCCCACATCAGGCAGCTTTGTCTCTGAGGATCTTACAATTCCACCCTCAAGGTAACTAGTAAATGGGTCCTCTGTAGGGCGGCAACTAATGATTATTTTCATAATTGATTAGATGGCCAATTATTGTTTCGATTAATCAACTAATTGGATAAAAACCTCAAAAAAAGGTTGGTGTATAATTTAGTTAATATTCTTGAATATCTATATACAGCGGTAAATATAAATATCCAGATATATAGTTGGATATTTAATCCACTCTGAGAATAACAGACAGATAGATGTATTATTAGAGGGAGAATCTGCTACATATCAGAATCAGAGATCAACATTATTAAAATGTAAAGACATAAAACGCTGTTTTGCAGATGATCAGACAGGAGTGTAATATAATATGATGGATGACAGACTCCCTTGTCATAGACAGGTAGGTGGGTACAAGCTCCCTGCACCTGATGTCACTTATTCTTGCCGTACACAAACTCATTTTTCTTTCAAAAAAACCTTCATCCAATTTTCTAACCATTAGTTTGGTCAAATCGGCGTTCATTTTCAACCACAGTGATGGGAAAATTTGAAGAAGCAGAACAGAAAACTTTTCTCTATAGAACAAATTTTCAAATAGTGTATGTGGTTTTTGCTCAGAAGTTACATTCATTTTAAAATTAAAGGTTAAAAGCAAGTGTAATTTTCAAACTACACTCGTCCATTCATCGAATGTACAAATTAATTTCATACAAATATTCATGTGAATATTGTCGTCCAAAAATGGATCCGTGTATGGCCAGCATAGGACATTTAGTAGAAGCAGCATGATTTTTTTTTTTAATCATCGGTTATGATGGGGTTAAAATAATAGTCCTTTACAGTACAAAAACAGCAGATAATCACTACTATAAGGGATTCATTTATACTGTGAAATAGTGAAAGTAATATATCTTATATCATACAGTATATATAATAATAAATATACCCAGAACTGGAATAAGTGGTGAGTTAAAAAACAGAGTTAGTGAAACTGGACTAATGCCCCGTACACACAAGTGGAATTTCCGTCGGCAAAATCTTGGATGGTTTTTTCGAAGGAATTCCGCTCAAGCTTGGCTTGCATACACACGGGTCACACAAAAGTTCTCTGAAATTTCAACCGTCAAGAATGCAGTGACGTAGAACACTACGACGAGTCGAGAAAATGAAGTGCAATGCTTCCGAGCATGCGTCGGATTGTTTCCGTGCATGCATAGGAATTTTGCACGTAGGAATTAGTACAGACGATCAGAATTTCCGATCGAAACTTTTTCCAACCGAAAAATAGAGAACCTGCTCTCAATCTTTTGCTGGCGGGAATGCCGCCAGCAAAAGTCAGATGGAGCATACACACGGTCGCATTTTTCGAGCAAAATCTCACATCGGTCTTTTGCTGGCGGAATTTCCGATAGTGTGTACGCGGCATAAGTGGTGAATTAAAAACCAGACTTGGTGGAACTGGACTAAGTGGTGAATTAAAAAACAGAGTTGAAAACAGGAGGTTATAACAGGGGTCAAAGTACCTGTGTGGTGTGAGTGTGTAGCTGTGAATTGTAAGTACATGAGTGCTGGGAGTGCACGTGGGCTGTATTGAGTATTATTGTCAGCAAAATGTAAGCACATTGTTTCCCTGGAGGCCCAGGTTCTGAATCTGGGGAAGCAACTGTCAGCACTGAGAAGACCCTCCATACTAAAGGAGAGCCAGGAACATACACATCAGGTGCCGGTAGGGGCCAGCACAGAGCCGGGTGGAGACAAAGAGGTGCAGACACTAGCAAAGAGTAGATGGGTGACAGTCAGGAAGGGTAGAGGGGGAAGTGCCAGGGAGGCTGATCCAGGGCTGGAGCATCCCAAGAAGTACCCTCCATTGAGTGACACTGGTGAAACCAGTCAGGGACCAGCACTGCTGGAGATGAGGGACTCTCCTAGCTCCCGGGGGAAGAACTCCTCCAGTGAGAGTGGGGGAGGAACAAAGGGAAAGGAAATACAGATTCTGGTGGTAGGGGACTCAATTCTTAGAAGGACAGAGAAGGCAATCTGTAACAAAGACCTGAAGCACCGAATTGTATGTTGTCTACCGGGCGCTCGGGTTCGGCACATCACGGATCTGGTGGACAGATTACTGGGAGGGGCTGGGGAAGACCCAGCTGTCATGGTGCACGCTGGCACCAATGACAAAGTCAGAGGCAGATGGAGTGTCCTAAAGAACAATTTTAGGGACTTGAGAGCTAAATTGAGGAAAAGGACCTCCAAGGTAGTGTTCTCAGGAATACTACCGGTACATCGAGCCACACCAGAAAGGCAGAGGGAGATTAGGGATTAAAACAAGTGGCTGAGGAGCTGGTGTAGTAAGGAGGGGTTTGGGTTCCTGGAGGACTAGGCTGACTTTTCAGTCGGTCACCAGTACTATAGAGGGGACGGACTGCACCTAAATGAGGAGGGTGCAGATCAGCTGGGAGTAAAGATGGCCAAAAAGTTAGAGGGGTTTTTAAACTAGGCGATGGGAGGGGGGTCCAGAGGTAGAGATAGTCAGCGCGGAACTTATTCTAGAGGGTAGTATTGGGGGCATTAGTGGTAGGTTGACTAAAGCACATAAACTCGAGGTAAGTATAGTAACAATGAAAATGTGGTGATTACTGCGCTAAACCCAAAACCTAAAAAAGCAGCTACATAAAAATGTGACAAAGATAGAATATTGAAGTGGTAAATGATGTAGCGCTATCTAGTCAACACAAATATGAAAATATATGTGAAATAATACATAACAGTGATAATAATTCATGTGAAAAATCAAAAGTCCATCTGTAAAGCAAAGTGGTTGAACCAGAGTGAACCAAACACTCTAACAACCAATGGAATGTGATTCCAGTGATAAAGTATACAGTACTGTCCAACATATGCAAAAATGGAACGTCCAACACCGCATGGTGAAAAATCACAGGGATTAAAAGTGAAACACTGTCCAGTGAAGAAACATCAAAGATGGTATGTCATCAACAATGGAGAGAGATGTGTATGCTCTTACCAGAACAGGTGGACTCCAGTGTCAGCGACATAGAGTCAGACAGGCAGGATGCCACAAAAGGCAGATATGTGGACCTCAGGATGACTGAATAATTCCGGGATGAAATCCAGGGGAACCGTAAGCGACCTCCAATCAAACAGGCATCGAGACTGGATCCTGATGGTGGATTCAACTGAATAGTGAAGCCACTCGCATGCAAAGGATATGTGGAGAGAGTGGGAGAGTTGATGTATGCCCCTGTTGAAGACCCATTGGTCGAAACGCGTAGGGCTAGGCTCATCGTATCCACATTGCCTGGTACTTTTATTCATGATCACTTTTCATGGTTACATGTCGGTTTTGAGAAATAAAATACCTTTTTGACCTACACTATGTGAAAGCCATTTATTTTTCCACATATCCTTTGGATGCGAGTGGCTCCACTATCCAGTTGAATCCACCATCAGGTTTCAGTCTCGATGCCTGTTTGATTGGAGGTCAATTTGGAGGTCGCTTACGGTTCCCCTGGATTTTTTAACTTTTTGCTATAATAAATATCCCAAAAAAATATATAAAAAACATTTTTTTCCTCCATTTAGGCTGATATGTATTCTCCTACATATTTTTGGTAAAAAAAAAAATCGCAATAAGTGTTTATTGATTCGTTTGCACAAAAGTTATAGCATCTATAAAATAGGGGTTAGTTTTATGGCATTTTTATTAATTTTTTTTTTCTACTAGTAATGGCGGCGATCTGCGATTATTATCGTGACTGCGACATTATGGCGGACACATCGGACAATTTTGACACATTTTTGGGACCATTGTCATTTTTACAGCGATCAGTGCTATAAAATTGCACAGATTACTGTAAAAATGACACTGGCAGTGAAGGGGTTAACCACTAGGGGGCTAGGGAGGGGTTAAGTGTGTCCTGGGGAGTGTTTCTAACTGTTAAGGGGATGGGCTACGAACGGCACTTCACTGATCATAGCTCCCGATCACAGGGTATCCCCACGACGATCGAGTCCGTGGGACCCGCGACCCGACTCACGGAGCTCCCACCAGGGTCGCACACATGACCACACGGCGGCAAATTCAAATGGACGTACCTATACGCCCATTTGCCCAACCGTGCCATTCTGTCAACGTAAATGTACATGCGGCGGTCGGCAAGTCGTTAACATTAAAAGGGTAGGATATTTAATTGAAAAGAAATCAGCCTCCAAGGCCTCTATCAAACTGTCATGACACGTGCCCAATAACAACATATCCCTAGTTTTGTTGTATTCAGACAAGTTGTTACATCCTTTCAAATGCTGCTACTGTGATGCCAAAAAATAGCACCATGGATGCGGAACTGCCAATCCCCCCTATCCTTTGGCAACTGTAAAGTACGTAGCCGTATCCTTGACTGTTTTGTTCTTTTTTCAGATCAATTCTCTAAATATAATATCAATCTTCTGGAACCATTGTCTATTTATCCAAATTGGGGAATTGTGTAATCCATACAACAGTTGAGACATCCATGTCATCTTAATTAGATTGCACCTTCCTGCCATTGACAAGGGTAGCTGTCTCCACACCTTCCCTTTGCACCTAAGTCTACCCAAAAGTGTTTATTATATACTCTTTGGGATTTAACGTTGGGTATATTTGAGCCTACTAACTATTTCCACCTGCGGAAGCTCTGGTAGCAGGGCTATCTTCAGCAGGTCAACTGGGAGCAGCATTGATTTATCCCAGTTTATATTTAGGCCTGATATCTGCCGAAAATCTATAATTATATTTATTGCTGCCGCCAGGGACCCCTGAGTATCCCCCAGAAACAACAACACATCATCAGCATATAATGCTATTTTCTCCACTCCTGAAGCCCTCTGAAATCCCCGTTTCCCTACGGATGACCTAATGGTTATAGCAAAAGGCTCCATTGCCAAAGCAAATAACAGGGGAGATAAGGGGGTCTTGTCCCCCGGGTCAAAAAAAACGTTTCGGAGCGCATATTTTTTATCTTCACTTTTGTTCTAGGCCTTTCATATAAAAGTCTTATCCATCCAACGCACTTTGGACCAAGTTGGAAGGCAGCCAAGGTCTGCCACAAATAATGCCATTCAAGACTGTCTAAGGCCTTGACTGCGTCCAAAGACAGTATTGCCCTTGACCCTGCATTAGTTGGCGGAGCCCCCAGGTTTAACCAGGTTTAACCACACCCTCCTTATGTTAATACTGGTTGATCTGTTTGGTATAAACCCTGTCTGATCCATATGGACCAGGTTCTGGATTTTTTTCTTCAACCTCTCAGCCAATATTTTTGCCAAAATGTTTACGTCTGTGCACAACAGTGTTATTGGCCTATAGGAAGATGGATCAAGTAGATCCTTCCCCTCTTTTGGAAGGACTATAATGGTGGAGTCTCTCATAGACACCTCCTCTAATGCACTATTAAATGTCTTCAGCAGCTCTGGTAACGGTATCTCTTCATATTTTTTATATATCTCTGCAGGTAGACCATCCGGCCCCGGAGTTTTCTGGTTTGCCAAGGCTGACACTGCTTGTCTTACCTCTTCCAGGCCTATAGGGGCATCCAATGCCTCTCTATCTTCGTCAGTAAGGCAAGGGATCTTCAGATCTCTAAAAAAAAGTCCCACACCTCCCCCTCTACCTACCCACTTTGGGCAAAATACAATTTCTCATAGTATTTTTTAAATGTATCTACAATCTCGGGGCCATATTCTGTTATTCTTCCCCGTCTGCTCTAATAGCGGATATGACAGTAGTAGATGTGTTTTCCTTTGCTAATCGAGCCAACAGATGTCCTGCACTCCCTCCCTCCACATAATAAAGTTGTCTCTGAAACAACAATTCATTTTCAGCTTTTGTGTATAATACATCTTTATAATCTTGTTGGGTTTTAACCCATTCCTGAAATGCCCCAGGGGCTGACCATCCTACATTCTTCCATTCTGCTTTTATGACCTTATTACTGATCAGTTTTTTCCCTGCTCTTTAGACTGTCCCTTAATTCTTACTATGTGCTTTATTAGTATCCCCCTAAGATAGGCCTTAAGGGTATCCCATACTATTGTGGGTGAAGCTGTCCCGGCATTAATCTGCATGATTACCTCCAAGGATGATGTCACTCCCTCTTTACCTCCTATTATCTCTAACCAATGTGGGCTGATTTTCCATTCCCTTTTACCAAACTCCTCCCCTTGACTCAATGATACAACCAGTGGAGAGTGGTCCGAGAGGCCCCTGGGCATATACTTTATATTCTTAAGAAAGTGAAACATGTCTTCACTGCTGAGGGCTAAATCAATCCTAGAAAGCGTGGAGTGAGTTTTTGAAAAACTAGAATATTAGTTGGGTTCCTCATTCCCATATACAGTATCTCACAAAAGTGAGTACACCCCTCGCATTTTTGAAAATATTTTATTAGATCTTTTCATGTGACAACACTGAAGAAAATACACTTTGCTATAATGTAAAGTGTACAGCTTGTATAACAGTGTAAATTTGCTGTCCCCTCAAAATAACAACACACAGCCATTAATGTCTAAACGGCTGGCAAAAAAAGTGAGTACACCCCTAAGTGAAAATATCCAAATTGGGCCTAATTAGCCATTTTCCCTCCCCAATGTCATGTGACTCATTAGTGTTACAAGGTCTCAGGTGTGAATGGGGAGCAGGTGTGTTAAATTTGGTGTTATCGCTCTCACTCTCTCATACCGGTCACTGGAAGTTCAACATGGCACCTCATGACACAGAACTCTCTGAGGATCTGAAAAAAAGAATTGTTGCTCTACATAAAGATGGCCTAGGCTATGAAAAGATTGCCAAGACCCTGAAACTGAGCTGCAGCACGGTGGCCAAGACCATACAGCGGTTTAACAGGACAGGTTCCACTCAGAACAGGCCTCGCCATGGTCGACCAAAGAAGTTGAGTGCACGTGCTCAGCGTCATATCCAGAGGTTGTCTTTGGGAAATAGACGTATGAGTGCTGCCAGCATTGCTGCAGAGGTTGAAGGGGTGGGGGGTCAGCCTGTCAGTGCTCAGACCATACGCCGCACACTGCATCAAATTGGTCTGCATGGCTGTCGTCCCAGAAGGAAGCCTCTTCTAAAGATGATGCACAAGAAAGCCTGCAAACAGTTTGCTGAAGACAAGCAGACTAAGATCTTGGATTACTGGAACCATGTCCCTTGGTCTGATAAGATAAGCGTATTTGGTTCAGATGGTGTCAAGCATGTGTGACGGTAACCAGGTGAGGAGTACAAAGACAAGTGTGTCTTGCCTACAGTCAAGCATGGTGGTGGGAGTACAATGTAAGCAAAAAGTTCCGCGCTAGAAGCACAAAAGGATAAGCAGCAGTAAACAGTGCGACAACACCAAAAGCAGAAAAAAATATATAAACTGCGCTAAACAAAGGTTATATGTGTTGAGGTGGATAAATAATGTGATCTATCACCAACAAAAAAAAAAGGTTGTCAAAATACACAAATCAAATGAATAAAGTCCAAATTTCCCACGTGGTAGGTATTCAATATAAATGTGAAATGCTGATCCAAATGAGCTATGATTGCTCTTACCAGAACTCCAAAGAAATATGCGGATGGCAAAAAACCCTTGCCGGGGCCTCTGGGGTATTGGACCAAACAGCACCGTCCGTGGTCAGATCAAAGTCCCCTCAATGGATACAGGATAGAAGCAAACACAAGAAAAAAGACTGGCCATAGTGTAGTATGTTAAATGCTGGACATGGACATACGAACATACCAATCACCCAGGTGTGCACATATAAACAACCAAAAAAAACCAGGGGGGGAGGGAAGTGAAAAACCCCACCACCGTGGCTGTAGATTGTGCTTACCGACTCACGGTGATACACAGGCTTTTAATAGGTTAGGAGCTGACATATAGCTGGCAAGAAGCACCTTGATAAGTCCTCATTACACGAAGTCCACATCGTCAGTATACCACCCAGAATAGAATAATAAACTCTCCATGGTGAAGTACGTTTTAAAAGCAAATTTAATAAACAAAGTATTGCACTTACATAATAAAAGCACTTAATATCGCATCAGTAAATGTCGCCGGCCGGCATACAAGCATGGAAGCGAAGCTCGTCCTACTTCCTGGTCTCGTGGTAGCGTCGCTGCGTGCGTACCCAGACGCGTTTCGTCATCAAAAGGACGTTCTCAATGGGGACGAGCAGCGCAGTGAGCCACCACCATTAAATAGACATCCAAGCCTTGTTCTGAGTTGCGAGCGCGAGGACGCCATCTTAAATATGGGAAAAAACCTAAATTATCCCAAAAGCGTGTGCTTAGCTAAGATGCCCACAATATCAACAAAAAACATGTTAAACCCTCATAAAGGGTATGGGCAAATGTCCTAACCATTAGGGAACAGGCGAAAAAGCGCACCCTAACTTAGGGTACGTGAAAGATCACCAACGTGCCCAAAAATTATGACAATTCAAAAATATGGATGTTTATTATCATAGGATGATGAACAAAAATTAAATTAATGAAATAATAAAAAGATGAATAAAATTAAAAATTAAAAATTAGATAATAGAGTGAATGGAAAAGTAAGTGAAAATTTACAAAGTGTAAAATGTGCCACATATCTAAGTGTGGAAAGTGACCAGATCAGATCTTAACTTTCACATGTGGATCATAACATCCCCCTATGATAGAACTCATAATGAGAGGGAATAAATATTGTAGGGTTATGCTTCAACTCCCAACAATATATAAATGTGATAATTGAAAAAAAAAAAAAAAATTTTGGGAAAAATATTAAACGCATTCAGTTCCTGTGAATGGAAACCAAAAATAGAAAACAAAAATAAAAATAAAACTAAAAATAAAAATAAATATAAAAATAAAAATGAGAATAAACCCCCCCAAACCTAATATTTTATATCAATATACAAATTGCATCAATTAATGGTGGTGGGAGTGTCATGGTCTGGGGCTGCACTGGGGAGCTGCAGTTCATTTTAGGGAACCATGAATGCCAACATGAACTGTGACATACTGAAGCAGAGCATGATTCCCCCCTCCCTTCAGAGACTGGGCCACAGGGCAGTATTTCAACATAACGACCCCAAACACCTCCAAGATGACCACTGCCTTTCTAAAGAAGCTGAGAGTAAAGGTGATGGACTGGCCAAGCATGTCTCCAGACCTAAACCCTATTGAGCATCTGTCGGCATGCTCAAACAGAAGGTGGAGGAGCGCAAGGTCTCCAACATACACCAGCTCCGTGATGTCATCATGGAGGAGTGGAAGAGGACTCCAGTGGCAACCTGTGAAGCTCTGGTGAACTTCACGCCCAAGAGGGTTAAGGCAGTGCTGGAAAATAATGGTGGCCACACAAAATATTGACACTTTGGGCCCAATTTGGACATTTTCACTTAGGGGTGTACTCACTTTTGTTGCCAGCAGTTTAGACATTAATGGCTTTGTGTTGAGTTATTTTGAGGGGACAGCAAATTTACACTGTTATACAAGCTGTACACTCACTACTTGTAGCATTGTAGCAAAGTGTAATTTCTTCAGTGTTGTCACATGAAAAGATATAAAATATTTACAAAAATGTAAGGGGTGTACTCACTTTTGTGAGATACTGTATCTCCTAACCCCAATTCTCCTGTTATTTGTAAGAGCGTGATAACCCCTTTTCCAACCTGGAGTTCCTGGTGGATATCTATCTACCCTCCCATCTAGTACTATATTGAAATCTCCCACTGCCATTATTGGGACATTACGTTTGTCTGACGTGAATTTCATCAATTGATATAAAATATCCGCTTTAAATGGTGGAGGGATATATGTTAGCCAAAATGCAGGTCATTCCCTCAATAGTACAATACAAAAAAATACACCGGCCTCTCTCATCTATATTGATATGTCTGCAGGAGAACTCAACTCCTGTCCCAATCAGAACACTCACTTCCCTGGAGTACAAGGTATATACCGAGTGATACTGAATCTGGAAATTTCTTCTTTTTAAATGTAGTATCGACTCTTTTGTTAGATGAGTCTCCTGAAGACAAACCACAGACGCCTAAAGGCCTGTCACTGCAGTGATAACCGCAGCTCTCTTTAGAGGGTCTCCCAATCCTCGGATATTCCAAGAGCATATCCTTATTTTAAACTGCATCTATATGAGAAAAAATATAATATAAAGAAAATAATAAAAAAAAAAAAGAAGAAGAAATAAAACAAAAAACAAAAGGGAAAAAGAAGTCAACTATCAGTAAATGAATGTCCCCATTCCACCTGTATCTTCTCTTTCCCTTCCTCCTTGTGCTATTCCTTCCACTTACTAAACTATTTAAATCTTGTGGTTTATAGTATATACCATCATGCATAAATACCGTGATTTTTAAATGTGTTTCCTCTTGATACTCAAATCCCTTTATAATATTTTTAGTGCAGTGATTTTTCCCTTTCTTTACTCCTTCCCCCCTTTCCTCTTTCCTTAATAGACATATTCCCACATGACCCGCAGATCGCATAGTAGTTTTTAGTATGAAAAATAAAAAGTGAACCATTGATATCTGGTCTTTTTACAACACCCTTTCACCAATATTTGACTGAGTGTATTTCCCATACAATTTCTTTTCCCCATCCACACTAACAAAAGAAAAAAAATCCAACTGACAAATCACATATAATTCAATAACCAACAACCAAAAAAAATCACCGAAAAACAAAAAAACAAAATACAAGAAAAACAAACAACAAAAAGACAACACCAAAAAAAACACACTATAAAAACCACATAAGACAAATACAAAAAACAGACATCAAAAAAACAACACCAAAATAACCCCACAAAAGACAAATACAAAAACTCCCTTTCGCACCCTTCACTTGGCCCACACTAGACCCATACCAAGGGCATTTGAAGTGATCCGTTTCAATGACCAAAGCATCCCCCTTCTCCTCTGTCCCCCCTCCCAGCCAGGGGGAGGGAAGACAGATGGAAAGCAAAGGAGCCCAAGCCAACCCACCCCAAGAGGACATTCGGCTATCGTTTACTCCTCATAGTGCAGCCCCCCTTCAAAAAAAAAAAAAAAGGTCTGTCCAATCAAAACTGAAACCCTGCACATCATAAATTAGATTCCTGTGCTCCACTCTTGATCCTGTCGTATCTTCTCTTCATTTTTCTCCAGCCACGCAAGCGCCTTATTTGGGGCGTAGTTCCACCTAATACCACTACCTGTAGTCGAGAGGGGTATAGCATAGCATATACGATTTTGAGATGCTGCACTTTTTTCTTGATCTCCACAAACTTGGCTCTTTTTTTTCAGGGGAAAAGTCTGGAAAGAATAGAATCTTGACCCCATTATAGAATATATCCCTCCTTTCCCTAGCCTTCTGGAGTATAGTCTCTTTATCCTTAAAAAAAAGTAGTTTCACCAAAAATGATCTGGGCTGACCCCCTGGAAGTGGTGTTCTGTATGGCACTCTGTGTGCCCTTTCAATTGCAAAGAAGGGGGAAAAGACTTCCTTCCCGAAAGTCTCCACCAGCCATTTCTCCATAAAACGTATAGGGTTGGAGCCCTCACACCGCTCGGGTAGCCCCAAGAATCTCACATTATTCCTGCGCAGTCTGTCCTCCGAGTCCTTCATTTTAAAGGCGTATGCATTCAGTTTATCACTAATTGTCTTCACTTCCTGTTTTAATGGGTTTAAATCATCCTCCACCAAGCTCATTCTCCCTTCCAAAGCCGTTGTTCGTTCACAAACTTTCTGTGCGTCGTGTCTTAGAAAGTTTATCTCTTCTCTTATCCCTTTTAATTGCTCAGTCATGTCATAGAGAGAGGCTTTACAAGAATTCACTGCTGGCGGTACTTCATCCCCACCTCTAGCAACCCCCTCCAAAGCTGGTATTGAATCCTCCATTGCTGATGGTATTTCTGTACTTATGTCTATCTTTTGCTGGCCCTGGCTTTTTATAGTTCCTGCACCCCCCCCCCCCCCGATTTTTAACTTGTGAGGAAGTTTGAGGGACTTTAACCTGTCTTTAACCGGTGTGTGCGCATATTTTTCTAAGAGGAAAGAGGTGTATATATAAACAAGAACTTTCTCCTTTCTCCAAAATTACTAAGATTGCCCTTTAAGTCTTTCAACACATAGGAGCCCTTAAAACTTCCGGCTGGTATCGCACATGAACTTGCTTACCCACTGTCTTTCACTATTGTTGAAGTTGTCCCACAAACCAGCTCTCTGTCAGTCTCTCACACTGACTTTTAAAGCAGATTCTTCACACAGATTTTTTTTGGGAGCTATATGTTTTGAGCATAGAGCATAGAGTCCTCGGAGCTTTCCATCTATTTCTGCCCATCTTCCATTGGGGATCAGGCCCTGTCTGTATTGCTAGCAGACAGAAAAAAACAGCAAAAGGAAAAAGACAAACTTTCACCTGTCATCCAGCACTGCAAACATTTTAACTGCAATTAGATCTGTCTCATCCTCCGGTTCCTTGCCAGCCTCACACACTGTCTTATGCTGCGTACACACGGTCGGACTTTTCGTCTACAAAAGTCCGACAGCCTGTCTGACAGACTTTCGACAGACTTTTGTCGGACTTTTGGCGGACTTGCGGCAGACTTTCTTACGAGCGGACTTGCCTACATACGATCACACAAAAGTCTGACAGATTCGTACGTGATGACGTACACCGGACTAAAATAAGGAAGTTGATAGCCAGTAGCCAATAGCTGCCCTAGCGTGGGTTTTTGCCCGGACTAGCACACAGACGAGCGGATTTCTGGGTCCGGCGTAGTTACGACGTAAAGATTTGAAGCATGTTTCAAATCTAAAGTCCGTCAGATTTGAGGCTGGAAAAGTCCGCTGAAAGTCCGCTGAAAGTCCGGGGAAGCCCACACACGATCGGATTGTCAGCCGGCTTTAGTCCGTCGGCGTCCGTCGGACTTTTGTAGATGAAAAGTCTGACCGTGTGTACGCAGCATTAGAGCTGTTTCTGTATTTAGTACAAATAATAAGTGCAGCTCCCTTAGCTCATCAACACTTCGGCATAGCCAGCATATCCATGGAAAAACACAGTCCAAGCTATGATGTGTGTGATTAAAACTCTTCCGTCATCCAAGTCTTTTGCCAGCCACACACACAATTTCTTAGAGCTGCTTTTATGTTTGAAATAAGTAGTAGATGTTGCTCCCTTAGCGCATCAACAGTTCAATACAGCAAGGAAATCCATAGTGAGCACAGTCCAAGCTGCATCTAGCATACACTAGGTGATCCTCAGAGTCACGGTTCAAACCAGCATCACCGGGGGAAAAAAAAAAGGGAGGGGGTAAAAAAGCTTTCTCCTTTCATCCAATAATGCAGGGATTAGGCTTTCGAGTCTTTTAACACATTGCACTGGTCTTCTTATGTGCTGCTTTTGCTGCTATTGAGATTGTCCCACAAACCAGCTCCCCGTCAGTCCCTCACACTGATTTTTGAAGCTACTTCTGTGTTTAAACCTAAAGTCCTTAGAAATAGAAATAAATGCCCCCTAATTGGGACTTTAAATGGACCACCAACTCAAAAATTATAAAAATTGGCCCCTGAAGAAGGTATAGGAACACCTGATACCCGGAAACGCGTCGGGCATTTACATTGCATGGGTTTTTTATAACACATTGGTTTGTCTTATGTAGCACATGTGCATTCTTTCATAAATGTGGTCTTTTGTATTTGTATTTTAATTCATTATATTAAAGATTTATTTTTATAATTTTTGAGTTGGCGGTCCATTTAAAGTCCCAATTAGGGGGCATTTATTTATATTTCTATTTAAAGGGATGGGACCACCATACTCTATATGAGATGATGGGAGTCTCTATCTTGTCTAAAGTCCTTAGAACTTACAGCTAGTACCTCACGTCTTCCACTAGGGCTCAAACTCAGTTTGTATTGCTAGCAAACAAAGTAAAGCAGGAAAAAGAGAAAACAAACTTTCTCCTATCATCCAGTACTGCAGGGGTTAATCCTCCAAGTCTCAGCTCTCTGTAATAATTTGTATTGCGGTTAGAACTGTCCCATCATCCAACTCCCTGCCAGCCTCTCACATTGTTTCTTAGGGCCGTTTCTATGTTTGGTACAAGTAATAAATGCTTCTCCCTTAACACATAAACACTTCAGCACAACCAGCATTTCCATAATAAACGCAGTCCAAGCTAGCAACTTATAAGGAGAGAGAGAGAGAGATGAAAGAGAGATGAAAGAGAGATAGAGATAGAGATAGAGATAGAGATAGAGAGAGAGATTTCACCTGCATCCAGCGTTCATGAGTTAATCCTCAGTCACGGTTCACTGCATTTGGCTCCTTGCCAGACACACGCTGCTGCTGGAACTGATCTTATTACTGACTACTGACAAGCGAGGAGGAGCCTCTCACGCTGCTGCCATGGCTCCATCAGTACAGCTTGTTTGGGCTCCTGAGTTGTGTTGGAGAGCGGAGCATTAGGGACTATTTCGGCTCAGCCTGGCGGCTCTCACACATCACCGGCCGACCTCCATGCCCCCATCAGCTCGGATGTTCAGAGCGGAGGGAGGGGGAGGAGTACGCACGTCTTCTCGCTTTCACATCCGGTCACGCCCCCGCACCCAATCAGCTGGGATTTACGTGTTCACACACACGTCCCTATTCTGCCTCTCGTGCCCACAATCGCACGTGGCCGGCTGTCATCAGGACCGCCGGTCACGTGCATCGGCACCCTTGCACACGCCTGCTGTCCCACTTAAAGGAGCCAATGTACAGCTACGACGGTTCGTGGGATTGTGCCGACCTGCCGCAGTATAATGACGGAGGCTGGTCGGCAAGTGGTTAAGTATGTAAACAGTAAAAAAGGGAGGACAGACCATATCAGCCCCATAAAGAATGAGGAAGGACATCTGGTTACAAAGGATAGGGGAAATGGCGAAGGTATTGAATGTATTCTTCTCCTCGGTCTTCACAAGGAAATCAGGGGCCTTCATTACCCAAAACTGTGTTCAATAAATTGTAGCGCTAAAAAACACATGTGTCATAAGAACAGAATGTCTCTGTAATCATAGACCAGTGTCCCAATAGTGACGTGTAGTCAGAGAAAACATGATGATCCGCAATGGATAAATAAAAGGTGTAACAGTCCCTTCAGCTTCCCAAATCTCAGTTCAGATTTTATCAAACTCATAAAAAGATGGGGTACGCTTACCAGAACTGTCGGATTCTACTGCCGTAAGCATAGAATCAATCGAGCTGTGTGCCACCCTGGGCAAGTGAGTGTAGTGGTTGAGGGCAGATGGCACCTCTATGAGGCCTGGATGTCACTTCTGGATAGGGGGTGTTGAAGATCTGTTGATCGAAACGCGTAGGGCGGTTTTTATACCCTGTACACTGCCTTTTTATAATTGTGATCACTTTTATGTATAGCTGTTTTTTAGTAAATAAATTACCCGGATTTACATCATGTGGAGGCATCCCTTTTCTTTTCCATATATTTTCGGGAACTGAGAAAACATCTTCAACCTTGGAACCAGGTTTTCATCCATTTCCCGTGTATCCAGAGGGGACATCCAGGCCTCATAGAGGTGCCACCTGCCCTCAACCACTACACTCACTTGCCCAGGGTGGCACACAGCTCGATTGATTTTATGCTTACGGCAGTAGAATCCAACAGTTCCGGTAAGCGTACCCCATCTTTTCATGAGTTTGATAACATCTGAACTGAGATTTGGGAAGCTGAAGGGACTGTTACACCGTTTATTTATCCATTGCGGATCATCATGTTTTCTCTGACTACACGTCACTATTGGGACACTGGTCTATGATTACAGAGACATTCTGTTCTTATGACACGTGTTTTTTAGCGCTACAATTTATTGAACACAAGTACACATTTTAGTCACATGGTTTGTAGCAGCTTTTGGTTTTTCTTTTCAGGTAGCGCATTAAAGCGGGGGTTCACCCACACCGTCAAAAAAAATAAAAAATTAAAAGCCAGCAGCTACAAATACTGCAGCTGCTGACTTTTAATTACATGGCCACTTACCTGTCCCAGGGTCCAGCGATGTCGGCAGGGGACGCCGAGAACCCGCTCGGTTCTCGGCAGCTACCGCCGCCATCCTAGGTGAGGGAATCAGGAAGTGAAGCGTTGCGGCTTCACTTCCCGGGTTCCCTACTGCACATGCGCGAGTCGCGCTGCGCGTCCCTAGTGGTCCCCGCTCTCTCCTGGGAGCTGTGTGTTCCCAGCAGACAGCGCGGTCGGGACGGGAAGAGGTATAGACTCCCATGGGAGTCTATGCCGGACGTGGGTGCAAATACCTGTCTTAGACAGGTATCTGCACCCCCCTGAAAGGTGCCAAATGTGACACCGGAGGGGGGGGAGGGTTCCCAAAAGCGGAAGTTCCATTTTTGTGTGGAACTCCGCTTTAATCATTCTTTTTCCATTACCCAAAACTGCAATGTTTATCCTCATGACACATCACAGGAAGCACCTCCATGGCTAACAGAGAACAGAATTAGAATAATGCCCCGTACACACGATTGGACTTTCCGCCAACAAAACCATGGATTTTTGTTCGAAGGATGTTGGCTCAAACTTGTCTTGCATACACACGGTCACATAAATGTTGGGCAACAATTACGAACATGAGAATATGAGAACGCGGTGACGTACAAGACGTACGACGAGCCGAAAAAAATGAAGTTCAATAGCCAGTGCAGCTCCTTCTGCTTGATTCCGAGCATGCATGAACTTTTGTGCGAAGGACTTCTGTACACACGATCTGACTTTCCGACAACAAAGTTTTGTTGGCGGAAAATTTGAGAACCTGCTAGCAAACATTCGTTGGCGGTAAGTCCGTCAGCAAATGTTCGATGGAGCATACACACGGTCGGACTTTCCGACAACAAGCTCACATCCAACATTTCCTGTCGGAAAGTCTGACTGTGTGTACGTGGTATTAGACTTGAGAAACTTAACATTAATAAATCACCGGGACCAGATGGCTTGCACCCGAGGGTACTTAGGGAACTCACTCAAGTAATTGCCAGACCGTTGTTCCTAATTTTTACTGACACTCTACTGACTGGAATGGTACCAGCTGATTGGAGAAAAGCCAATTTAGCACCAATATTTAAAAAGGGCCCAAAATACATCCCTGGGAATTACAGACCAGTTAGCCTAACATCAATAGTATGCAAGCTCTTGGAGGGGATGATAAGGGACTACATACAAGATTTTAGTAATAAGAACGGTATCATTAGCAGTAATCAGGATGGATTCATGAAGAATCGTTCTTGCCAAACCAACCTATTAACCTTCTATGAGGAGGTGAGTTGCCATCTAGATAAAGGAAGGCCCGTAGACGTGGTGTATCTGGATTTTGCAAAAGCATTTGACACAGTTCCCCATTAACGTTTACTGTACAAAGTAAGATCCGTTGGTATTGACCATAGGGTGAGTACATGGATTGAAAACTGGCTACAAGGGCGAGTTCAGAGGGTGGTGATAACTGGGGAGTTTTCGGAATGGTCAGGGGTGGGTAGTGGGGTTCCCCAGGGTTCTGTGCTGGGACCAATCCTATTTAATTTGTTCATAAACGACCTGGAGGATGGGATAAACAGTTCAATCTCTGTATTTGCGGACGTTACTAAGCTAAGCAGGGCAATAACTTCTCCGCAGGATGTGGAAACCTTGCAAGAAGATCTGAACAAATTAATGGGGTGGGCAACTACATGGCAAATGAGGTTTAATGTAGAAAAATGTAAGATAATGCATTTGGGTGGCAAAAATATAAATGCAATCTATACACTGGGGGGAGAACCTCTGGGGGGATCTAGGATGGAAAAGGACCTGGGGGTCCTAGTAGATGATAGGCTCAGCAATGGCATGCAATGCCAAGCTGCTGCTAACAAAGCAAACAGAATATTGGCATTAAAAGGGGGATCAACTCCAGAGATAAAACAATAATTCTCCCACTCAGGCCCAGGTTTTGGGCACCAGTCCTCAGGAAGGATGTACTGGAAATGGAGCGAGTACAAAAAGGGCAACAAAGCTAATAAAGGGTCTGGAGGATCTTAGTTATGAGGAAAGGTTGCGAGCACTGAACTTATTCTCTCTGGAGAATAGACGCTTAAGAGGGGATATGATTTCAATATACAAATACCATACTGGTGACCCCACAATAGGGATAAAACTTTTTCGCGGAAGGGAGTTTAACAAGACAGGTGGCCACTCATTAAAATGAGAAGAAAAGAGGTTTAACCTTAAACCACGTAGAGGGTTCTTTACTGTAAGAGCGGCAAGGATGTGGAATTCCCTTCCACAGGCGGTGGTCTCGGGGGGGCATCGGTAGTTTCAAGAAACTATTAGATAAGCACCTGAATGACCGCAGCATACAGGGATATGTAAGGTAATACTGACACATAATCACACACATAGGTTGGACTTGATGGACTCGTGTCTTTTTTCAACCTCACCTACTATGTAACTATATGTAACTATGTAGAGCCCTTAAAGTCATTGTAAATGTTAGATTTCTTTTTGAAATAAACTTGTCATACTTACCTCTAGGGATGCACAGAAATTTCAGCAGCCGAAAAAAAACTGCTGAAAATTGTGTTTTCGGCACATTGCCGAAATTAAAATATTGCCGAAAATGGGGCAGGGCCCCGCCCCTGGTGCCACCATTGCGGCGGTGTCATCCTGGTGTGCCCCAGTCCTCCCCTCCCTCCTTCTCCTCTCCTCCTTACCTCCCTCCCACAGAGCGGCGATCTCCGTGTGTCACAGAGCTGAATTGCATGGACTGCAGTAACAATGTCCCACCTCCTGTGACAGACAGCACACTGATCCAATGGTGGGAGATTGAATCAGTGGGACGTGATCATAGGAGGTGGGACATTGTTACTGCGACCCGGGCAATTCAAATACAGCTCCATGACACACGGAGATCGCCACTTTAATCCAGGCACTGGCAGGCTGCATGATGGGCAATGGTGAGGATGCATCCACAGAAACTGGCAGGCTGCATGACAAGCACAGGCAGGCTGCATCTGACAGGCGGTGAGGTGAGGTTGCATTGATCTCCTGCATCATGTTTGCAGTCTCTGATCATCTCCTGTACTATGTCTGCAGTCTCTGACCATCTCCTGTATCATGTCTGCTAGAGGTGCACCGAATGGAAATTTTGCTAATACTATAGCAGTGTGTTTAACCACTTGACCACTGGGCACTTAAACCCCCTTAATAACCAGACCAATTTTCAGCTTTTGGTGCTCTCACATTTTGACAATTACTCAGTCATGCAACACTGTATCTATATGAATTTTTTGTCCTTTTTTTCACACAAATAGAGCTTTCTTTTGGTGGTATTTAATCACCACTGGGTTCTTTATTTTTTGCGCTATAAAAGAAAAAAGACCGAAAAATCTGTAAAAAAATTAATTTTTCTTCGTTTCTGTTATAAAATTTTGAAAATTAGTAATTTTTCTTCATATATTTTGGCCAAAATTTATACCGCTACATATCTTTGGTAAAAATAACCCAAATTAGTGTATATTATTTGGTCTTTGTGAAAGTTATAGCGTCCACAAGCTATGGTACCAATATCTGAAAATTGATCACACCTGAAGTACTGACGGCCTATCTAATTTCTTGAGACCCTAACATGCCAGAAAAGTACAAATACCCCCCAAATGACATTCCAAGGTATTTAGAAAGATGCATGATGAGTTTTTTGAAGTTGTCATTTTTTCCCACAATTCTTTGCAAAATCAAGTTTTTTTTTTTTCGTTTTTTTTTTTTTTACAAAATTGTCATATTAGCAGGTTATTTCTCACACACAGCATATGCATACCACAAATTACACCCCAAAACACATTCTGCTATTACTCCTGAGTATGGCGATACCACATGTGTGAGACTTTTACACAGCGTGGCCACATACAGAGGCCCAACATGCAGGGAGCACCTTCAGGCGTTCTGGAGCACCCAGCCAATTCTGACATTTCTCTCCTACATGTAAAAATCATCATTTATTTGCTAGAAAATTACATAGAACCCCAAAACATTATATATGTTTTTTTAGCAAAGACCCTAGAGAATACAATAGCGGTCATTGCAACTTTTTATCTCGCACGATATTTGCGCAGCAATTTTTCGAACGCGTTTTTTTTTAAAAAAAAACAGTTTTTTGCTTTAAAAAAAAACAAAACAGTAAGGATAGCCCAATGTTTTTGCATAATATGAAAGATGAAGTTACGCCAAGTTAATAGATACCTAACATGTCACCTTTCAAAATTGCACACGCTTGTAGAATGGTGCCAAACTTCGCCACTTAAAAATCCCCATAGGCGACGCTTTAAAATTTTTTACTGGTAACAAATTTTGAGTTACAGAGGAGGTCTAGGGCCAAAATTATTGCTCTCGCTCTACCGATCGCAGCGATACCTCACATGTGTGGTTTGAACACCGTTTTCATATGTGGGCGGGACTTACGTATGCGTTCGCTTCTGCATGCGAGCACACGGACAGGGGCGCTTTAAAAAAAATTTTTTTTTTTTTATTGTTCATTTTACTTTAATTATTTTAGTTTGACACTTTTTTCCAAAAAAAAAATTTTTTTGATCACTTTTATTCCTATTACAAGGAATGTAAACATCCCTTGTAATAGGAATATGGCATGACAGGTCCTCTTTACAGTGAGATATGGGGTCAATAAGACCCCACATCTCACCTCTAGGCTGTTCCTGAAATTAAAAAAAAAAAAAAAAGATCCTGGCTTCGATCGTAGCGGTGAGTCGGTAAAAGCACCGGAGGGCGGCGGGAGGGGGGGCGTCCCCTCTCGCCTCCCGTAAGAACGATCAAGCAGTGTAACAGCCGCTATGATCGTTCTCATGGTATAGGGAATCGCCGGCTGAAAAATATGATATCTGAATGATGCCTGTAGCTGCACCCATCATTCAGATATCCCTGCACAAAGTCAAGGACGTCGTATGACGGAAGGCGGGAAGTGGTTAAAACGCTTTTTTTTTTTTTAACACAAAGTTGTCCATTTATACAATATTTCTAACACATAGCATGTACATACCAAAAATGACACCCCAAAATAGATTCTCCTACTCCTCCTGAGTACGGCGATACCACATGTGTGAGACTTCCACAGCCTGGTCACATACAGAGGCTGGGTATGGCTGAGCATGGCTGGGTATTGCAGAGTATCGCCGAGTATGACTGGGTATGGCAGAGTATGGCTGGGTATTGCGGGGTATGGCAGAGTATGGCTGGGTATCACCGAGTATTGCAGAGTATGGCTGGGTATTGCGGGGTATTGCAGAGTATGGCTGGGTATCACCGAGTATTGCAGAGTATGGCTGGGTATTGTGGGGTATTGCAGAGTATGGCTGGGTATGGCAGAGTATTGCGGGTTATGGCAGAGTATTGCAGATTTTTGCGGGGTATTGCAGAGCATGGCTGGGTATGGCAGAGTATGGCTGGGTATCACTGAGTATTGCAGAGTATGGCTGGGTATCACTGAGTATTGCAGAGTATGGCTGGGTATTGCGGGATATTTCAGGGTATTGCAGAGTATTGCGGGGTATTCCAGGGTATGGCAGAGTATTGCGGGGTATTCCAGGGTATTGCGGGGTATGGCAGAGTATTGCGGGGTATGGCAGAGTATTGCGGGGTATGGCAGAGTATTGCGGGGTATGGCAGAGTATTGCGGGGTATTTTGGGGTATGGCAGAGTATTGCGGGGTATTCCAGGGTATGGCAGAGTATTGCGGGGTATTCCAGGGTATGGCAGAGTATTGCGGGGTATTCCAGGGTATGGCAGAGTATTGCGGGGTATTCCAGGGTATGGCAGAGTATTGCGGGGTATTCCAGGGTATGGCAGAGTATTCCGGGGTATTCCAGGGTATGGCAGAGTATTGCGGGGTATTCCAGGGTATGGCAGAGTATTGCAGGGGTATTCCAGGGTATGGCAGAGTATTGCAGGGGTATTCCAGGGTATGGCAGAGTATTGCAGGGGTATTCCAGGGTATGGCAGAGTATTGCAGGGGTATTCCAGGGTATGGCAGAGTATTGTGGGGCATTGCAGAGGGAATTGCAGAGCATGCAGAGTAGTAGGGATGGCTGAGCAGGGATGGATGGATGGCTGGATGTCTCTGTGCAGCGCTGTGGGCACTACAGATGCAGCCCACAACGCTGCAGCCATCCATCCATCCGCCTCTCCGGTCACTGTGTACCGATCGGTACACAGGAGGGGAGGAGAGGGGGAGGAGAGGAACCGGCTTCATCAGATGACGCCGGTTTGTTGACATGTGATCGCTCCGTCATTTGACAGAGCGATCACATGGTAAACGGCCGCGATCAGCGGCCATTTACCGGGATCTGTGATGCGCTGGGTCCTCTGGACCCGGCGGTCACGGATGCTCTCGAGTGCGCGCCCTAGGGGGCGCGCGAGAGCAGAATTCTGGGAGGACGTCCCTGGACGCCCTCCCAGAGTTAAACAACCGCCCTGTAGCCGTCATTTGGCTATGGGCCGGTTGTTAAGTGGTTAAGTAAGAGATTGCAGACATAATACAAGAGATGGTTAGAGACTGTGGACATGATAAAAGAAATGGTTAGAGACTGGGGACATGATACAAGAGATGGTTAGAGACTGGGGACATAATACAGGAGATGGTTAGAGACTGTGGACATGATACAAGAAATGGTTAGAGACTGGGGACATAATACAGGAGATGGTTAGAGACTGGGGACATAATACAGGAGATGGTTAGAGACTGGGGACATGATACAAGAGATGTTTAGAGACTGGGGGCATGATACAAGAGATGGTTAGAGACTGGGGACATAATACAAGAGATGCTTAGAGACTGGGGACATGATAAAAGAGATGGTTAGAGACCGGGGACGTGATACAAGAAATTGTCAGAGACTAAGGACATGATACAAGAGATGGTTAGAGACTGAGGACATGATACAAGAGATGGTCAGAGACTGGGGACATGATACAAGAAATGGTTAGAGACTGTAGAACATGATACAATGTGATACATAAAGACTGAGTACATGATAGCAGTGTCAGTGATGAGGGGATTATAGGACGAGTGTCCCCACCCCCCTCTACCACTCATTGACATCTTCCCAACACAAGAAGTACTGCACTTCCTTATTTAGTCCATGATTTAGTCATGAATAACAGCGGGGCTGAGCCCCACCAGAGGTCAGAGAGTGAGGATGGGGGGAGAACAACCAAGATGAAGACTGGACTGATCCTGAAGATCCCCATCATTGGGTTATTGACTCCTCCCTCATTATCACTTTCTGTTTAACATTCCAACGTTGGAGGATGTTATCACATTATTTTCACCATGTAAAAGTCTGTGCTCCAATCAAATCATCAGATATAACATGTCCAGCTGGTAGGAAATGTGCACAAAAGAGGTAAGGCTTATGGAATGTACAACTTAATATATATGATACAAAGGTTAGGATTTTATAGTATCAGAATGATGTAATGTACAACATAGAGAATATAGTGCAGGGGTCAGGAGTATGTAATGTACAATATAAATTTTACAGTGTAAGAGTCAGGACTCATAATATTGGTATTCAGTAATCAGTGGAAGCTGAAATGATTACTGGAGACAAGTTGCAGAGGTCCCACACCGCTGCCTCCCATCTCCTGAGACTGCACTCAGTGACTTGGGTCTGAGACTATACAGACATATCCCTCCACCCGGCACAGCCAGCAAATAACAGTAACCCGGAGAGCATTGTTCTGTCAGAAATCTTAATAGACCCGGGTATTGGGTTGAACACCCAAAGCAAATCCCCTAGGTGACTAGGTCTAGTAATGCCTATGGTGAATACAGGACGGGGAACACAGCTCAGGAAAGTGACCAGGGGATTACAGGCTGATATCACCCAGTCCCCGCCCTACTCTGGACCAATCAGTGAGCAGTATGGGTGGAGGAATGTATTTAGTGGTAATGACCCACCTGTGCTGATCTCTGTAGGAGTGTCCTCCTCTATAAATGTCCCCGTTATTCCATCCTCCTCCATAGACTGCTGATCATCCCTCACATACCTCTCTTCTTCTTCTGCTTTACCCTCAAATTCTATATCGATTGGATCTCCACTCTAAATCAAGAAAATGAGAGAGAATATCATCTGTAAAATATAAGCTTTTTTATTGTGACATTGCATAAAAAAATATACACATTGGTATTGATTTACTAAAGGCAAATCCACTACGCACTACAAGTGCACATGGAAGTGCAGTTGCTGTAGATCTGAGGGGGAGATCTGAAATGAGGGGAAGCTCTGCTGATTTCTATCATCCAATCATGTACAAACAAAAATTGAGTTTTTTTTATTTTCCTTCAATGTTCCCCTCAGATCTACAGTGACTGCACCTCCAAGTGCACAGTGGATTTTCCTTCAGTAAATAAACCTCCCCCTGTCTCAAGTTCATGTTCTAGATGATCCATCCCACCAACCTTGTAATAGTGAGGGATGGTGTGATCTTCCTGTGTGGAATCCCCGTAATACAGAGGACGGGGACATCTCTCTGGTGGGTTCCTGGTATTAGGTGGCTCCATCATATCCTTGTGTCCTTCTGAAAACTCCTCCATCACTCCACACTCCTCATCCTCCTCTTTATACTCTTCTTTAACATCAATATTATCATCCCTGAGTTTTCCACTCTGAAAGATATCATAAAACATTCATTGTAACAAACATGCTGTGTATAAATCAGAACTACTAATAATTGTCAATCATCTACCTGATGATGGTGAGGGATGGTGTGATCTTCCTGTGTGGAATCCCAGGAATACAGAGGACGGGGACATCTCTCTGGTGGGTTTCTGTAGCTGAATGATTCCACCATGGTGTCCTGGTACAGATCTTTGTGTTCTTTTAGAAATGCTGACTCCTCCATCACTCCATCCTCATCATCCTCCTCTTTTATCTCTTCTTTAACTTCAACTTTAGAATCTCTCAGGTTTCCACTCTGAATATGTAATAAAAATGACATCAATGGTGACAATGCAGAAAATGTACAGATCCTAATGATACTATCAGTGATTGTTCCTCATCTACCTGATGATGGTGAGGGATGGTGTGACCTTCCTGTGTGGAATCCCGGGAATACAGAGGACGGGGACATCTCTCTGGTGGGTTCCTGGTATTAGGTGGCTCCATCATATCCTTGTGTCCTTCTGAAAACGTCTCCATCACTCCATACTCCTCATCCTCCTCTTTATACTCTTCTTTAACATCAATATTATCATCCCCGAGGTTTCCACTCTGGTTATATAATAAAACAGTCATTGTAACAAACATGATTGTTTAAAAATTATCACAAGGGATTGTTCCTCATCTACCTGATGATGGTGAGGGATGGTGTGACCTTCCTGTGTGGAATCCCGGGAATACAGAGGACGGGGACATCTCTCTGATGGGTTCCCATTACTGGATCCATCTGTAGGAAACACACACACTGACTGAATACATTGTTTCTATGTGTTTATCAGATGATGGGGGATCTAGGTGGACCCTCCGTACTGCTCTCTAATTTATAATAAAGTCTCCTCTTACCCGGTGATGTGAGGGGCGGCTGATTGTCCATCATGACGTCCTTGTAGAGATCCTTGTGTCCTTCTAAATACTCCCACTCCTCCATGGAGAAATAGACAGTGACATCCTGACACCTTATAGGAACCTGACACACACAATGATACAGTCACCATCCAGACACATCCCTTGTCTGTTACTGGATAATGTCCCAGAATTCCCAGCACCGCTCACCTCTCCTCCATCATCTCTCTGGTGACTTCTAGAATCTTCTTTGTATTTCTCTATTCTATCAGGGAGGGAGGTGGAGACAATGTGATGGTCATATGATCTCCAGACTTCACAGGAGGAAAACTCTAGATCTGAAAACCAATAGTAAAATCAAATGATATTCCCAGAATCCTCCTTACCATTCAGGTTTCCATTTTATTAAAGCCCCACTTTAAGACTGAGGTATAATTTACCTACACAGAAACACTCACAGTACGCAGGTTAAATGCTTGTTGCAGGAATTCTGACATCATTACATACAATGCAGAACCAACAGTCCCACTTTGCTAGTGAGGATGCCAAGGGTCCGCCCACATCCTAAGAGCATCACAGAAAAAAAAGAGCTGGATGAAGGGACATTGGGAGGAGGAGCTGTGAGGTCAGTGTGATGTCATAGGACATATAGACTCTGGATGGAGGGACATTGGGAGGAGGAGCTGTGAGGTCAGTGTGATGTCATAGGACAAATAGACTCTGGATGGAGGGACATTTGGATGGGGAGATTTGAGGGGCCCTCTATATGAGGCTCCTATGAAAACCAAATCATTGTTCCTGGGTGTGTCCTACCTCTCCTAAACTGAAGATTGAACTTTGACCTTTACCATACAGAAATCTGTGAAAGTAAGCTCTCATGTGATCAGGTGACGTGCGGAGGAACGAGCGTAAATAGCAGACCATTTTCTCCAGAGCTCCTAATGGTGGGAATGGATTTTTCTGGGACATACTAAAAGGAATGACAGAAAGGAATGCCCACAGACTTTAACAGGGTGATGGAATGCCCATAGAGAATAATGGAACAAAATGGAATGCCCGTAGAAAATAATGAAAACAACAACATATTATTAATATTTTTATAAAGGATTTATATAGCGCCAACAGTTTACGCAGTGCTTTACAATATAAAAAGGGAGACAATAAAGGTTTATTACAATAAAATTCAAGAGGATTAAGACAGCCATGCTCAGAAGAGCTTACAATCTAATAGGGTGGGGGAAGTGGTACAAAAGGTTATAACTGTGGGGAATGAGCTGATAGAAGTTGTAAAAGATTAGTTGGAGACGTGATCGGCTTCCTTGAGATGAGTTTTCAGGGATCGCCTGAAGGTAGCAAGAGTAGGGGATAGCCGGAACGGTGGAGGTAGCGAGTTCCAGAGGATGGGAGAGGCTCTGGAGAAATCCTAGAGACGAGCATGAGAGGAGGAGACGAGAGAGCTTGAGAGTAGGAGGTCTTGAGAAGAGCGGAGAGGACGATTTGGGTGATATTTGGAGACAAGGTTGGTAATGTAGCTTGGGGCAGATTTGTGAATGGCTTTGTATGTTGTGGTTAGTATTTTGAATTTAATTTGCTAGGTGATTGGGAGCCAGTGTAGGGATTGGAGGAGAGGGTTGGCAGACACTGAGCGGTTGGTAAGGTGGATAAGTCTGGCAGCAGAATTCATTATAGACTGAAGAGGGGAGGAGCCTATGGAGAGGCAGGCCAATGAGAAGGGAGTTGCAATAGTCAAGGTGAGAGATAACAAGGGAGTGAATGAGGAGCTTGGTGGTTTCATTTATCAAAAAGGGATGAATTTTAGGGATGTTACGGAGGTGAATTCTACAAACTTTTGACAACGATTGGATTTGAGGCTGAAATGACAAGTCAGAGTCTAGGATTACACCTATACCCTGGCGTGAGGGGAGGGACTGATGGTTGCATTGTTGATTTTGATGGAAAAGTCATGGAGGGGGGCACGGGCGGAGGGGGGAATATTAATAGCTCAGTTTTAGAGAGATTTCGTTTAAGGAAGTGGTGCGACATCCATGCTGATATGTCAGTTAGTAATGCGAAAGGAGACTGAAGGAGTGAGGTGAGGAGTAGACAGATAGATTTGGGTGTCATCGGCGTATAAGTGGTACTGGAAGCCGTGGGCGGTTATCAAGTGACCAAGGGAGGAGGTGTAGATAGAGAGGAGAAGGGGTCCAAGAACAGAGCCTTGGGGGACCCCCATAGAAAGGATCAATGGAGAGGAGGAGACAGAGTTGTAGGCAACACTGAAAGAGCGCTGGGATAGGTAGGCAGAGCACCAGGATAGAGTAGAATCTTGGAGTCCAAGGGAATGGAGTTTATTGAGAAGGAGCGGGTGGTCAACAGTATCAAAGGTCGCAGAGAGGTCAAGTAGTAGGAGTATGGAGTAGTGACCGTTGGTTTTAGCAGTTAGTAAATCGTTAGTGAGTTTTAGTGAGGCCCCTTTCACACTTGTACGACTTGTCCCACGATTTGGGACTGCAAAGTAGCATGACAAGTTGTTCCCCATGATTTCCAATGACTACCATTCAGATTAGTACGACTTCAAGTCATGCCGACTTCAAAGTAGTCCTTGCACTACTTTGGTCTGACTTTGATCCTACTTCAGCCCATTGAATATCACTGAAGTGGGATCAAAGTCGGATCGCCGTATTAATGGATCCGACTTTGGCATGGTACTTGTGCTCTGATGATCTTGAAAGGGAACTGCATGCCAATTTTTTTTTTTTTTAAATGGCATGGGTTCCCCTCCAAGAGCATACCAGGCCCTTCAGTCTGGCATGGATTTTAAGGGGAACCCCCACGCCGACAAAACAGTTTGCTGCTTGGGGGGATGGGTAGTTGGAGGCAAGGATACAGTGAAAGTGATGAGGTTGTGATCAGAGAGAGGAGAGAGGAAAGGGGGTGTTGCTGAGGTTACCAGGATTGCAGAGATGGAAAAATACAAGGTCACCATTGGAGTGAGTGGAAGTATGTGTCCATTGGGTTAAGTCAAAAGATGAGGTTAAGTTGAGAAGTTGAGCTGTAGCTGGGCTGTTAACATTGACAGGAATGTTGAAGTTACCAAGAATGATAGTGGATATTTCAGAGGAGAGAAAGCAGGGTAGCCAGGCAGTGAATTTATAAAAAAAGCGCGATACTGGTCCAGAAGGCTGATAAATTGCTGCAATCCTCAGAGAAATGGGAGAATATAGATGAACACAGTGCATCTCGAAAGAAGAGAGGGATAGGAAGGACTTGGAAGGTGCTTTGCAGGGATAGAAAGAATCCAACTCTACCTCCTTTCTGTCCGTTGGGTCTGGAGGAGTGAGTCCAGTGGGGGCCACCATGGGAGAGGGCAGCAGGAGAAACTGAGTCAAAATTTTAAAGCCAGGTTTCAGTTATGGCGAGTATGTTAAAGCCATGAGAGAAGAAAAGGTCATGCACAGATGTTAGCTTGTTACAGATGGAGCGGGCGTTCCAAAGGGCACGTGAGATTGGGGGGCTGGTTTGAGGAAGCAGGGGGATAGAAATTAAACTGAGTGGATTGCGGTGGTTGCCAGAGGGGGAGAGGTATTGGATATGTGGTTTGCAGTTGGAAAATGGCCGACCAGGAGAAATATCACCTGAGACTAGAAGGAGGGTGAGGAAGGCAAGATGGGAGTGGGATGTGCATGAGCGCACATGTCTAATGGCCCTGGTGTTTATGTCAGCATGTGGGTGCAGCAAATGCAGGAGATGATGGGTGCAGTAGTAGCATGAAGGTAGGAGTGAGAGTGATATGTGTATGCTGCAGGGTAGAGAGGAGGGGTAGAGTAAGGATAATTTGAGGATAGAAGTCACTGATGTGAAAAGGAAGAGAAGAAGGAGCATGTTAGTGGATAGGGAGTGGGAATCTGACTTCCCATAAAATAAACGTCAAATGCTTGGTTGCTTGTCGTCTTTCAGAGTGGAGCAGAGTTCTTGTTGTATCTGCATACAGCTTTAGGCTACATGCACACTGCAGCTCATAAACGGCCGTATTTGGGAGCTTGGGCATTTTTTTTAACAGCCCATAAACTCCCCTCTATGTTATCCTATGTGTCCATGCACACATGGACATTTTTGGACGTTTATCAGCAGGGGCGTTTATGGGCTGTTGTCTGAAAGTCCTAATATCTTGTTCAAAAGCGGTCCTAAAAATGCCAGACGCCGGTAAAGGCTGTTAAACGCGGTTTAATGTTGTAAACAGAGTGTTAAGCCTCATTAAGCCACATTGGTGTTAATGCACGTTTAGTCACGCTAGCTTTTAGCAGTGTTTCTCTGCCTCTATTCAAAATCAATGGTTCCCTATGGGAGCCCATTAATTTGAATAGAAGTCGGATCATGATGATCCGACTTGCGGTGCGACTTGTGTGCTGAGGATGTTGAAGGGGGACATCCACCAAAATGAAAAAAAAAATGCTGTGGGGTTCCCCCTGGACGATACCAGACCCTTCAGTCTGGTATGGATTGTAAGGAGAACCCCCACTCCAAAAAAATGGCGTGGGGTCCCCCCCAAAACCTTTACCAAACCCTTATTCGAGCATGCAGCCCGGCAGGTCAGGATAGTGGGGAAGACAAGCGTGTGCCCCCCATTCAACCATACCAGGCCACATGCCCTCAACATGGGGGTGTGGGTGCCCTGCGCCCCCTACCCCAAAGCACCTTGTCCCCATGTTGATGAGGACAAGGGCCTCTTCCTGACAACCCTGGCCTGTGGTTGTCAGGGTCTGCAGGTGGGGGCTTATTGGAATCTGGAAGCCCCCTTTAATAAGGGGGCCCCCACCCTATGTGAATAAGTATGGGTACATTATACCCCTACCCATTCACCTAAAAAAGATGTCAAAAACAAACACTGTACACAGGTTTTTAAAGTATTTTATTACGGCAGCTTCGACGTCTCTTCCGATTCCTTCTCTCTCCGGCTCTTCTCCCTCCTCCGGTGATGTGTTATCCCTCTATTGGTCCTTCTCCCTCTCCGATTCTTCTCTCTACGCTGTCTTCTCCTTCCGCTGTCTTCTCACTCTTTTGCCGGGTCTTCGCCGCTGTCTTCTTCCGATAATGACTCAACGCGATCTCCCGGTGTAATGCTGGGTCCGCTGTGTGCTATGACTTATATTGGCATGGGGCGGGCCACCCGCCAACGTCATCCAGAGGCCCCACCCCTTGTGACATCATCATCCCTATCATTCCCCGGGTGGTGACATCATAAGGAGTTGGGCCTCTGGAAGACGTTGGCAGGTGGCCATGTCCCATGCCAATATAAGTCATTGCACATGGCGGACCCAGCATTACACCAGGAGATTGAGAGGGGAGAAGGAATGGAAAGAGATGCCGGAGCTGCCTTAATAAAATACTTTAAACACCTGTATACAGTGTTTGTTTTTGACACTTTTTTAGGTGAATAGGTAGGGATACAATGTACCGCATACTCATTCACATAGGGTGGGGGGCCGGGATCTGGGGGTCACCTTGTTAAAGCGGGCTTCCAGATTCCGATAAGCCCCCGCCCGCAGACCCCGACAACCACTGGTCAGGGTTGTCTGGAAGAGGCTCTTGTCCTCATCAACATGGGGACAAGGTGCTTTGGGTAGGGGGGGCGCAGGGCCCTCCTAGCCCGAAGCACCCACACCCCCATGTTGAGGGCATGTGGCCTGGTATGGTTGAGGGGGGGCGCTCGCCCCCTATCCCGACCTGCCGGGCTGCGTGCTCAGATAAGGGACTGGTATGGATTTTGGGGGGACCCCATGCCATTTTTTTTTAGCATTGGGGTTCCGCTTATAATCCATACTAGACCTAAGGATCTGGTATCGCCAGGGGGAAACCCCACGCCAATTTCTATTTTGGTTGGGGTTTCCCTTCAACATCCTCAGCACACAAGTCGCCCCGCAAGTCAGATCATTATGATCAGTCTTCTGGTGTGACTTCTATTCAATGGTGTCTGCACCTTGCCCTTGTCTGCGCCTCTCCATAGGCTGCTTTAAATTTCAATTAGTGACAGAATCTTTAGACATATCAAATGAATCTTTAGCAAACCTACTTTCAAATATCAGTGGCGATGTTTAATATTGAGATTAGGTGGGATTATTATTTTCTATGGAATGACAGATAAATGATGAGAAGGCGAGATGTGACCCGGAGTCAGAACCATTAGACACATCAGATAAATCTTTAGAAGACATTCTCTCCATGCTCAGTGATGATGTTTATTACTAAGATGAAGTGGGATTAGCATTGCTTTCTATGCAATGACAGCAGTGCTGTGTCTTGACCTAGGCTGACAAGGCCCAGGCCTAGGGCGGCACTTTGCGCGGGGGGGCGCAAAAAGCTTTGGGAGGGGAAAGGATATGTGCTAGTGGCCGGGTTCCGATTTCTGATCCCCCCACTAGCACATGTCCTCTCCTCTCCCAAAGCACCCCCCAAGCATATGTCTTCTTACCCCCCCTCTACCCCAAAATCAAAACATGCCGTGTCCCTTTCTGTCCCCCTCCCACGGTTACAGTTTCCCTCTCTGTCCTCCTCCCACGGCGTCCCTCTCTGTCCTCCTTCCACGGCATTCCTCTGTCTTCCAATGGCATCCCTCTCTGTCCTCCTCCCATGGCGTCCCTCTCTGTCCTCCTCCCACGAAGATGACAGGGTGGGTCTTAAAAAAAGAAGGGGTGTGGCCTTGACACAAACAGGCAGTGAGCGAGTTTATTCAGGCCTAGGGCAGCACAAAACCTAAATACACCACTGAATGACAAAGGTGAATGATAGAAGGTTATGCCCTTAGAGTATAATGGGAAGCAAAATATAAACTAATTTTCAGGCAAATCTGAGAAGCTCAGCAATTCACCTTTCCCACAGGTAGAGTAGCAGATCGTATGATTGTAATTTTTGGGGATTATAGCTGTTTTTTCTATGGAATGACAGATAAATGATAGAAAGGAATGACCATAGAGTATAATGGGAAGCGAGATGTGACCTGGAGAAAGAACCATTCAACATATCAGATCAATCTTTAGCAGATATTCTCTCCATGTTCAGTTACAATGTTTAATATTGAGATGAAGCGGAATTATTATTGTTTTCTATGAAATGACAAGAGTGAATGACAGAAAGGGCTGCCCAGAGACTATAATGGAAAGCATGGGAGTCAGAACCATTTGATGTATAAGAAAAACACGTTCTATATATAAAAATCTTCAATTTTTATATATAATTGTATTTATTTATCCTGTTCATTCAACGTGAAACAACTGTCCTATTTACAGGCAAAGCCTTTAAATGAGGCAGTTGTCTCATAAGGAATACATGTCTCAATTGGCAGTGCAGCAAAACAAAGTGTCAGCACCCCTGTGGTGGATGGGATCTGGGTGGTGGATGGAGTTGGAAAAAGACTGGGGTGGTGGATAGAGCCGGGATGGGGTCGGGGTGGTGGATAGAGCCGAGATGGGGTAGGGGTGGTGGATAGAGCCGGAATTGGATCAAGGTGGTGGAAGGAACGGGAATGGGATCAGGGGATGAATGAAACTGGGATGGGATTGGGGTGGTGGATGGAGCCGGGATAGGGGTCAGGGTGGTGGATGGAGCCGGGATGGGTGTTGGGGTGGTGGATGGAGCCAGGATGGGGGTCAGGGTGGTGGATGGAGCCAGGATGAGGGTCGGGGTGGTGGATGGAGCCAGAATTGGATCAATGTGATGAAAGGAGCGGGAATGGGAACAGGGGATGAAAGAAGCCAGGATAGGATTGGGGTGGTGGATGGAGCCAGGATGGGACCAGGGGAATGGATGGAGCCGGGATGGTGGGGTCTGGCTAATAGATGGAGCCGGGATGGGGTCGGGGTGGTGGATGGAGTTGGAATAGGATTGAGGTGGTGGATGGAGCTGGAATTGGATCAAGGTGGTGGAAGGAGCGGAAATGGAATCAGGGGATGAATGAAGCCAGGATAGGATATGGGTGGTGGATGGAGCCAGGATGGGACTGGGGGAATGGATGGAGCCGGGATGGGGTCGGGGTGGTGGATAAAGTTGGGATGGGGTCAGGGTGGTGAATGGAGCAGGAGTAATATCAGGTGGTGGAAGGAGCGGGAATAGGATCAGGGGATGAATGGAGCCGGAATGGGATTGGGGTGGTGGATGGAGCCAGGATGGGATAGGGGGGAATGGATGGAGCCGGGATGGGTTTGGGGGAAATGAATGGAGTCAGGGTGGGATCGGGGGAATGGATGGAGTCAGGGTGGGATCGGGGGAATAGTTGGAGCTGGGATGGGGTCGGGGTGGTGGATGGAGCCGGGATAGGATCGGGGGGAGTGGATGGAGCCGGGATGGGTTTGGGGGAAATGGATGGAGTCAGGGTGGGATCGGGGGAATGGATGGAATCAGGGTGGGATCGGGGGAATAGTTGGAGCTGGGATGGGGTCGGGGTGGTTGATGGAGCCATGATGGGATCAGAGTGGTGGATGGAGCCAGGATAGGATTGGGGGAAGAATGGAGCTGGGATGGGATCGATCTCTTTCTAGCACAAGTTATCTTCTACCCAAAACAAAGCACTCCCTAGCACATATTCTTTAAGCCCCACCCCCTAAAATCACTCTTGGCAGCACAACTGTTACCTGCCCAGGATTCCCAGAATCCCCCCTCCCAATCACCATGTAAGACTCCTATTGTTATTACAGATCTCATAGGGCACATGTCCCTCCTCTGCCTCCTTCCCCACTCTTCCTCCCAGCCTGTGTATGTGAACATCAGAGCCAAGGAGGAAGCAGCTATAGTCAGGTTCCTGCAGACTGCAGTCGAAGAGAGATGCAATTGTCGGGGTGTGGGGAAACGATAGGATACCCTGTCTGTCAGTGTCTCTGGTTTACTTCCTCCACCCCCACCTTCGCGTGGAGCGCCTTGAGGCGATTCAGTTTGCATAGGTAGCGCTATACAAGTCACTCATTCATTCAGCTGAAGGGATTACAGAGATCCCGGAAGGGAAAGAGGGAGCCAGTGTTTAGTGTCAGTTCAGGCCTGGTGTCACTCTCTGGCGGGTGTCACCCAGGTGCCGGCTGCACGCCACTGCATGTCCCTTTAACTTGCTATATCATTCAGGTTTGCCTGCAAACTGAACATGGAGAGAATGTCTGCTAAAGATTGATCTGATATGTCCAATGGTTCTGACTCCGGATCACATCTCGCCTTCCCATTATACTCTATGGGCATTGCTTTCTATCATTTTTCTGTCATTCCATAGAAAACAGCTGTAATCCCAAATAATTACAATCATACAGTCTGCTACTCTACTGGAGGAACACCTTTGGGAAAGGTGAAATTGCTATGTCTCTAAAGCCCCATACACACGATAGGACTTTGTACAAACTTTCACTTGGGTTTTTGTACAAAGGGAGTTGGCCAGAAGTTTGTCTTGCATACAGACGGCAAGACTTTTCCAGCCAACTTTCACCATATCACGTGGTTTTTCAGCTCTTTACCATCACCCTTTGGTCAACTTGTGTATTGTTGTCTGATATTGTGTCAATCTCGCCACTTTTATTGGCGAGATTGACACCTTGCGAGCCGGGTTGACACTGGTGCGGGGATCCGAATTGGATCCCCGCCAATGCCAGCCACGCCAAATTTTAAATAAAAACCGTCATGGGTTCCCCTCCAGGGACATACCAGGCCCTTAGGTCTGGTATGGATATTAAGAGGAACCCCCTACGCCGAAAAAACGGCATGGGGGTCCCCCCCAATCCATACCAGACCCTTATCCGAGCACGCAGCCCGGCCGGTCAGGAAAGGGGGTGGGGACGAGCGAGCGCCCCCCCTCCTGAGCCGTACCAGGCCGCATGCCCTCAACATGGGGGGGTTGGTGCTTTGGGGAAAGGGGCGCCCTGCGGCCCCCCCACCCCAAAGCACCTTGTCCCCATGTTGATGAGGACAAGGGCCTCTTCCCGACAACCCTGGCCGTTGGTTGTCGGGGTCTGCGGGCGGGGCGCTTATCGGAATCCGGTAGCCCCCTTTAATAAGGGGGCCCCCAGATCCCGGCCCCCCACCCTATGTGAATGAGTATGGGGTACATGGTACCCCTACCCATTCACCTAGGGAAAAAAGTGTCAATAAAAAACCACAGTACACAGGTTTTTAAAGTAATTTATTAAGCAGCTCCGGGGTCTTCTTCCGACTTCGAGGGTCCTCTTCCGACTTCGGGGGTCTCTCCGGCGTCTTCTCCCGGTGTCCGCATCTTCTGCCGGCTCCACCGCTATCTTCTGGCGCTCTTTTGCGTGGTCATGTCATCATATGACTAAGCCCCCTTATGACCTCACAGTCCCAGCATGCCCCGGGACTGTGATGTCATTGGGGGGCGCGGTCACCGCCTATATAAGTCCGTTGCGGAGCACACAGAGACCATTCTGGCTGGAGAGAGCGTCGTGTCAACATCTCTGGAAGAGAAGAGGGAAGAAGACGATCCAGAGGTCCGGACCACTGCTGGCAAAAGAGCGCCAGAAGATAGCGGTGGAGCCGGCAGAAGATGCGGACACCGGGAGAAGACGCCGGAGAGACCCCTGAAGTCGGAAGAGGACCCCCGAAGTCGGAAGAGGACCCCGGAGCTGCCTAATAAATTGCTTTAAAAACCTGTGTACTGTGTTTTTTATTGACACTTTTTTCCCTAGGTGAATGGGTAGGGGTACCATGTACCCCATACTCATTCACATAGGGTGGATCTCCCTGATTCCGATAAGCGCCCCGCCCGCAGACCCCGACAACCAACGGCCAGGGTTGTCGGGAAGAGGCCCTTGTCCTCATCAACATGGGGACAAGGTGCTTTGGGGTGGGGGGCCCGCAGGGCGCCCCCCTCCCCCAAAGCACCCACCCCCATGTTGAGGGCATGCAGCCTGGTACGGCTCAGGAGGTGGGGGGCGCTCGCTCGTCCCCACTCCCTTTCCTGACCGGCCAGGCTGCGTGCTCAGATAAGGGTCTGGTATGGATTTGGGGGGGACCCCCATGCCGTTTTTTCGGCGTAGGGGGTTCCCCTTAAAATCCATACCAGACCAAAAGGGCTTGGTATTCCCCAGAGGGGAATTCCCTCTCGCGCCCGCCGCAGTAGAAAAATGTGTTTTTCCTATTGCAGCTAGCGCGAGATGTACAGTACCCTGCCGCCGAGAACCAGCGCGATCCGATCACGCTGGAAACATTCTCGCGGCCGCGTACTGTAGTTTGTACAAAAGTCCGATGGCTTTGTGTACACACGATCGGACTTTGCTCCATCGGACTTTTGTTGCCGGAAAGTTTGTCCGTTCGCACAGCCAACAAAAGTCCAATGGAAACTGAAAAAGTTTGTCCGATGGAGTGTACACACGGTCGGATGTTGCTCCAAAACAGCTAATTTGCATGTTTGTTGTCAAAAAGTCCGATCGTGTGTACGCCCCTTAAGATTTGCCTGCAAATAGGTTCATAATTTGTTTCCCATTATACTCTATGGGCATAACCTTCTATCACTCACCTTTGTCATTCAATGGTGTATTTAGGTTTTGTGCTGCCCTAGGCCTGACTAAACTCAAGCACCCCCTAATTTAAACATGACCCACTCCTTCCTGTCAAGGCCACACCCCTTCCTTTTAAAAACCTGCTCTGTCATCTTCATGGGAAGGGCACAGAGGGATCCCTTTTTTTCCTCCAGAGCTCCTAATGGTGGGGATGGATTTTGCTGCATGCTGGATATGGATGTTAAGGATATCTATGACCTTAACAGGCCATGATGTCATTTAAAGTCCCTAGGGATGGAAATACTTGACCTTACCACCAGGCCATGGCTTCCTGAAAGCCCCTACCCCCAAACCACCTCTACTTTGCTGCATGCTGGAAACAAGTTTCCACCCCCCAGGATCACTGCAGGTGTGGAGAAAAGCTGTGTAAGAGGATATGGAGGAGAGATGAGGAGGAGATCCAGGAATCAGGATAAAGGTCAGGACAAGCAACAGACGAGCGCATCCAAGAGATGAAGCCGGGGTCACTACACAGAAAATCAATCCAAGGAAACAACAGGCAGGACGAGGAATAGCAAGAAGGAGCTCAGAGACAAATGAGAATATTGCTCAGCCAATGGGAGATTATCTCAGCATGACTTACATAATGAAGGAGATGAGGGGGAGGGGAGGAAGTCACTTATGGTGACCATAGAGACATGGAAATTCAGCTGGTTCAGCAGGGATCGGTCACATTTCCATCCATGTGTGGTCACTGCCGGATAAAAGTCACTCGATCAGCGGCTGCAGCCAATAGCTTCATCACTGATCTGTGTATTCTGAGAGCGGAGGAGCGCCCCCCATTGTCAGAATACAATAGTGCAGCGGGGAGGATTCCCCCATCCCCCTCCAATGTGTGGATGGGGGAATCACTTCAGTTTTTTCCTCTCATCCCGCTGACTGAACGATAAAACTGAACCATATATGGCCCGCTTTGGAAACAATATATAATGATCATCAACTGATCCCCCTGAAGGGGTTAATCTACGTATTACCTCCTCGACTTCCAGATCCAGCGACGTCTCCTCTCTACGTCCTTCCAAATGGAATGTCCTGTCTGTATCTGACATCACTTCCTGTCTGTATTCCATAGAGACTTTTTTTACTGGGTAGAGGTGAGATCACCACCTTGTGGAACTCAGAGGAACTGCAGCTGAAGAAACGTCTCATAGCGTGAACACTGCTGTTTCAAGTATTATTATTATTATTATTATTATTATTATTTTTATACAGGATTTATATAGCACCAACAGTTTACGCAGAGCTTTACAGTATAGAAATGAAGACACTGCAAACTGTTTGAGGAGTCGTGTTGAATTGTATAACAGGAACAGCAAACACAGAACAGGAAGTACAAGCAATGCAATATTACCATAGAATATATTACAATAGATTCAATGTATTAGTATAAGAACTCCATAATATCTCCCCTTTTTTTACATTCAATCCAAAAATGTGTAAACAACCTAAAAACAGATTGTGAATAGTCTTAAACATAACATAATGTGTTACTGGTAGATACACTACAGATTGAGTCTATTTGGCCATCTTGAAACTCTTACATCGCTCCAACTGTCCCCGATTTGGAACAAAGTCCCTCTGTCCCTCTTTCCTCTTCATTAGTCGGTAGTCATTAGTTGGTTCTGTTCTTGGACCTCTTTTATTCTCAATCTACACCTCTTCCCTGGGTCAGTTGATAGCCTCTTGCAGCTTTCATTATAATTTCTATGCTGACGACACACAAATCTATCTCTCCACCCCTCAACTCACTCCATCAGTCTCCTCACGCATCACTAACTTACTAACCGACATATCTGTATGGATGTCACACCACTTCCTCAAACTCAACTTGTCCAAAACCAAGCTTATAATATTATAAGACTGCAGACACAGGCCGGCGCCGAGCCGTGACGTCATCAACATGCGACGCGTTTCTGAACTAGCTGGCTATGGATGGAAGAGATAGCCGCATTCCTTTCTCAAGCATCGGCACCGGCCTTTGTCTGCACTCCAAGCCTCGCTTTTCAATCTGCACACACGGCCGTGTCTTTCCCTCTACCATTCAGGGACAGTGCGAACGCTGTGGAGATACAGCATGGCTCGGCCATCCGTCCGTCCATCCTTCCCCCCTCCCCCCACAGACATCCCTGTCAGCATCTGTTCCTTCATGTGAGTGGATATTATGATTTTAATAAATTGTTTTATGATATATACTCAGAGGCACCCCTATTTCTTGTTTTTTCTTCTCAGATATGCCCCCATACCCTTTTTCTACAGTCAATCTCCGATCCATCCCCCTGATATCTTTGATTGTGTCTCCCTGCAGTTCTTCACTCATGTTTTATTTATTGATACATGTCCCCCAGGGCAGTACCCAGACCCCCATACTCCTTTTAAGGCCAATCACTTGCATATAATGCCGTTTTTTTTTTCTTTATTTTTTTTACCGGCACTTTTTTTTTATTCAGCTGTCAGCATGGAAACCCATTGACAGCTGATGACTCTTTTGTGGTTAAGGACGCCACGGCCGGCTTCCCGGACCCTTTCATTAACAACTAGCTTACACTGCACCCTGATTGGCAAAGCTTTGCCCAATCAGGGCACAGAATGCACTGTGCAGCACTCAGTGCATTGCAGGGTTTTCGTCGGGGTGAACACCCTGCAAATTTGGGTGTTCAGCTCATAGCAGGCAAATGTTCGGGCCGAACCGCTCGCCCATCCCCAGCTAGCTGTCCACAGTTAGGATACTGACACCGGGAACCCTAAAGCCTCATACACACGATCAGATTGTCAGATTCTCCGGCAGGCAGAACCGTCTCTTCTGCAATCCCAACCCTGCGCTGCTCTCTTACCTCTGGATAGGCCCCTTTAGACAGCCAAGCAGCCAGATGCCCCGGGCCAGCCATCCAGGTGGCACAGAACCCTGATCACCTGACTCCACCCAAATATGTAGGCTCTCCCGGCAGGCCAAGGGATTCAAGAAAACCCCTGCCCATTGGCTGAGATACCCCTTATACCCATAACCTGACCTTGAGTTGTCCTTCTCATACTTCTCTAGTACCACCAAGTGCCTGGCCACCTAGTGGTAGAAGAGAAAAGTGCAACAAAGGTCAAACTTAGGGAGAAATCAATAGATCTCCAACAATCAACCAGGATAACTACTCCTGGCAAGTAAATTTGTGAGGAGCTCCCTGCCTAAACTCCAGGGTGCTACACAAATAAAAAACTTACCTGCTAGTGCTATAAGAGATCAGGCCTGATTCTGCCAACACTGCGGTTATGTGTGCAATGTATTAGAGGTGCCGGTGATCTACTGACACTGCACTTGTTGGGGGGGGGCAGGAGGGCTGATCCTGCTAATGCTGCGTTATTAGGGACACTATACTGAGGGGGACACAAATATAGTTCTGTTCATGATCAGGCTATTGATCCATACAGACATTATACTAAGGGGGGACACTAATATAGGATACCAGATGGGCGATGGGAAAGTAGTTGAAAGGAGTACCAACCATGGTGCCTCTTTTCCCCCTCTTCATCATTAAAGTTCAGGTTGATTGGTCTATTATTGGGTCGATATCCTTGCGGGGGAACTTAGTACATGTGTAGCGTACAATTAGCCCAGAAGGGACGAGTACTGCTCTGAGCTCTAAGATAATTCACCCAGAAGACCACCCTGACTTAGATAATTGGGAATTCCTGTGCTATGTTTAAATGCGGCTATCCTAGGTTTTAAGCAGCTAGCTCCTGTGTGTCAATTATTTTAAGGTGACAACGTCTCTTTGATATATATTTTTATGGTGCTTAGAGGGTGGATTTTCACTATTTAATTATTTGTTCACAGTTAAAGAATTTTTGGCATATGAATACCATGGTTGGTCCTCCTTTCAACTACTTTCCCATGCCCCGTCTGGTGTCCTATCTTTTTTGTTAATTGTTAGCCAAGTTGTGGAGGTACCCCGTCTATACAAGACAAATTGGTCTCTATTGCCTTACTATAACAGTAGTCTCAGATCCATCTTTTATATATTTTTCTAGTCAATCTGCCAGATCTTAGATGGATCTATTCTGATGTGATCTCCTACTGTCATTATCTACTCTTTAAGCACCTAGGTTTTTGGTGGTTGTGGGTCTGCGGCTGCAGTATATGACTAATCGGTCGGAATGGCATTTATGCTAGCAGATGAATTAGATAACGAAATCTGGGCATCATTTGACTGTGAAAATCAGATATCTATGCAACCTGAGAATGAGGAACGCAAGGTTCTGTTTAGGGAACACAAAAAATTTATTGTAAAATCCCTCAACAGAAAAAATGGGAAATTCTCTCACTGGAGTCCTATATTACAAATAACATTATACCACGTGGTCTAAGAGAACGTGCCATCCCGGCCATTCATCTACATACCGAGAGGTTCCTGGAGAAGTGGAAACAACAATGCATTGACCACGGTATTGAGGTCATGAAACGAATTACTGAGGAAGAGAAAATCCAAATTTCCACTCTACAGGAACAGATTACCGAAAGTAGAGATAAACTTGAACCGTTTAAGGACAAAGAAGAGTTTATTAAACTTTATAAACTACTCAAAAAAGAAACAGATAGAACACAAAAAAATCTTAAACAGACAAAACAGTCCAAGTTTAAACGTGACATTGATGACTGGGCAAAAGGGTACATTTTCGATCTTACACCAAGAGATGGAAGAAGTAGATCAAGGAAACATAGAAACCCCTCACAGGTAGTTCCTAAAATAGACCACACAACCTCCGGGAGTGAGGAAGACAAACTAAATAATTTGGATTTTTTTTAGACAAGAAAGTATCCTAAACATCAAAGGGAATTTTGAAAGGAAATCACGTAGGAAATATTAGAAGGAAAAAAGGGAAAGGGGAGGGGAAAACCCAGGGAATCTGGAAATCAAAAGAGGAACGACAGGACAAGGACAAGGAGTCAGAAATATTAGGAAGACTAGCCATGGAGGACATGTAGTCTGTCAACATGCCAGCCATGGCTGTGGAATAAACCTTTCAGATTTCGACTTAAAGGAAAGACATATCACTCTTCTGAGCAGAGGTCTGTCTGTCTTTCTCCCCAGTTGAGAAAATGGACCATTTTGACATCTACAAAGATCTAAATCTGTTCCTTAGGAAAGTATACTATAAACAGATATATACAAAGAAAGGACAGGACTCTGCAGAAAACAGTACACAAAATAAAGAAGCTGTGGAGCAGCTTATTTCTCTGCTTGAGGAATGCGACACGGCCTCGGATGATGAGGAGATGTCTACTATAGAACAATCGAGACGTAAGGCTAATCTCTAGATTAGATCTACATCTATGCCACAATTAAGAAAAAAATAAATGGCTTGGTGGGTTCCTCGAGCTGGTAGAAGATGACCTTAGTAAACTGGCCTGGCACAGTGAGTTTTCTGATAACCTGACCCTGCAGGAAAGGAAAGCACGGGTTGTGCTGCATGAAGCTGAGGGCCTTCTCGTGAAGAAGAACGACAAGGGGTGAAATGTAGTGTTATCAGAAGAGAACTATGAAAAGGAAGCTAGACGTCTGTTAGGAGACGGCTATACCTATAAAAATTGGATCATAGCCCATTTCCTTCCCTTGTCGCTCTGATTAACGACAAGTTGTATTTTACATTGGACGCTGATTTGATAACAAAAAAAGGAATTTGGATATTTAAGGGTGGAGGACTTTAACGTCCCAACTTTTTATATCATTCCGAAAATCCATAAGGGCAAGAGGAATCCCCCAGGAGAGAATCGGTAAATATATTAATTCCCTTATTAGGGATTTGGTACTGAAATTATCATCTTATGTCAGGGATACCGAAGATGTTCTGAACAAAATCCAGGGTCGCTTTTCCGGGAGCTCTCACACTTGTGGGTATAGACGTGGAATCGTTATACACGTCTATACCTCATGAGTGTGGCCTACTGGTGGTGTTCCACTTTCTGGACTTAAACTTTCCAGTCCTAGCTACACAAAATGAGTTCATGCTGGATCTCCTGTAACTTGCATTGAAGAATAACTTTTTTAAATTCACAGGCTCATACTACCAACAGATAAGAGGAACAGCCATGGGAGCTCCATGGGCACCTGGTTATGCTTGTTTGCACCTGGGGTGCTGGGAGGAAGAGGTGGTATACGCCTCGCCTATGTACCTGAGCCACGTGCGACTGTGGCTCAGGTACATAGATGACGTGCTGATGCTGTGGGAGAGACCAGATGAGGATCTCTCTCTTTTTATGGATGAGCTTAAGAACAATCCCAGGAACATCAGGCTGACATTTACAGCAGATGCACATGACATTTATTTTTCCTGGATCTGTTAATTCGTCTGGGAAATAGCTACCTGAGCACCCAAACCTTTAGAAAAAGCAAGGCGGCAAATACTCTGCTCCATGCTAGCAGCCACCATCCTAAGTCTCTGATACGCGGCATCCCTATTGGTCAGTTTCAAAGAATTAGGCGTAATTGCTCGAATGAGTTGGACTATAAACAGGAAGCAAAGGAAATCTATCAGAGATTTAGAGAGAGAGGATACTCACATCATAACCTGAGAAGAGCTAAGAGGTTAGCAAGCAGTAAATGTAGAAACAATTTAATAAAGCCACGGACAGTACCAAGGACCACAACAGAGACCACAACCTGTGAGGATTATTACCAAATTTGGCGCACAGAGGAGTATTTTGAACATAATACTAAAAGAACAGTGGCATATCCTTACACGATCAGCAGATCTCAGAGATACTGTATAGTCGGTTCTAGACCCTATTTAGTGGCCAAGAGAGCAAGCAATCTTAATGACATCCTGGTCCAATGAGAATTCACTAAAACCACGAACAGAAACTGGCTAACTAATTTGCCACAACTCAGGGGGATGTTTCAGTGTGGTCACTGCGACATTTGTAGATTTGTGGAGTGCTCGGATGTGTTCACTGATTCTGATGGTACCAACAGATATAACATCCAACAATTTATTAATTGTGCCACCACTAGAGTTCTTTACTTATTGGAATGTCCATGTGGGAAACTCTATGTGGGTAAGACAAAACGTCAGCTGCACATCAGGATCTGTGAACACATCAAAAAGTATTAACCACAAAGAGGATAGCCCTATTGGTCAGCATTTTGCTGATCACCATAATGCATGTCCAGAAGGCCTGAAGGTAAAAGGATTTTTTTGCCCTTAATCTCCCGACCAGAAGAGGCAATTTTGACACCATTCTTCTGAGAAAGGAAAAAAACCTGGATTTTCAGATTAGGAAGTACGACCCCCAAAGGGTTAAATAATGAATTGAGCCTGAAAGTGTTCCTTGACCAAGAGAGACTAAATCACATTCACAGTTTAATTGACAACCATAGATGCTAGATGGAGAGATCTATCAATCTATATAAAACATAACCCTGTGGATATAACATCTCTCCTGCTGTTACTTAATTCATATTGATTTATCAACCAAGTAAGTAATTTTCTCATGTTTTTTTTTCACTATACCTTGTTCCTGTATATCTTTCATTTCATTACTAGATATCTTTTAGCCCTAGTGATAACTCAGAGAGATAGCCAGGGAAGAGGTTTGGTTTCCCTATGTTTTCTTAAAACTGATTGATGTATGAAAATTCCTAGTACCGGTAGGAATGTCTTTAGGAATTTTCCCTGTTATCTACCGAATGACCACTAGATGCCCCCCACAGAGACCTGTCCAGATGTTAAACTGTGTAATCCCCAGGCTTTAAAGCAGACGTCTGGCTAACGCAGGGATCCTCAAACTACGGCCCTCCAGCTGTTGCAGAACTACACATCCCATGAGGCATTGTAAAACTCTGACATTCACAGACATGACTAGGCATGATGGGAATTGTAGTTCCTGAACACCTGGAGGGCCGCAGTTTGAAGCCCCCTGGGCTAACGTCTCAACGTCCTGATGAAGCGAATGTAAAGGTTCATGAAATGCATTGACGTGTAGGAGAGACCACAGGACGCCAAGCTGCATGCTGGATGCCGCTGAGCCGAGGCAACAAACGAGCGAGGCTCCGATACATCGGTACACTGGAGATGTGACACTGCTGGTGTCTTTCCAAAGGAACTGTGTCTAAACCAGCGAGGACACAGCTGTAGGAGGAAGACCTCACTGAGATAAAACTCAGAAGTGACGGGAGCATTATCTGACCTGCCCCTGACATCCCTATATATCTAACTAAGCCAACGGGGAATGGTATGTACAGCAGTCTTTTATTGACTTTGACTATCCCTGCTGAATCATCAGCACTTTGATGTCTGTTTGCTGATGATGCTCTCTGAGTGTAATATTAACCAAATGACCCAAACATAAATCATCCTCCTTAGCTGTATCTCAAGTAGCCAAACAATGATGAATGGAGAATATGGTTTTCCAATGGCCCACACTAATTTAGGTCCAAAACACGCAGGGAAAGTTTTTCTGACATTATTGGGTTTCTAGTTTGTCAGATTTCTGACGTAGCTCTAAGATAATTCACCCAGAAGACCACCCTGACTTAGATAAATGTGAATTTCTGTGCCATGTTTAAATGCGGCTATCCTAGATTTTAAGCAGCTAGCTCCTGTGAGTCAATTATTTTACGGTGACAACGTTGTCTCTTTGATATATATTTTTAACATTTTAATGGTGCTTAGAGTGTGGATTTTCACTATTTTATTATTTGTTCACGATTAAAGAATTTTTGGCATATGAATACCATGGTTGGTCCTCCTTTCAACTACTTTCCCATAGCCCGTCTGGTGTCCTATCTTTTTGTTAATTGTTAGCTAAGTTGTGGAGGTACCCTGTCTATACAAGACACATTGGTCTCTATTGCCTTAACATAACAGCAGTAGTCTGATATCCATCTTTTATAAATATATTTCGGGACACTACTATAGGTCTGTTCATGATCAGGATATTGATCCATACCAGTGTTTCTCAACTCCAGTCCTCAAGGCGCCCCAACAGGTCATGTTTTCAGGATTTCCCTCAGATGAAACGGCTGTGGTAATTACTAAGGAAGTGAATACTGATCAAATCACCTGTGCAAAATAATGGAAATCCTGAAAACATGACCTGTTGGGGCGCCTTGAGGACTGGAGTTGAGAAACACTGATCCATACAGACATTATATTAACAATGGCGGTGATCAGGATATTGATCCATACAGACAATATACTAGCAATGGTGTTGATCGGAATCCTATAGCTTGGGTGCGATAATATAATGCTAGCTGACCCTGGCGCTATCTGATGTAACAAGTGACGCTAATACAGCGATTGGCGAAAAATACTGTACACTGACCCTGTACTAATGGCACTGGTTGGGTGACAGGGGTGATCAAAGGGTGAATGAGGGCAATCAATGGGGTTAAATGTGCCAATCTAAGGTGTGTGGGTGTAAAGTGTGATGATTAAACTCACAGTGTGGTGTCCTCTTCTCTTCCAGAATCGAAAAGGACTCGGGAAGAGAAGAAATCGCAAGATAGCTCCCCTTGTTTACAAAATAAAACACAGGAGTGATTTGTCATTGGCTGCAGGTGATCAGCAGGGTACGGGGCAAAATCATTGGCTGGGACCTGCTGACAAACTTGTCCTACAGCCAATGACAGGGGGGATTGCTGGGTGTGCGCGTGCATGGGTGCGGACCTGTAAGAAAGCCATGACATAAAAGTACATTACCAGACCTGTATGAGCCATCCATCCATTGTATTTTTACAACACTTCATCCATGTCTTTGGTGATCTCCTTATGAATGGTTTCTTACATGATGAAGATCAGCCATGGAGTATATCTGAGGTGTATATCAGGGTGTGCTTCTTCCCCACATGAGAGCTGTGATGTCCAGCAACATTCATATAGAAGACATTTCCCGCACTCGATTCACTAATACACCTCAAGAGTTGTGTGGGATCTCTGATGTACAGGAAGTCAGGACTTCAGTGAAGAACAATTCCCTCACTCAGGACAGGTATAAGGCTTCTCCCCGCGTGTGAGATCTCTGATGTGTGTAAAGAATGGACTTCCGCGAAAAACATTTACCGCACTCAGGACAGGAATACGACTTCTCCTCCTGTGTGAGATCTCTGATGTGTGTAAAGATGGGACTTCTGTGAAAAACATTTCCCGCACTCAGGACAGGAATATGGCTTCTCCCCCGTGTGAGATCTCTGATGTTTGTAAAGACTGGACTTGTCTGAAAAACATTTCCCACACTCAGGACAGAAATATGGCTTCTCCCCCGTGTGAAATCTCTGATGTGTGTAAAGATTGGACTTGTCTGAAAAACATTTCCCGCACTCAGGGCAGGAATGCGGCTTCTCCCCTGTGTGAGATCTCTGATGTCTGTAAAGATGGGACTTATCTGAAAAACATTTCCCGCACTCAGGGCAGGAAAACGGCTTCTCCCCTGTGTGAGATCTCTGATGTTTGTCAAGACTGGACTTCAGTAAAAAACATTTCTTGCACTCAGGACAGGAATATGGCTTCTCCCCTGTATGAGTTCTCTGATGTGTGTGAAGATTGGACTTGTGTGAAAAACATTTCCCGCAATCAGGGCAGGAATGCGGCTTCTCCCCCGTGTGAGATCTCTGATGTGTGTAAACATAGGACTTATCTGAGAAACATTTCCCGCACTCAGGACAGGAATAGGGCTTCTCCCCCCTGTGAGATCTCTGATGTTTGTAAAGACTGGACTTCACTAAAAAGCATTTCCCACACTCAGGACAGGAATAGGGCTTCTCCCCCCTGTGAGATCTTTGATGTTTGTAAAGACTGGACTTCACTAAAAAGCATTTCCCACACTCAGGACAGGAATATGGCTTCTCTCCTGTATGAGATCTTATATGCACATTAAGATGGGATTTAAAATTGAAACACTTCCCGCACTCAGTACAGGAAAACCTCTTCTCTGTTGGAAGAACGGCACTGTCCCTCACTACACTGTGTGGTGCCGGATGGACATTTGAGGTAGTCGGGTTTTGTCCTGGACAATACTGTGTGATGTCCTCATCTTCTACTTTACAGTATGGAGACAAAGTGAGACAATCTTCTGAGGTTTTCCTCATCTCCCGTCCATCTACTAAAATAGAAATAAAAAGATTATTACTAGACATGAGCAGATTGGTTCCCCTAAACCAGGACTCCGCCCACATCAGTCAGCTTTGTCTCTGGGGATCTTACAATTCCACCCTCAAGGTAACTAGTAAATGGGTCATCTGAACTCCTACCAGTTCATTTCTTTATTCATGGACCTTAGTCAGAGAGTGAGGAAACAACGAGAAGTGTCTTTTATAGCAGTGACAGTGATGAGGGGATTATAGGACGAGTGTCCCCACCCCCTCTATCACTCATTGCCATCTTCCCAACACAAGAAGTCCTGCACGTCCTTATTTAGTCCGTGATTTAGTCATAATTAACAGCGGGGCTGAGCCCCACCAGAGGTCAGAGAGTGAGGATGGGGGGAGAACAATCAAGATGAAGACTGGACTGATCCTGAAGACCACCATCATTGGGTTATTGACTCCTCCCTCATTATCACTTTCTGTTTAAGGTTCCAAAGTTTGAGGATGTAATCACATTATTATCAATGTAAAAGTCTGTGCTCCAATCAAATCATCAGATATAAAATGTCCAGCTGGTAGGAAATGGGTGTAACAAAAGAGAATACATATTATGTGTATATATAGCAGTGGGTAGAGGGGTGAGAGAAGAAGTCAGGACTATGTAATGTACAACATATTGTATAAGATACAACAGATAGGACTATATAGTATCAGAACGATGTAATGTACAACATAAAGTATATAGTGCCGGGGTCAGGAGTATGTAATGTACACCATAGAGTATATAGTGCAGGGATCAGGGGTATGTAATGTACACATAGGAGTAAATATGTAATGTACAACATAGGATATATACTGCAGGGGTTAGGGGTATGTAATGTACAACAGAGTATATAGTGTAGGAATCAGGACTATGTAATGTACAACATAGAGTATATATAGTGTAGGGGTCAGGAGTATGTAATGTACACCATAGAGTATATAGTGCAGGGGTCAGGAGTATGTTGTGTAACACCATAGAGTATATATGTAATATACAACATAAAGTATATAATGCAGGGGTTGGGGGTATGTAATGTACACCATAAAGTATGCAGGGGTTAGGGGTATGTAATGTACAATATAAATTATACAGTGTAAGGGTCAGGACTCATAATATTGGTAATCAGTGGAAGCTTAAATGTTTACATGAGACAAGTTGAAAAGGTCCCACACTACTGACTCCCGTCTACTTAGATTGCACTCAGACTTGAGTCTGAGACTATACAGACATATCCCTCCACTCGGCACAACCATAAAAAAATAAAACAAGTAATCCTGGGAGAATTGTTCTGTCAGAGATCATGCTAGACCTGGGTATGGGGCAGAAGACCCAAAGCACATGCCCAAGGTGCCTAGTAGGTAGAGCAACATCTATGGTGAAAATCAACCTTTTACTGCCAGCTGAACCCACCTGTACTGATATCTGTAGGAGTGTCCTCCTCTATAAATGTTACAATTATTCCATCCTCCCTCACATACGTCTCTTCTTCTTCTACTTTAACCTCACATGTAATATCGATTGGATCTCCACTCTAATTCAAGAAAATGAGAGAATAACATCTGTAAACAATAGAATTTATTATTGTGACATCACATAATAAATCCACACATCATCTCTAGGAGTCCATGTTCTAGATGCTCCATCCCACCAACCTTGTAACAGTGAGGGATGGTGTGATCTACCTTTGTGGAACCCCGAGAAAACAGAGGACGGGGACATCTCTCTGGTGGGTTCCTGGTATTTGGTAGCTCCATCTTATCCTTCTGTCCTTCTGAAAACTCCTTCAGCACTCCATACTCCTCATCCTCCTCTTTATACTCTTCTTTAACAACAATATTATCATCCCTGAGGTTTCCACTCTGGATATATAATAAAACATTCATTGTAACAATCATGCTGTGTATAAATCAGAACTACCAATAATTGTCAATCATCTACCTGATGATGGTGAGGGATGGTGTGATCTTCCTGTGTGGAATCCCGGGAATACAGAGGACGGGGACATCTCTCTGGTGGGTTCCCATTACTGGATCCATCTGTAGGAAACACACACACTGACTGAATACATTGTTTCTATGTGTTTATCAGATGATGGGGGATCTAGGTGGACCCTCCGTACTGCTCTCTCCTTTACAATAAAGTCTCCTCTTACCCGGTGATGTGAGAGGTGGTCGATTGTCCATCATGACGTCCTTGTAGAGATCCTTGTGTCCTTCTAAATACTCCCACTCCTCTATGGAAAAATAGACAGTGACATCCTGACACCTTATAGGAACCTGACACACACAATGATACAGTCACCATCCAGACACATCCCTTGTCTGTTACTGGATAATGTCCCAGAATTCCCAGAATCCTCCTCACCTCTCCTCGATGATCTCTCTGGTGACTTCTAGAATCTTCTTTTTATTTCTCTATTCTATCAGGGAGGGAGGTGGAGGTAATGTGATGGTCATATGATCTCCAGAATTCACAGGAGGAAAACTCTAGATCTAAACACAAATAGCAAAATCAATCAATATTCCCAGAATCCTTCTCACCAGTCAGGTTTCCATTTATTAAAGCCCCACTTCAGGCTGAGGTATAATTTACCCTCAAAGGACACCAACACTACATAGGTTAAAAGCTTGTTGCAGGCATTCTAATGTCATTACATACAAAGCAGGACCAACAGTCCCAATTTGCTAGTGAGGATGCCAAGGGTCCGCCCACATCCTAAGAGCATCAGAAAAAAAGCCAGATAGAGGGACATTGGGAGGACGAGCTGTGAGGTCAGTGTGATGTCATAGGATTCTCTGACTATGGATGGAGGGACTTTGGGAGGGGGAGCTGTGAGGTCAGTGTGATGTCATAGGACACATAGAGTCTCAATTGCGGGACATTTGGATGGGAAGTTTTGAGGCTCATGTGCAAACCAAACTTATTGTTACTGGGTGCATCCTACCTCTCCTAAACTGAAGAGTGAACTCTGACCTTTACCATACATTTAGAATTTCCTGTGTTCCCGGGGCTCACCGTCACATAGCCCCACCTCTTGGCCCGGCGCCTTTGATAGACAGAACACCGGTCCAATGCAGGACATGTGACATCATCAAAAGCGCCGGGCCAAGAGGTGGGGCTATGTGACGGTGAGCCCCGGGAACACAGGAAATTCAAATGAAAGCTATTACGGCTCTCTGCTCGTACGGACAGCTCACCTCTTCCTCTTCTCACTTCCCCTGGCTGGGGGACCGTGCGGGCGGTGCTCGCACCCCCCACTCTGAGGCAGCCCTACGCTCGCCAACAGCAATTTGAGGGCTGCAGTATGCATTCCTCATCCTCCCTGGTAGTTCTGCCACTGGCTCGCCTCTTTCTCTGCACAGGTGAGTCTGCATTGTGCATGGGTCACGCTGCATTGGGCACAGGTGAGGCAGTATTGGGCACATGTCACAGGTAAGGCTGTATTGGGCACGGGTCACACTGCATTGGGCACAGGTGAGGCTGCATTGGGCACAGGTGAGGCTGCATTGGGCATGGGCAGGCCACGCTGCAGTGGGAACAGGCAGGCCACATTGGGCACAGGTGGGGCTGCATTGGGCACTGAACATGCTGCATTGGGCACAGGCAGGTCATGCTGCATTGGGCACAGGCAGGTCATGCTGCATTGGGCACTGGACATGCTGCATTGGGCACAGGTGAGGCTGTATCGGGCACTGGACACGCTGCATTGGGCACAGGCCAGGCTGCATTGGGCACAAGTGGGCACAGGTGAGGCTGTATTGGGCACAGGTGAGGCTGTATTGCGCACAAGCAGGCCACGCTGCATTGGGAACACACAGGCCACATTGGGAAGTGATCACGCTGCATTGGGCACAGGTGAGAGTGATTAAAGCGCCAACCCCAGGTGTTTGGAGTATCTTTATCTGTTGATTGTTAAACTTTCTGGAATACATATATTGCTATTGTGGTGTAGGATCTGGGCCTGTTTCTTTCCTTTCTTTCCTTCCTTCCTTCCTCCATCCCTCATTTATCTCAGACTTCAACCACACCCCCTTTGAGACACACCCACTAATTTAAGCCCCACCATTTTTTTGTGGGGGGGGGGGCCATACAACATTTTGCTATGGGGCCCTGTGATATCTAGTTACGCCCCTGGGTGGGGCTTAACAAATTTGCTTTGAATCTAGGAGCCAGCTAAAAAAGTTAGGAGAGTTTTTAAGGGAAGTGTGGGTTATCGGTGCCTGGGACAGGGTAAGTAATTTGTGAGGTGCAGAACACAGGACTTGGGGTGCAAGGTGCAGGAGAAGGGTGCAGGACATGTGGTGTAGGGTGCAGAATGCAGGACATGTGGTGTAAAGTGCAGAAAGCAGGACATGGGGTGCCGGGTACCAGAGAAGGGTGTAGGTCACCACAGAACATGAGATGTAGGAGAAGGGTACAGTGTGCTGAATGCAAAACATAGTTACAAAGTAGGTAAGGTTGAAGAAAGACAATAGTCCATCCAGTCCTACCTGTGTAGGTGCACGTATCTCAGTGTCAATAATCATTTCCCATATCCATGTATGTTGTGTTCTTTAAGATGCACGTCCAAGAGTCTCCTAAAAATATCCATACTCCCCACAGCCACCACCACTTGTGGAAGAAAGTTCCACATTCTTACCACCCTGACAGTGAAAAAAAACCCTATGCAGCTTAAGGTTAAACCGATTTTCCTCCAATCTCATTGTGTGTCCCCATGTCCTCTCACACCCCCTGAGATTGAATAGCTTTTTTCCTATGCTGGGATCACCACGGAGATATTTGTAAATAGCCATCATATCTCCTCTCAAGCAACTTTTCACCAGCGAGAATAAATTTAGTGCTTGTAGTCGGTCCTCCAGCCCCCTAATTAATTTAGTTGCCCTTCTTTGGACTCTCTCCAGCACATCCCTTCTGAGGACTGGTGACCAAAACTAGATGAAATACTCCAGATGTGGCCTGACCAGAGTTTTATAAAGTGGTAGAATTATAGTTTTATCTCTGGAGAAAATTACCAGTTACACTTACCGATAACGGTGTTTCTGGGAAGTCTTCCAGGACGGCACCCTGAGAGATAACTGGTCCCACTTGACAAGAAACAATCAAAGAGGAAAAGGTCAAAAACCCCTGCCCTTCCCTGTACTCCTCAGTTGTGAAAAAGTATTGACCCACACCAGTGCACGAGTGTGAGAACCACCCCAACACACAAAAAACGGGTGGGAAGTAGGCCTGCTGTCCTGGAAGACTGCCCAGAAACACCGTTACGGGTAAGTGTAACTAGTCATTTTCCCTGGGGATAAAACTCTTCTGGCCGCAAAAACCAACTAATAAGTGACTGGAACTTCTAAAATCCTTCACTCTCTCTAAATAAACTAACAGACACCGTCTGACATCTAAACAATGAAATTTACTTTCCTTCTTGTTCTGAGGATTGGCACAAATGGAAAGAAGGACAAACTCCTGCGTCCTGTGGAACCATGAGGCCACCTGCCGAAAGGTACAGGGGATCCTGCCTAAGGATAATCCTGTCTTCAAAAAGGGCTCTTTTACAGACAGAGCCTGGAGAACACCTATCCCCCTGGCCGTTGTAATGGTCAGCAGGAAGGTTGTCTTAAGGGCAAGTCATTTAAGTGGGATATGAGCAAAGGGCTCGAACGGTGCCTTGATCAGGGCTCCAAGGACTAGGGTAGGATCCAATGGTGGAAATTGGTTCATTTTCACCCGGGACATCCTCTACCCAGCCAACAAAAATCTCTTGATCTGTGGGTTCAGTGCCAGTCTCCTGTCCAAAAACTGGACAAGGCTGCCACCTGGACCCTGAGCATCTTAGTAGCTAGACCCTGATCCATGCCGTCCTGGAGGAAATCCAGTATTGCACGGTTCTCCTGCTGGAAAGTCCCCCTCGCCTGACACCAATGCAAGAAAGCTCCCCAGAATTTGGCGTAAATACGCCTGGTAACCGGCTTCCTACTCTGTAACAGGGTGTCAATTATGCTCTCTGAACGCCTCTTCTGCCGCATGCTCTCCCTTTCAAGAGCCAAGCCGCTAGCTTGAAGAAACCGGGGTTTGGGTGGCAGACTGGACTCTGTAGGAGAAGGTCCTGCCACTCCGGAAGATGCTGTGGAGGAGACACGGACCAATTTCCCAGGGTAGAGAACCAGGTACTCTTGGGCCACCAGGGAGCGATTAAAATCAGTCTACCCTCAGGTTGACTCAACTTCTGCACTATCTTTGGGATCAGAGCCAAGGGGGGAAAGGCATAGGCCAAGTGGAAGTCCCAGTCTTGGGCCAACGTGTGAAAAGAACCTATTCACCTTCCTGTTCCCTCTGCGCATGAAGATACCTATCTCCGGTCTGCCGAAGCGTCGACACACGAGGGAGTACACGAGGGCTTCAATTTCCACTCTCCCTGGTGAATCAGCTGTCGACTGAGGTAGTCCGTTTCGACACTGCAGACCCCCTTTATATGCACTGTTGAAATTGAGGGGGTCCTCTGTTCCACCCACTCCAGGAGTTTCTGAGACAGGCCCAAAAAAAGGACCTGGTGCCCCCCCCCCCCCCAGTGATTTAGGAAGGCTACCATAGTTGAATTGTCGGAAAGGATCTGAACCTCATTTCCCGGATTCTTTCTTTGAAAGCCTTTAAGGCTTCCCTGACTGCCAAGAGCTCCCGGAAGTTGGAGGAAGAGCCCCTCTGAACTTGGTTCCAGACACCCTGGGCCCGCAGTTCCTCCAGATGGGCCCCCCCAACCCCAGACGCTGGCATTGGTCGTCACTCTGAGGGGTTGAAGCTGAGCCCAGAGGTGACCCTCCCCTAACCTCTGAGGGTTGAGCCACCACTCCAAAGACTCCTTTACCCCTCCTGGAATAGAGACCTTTTCGTCGAAGGTTCCCCTTTTTCCATCCCAGGAGGATGGGCGAAACTGCTGGAGTGTCCTGGAGTGGAGCCCATGGCACTGCAGGAATACAAGCTGTCATTAACTCGAGGACTTTCATAACTCCCCTGAAAGAGACCTCCTCTGCCTCTAGGAGGGACGAGACTGCAGCTATCAGGCTCTCTACTTTCCCCGGGGGCAACACATGCTTCTGTGCTGTGTTTACCAGGAACCCTAGGTAAACCTTGGACTGCCCCGGACTCCAAGGTACTTACTACTTTGTCCAGGTCGGACAAGTAGTAGATCGCGCCTCTGGTTGTAAACCAAAAGGTCATCCAGATAGGGGATCAGCTCTATCCCTTGGAGATGGAGGTACAAAACCATCTCTGCAAGAATCCTTGTGTAAAGTCTCGGGCTGGCTGCCAGCCCAAAGGATAGGGCGCAAAACTGCCAATGCTCCACGCCCGGACCCGAGAGAATCGCAAACCATAGAAATTCCTGGTGCCCTGGGAAAATGGGGATGTGAAGATAGGCATCTTTTAGGTCTATCGTGACCATAAACACCTTCTTCAGAAGATGCTTCCTGACTTCTTTTACCGTAAGAACCTGTTTAGCCTTCTTAAATTTATTTTAAGATGGTACTTTCCCCGAGGGCTTTGGGACCACAAAGATGTGAGACTGAAACCCTCGACCGAGTTGCTCTACTTGGACAGGTACTACAGCACCCTGCTCTGCCAGCTGCCTGAAGCTCGCTTTCATCGGAACCCTGGGTAGGCAGGTTAGAAGGAAGCTTGGGGGAGGTGAGGAGAGTAGTTCCAACCTGTAGCCCTTTCTTATTATCCGTAGGATGTGGGGGCTTTGTGCGTTCCTTTCCCACTGAGTAAGAAAGTGAGAGAGCCTTCCCCCCCACCCTGACTTCACTTGGTATCTTTGTCAGTGGATTTTGGGCCAGAGAAGGGTGTAGGTCACCACAGCACATGGGATGCATGAGAAGGGTGCAGAATGCATGACATGGGGTTCAGGGGAAGGGTACAGTGTGCAGACTGTAGGACATAGGGAGCAGGGCGCAGAATGTAGAACATTGGGGTGCAAGATGCAGGACATGTGGTGCAGGGTGCATAACATAGGACATGGGGTGCAGGGGAAAGGCACAGTGTGCAGAATGCAGGACATGGGGTGAAGGGTACCAGAGAAGGGTGTAGGTCACTGCAGCACATGGGATGCAGGAGAAGGGTGCAGAATGTAGGACATGGAATGCAGGAGAAGGATGCAAAATGCAGGACATGTGGTGCAGGAGAAGGATGCAAAATGCAGGACATGGGGTGCAGGAGAAGGGTACATTATGCAGAATGCAGGACATGGGGAGCAGTGTGCAGAATGTAGAACATCGGGGTGCAAGGTGCAGGACATGTGGTGCTGGGTGCATAACACAGGACATGGGGTGCAGGGGAAGGAAGTAGAATGCAGGACATGGGGTGCAGGGGAAGGGTACATTGTGCAGAATGCAGGACACGTGGTGCAGGACAATGGGTGCAGAATGCAGGACATGGGGTGCAGGGTACCAGAGAAGGGTGTAGGTCACCACAGCACATGGGATGCAGGAGAAGGGTGCAAAATGCAGGACATGGGGTGCAGGGTACCAGAGAAGGGTGTAGGTCACCACAGCACATGGGATGCAGGAGAAGGGTGCAGGGGGAAGGGTACATTGTGCACAATGCAGGACACGGAGTGCAGGGAAAGGGTAGTGGGTGCAGAAAGGAACAAATATGGTACAGGGTACCAGAAAAGGGTGTAGGTCACCTCAGGACCTTCAGGATGCAGGAAAAGGGTGCAGAACACAGGACATGGAATGCAGGGGAAGGGTACAGGACACGGGTGCAAGGTGCAGAATGCAGGACATGGGGTTCAGAATTCAGTACAGTAATCCAATCCCCCCTCCCCTGTGTCCTCCTGCATGTCCTGTACATCTCCCCCAGCAGTGTGTGAGAGCAGAGTGGATGGAGAGGACATCTTGTGTACATAAAGCAGCATGTCCCTCCCTGGCTGGTTTCTTAGCTGGCTGCTTTGCAGGCTTGTCCTGGTTACTCCTGTAAGGACTCTGTAGTCCTGTTTCTCAGCACCTTGTGGGGATCTTTGTGGCAGTGCCGAGGCGGCGCCATGTTGGAGATTCGGTCCCCCTCCTTCCTCTCTGTTCTGCCGGAAGGCTCTGCAGGGACACAGGCAGCTGTGGGGGGAAGCAGGAGCCGATGGTGACAGTAATGCGGCCGCAGGAAAGGAGAAAAATCGGCAGCGGGAGCTCAGTGAGATGAGTCCTCTCATGCCGCTGTCCTGTCCAGTCCACCCCTCACTTCACAGGTCGGGTGCCATCATCTCCTCCTCCTCCCCTCCCCCTCCTGCCTGGCCCCGCTCCGAGCCACATTCCTGTTTGAATAATGTGTCCGGGTTTCAGGCAGAAACATCATTCAGACCAACAGTGAGAATGACAAGAGCCCAGGGGCCAGGAGGACGCCATTTCTAGTCACCATGGTCATCTGGGATTTGTTGAATCCTGACTTAACCCTTTCATGACTAAGCCTATTTTTGACATTTGGTGTTTACAAGTTAAAATCTGTATTTTTTGCTAGAAAATTACTTAGAGCCCCCAAACATTATATATATATTTTTTAGCAGAGAATCTAGAGAATAAAATGGCGATTGTTGCAAAATTTTATATCACATGGTATTTGTGCAGCGGTGTTTTGGGAAAAAGGGACAGTTTCATGAATTTTGAAAAAACCAAACAGTAAACTTAGCTCAATTTTTTTGTATAATGTGAAAGATGATGTTACGCCGAGTAAATAGATACCAAACATGTCACACTTTATAATTGCACGCACTCGTGGAATGGCGACAAACTACGGTACCTAAAAATCTCCATAGGCAACGCTTTAAATTTTTTTTTTATGGTTACCAGGTTAGAAATACAGAGGAGGTCTAGTGCTAGAATTATTGCTCTTGCTCCGACGATCGCGGCGATACCTCACATGTGTGATTTGAACATTGTTTACATATGCGGGCGCGACTTCCGTATGCGTTCTCTTTGCTGCGCGAGCTCGCAGGGACGGGGGTGCTTTAAAAAAAAAAAAATTCTTATTTATTTTATTCGTTTTTAGATTTATAAATTGTGTTTAAAAAAAAAAAAATTGATCACTTTTATTGCTGTCACAAGGAATGTAAACATCCCGTGTGACAGTAATAGGTGGTGACAGGGACTCGTTATGGAGGGGTGGGGGGGTCTAAAAGACCCCAAATCCCTCCTTTGCACTTCAAAATATTCAAATCCCCTTTTCGGCGATTCTGAATACTGTATATTTTTTTTTAAATCGGCGTCATTGGCAGCCAAGTAAACGGGAAGTGACGTCATGACATCGCTTCCGTGTTTACTATTAGGAGGCTGGAACGAAGCCGCGCACAGCTTCGTTCCAGACCATCACTAGCTGCCAAAGGTGGCGGATTGGTGATCGGGCCTCCCGGTGGATCCACTGGGAGGCCCAGTAAGAGCGACGGGAGGCGACGGGAGGCGGCGGGATAGGGGGCGTCCCCTCCCGCTCCTCCGGTATAACAGCCGAGCGGCTTTTAGCCGCATCGGTTGTTACACATGAAAAGCCGATCGCCGGCTCTAAAAAACAGTACCGGGATAATGCCTGCAGCTGCGGGCATCATCCCGGTATAACCCCCCTCAAGCCGAGTACGCACATCTGCGTACGCTCGGCGGGAAGCAGTTAAGGTGACCATAGAGACATGGAAATTCAGCTGGTTCAGCAGGGATCGGTCACATTTCCATCCATGTGTGGTCACTGCCGGATAAAAGTCACTCCATCAGCGGCTGCAGCCAATAGCTTCATCACTGATCTGTGTATTCTGAGAGCGGAGGAGCGCCCCCCATTGTCAGAATACAATAGTGCAGCGGGGAGGATTCCCCCATCCCCCTCCAATGTGTGGATGGGGGGAATCACTGCAGTTTTTTCCTCTCATCCCGCTGGCTGAACGATAAAACTGAACCATGTATGGCCAGATTTGGAAGGAAGATATATTAATCATCAACTGATCCCCCTGAAGGGGTTAATCAACATATTACCTCCTCTACCGCCAAATCCAGCAGTGTCTCCTCACTACGTCTTTCCAAATGGAATGTCCTTTGTCCTCTCTGTGTCTGACATCACTTCCTGTCTTCCATAGAGACTTCCTGTCTGGGTAGAGATGAGATCACCACCTTGTGGAGCTCAGAGGAACTGCAGTCCAGAGAAACATCTCGTAGTGTGAACAGGGGCTTGTGCTGTGTGTGTATGTACTGTATATCCTTATAGATGGGTCATCTCCACTCCCACCAAGGGGGATAGAAATATATTACTGCTCGGGGGGAGACATTTTGGCCCCTTTGATTTTGCAGTAAAATTGATTGCAGATTTAGTCATGTAGAACATCTGTTATATGGATACAAAGAACCCCAGCCGAGAGTAAAGGGTGGAAATGGCTCCTGATCTCCAGATTTGGGCAATTATGTCACCAATATAAATAGAATAAAACCCGCGCTATGTGTAACAACTCAAATACCTACAAAAATAACTTATACCGGACTGCTGCTGTAACAAAGGTAAGTATTCCCTTTATCAACTAGAAGAGCATTATGTGTCACAGCGCTGTCCTATTGTGTGTGCACATAAATCATCACAAATACACTAAAATATGTGGAGACATTCATATATAAAGTGCTAGGGGCTCAAATAATATTCTCTGCGGATCTACTGCTTCCACTTTACACCTATTTCATTCATCTTATGGTGTTTATCAATAAATGAAGTAAACTGATCCATGTGCAAATTCATATACAACATAAAGTGCTTTGTGCTCAAGATGCTGTTCCCTGCAGATCCACTGCTTCCACTTTACACCGACTTCTTTAATCTTATAATATTTGCTGCTATAATAAATAAAGTAAAAATCTGTGCAAATTCATGTAATCATACAATATTTTGTGCTCAATAAAGTGTTCTCTGCAAGTCCACTGCTTCCACTTTGCATCCCCCTTTGTATATGAATTTGCAGATGGATCAGGTCACATAATTCATTGATAAACACAGTACAGGGCGGACCACAATATAATAAATACGACCTCTTCTCTGATGATCTCCTTTTATTTGTCACTTCCCCTCTAATCTCCTCCCCCAACAAACGCCCATTACTGGATGATTTTGGTGGATCTCTGGCCTGAACATCAACATGTCCAAATCACAGGCCTTACATATCACGGAGCCGCACACACTAGTCACACGTGTAATAGATCACTGTGACTTGGTTTGGAGTGATTCCGTCATTCCTTACCTGGGGGTGAATGTAGCCTCCAGTATAGACCAACTGTATGGAGCCAACCTCACCCCCTCCCCAGGAAATTAGAAGCAGATATAAAACAATGGGCAGAACTCCACCTGTCTTGGCGAGGTCGGGTCATTCCATTAAGATAATTTTACTCCCACATGTACTATACCTCTCCCACTCCCTACCCTTCCCTATCGTTAATGACCATCTACAGCATTTTCAGGCCAACATTACTGACTTCATATGGGGTTCGGAAGGGCATTGAGTGGCTAAGAGGGTCTATTTCATGCTCGCGACAAAGGCGGTCTTGGTCTGCCAAACCTATTATAGTAAGCCGCTCAACTAGCCCAGATCTCAATCATATATTCCCGAGTTATTAAACCCGATTGAGTGGATATGGAACGACAGTCGGTACCCCAGGTGACTCTGGATGACCTAATGTGGTGTCCTCCTTGTCCCTCTATCTTGGCTCCAACTTTCTCTCATTCAGTAACCCTATAGGGTGGACTTAGAGGTCCTCCAGAGTTGGTCTCTGATAGTCACCCATTAGCCCATCTGTTTCATAACCTTCGATTTCCTCCAGGGATGGACATCAAAGCTTTTAAATGGTGGCTGAACAAAGGGTTGTATAGGATTGGTCAAGTCTTCAAGTCTGCAGGGCCAGATTAAGAGCATCATGGGCCTGGTGCTGAGGATTTTGGTGGGCCTTTTTATGGAAACAAAATGAAAATGCAAAAATGTTTTTCTAAAACAAATTAAATATACTCTCACCAGTAATACAAGCCGTGCAGCCTTTGAGGAGCAGCAACACCACCAATACCACCTGCTATGCGGTCTCTCACTAACAGCAACATAGGGCGACCACATTTCCAAACTGCCATTCAGGGACATCCCCCCTTCCCAAAAAAAGATGAGGGTGGGGTAGGTAGTCTCGGGGTTGATGGGGAAAAAGGTGGCAGGGGTGATTTTTCGGGCAAATGGCTGGTGTTAGCACTTAAAATCATCCTGACACTTTGCTTGATATGGCGTCAGGATGATCAAATTCCATTATTTCTATTACTACATTGTAATATATAGTGAAATAGTTCAACTCACCATGATGCAGAATCAGTGGGAACCTGAGCTTGTCACTTCCCACCAGATGCAGCATGTCACTTGCCACCATCGCCTGCCATCAGATGCAGTGTGCCACTTGCCACCAGCAGCATGCCACCAGATATGGTGTACCACTTGCCACCAAATACAGTGTGCCACTTGCCACCAGCAGCCTGCCACCAGATATGGTGTGCCACTTGCCACAGAAGCCTGCCACCAGATACAGTGTGCCACTTGCCACAAGCAGCATGCTGCCACCAGATACAGTGTGCCACTTGTCACCAGCAGCCTGTCACCAGATACAGTGGTGAAGAGTTTGAGATGTGCAGGGAGCTGATCCTGCCCCCCACACACATCTCAATGGCCCCACACACACCAAGGACTCTCACCCCACATACAGGTAATCACCAGGCTCTGGGCCCTGCAGCTGGCATCAGTGACGGGTCCCTCAGAGGCGGCACAAGGCACAGAGCCTGCTCAGTGTGTCTGGGGGAGGAGGATTGGGTAGAGGAGTTGGCTGATGTTGGAGGGCGCTTTGCCTGTGCCGGGAGCAGATCAGAGATAGCAAGCGGGCTCTGCAAAGGCCGAATGTGCTGCACACTCTGTTCTCAGTAATTCAAATTGGCAATCACCAGGGGAGCCTCCCCTGATCCTTTCCGCTGGCAGAAAGACCCTTTCCTGCTGGTGTGACCTTTGTGACTGTAATAGTTCTGCAACTGGTTCTGAATAAACTAGAGGAGCTGAGGGGTCTCTGAAGCGGTAGTGGGACTAAAGGATTCTGCAAGCCTCTAATGCCCCGTACACACGGTCGGATTTTCCGACGGAAAATGTGTGATAGGACCTTGTTGTCGGAAATTCTGACCGTGTGTGGGCTCCATCACACATTTTCCATTGGATTTTCCGACACACAAAGTTTGAGAGCAGGCTATAAAATTTTCCAACAACAAAATCCGTTGTCGGAAATTCCGATCGTGTGTACACAAATCCGACCGACAAAGTGCCACGCATGCTCAGAATATATAAAGAGATGAAAGCTATTGGCCACTGCCCCATTTAAAGGTCCCGACGTATGTGTTTTACGTCACCGCGTTCAGAATGATCGGATTTTCCGACAACTTTGTGTGACCGTGTGTATGCAAGACAAGTTTGAGCCAACATCCGTCGGAAAAAATCCTAGGATTTTGTTGTCGGAATGTCCGAACAAAGTCCGACCGTGTGTACGGGGCATAAGAGTTTACGTCATGTCAAGGGCTCTGGGACCCCTGAGGAGGAAGTGTAGATGAAGGACTTTGGGGGCCTCCTAGGAAGTAATAGGACTGAACAACTCTGAGAGGTTAGTGGGGCCTTTGAGGGGGTAGTCAGGCTGCAAGGCTCTGAGGCCCTAAGGCTTTAGGGCCCATAGGGGCTCTTGGTCTCTGATGGTCCTCCCACCCCACCCTACTTTTCTGACCACCTTAAAGAACTCCTTCCAGCAAATGAAGAATGGCTTCACCTCACCATATCACTGGTCAAGAAAAATGTTCCAGAAAAAAATGTTCCACAAAATAGACCTAGACTAAGTGAACAAACCCCTTCCCCCTGTTGTCCTCCTCCTACCCACACTGAGTTGCTATTGAAAAGGACAGAACAGACCCCTCCCCCCATAGTTTTGTACTCCACCAGCACCATCCTTCTGTTATCCAATCCAATCCCTTCTATTACTGCAGAGAATGATATTGACATCACTCCTGTCAGTCAGCATTCTGCTAGAGATTGGAGCCTTGCAGCCAGAGTTCTGGCAATTATCCTGATTAGCCGACAACTCCGGCCAAAAGTCAGCAAGTTCACCTTCCTGGACATCATGATGACCTGACATTGACCTCACAGCACTGCCTCAGAGCAAACAAGTCAAAGGAAGGATCATATTTATCATTCCTTATCTGCAGATCTAAAGGGTCCCAGAAAAGGGAAGACGATACCTGTAAAAGACAGGTATCCTGTCCCCCTCCCCCCGAAAGGTGCCAATTGTGGCACCGGAGGGCAGAAAGAGCACAATGAGTGGAAGTTACACTTTTGGGTGGAACTCCGCTTTAATTTTTGAATGTACAGCAACCCTCCTATTACCCCCTCACATCCACATCCTATTATTGTGTGACCAATACCATCCAAATAATTCTTACTTTCATTTCCCACAGTTATCCGTCTACAAGGAGACCTGTATAGATCAAATGACGGCACCAATGAGGATTGAGGAGGACCGGAGTCACATGACTGAGAATATACTAAACCTCACCCTGGAGATCATCTACCTGCTGACTGGAGAGGTGAGGAGGATTCTGGGAGGTCACATGACATCACTCTTATCTCTAGTAATAAAACACAGACCTGACCGGAGAGGTGAGGAGGATTCTGGGAGGTCACATGACATCACTCTTATCTCTAATAATAAAACACAGACCTGATCGGAGAGGTGAGGAGGATTCTGGGAGGTCACATGACATCACTCTTATCTCTATTAATAAAATACAGACCTGATCGGAGAGGTGAGGAGGATTCTGGGATTCTAACATGATATTCCTATTTGTTCCTCAATACAGAGATTTCCTCTTGTGAAGTCGGGTGATCATATGACCATCACAGTGCCTTCATGTGACTCCCTAAAACCTGAGAGACACAACATGCAGAAGATTCTAGAAGTCACCAAGAAGATGATGGAGCTGCTGACAGGAGAGGTGAGCGGTGCTGGGAATTCTGGGACATTATCCAGTAACAGACAAGGGATGTGTCTGGATGGTGACTGTATCATTGTGTGTGTCAGGTTCCTATAAGGTGTCAGGATGTCACTGTCTATTTCTCCATGGAGGAGTGGGAGTATTTAGAAGGACACAAGGATCTCTACAAGGACGTCATGATGGACAATCAGCAGAATTTGAATTTTGTGAAGAATGTAAGGAAGGAATTTCCCCGGAATGAGACGATATTGAACCTCACCCTGGAGATCCTCAGCCTGCTGACTGGAGAGGTGAGTGTAATGAAGGGGTTAAATCTGACTCCGCTGTACACTGTAATGTATTCAGTCACTTAAATATTTCTGATGTCCTTCTAATCCAGCGTTTCTCAACCTTTTTGCCTTTGAGGAACCCTTGGCAAAAAATTTGAAATCCTTGGGGAATCCCTAAAATAATTTTCAGATCAACAGCTCATGGAACATCGGTGTGATCAGCTAGCTGTTGATATAACAATTATTATTTTTAGAAATATCATTAAATAATAGAATTAATATGAAAAATTACTCCTTTAACCACCTAAGCCCCGGACCATTTGGCTGGCCAAAGAACAAAGCATATTTTGCGATTCGGCACTGCGTCGCTTTAACTGACAATTGCGCGGTCGTGCGACGTGGCTCCCAAACAAAATTGACATCCTTTTTTTCCCACAAATAGAGCTTTCTTTTGGTGGTATTTGATCACCTCTGTGGGTTTTATTTTTTCCGCTATAAACAAAAATAGAGCGACAATTTTGAAAAAAAACACATTATTTTTTACTTTTTGCTATAATAAATATCCCCCAAAAATATATAAAAAAAATGTTTTTCCTCAGTTTAGGCTGATATGTATTCTTCTACATATTTTTCATTAAAAAAAATCACAATAAGCATTTATTGATTGGTTTGCACAAAAGTTATAGCATCTACAAAATAGGGGATAGTTTTATGGCATTTTTATTAATATTTTTTTTTTACTAGTAATGGCGGCGATCTGTGATTTTTATCATGACTGAGACATTATGGCGAACGCATCAGACAAGTTTGACACATTTTTGGAACCATTGTCATTTTTACAGCGATCAGTGCTATAAAATTGCACTGATTACTGTAAAAATGACACTGGCAGTGAAGGGGTTTACCACTAGCTGGCTAGGAAGGGGTTAAGTGTGTCCTAGGGAGTGATTCCAACTGTTAGGGGGCGTGGCTGCGTGTGGCACATCACTGATCATAGCTCCGATCACAGGGAGCTATGATCAGTGACAGTGTCACTAGGAAGAACGGGAGATGCTTGTTTATATTAGCATCTCCCCATTCTTCAGCTACGTGAGATGATCGCGGTTATCCCCGCGGAGATCAAGTCCGCAGGACCCGTGATCCTACTCACTGAGCTCGTGGCAGGTTCCTACTCACTGAGCTCGTGGCAGGGTCGTGCGCATGCGACCACACGGCGGCAAATTCAAAAGGACGTACCTGTACGCCCATTTGCCCAGCCGTGCCATTCTGCCGACGTAAATGTACATGTATAGGGGAGTCATGAGGTTAGGGCACAGGGGAGTCACCAGGTTTAGGACACAAGAGAGTCACCAGGTCACGGCACAGGGAAGTCACTAGGTCAGGGCACACGGAAGTCAATAGGTCAGGGTGCAGGGAAGTCACCAGGTCAGGGAACATGGGAGTCACCAGGTCAGGGCACAGGGGGGTCACCAGGTCAGATTACAGGTAAGTCACCAGAGAAGGGCACAGGGAAGACACCAGGTAAGGGCACAGGGAAGTCACCAGGTAAGGGCACTGGGGAGTCACCAGGACAGGATACAGGGGGGTCACCAGAGCAGGACACAGGGGAGTCACCAGGTCAGGGCACAGGGGTGTCACCAGGTCAGGGCACAGGGGAGTCACCAGGTCAGGGCACAGGGGAGTCACCAGAGGAGGACACAGGGGAGTCACTAGAACAGGGCACCGGGGAGTCACCAGGACAGGGCACAGGGGAGTCACCAGGTCAGGGCACAGGGGGGTCACCAGGACAGGGTACAGGGGAGTCACCAGGTCAGGGCACAGGGGGTCCTCAGGACAGAGAACAGGGGTGTCACCAGGTCAGGGTACAGGGATGTCACCGGGTCAGGGCACAGGGATGTCCTCAGGACAGAGCACAGGTGAATCACCAGAGCAGGGCACATGGGAGTCTTCGGGTCAGTGAACAGGGAGGGTCACAAGGTCAGGGGACAAAGGTGTCACCAGGTCAGGGCACAGGGATGTCCCCAGGACAGAGCACAGGGGAGTCACCAGGGGGGGGCACAGGGGTGTCACCAGGGCAGGGCACACAAAAGTTATCATGTCAGGGAACAGGGGGAGGTCACAAGGTCTGGGCACAGGGGGTCTGTGGTTGTGTTTATTTTCCTCTACATGCAGAGCTGCACAGGGAAGCTGCTGGTACATGTCTATTATGGTGTGCTGATGCCAGCCAGCTCTCCTCTCTCATCCATCCCAGGTGATGTCACACACAAGTTTCTGGAATAGACAGAAGTGGGGGGCTGGGGGGATCACTGGAGTACAGTTAGGATTAGTGGGGAGTACAGGTATGCTGTACACAGTTCACTTATTGTGCTCATCTCACTACAGCATTCCATGCCTGCTGGAATCAATAGCCACTGATGAGAGAAGGAGACAAGATACTTCTCACACGCTGCATGCCCTCCTCTAGTCTCCCTCACAGTGATGTCACAGTAGCTGGAACTACAGGGGAGGCATCAGGTATGATTGTGCCTTGTCAGTACTCACTATCAGTGTCCATTGGGCAGATATACATCCTCCACAATGGTGAATTGCCGCAGAACTCCTGATTGAGAAACAGTATTCTAATCAATATCAACATTCACACAAGCAGGGCCATTAAATATCACAGGGCCCTGTACAGCCTACCTGACAGGAGCAACCCCCCCAAATAAATATCAAAATTATATTCTCGCTAAGTTGCTGTAAGGGCCAGAATGTGGTATTCTTTAATTTTTTTTACATAGCCCATTATTTTTAATGGGCAGCCTAACATGTGGGAATTCATGATTTTTTTAAAGTGTGTTGGACCTAACTACATGCTACTGTGTCAACTGCACACATCTGCAGAGGGCAGTGCGTTTCCTTGCTGTACAGGAAAATGCCCGTTCTTGCATGCATTCCTGCACCACAAGTGGTGTGAACAAGCCCTAAAGGCAATTTTAGGTAGAGGAAGGAGACATACCCGGAATTGAGAATGCAATTGGACTAGCAGTGAAATTTAATTAGAAAATCTCTCTAGAAAAAAAAACAATTGAAAGTCAACATTTCCTGTAGCTGTTGACTTTTAATAAAAGGACACTTACCTGTGTAGGGATCCAGCACCGTCCTCACCAGGGCTAGTTCTTCACTAGTCTTCAGGTTCCCGGTGTTGGCATCCTAACTGTGGACAGCTGGGTGTGCTGCTATCTGCTTCACAGCCGCCTGCCCACTTCATATAGTAGGAGAAGAGTGGGATGCCCAGCTACATATAGTAGGAGAAGAGTGGGAAGTCCAGCTACATATAGTGGAAGAGGAGTGGAAAGCCCAGCTACATATAGTGGGAGAGGAGTGGAAAGCCCAGCTACATATAGTGGGAGAGGAATGGGAAGCCCAGCTACATATAGTGGGAGAGGAGTGGAAAGCCCAGCTACATATAGTGGGAGAGGAGTGGGAAGCCCAGCTACATATAGTGGGAGAGGAGTGGGAAGCCCAGCTACATATAGGGGGAGAGGAATGAGAAGCCCAGCTACATATAGTGGGAGAGGAGTGGGAAGACCAGCTACATATAGTGGGAGAGGAATGAGAAGCCCAGTGTCAGGGAAATGGCCGTGTTGTGGGCAATTCGGCCAGTAACCGTCATGGTGGCAGGCGAGTCTAGTGAGCACGCCCTGATCTTGTAGGCACACCCCTCTGGCCTATTTAAACCTGCCACTGACACTTGCAGTTTGCTGGATTATCAAACAACTCCTGTGTTCCTGTGCCTTGTATACTCTGAAGACCCCTGCTTGACCTCTGCCCGGCTTGACCTGTGTTCCTGTTTATCTCCTCGCTCTGACCCCGGCTTGGCTGACTACTCTCCGATCTTCTGCCCTCTGTGTATGACCCGGCTTGTTCCTGTACCTCTCTTGGACTGTCTTTTGGTATCTGACCCCTGGCCTGGCTGCGGACCCTGTTCCTGGTTTACCCTGCTGTTACCGTTCAAGACTTCTCTCCGCACGGCTGCCACAACACACTCTAGCTACTTACAGCCAACCAGCCAGCTTGCAGTATTCCTGGCAACCCGTGCACCTCTGTGCATCGCATTCCCTGTACCCAAATCCAGGGACGTGCTGCACTCAGCCGCAAGGGGCGCCCTCTCAGCAACCCGGCCTCACACTACAGACTTGACAGTATAATCCAGCCATGACTGAGGCCAGCGGGGGTGCGTCCCCATTAGAGACTTTGTGCCAACAAGCCATCACTCTGACCCAAGCAGTTCAGAAATTACAGGAAGGTTATCTGCAACTAACGGATAAGTTGCAACACCTGTCAGAGTCACCTGCTCATGAAAAAACCTCTGCGGCTCCCTTGATGATGCTCCCGCCTCCAGAACCCCGAGTTCCCGTTCCGGAGCGATTCTTCGGAGACCGGAAAAAGTTCAGATCATTCAAGACTGCCTGTCTATTGTACCTAGCCCTGCAACCCCGGACTTTTGCTTTAGAGACTGTTAAAGTCGGGTTCCTCATCTCTTTGCTGTCCGATGAACCTCAGGCCTGGGCCCATAACTTATGGGAACAAAAGAGTCCAGTCATTTGCACGGTGGATGCATTCCTGGCAGCTATGGCACAGCTTTATGAGGATCCCCAGCGTACTGCCACTGCTGAAGCCGCTCTGCTTTCTCTGCAGCAGGGTAGGCGACCAGTAGAGGACTATACCCTGGACTTCCGGCGGTGGTCCGCAGACACAGCCTGGAATGAGGCAGCTTTACTACACCAGTTCCGTCTAGGACTCTCCGAATCCCTCAAGGACGAGTTGGCCAGGATCGAGATTCCCACTACACTCAAGGGTCTCATCCAATTATCCATCCAACTGGATCGACGTTTGCGGGAGAGACAGTCCGAACGATCACGAACCTGCAGACCCGCCAGTACACCCACCTTTGGATCAGTTCCCAAGCAGATTGGCCTGTTACGTTCCGCACTAACTCTTGATGAAAGACGTTGTCGTATCCTAGCCAATCTTTGCCTCTATTGTGGAGGAAATGGACATTTTCTATGCGACTGTCCCAGGAAGTTCAAGAAGCCACCTACCTACTCTCCAGCATATTTCCAAGTTTCTGGGACTTCTCCCTCACAACTCGTTCTTCCCATTTCACTGCAGTTGGGAGAAGAAGAGATCCGGCTCCAGGCTATAATCGACTCTGGAGCATGCAGTTGCTTCATGGACTTGAACCTGGCAAGGAACCTTAGGTTGCCCCTCCTCCACAAGAAACGGGGTCTGGAAGTCCGTTTAGCAGATGGCAACCTACCTAACTCTGGCCTTGTTACTCAAGAGACTTCTCCTCTCCTTATTACCTCTCCCGATGGCCATCGGGAATTCATACATTTTGACGTTTTGAGTTCACCTATGTCTCCAATTATCATGGGTATCCCTTGACTCCAAGCCCATAACCCCCAGATCGATTGGATCAAGAAGGAAGTCCTGTTCACTTCCCCCTATTGCCAACAACATTGCCTCATCCCTGAATCCAGAGATACCACCAGTTGTCTGACAGTCCAGTCGGTATCCTCCACCAACCAGGATGTACCCCAGGCGTACCATGAATTCCTGGATGTTTTTGATAAGAAAAAGGCAGAGGTTCTACCACCACATCGGCCATATGATTGTCCTATCGAGCTGCTTCCAGGGGCCGAAGTTCCATTTGGACGTATATTCCCCCTCTCTGAAGTGGAATTGGGGACACTACGACAGTACATAGATGAAAATTTGGCAAAGGGCTTCATTCGTCCTTCTTCTTCTCCTGCCGGTGCCGGCATTTTCTTTGTTGAAAAAAAAGATAAGACTCTAAGACCATGTGTGGACTATAGGGAATTAAATAAAATCACCATAAAGAACCGATATCCACTCCCACTGGTCCCCGAACTCTTCCAGAGACTTCGTTCAGCCCAAGTGTTCACCAAACTCGACCTCCGGGGTGCCTACAACCTTGTTCGCATCCGTGAGGGCGATGAGTGGAAGACGGCATTCAGAACGAGGTTCGGGCACTTTGAGTATTTTGTGATGCCGTTTGGGCTCTGTAATGCCCCGGCTACTTTCCAGCACTTCATAAACAACATCTTCCGGGAATATCTTGACTACTTCGTCATCATCTATCTGGATGACATCCTTATCTTCTCAACCACCTTGGAGCTCCATCGGACTCACGTAAAGACAGTATTACTCACACTAAGAAAACACGGACTTTACGAGAAAACAGAAAAGTGTGACTTTGAAAAGAAATCCATACAATTCCTAGGGCTCATCATCTCTACCGGTGGTGTAGCTATGGATCCACAGAAAGTGCAGGCAATCCTAGATTGGCCAACTCCGTCAGACAAGAAGGGTGTACAAAGGTTTGTAGGGTTTGCAAACTTCTATAGAAGGTTTATAAGGAACTTTTCTTCCATCATCTCGCCCATAACCCAAGTAACCCGCCTACATGTTCGCTTCCTGTGGTCCTGCAAAGCCCAATCTGCCTTTGAGAAACTGAAGTCTTTGTTTACTTCTGCACCAATTCTTCGACACCCCGATCCTGCCCTGCCCTATATTTTAGAGGTCGATGCCTCAGAGGTAGCTACAGGAGCAGTACTTTCACAGCGCCTGGGACCCAAGTCGCTGCTGCACCCTGTGGCCTTCTCCTCCCGGAAAATGAGCCAGCCCGAGAGGAATTACAACGTAGGTGATCGTGAGCTTCTGGCCATTAAGACAGCCTTAGAAGAGTGGAGATACCTTCTTGAGGGAGCCACGCACCCAATAATGATATTTACCGATCACAGAAACCTCGAGTGCCTCCGCACTGCCAAACGCCTGAGACCCCGTCAAGCTCGCTGGGCTCTGTTCTTTTCACGATTCAACTTTCACATCACCTACAGCCCTGGCTCCAAGAACGGCAAGGCCGATGCTTTATCCCGAATGTTTCCTGATACCCCAGAAGAAACAACATCCAGTACAATCTTGTCTCCACAGAACTTTCTTTTGATTCAACCTGATCTAAGGTCTTCTCTTGAACAGGCCTCCCGCCAATGCCAGGAACCAGAGACTTCCTCTTTAAGAAGCCAGGGGGGTATCTCTGGTATCAGGACAAGATCTTTGTCCCACAACAAGCCAGAATCCAGGTCTTACAAACTTTACATGATCATCAACTTGCTGGCCACTTCGGTGTACGGAAAACTATAGATCTTATTCAGCAATCCTTTTGGTGGCCTACCTTGAAAACTGATTGCAAAAAATATTTAAGCTCCTGCACTACCTGCCAGCGAAACAAGGGGTCCAACATTAAGTCTTGGGGTCTGCTACGTCCTTTGCCGGTACCAGAACAACCATGGAGGAATATATCTATGGACTTCATAGTAGAGCTGCCACCCTCTGAAAGATTCACAACGATTCTAGTTGTTGTAGACCGTCTGTCCAAGATGTCACACTTCGTGCCTATGATAGGTACTCCTTCCACTGCAGACACAGCAAAGGCCTTCATAAGAGAGATAGTCAGACTTCACGGCCTTCCTGACAGCATTGTGTCTGATAGAGGGGTCCAATTTACTTCCCGATTTTGGAAAGAGCTCTGCAAAGTTTTGTCTATTGAAGTTTGCCTATCCTCTGCCTATCATCCCCAGAGCAACGGTCAGACTGAAAGGACTAATCAGACCTTAGAACAATATTTACGCTGTTTTTGCTCCACTTCCCAGGATGACTGGTACTTGATACTCCCCTGTGCGGAGTTCGCATACAATAACTCAGTACACTCAACCACCGATCAATCACCGTTTTGGGCCAACTATGGGTTCCATCCTTCATTTCTATCTAATGTCATTCCAGAGACCTCAGTTCCAGCAGTTCAAGACAGGATAAAATCCATTCAGACTAACTTTCAAACTCTCCGGTTAACCATGCAAAAGGCCCAAGAGGACTACAAGGAACAATATGACAAAAAGAGGGGGGAGAGCCCTAGCTTTAAGGTTGGAGATGAGGTTTGGCTCTCCTCGGCAAATCTTAAACTTCCTTGTCCCTCCCGAAAATTGGGACCAAGATTTATTGGCCCATTCAAGATTAGACGGGAGATCAATCCAGTAGCCTTTGAACTGTCACTCTCAAGTTCTTATAAAGTGCACCCTGTGTTTCATGGCTCCTTACTTAAAGCTGTTATCTCTAGTCCTTTTTCAGGAAGGAAAGAAGATCTTCCGCCTCCTGTTTCTGTGGGAGATGAAACAGAGTATGAAGTTGAGGCCATCCTGGACTGCCGCCGGAGAGGTAGGATCATTCAATTTCTTATAAAGTGGAAGGGTTGCCCAGCAGAAAAAAGTTCTTGGGAACCTGCAGCCAATATACATGCTCCTAGACTTTTGCAGAGATTCCGAGTTCGTTACCCCGAAAGATGGGCCCGGTTGGGCATCCGGAGGTTGCCCCTTGGGGGGGGGGGCAATGTCAGGGAAATGGCCGTGTTGTGGGCAATTCCGCCAGTAACCGTCATGGTGGCAGGCGAGTCTAGTGAGCATGCCCTGATCTTGTAGGCACACCCCTCTGGCCTATTTAAACCTGCCACTGACACTTGCAGTTTGCTGGATTATCAAACAGCTCCTGTGTTCCTGTGCCTTGTATACTCTGAAGACCCCTGCTTGACCTCTGCCCGGCTTGACCTGTGTTCCTGTTTATCTCCTCGCTCTGACCCCGGCTTGGCTGACTACTCTCCGATCTTCTGCCCTCTGTGTATGACCCGGCTTGTTCCTGTACCTCTCTCGGACTGTCTTTTGGTATCTGACCCCTGGCCTGGCTGCGGACCCTGTTCCTGGTTTACCCTGCTGTTACCGTTCAAGACTTCTCTCCGCACGGCTGCCACAACGCACTCTAGCTACTTACAGCCAACCAGCCAGCTTGCAGTATTCCTGGCAACCTGTGCACCTCTGTGCATCGCATTCCCTGTACCCAAATCCAGGGACCTGCTGCACTCAGCCGCAAGGGGCGCCCTCTCAGCAACCCGGCCTCACACTACAGACTTGACACCCAGCTACATATAGTGGGAGAGGAGTGGGAAGACCAGCTACATATAGTGGGAAGACCAGCTACATATAGTGGGAGAGGAGTGGGAAGCCCAGCTACATATAGTAGGAGAGGAGTGGGAAGCCCAGCAACATATAGTGGGAGAAGTGTGGGAAGCCCAGCTACGTATAGTGGGAAAGGTGTGGGAAGACCAGCTACATATAGTAGGAAGACCAGCCACATATAGTGGGAGAGGTGTTGGAAGCCCAGCTACATATAGTGGGAGAGGTGTGGAAAGACCAGCTACATATAGTGGGAGAGGAGTGGGAAGACCAGCTACATATAGTGGGAGAGAAGTGGGAAGACCAGCTACATATAGTGGGAGAGGTGTGGAAATGTCAGGAACGGTGTCATTTCTGGTTTCACCTGCTGATGGCACTATTACGCTCAGCACCTAAGGGTGTAATTCCAGTGGCCACCAGTGGGTGTCTCCCTGCCTGGACTTCAGACCTGCCATCAAGCACCCCTGTTATGAGTTTGCTGGACTATATAAACCCCCCTGAACTAAGCTCAGTGCTTCAGAATTCCTCTGCTAGCCCTTGTCCCTGCCAGTTCCTGCTCTTGTTCCTGGATCCCGTTTTGCTTATCCTGTCTTTGAGTCCTGTTCCCTGCTCCTTTTGGTCTGCTTCTATATTCCTGGTTTCTGTTCCCTTGTTACTTTTGTCCCTGCCTTATTTTTTCCATGTGTGTTTCCTTGCTCATGTATCATATTAGTTAGATAGATATTTAGATGGTTTTGTGGTTTTTCTGTGTTTCACTATTTACTTGTTTTGGTTTGCTGTTTTGGTTACACGTGTGTCCTTATAATTTATAATAAACATACTTTTTTCATTTACTTGTTTGTCCCTGATTCCTTGGTGCAGCCCAGTGATCTGATCACCTGCATTGGATGTTGTGTATAACATCCCCTGACAGAATTCTGAAGCCATACAATCGGATCGGTTGCACCTGGGAATTGGGGCCTGAGCCCCAGCTATTGTTGAAAGATGGATTTTGAAAGTGTTTGGTATTTATCGCTCCTGGCAACTGATGACAGAGATTTTTGTTAGAGATTGAGTGAATACACTAGGGAACAATTGTTAGAATGCATCCGCCTAGCTCATGTTTTTATTGATCAAGGCAGTTTTTTGTTTGAAGATGTGCAACCATTGATTCAGATCTGTGCTGAGTTGGCCCTGTCTGATGTCGCTGAGGGAGGTGATGACTATACACCCCCATTTAGTGCAGCTCAGGTAGAATCTTTAGTTTGGCTGTTGGATGATGGCTCTGCATTTTTCTTTGACCAATATTCAGCTTGTCCTCAGCAGGTGCTTGCAAAATGTATTTAATCAGCGCAGTCTCTGGTCAGACAAGCTAAGTGCAAACCTGATTCGGTGCAATCATTACAGGCCTGGTCAAGTCTGTTGCGCTCAGCCTCTGTCAGCTCCCAATATACCCTTCTACCAATGAAATAGCAGTACCCTGTCTCCCCCTGTTGCACCTACCCTGCTTTTAACCCCCCTGCTTCTTCTCAACTGCCTCCATCAGCTCCACTAGCTTCAAAACCTGCTCCCTCTGTTTTGCCATCCTTTCACTCTTTGCTTCTATCAGCTGCATTCACTACCTACAGCCCTGTACCCACTTATAGATCCCCAGTGGCTAAAACCAAAAAGAAGGGGAAGTTTTTCCCAACCCATACCATCATGCCAGTATCCAATCCTGCCTCCCCACCAGCTGATCTGTTCCAGCCTGTTGTGCCAGTGTGTCTGCCTGTTGTACAGTCTGACATCCCAGTGTCCATGTTCCAGTCTGATGTGCCTGCTGCCCAGTCTGACGTTCCAGTACCCGCTGCCCGGTTTGAAGTTCCAGTACCTGCTATCCAGTCCGATGCACCTGCTGTTCAGCCATTTGTGCCAGCACCTGCTGTTCTGCCTGATGTGCCAGTACCTGCTGCCCAGCCTGAAGTTCCACTACCTGCTGCCCGGTCTGATTTCTCGGTGCCCGCTGTTCAGTCTGACGCCTCGGTGCCCACTCTCCAGCCTGATGTGCCACTGTCTGCTGCCCAGTCTGAAGTTCCAGTACCGGCTGCCGGTTTGAAGTTCCAGTACCTGCTATCCAGTCCGATGCTCTGCCTGATGTGCCTGTGCCTGCTGCCCAGTCTGAAGTTCCAGTACCTGCTGCCCGGTCTGATGTTTCGGTGCCCGCTGTTCAGTCTGTCTCAGTGCTTGCCTTCGAGTCTGACATGCCCGCTTTCCAGTCGGCTGTGCCTGCTTTCCAGTCGGCTGTGCCCGCTTTCCAGTCGGCTGTGCCCGCTTTTCAGTCTGATGTGCCTGCCTTCCAGTCTGATGTCCCAGTGCCCACTCTCCAGTCTGATGTGCCCGCTGCCCAGCCTGATGTGCCACTGTCTGCTGCCCAGCCTGATGTGTTCCTGTCTTCCGCCCAGCCTGATGTCTTCCTGTCTTCCGCCCAGCCTGATGTGTTCCTGTCTTCCGCCCAGCCTGATGTGTTCCTGTCTGTTGCCCAGCCTGATGTGTTCCTGTCTGCTGCCCAGCCTCATGTGTTCCTGTCTGCTGCTCACCCTGATGTGCCACTGTTTGCTGCTCAGCCTCATGTGTTCCTGTCTGCTGCTCAGCCTCATGTGTTCCTGTCTGCTGCCCAGCCTGATGTGTTCCTGTCTGCTGCTCACCCTGATGTGCCACTGTTTGCTGCTCAGCCTGATGTGTTCCTGTCTGCTGCCCAGCCTGATGTGTTCCTGTCTGCTGCCCGGCCTGATGTGTTCCTGTCTGCTGCCCAGCCTGATGTGCCACTGTCTGCTGCCCAGCCTGATGTGTTCCTGTCTGCTGCACAGCCTGATGTGTTCCTATCTGCCGCCCAGCCTGATGTGCCACTGTCTGCTGCCCAGCCTGATGTGCCTTTGCCTGCTGCCCAGCTTGATGTGCCTTTGCCTGTTGAAGTGCCTATGCCTGCTGCCCAGCTCTATGTGCCTATGCCTGCTGCCCAGCTCGATGTGCCTATGCCTGCTGCCCAGCTCTATGTGCCTATGCCTGCTGCCCAGCTCAATGTGCCTATGCCTACTGCCCAGCTCGATGTGCCTATGCCTGCTGCCCAGCTCGATGTGCCTTTGCCTGCTTTCTAGCTCGATGTGCCCATGCCCACTGCTCAATTTGATGTGCCTGCTGCCCAGCTTGATGTGCCAATGCCCGTTGGCCAGCTTGATGTGCCCCTGCCCAGCTTGATGTGCCTTTGCCTTGTGCCCAGCTTGATGTGTCTTTGTCTGATGCCCAGCTTGATGTACCTCTGCTTGCTGCCCAGCCTAATGACCCAGAGCCTTCCCAGCCTGATGTGTTCCTGTCTGCTGCCCAGCCTGATGTGTTCCTGTCTGCTGCCCAGCCTGATGTGTTCCTGTTTATTGCCCAGCCTGATGTGTTCCTGTCTGCTGCCCAGCCTGATGTGTTCCTGTCTGCTGCCCAGCCTGATGTGCCACTGTCTGCTGCCCAGCCTGATGTGCCACTGTCTGCTGCCCAGCCTGATGTGTTCCTGTCTGCTGCTCAGCCTGATGTGTTCCTTCTGCTGCTCAGCCTCATGTGTTCCTGTCTGCCGCCCAGCCTGATGTGCCACTGTCTGCCGCTCAGCCTGATGTGCCACTGTCTGCCGCTCAGCCTGATGTGCCACTGTCTGCCGCTCAGCCTGATGTGCCACTGTCTGCCGCTCAGCCTGATGTGCCACTGTCTGCTGCCCAGCCTGATGTGCCTTTGCCTGCTGCCCAGCTCGATGTGCCTTTGCCTGCTGCCCAGCTCGATGTGCCTTTGCCTGCTGCCCAGCTCGATGTGCCTTTGCCTACTTTCTAGCTCGATGTGCATGTGCCCGTTTTATAACTCGATGTGCATGTGCCCACTGCCCAATTTGATGTGCCTGCTGCCCAGCTTGATGTGCCAGTGCCCGTTGCCCAGCTTGATGTGCCCCTGCCCAGCTTGATGTGCCTTTGCCTTGTGCCCAGCTTGATGTGTCTTTGTCTGATGCCCAGCTTGATGTACCTCTGCTTGCTGCCCAGCCTGATGACCCAGAGCCTTCCCAGCCTGATAACCCGGTGCCCTTTGCCCAGCCTGACATGGTGCCTGCTAAAACTGTTCCTGACTGATGCCCATCTTGCCGCTGTGTCAATCCTGTTTGTCGCCCAGCCTAAATGTAATGCCCCTTGTTTTACTTGTTTTGGTTTGCTGTTTTGGTTACACGCGTGTCTTTATCATTAATAATAAACATACTTTTTTCATTTACTTGTTTGTCCCTGATTCCTTGGTGCAGCCCAGCGATCTCATCACCTGCATTGGATGTTGTGTATAACATCTCCTGACAGGGAAGACCAGCTACATATAGTGGGAGAGGAGTGAGAAGCCCAGCTACATATAGTGTAAGAGGTGTGAGAAGACCAGCTACATATAGTGGGAGAGGTGTGAGAAGACCAGCTACATATAGTGGGAGAGGAGTGGGAAGCCCAGCTACATATAGTGGGAGAGGAGTGGGAAGACCAGCTACATATAGTGGAAGAGGAGTGGGAAGACCAGCTACATATAGTGGGAGAGGTGTGAGAAGACCAGCTACATATAGTGGGAGAGGAGTGGGAAGACCAGCTACATATAGTGGGAGAGGTGTGAGAAGACCAGCTACATATAGCGGGAGAGGAGTTGGAAGCCCAGTTACATATAGTGGGAGAGGAGTGGGAAGACCAGCTACATATAGTGGGAGAGGTGTGAGAAGGCCAGCTACATATAGTGGGAGAGGAGTTGGAAGCCCAGTTACATATAGTGATAGAGTAGTGGGAAGCCCAGCTACATATAGTGGGAGAAGAGTTGGAAGCCCAGTTACATATAGTAGGACTGGTGTGAGAAGCCCAGCTACATATAGTGGGAGAGGTGTGGGAAGACCAGCTACATATAGTGGGAGAGGAGTGGGAAGCCCAGCTACATATAGTGGGAGAGGTGTGGGAAGCCCAGCTACATATAGTGGGAGAGAAGTTGGAAGCCCAACTAAATATAGTGGGAAAGGAGTGGGAAGACCAGCTACATAAAGTGGGAGAGGAGTGGTATAACCAGCTACATAAAGTGGGAGAGGAGTGTTATAACCAGCTACATATAGTATACTAAGCTGTGCTCGGAGAAGATAAAGGAGCAGACCTGACCAGCAAGGAGACAACAGGGAAGATATATAGGCTGGGCAGACAGGAGACAGGATAGATCAGACAAAACAAGGAGTACATTACTGAAGGACGGCAGGGAGCCACCAGGACACAGTCATAGATATCAGGGGAAAGGATCAGAGCTTGATTTTAGGAAAGGGGGATGGGGGGGGGGGCATATCTGAGAAGCAGAGTGAGTATGGCAAGAATCTGGAGGTAGGAAGTGAAGAGAAACAAAGTTACAATCAGAAGGAAACATGAACAAGTCACACTGAGCGAGTAGAGAGGGAGTGCAGCTACCATTCAGAGCAGAATGACCGGAAGCAAACAGAATGTAGCTTAACGGCTGCATATAGACATGTTAGCTTCCTGGGCCCCCTCTGGAACTGATAGGGCCAGGGCTACGTACAGCAGAGCCAGTGGTACCCCCTTATCAGTGGCCCTGCACACAAGTACTATGAATACATAAAGTGTACATACTCGCCAGTTTGTACTATTTTGAAACTACCAAGTCCCATGAGGCATTGCAAGGCTGACAGTTACAAGCATGACTCCCACAGGCAGAGGCATGATGGTATAAGGGTAAAATGCTTTTGATTGTATTGATTTATAATTGCTTTATAAGGGTAAACTGCTTCTGATTGATAATTGCTTCTTGATTATTAAGTAAATATATATGAAAAGCTTGTATTTTAGATGAACTTGTAATTTCAGTGATATTCTAGCCAAGACTTCAACCTCTGTGGTTTTTTAGCTACGGAAGCAATAATCTATTTAGATAAAAGGTGTTAAGTTAGTTTAAGATAAGTTCTCTATTTTACATACATTTGTTTTAACCACAGGCCGTAACATTTGAATTCTTAGAATGTGGTTACACGCTTTTACTTAGGTGATATTAGAATTCTTAGAATATAGATACGCGCTTCTGTTTAAATGACGCACAAACTTAGTCTATGCAGGATGAGACCCAGGGAGGTGTGATAAAGACAGCTATGTGGTAACACACAAAGAAAGGTCATGTTATTTTTCTATTATGTATATCTTCAACTTGTATTTTGATTGGTCCACCTACGAGTGGAATACGTGACAGTTACACTATATATTCAAATGCCCGCCTTATTAAAGTTGTATTCATTACTCACGTACAACCTGTGTATGTGTTTTGTATACCTCACCGGTGACGGGGTTGGAATCCACACACCCAGTGTCCGAGCCTAGGCTAAGAGGTCCAAAAGAACCGAACCTAACAGAGCTGGTGTCAGAAGTGGGATGGTCCTGTCCGGCAGGTAAGTGGACAATATTTTACCTAATTTTTGGTGAAGTCTGTACACTTATTCTGTCGCGGCGACCGACCACAATTTTTGTTGTAGACTGTTTCATTGATATTCTGTGCTTCTGCAGAAGGCTAGGCTGGCCTCTGGGAAGTTAAAGGTCGGGTTCTTTACAAGAAAGAGAGTTTGACTAGTGCAGGTCAAAAATTATACTTGGGAAGTAATTTATTACGCTCAAGTCCAAAGGACGGGTGTTATTGTGGAGCCCCATTGATAGAAAGTGCACATATGAATTATTGGTATATGCATATTGTTTATTTTTATTGCATTTTAAAATTGTGAAAAGTTATAACTTACTGCTTATAGCATAAGTATATTATTGAGTAAGGAAATTTTAAGGTCAATAGTTGTTCATAAGAATTCTTGTAATTGGATTTAGAGTATAGATACTGTTTATGTTACAGGGCATGTAAGTATCGCTTTTCAAATGTCTATGGGCTTGTTTGATTATTGTGAAATACCTATCACTAGATGTGGCCAATGTAGACTAGGCTTGTTGTTTTTGTACCAAGAAGATCTTCCCATATTAATATCCACTAGACCTTACGGTTTCACTACCAGACTGGGAAAAACCCCAGTCTATCCCCAAACTGACAACTCACCCACCTCATATTTGTTGAAAATTAATATACATAATTTTATCGGTGAGCACAATTTATTGTACGGGTCCTCTTATGACGAAGTAATATCCCAGATCATAAGACATACTGGTTGCTACCATCCCTGTCCCTATTCTAGCCACCAAATACCACCAGAGATAAATGGGGAATTCTGCAGACAAGATGGACAAGGAAGCCCAGACTCAGGTACCCCAAGTTGGTCAGGTTTGTCAACCTACTCCATATGAGTACATATATACCCTTGTCCCAGCTGGAAGTATTGAACCTTTCTGGACCAACGTCCGACAAAGGTGTCACCAAATAGGACTTTCAGACATAGGCACAGCTGGCCCTTGCAATGAAAGTGACTGGCAGGAAGTCCAGAAAATTTGTGGAACTCATAAAAATAGTTATCCTCCGGGATCATGGGACCCAGATTATATGAAACAAACATGTAAATTGTGGGAGGGTCATTTAAAAACATATAAAAAGAAGTATGTGAAAGTAACTAAACCAAAGGGTCAGTTGACCACCACACTCCCCTCTGCACCAGAACCACCTCCACCTTATGTTATGGTAAAAGATGACACAGTAACCCCAGAGAGAAAATTAGCTCTCTACCCTAATCTAGAGACAGACCTAATACCCGGTGTAGACATGAATACTATGATAACCCTCATACACCAATCAGCAACCCCTGGTCAGAGAGCTCAATGGAAGTTAGAAATGGATCAAAAAGATGAGGAGGAAGGCACAAAGACAGAAATGGACACAGAGGATGAGTATGGTGGAGAGGAAACAAATGAAGAGTTAGCCCTAAGAAAAGAAAGAGAAATGGCAGAAAGAATTCGGGCAGAGAAAGAGACTGAGGGGAGGGAGAGATATGAGAGGCTTTTAAAAGAACAAGAGGAAGTTAACAGACAGCTGGAGGAAGAAATAAGACAGAAAGAATGGGAGATAGCAAATAGGAAAGCGGAGATGCTCAAAGAAGTGGAAATTCTAGACGCTAGAATTTTAGAAATAAAAAAGAGAAAGGAAGAAACAGAGGCAGAATTTAAGAAATTTCTCCCTGTGGAACAAGAGGAAGAAGAAGGTGAGTCCCTAACTCCAGAAGAGGAACAGATAGTAAGTCAGGTCCTGCACAGCCCACAAATGCTCACTCGCATACAAAGAAAACAACAACGCCTAGGTATTACTGGTACCGAAGGCATCCCCAGCCACTCCCCACCAACAGAGGTAAAAGATACACAGGAAAAGGAAGCTCCCTCCTTTTCTTACCCCATGATATCCATGGGAGAAACTGCAATTCATGTACCCTTACCCCTGGGACAAGTACAGAAAATTAAGGATCTATGCCCCATACCAAAAAGATACCCCCGCGAGGCCTGTAGTTTCCTCCAGAAATATTGTACCGGGGCTAGCCTAGATGGGGAAGATTTGAGAGGTCTTTTGGACATCTTAGATCCTGAACCTGCAAGTAAATTAGATGTGAAGAAATTGTATCAAACTCACATTGTTGACAACGGGGAAAACTGGGAAACTTTTTGGGCAGCAGTTTGCAAACATTGGTGTTCCACTTATAAGGGTCAGAATGCCCTCCAGGAGTTGGTAATGGCCAAGCAAGAATCAAAAGAAAAATTCTTTGACTTTTGCACCCGTGTACACAAGCTGTTCAAAAATGTGGATGGGCAGGGAGACTCTGTGTTCATGACCACTATCATGACTGGGGGGGATCCAAAAATAACACAATTCCTTAAACTAGTGACTCCCAGCTGGATGTCACAGACAGCAGAAGATTTCATGCAGGAGAATAGGCTTAGGGACATAGCAGGAGTATTCACCCAGAAGGGTGGTACCTTCTATCAGGACGAACTAAGTGCAGACATCATGACCCCTCAGATAGTACCCCAAGACCAGGCTTGTTTCAGCTGTGGTCAATATGGACATTGGAAATCCCAGTGCCCTAGGAGAAAGGGGTTACAAAGGAAACAGGATAACCGGCAGAGAGGTAGAGGACAAGGAGGACAGGGATATCCCTATGGCCCACAGCCAGCCAGGAACCAGGTTTACCAACCTAGGTACCAAGAGGGTCCCTCACCTTCCAACACCTATCAAAGACCTTATCAGCCACCGCAGATCTCTAACCCACCTGCCAATCCCTCACCCACCCCTCGCCACCACATTCCCATGTCTTGGCCCTCCAACAATCAAAACTCACAATATCACCAATAGGGATGCCTTGAGCAAGTTCCATCTCTCGTGCTAGTGTGTCATAATGTCTCTTGGAAACAACTACCCCAGGTTATATTACAAGTCGAAGGGAATTGTATATCTTTTCTAATAGACACAGGGGCAAGTTCCAGTAGCTTAAATGACCCTCACTTTGACACATCGGATTGCAGCGAGGGACGCTCAATAGGTATAAATGGAACTGAACTCACCCACTCTATCACCCCCCCACTCGCTGTAGCCACCCCTCAGGGTGACTTGCTGACCTATCAAAAGTTTGCCATATTACCAAATTGCCCAGTCTCCCTCATGGGGAGAGACTTAATGTCAGCCCTGGGGATTAAAATTGAATTTGACAAGACAGGAGCTGTAACTGCCACCTCCAGATACTGTGACCTACAGAGTCCAAAAAGAAGTGACCTGAGAGGGTACTTCCTGGTGATCCCTGTCTCGCTAGAGACACATAGAATTTGGGCAGAGAATAAAGCCAGTGTAGGTTTCATAAATTGCACACCTTACAGACCACAACTACGTCCCAACTTCTCACCTATCTTCCAGAAACAATATGCCCTACACGAAAGCAAAATCAAAGGCATTACACCACAAATCAACACTTACATTGAACAAGGCATACTCACACCCATAATCAGCCCATGGAACACCCCCATCTACCCTGTGAGGAAGGCTAGTGGGGAATGGAGACTAGTGCAAGATCTCAGAGCCCTAAACAAAGCGATAGAGCCCTTGCCACCACTGGTATCTGACATTTCTTTCATTTTTACCAGTATCCCTGCAGACACTGAGTACTACACAGTCATTGATTTGTCGAATGCATTCTTTAGCATTCCCATTGAGAAGGGGGCACAGCCCCTCTTTGCATTTTCCTGGAGCCACCACGGGCAACCAGGGCAACCAGGGCAACTAACCTGGACTAGGCTCCCTCAGGGATTTGTGGACAGTCCTGCAGCTTTCTCCATGGTTTTAAACGAGTCTGTTAGGAACTGGTCTTCGAGTCAGGGCTCTGTCCTTATACAGTATGTGGATGACATACTTCTGTGCAGCACTTCAAGGGAGGGATGTGAGGAGGACTCAACTAGTCTTCTGGATCACCTTGCAGAGCAAGGACACTTGGCCTCCAGGAAAAAGGTACAATGGGTATCCCCACGGGTCGAATACCTGGGATGTATCCTTCAGAAAGGGGAACGGCATGTTTCTCCAAACAGAGTAAAGGCCTTAACTGCCCTCACACCTCCAAAGGACAAAAGTGCTTTGCTATCCTTCCTAGGATCTATTGTGTACTGTAGACAGTGGATTCCAGACTGCTCCTACTATGACTCCATTCTCAGACCGTCCACCCTAGTGACTGCCCCTAAGGTGGTACAATGGACGGAAGAAATGTTGCAGGCCTTCAGGACCCTGTTGGAATCTTTGACCGAGGCACCAGCCCTGGGACTGATGAATTACAAAAAGGATACACATCTATACTGTGTAGTATCCGGTCCAACATTTGCAGCGGTACTGGCTCAGAGCCATGGTAGCGGATACAGGCCAGTGGCTTACATTTCCAAGAAGTTACCAGTGCAGGTACAGGGCATGCCAGCTTGTCTCCAAAACATTGCTGCATGTGCCATGGCTGTACAGGAGGCCAGCAAAATAGTGTTAGGACACCCCATGACACTTCACACCACCCACACAGTCACCCATCTTCTGCAAAACCTCAATACACAACATATGACCACCCAGAGGGCAAGTGGGTATGAGATTCTTCTCCTCAACACTGCAGGACTTAAAATCAAATACACACCTGACACAACACCCATTGTAAGAATGCTGCATTGCCTGCTCAAAATTCTTCCTCAGAGTGAACCAGAGGTGCCCCATGATTGCACCATTCAACTGGAACAAGTCACTTCACCTAGAAGGGATCTCACTGATGTACCACTTAAAGAGGCAGAGGATGTATTTGTAGATGGTAGTTGCTCCAGACCTACTGATCATACCTTTCTAACAGGGTACTCTGTTGTGCAGCTACCAGATGTGATTCTGGAAGCTGATGTTATACCAGGAGGATCTGCACAAATTGCAGAGCTCACAGCTTTGACCCGGGCATGTACCCTCTTTAAGGACAAAGAGGTGAACATTTACACAGACAGCAAGTACGCATACGGGGTCGTACACGACTATGGGGTCATCTGGGCGAAAAGAGGGTTTAAAACGGCAGATAACAAAAATATCGCCAACAAAGAGCAAGTCCTAGCGTTGCTAGAGGCAATCAAATTACCCCGCAAAATATCCATTGTCAAGGTGAAGGCTCATACCACTGATAAAGGCACCATAGCAAGAGGGAATGCTCTGGCAGACAGAATAGCTAAAGAAGTGGCTCTTAAAGCCAAAGTACCCCCAACCCCCACTTCTGTGTTTTTCCAACAAGATTTCAACTCCCCAGACTTTCCCACTGTGGCCGCTCAAATGCAGTCCTCTGCTACTGAGAAAGATGTAATACATTGGTCCAAAGCAGGATTGACCAAAGACCATAATGGTCTTTGGACAAAAGGGAGGGTAATAGGCATTCCCACAGCCAGTGCCCCCCTTCTTTTGTCATATCTTCATGGCCCTGGCCACATAGGATCAAAACCCCTTTTAAAACTTTATGAGGAACTATTTTGTACTCTAGACTCCCACAAACAAGCTGAGACACTGACCAAGAGTTGCCTAACATGTGCCCAGAACAATGTACAAGGAAAAAGATATGGCCTGCATGGGGTACTACCTCCACCTTTGGGCCCATTACAGGACCTCCAGGTGGACTTTACCCATATGCCCACCCAGAAGGGTAACTTAAAGTACCTAATGGTCATCTTGGACAAATGGTCAGGTTGGGTGGAGGCAATTCCCACCACAGGGGAAACCGCAAAGATAGCTGCCAGAGGTATACTTAACCATTGGATCACCAGGTTTGGGATCCCTCAGAGAATCTGGTCTGACCAAGGCCCAGCCTTTACCTCCGCTGCTACACAAGAGTTGGCCAAAATACTGGGAATTCAATGGAAACTTCACATCCCCTATCACCCCCAGAGTGCAGGAATGGTAGAGAGAATGAATAGGAACATAAAGGACAAATTAAAAAAGGCAACCCAGGGTACTTTTAAGAACTGGATAGATTTCCTACCCACTGTCCTATTCCAGATTAGAACCACACCTCACTCAAAAACACTATTCTCCCCCTTTGAAATATTAATGGGAAAACCATGCCAAATAGACATTCCCAAGCTAAACTCAACTGAAGACATTAACCTATATTCTTTGCAGGAAAAGTACGTGAAAGAACTGGTAAGTAGCATTGAAGGAATCAATGAGCATGTGTCTGTCACCCATCTTCCTCTTTCCACAGAACCTACCCATCCCTTCATTCCGGGTGACAAAGTCCTGATCAAGCAGCTGGCTGGAAGGAAAACTACTGGACCCATCTTCACTGGACCATGGGACATCGAGAAAGTTTCCAGAACGGCTGTACTGACTACTTACTCACCACAATGGATCCATGCGAGTCGACTGAAGAAGAGCCCCAACTACCCGGACACTCCGGATCCACCGGTACCACCACCTCATCCCAACCCGGACTATCTGGAGGAACCAACACTCTCAGATCAGGAGATAGAACTGATGGAGGAAATGGAGAACCTTGCCTTGCAAGACCAGGAGAACAATCAGGAGAAGGAGGAGAACAATCAGGAGAAGGAGGAAGGAGACGAATCCAATTGACCAAGAACAGGAAATTCATATACTTCATATGCCTAGCTGCCTTGACTTTCACTGTTTTTGCAGGCATCTGTGTTTTCATAATATGCTATGATCACAAATCATGTGGGTGGGAGAACATGGGAACCAATGAAACACACCATAGAAATAAGAGAGCCATTAGACCCCTTTATTGGTCTAATAGAGATGCCCCTAGGGATCCCAAGTGTTGTTACCCCCGCGATATGTCAAAGCGAATGCCAGTCCAAAATCTCATACTAGGATATTACATAACCCCTGATAACTGTCCCATATCAGCATTAAAATTACTCCTTAAAGCATCTACAAAGAATAACAAACCCCAAATGGTAATGTGTGTTCCATCCAAACACCCCTTCGTGGTTAAAACCATATTGCAGGCAAACAACACCAAAACAAATATCACCCAATTGACGGTAGACAAGGTTTCAAAAATTGCAATTGTCAGGAACGAGGACATTAAAGTAGTCAACAAGAGATCCAAATTAGGTTCAGGAATAAAAGTTAATAAGCCCCCACCCCCTTTGCAAGACAGTAAAACTTATAGTTTATTGTCAGACATTCCACATCACTTTAAGCTACAATATCAATTTGGGAGATCTTTTAGTAGACATGAGAATGTACCCTGCTGGGTATGTTCCCATATGGGAACAGGTAGGACTCAAATGCCCATGGTAGGAAAACCTGTTAGTCTGGAACTACTGACCAAGCAAACGGACATACATGAAATGGCTAATATCACTATTAGGCCTAATCCCATCATCTTTTCAGGTTACACTGATGAGCCAGATTTTTGTTTCTTGAATGGTGTATCACTGATAAAAGGAGGAATTCCTAATGGAGAATTTTGCAGGAACACAAAGGTAAACTTTACACTTCGAGATGTACAAAAGTTCATGGCAGATAGATCATTTGAAATCGTAGGGTTAAATACTGCCACGATTGCTGATGCGGATGAAAGAGTAGGTAATTATACACTCTACAATATTTCTAACTGTGTTCATGCCAGGTCTGGAATGGATAAAACACCCTTGCAGAATTGGTTGCATACTTATCACATGAATGACCTTTTCATTAACACTGATTCCACCCCTAGTTTGGGTGATTGGCTATGTTTGGTAGGACTACGCTCAGGGCGTAGTGTTCAAGAGGAAGTTTCTTCTGCCCCACATTTGCCCAGGGGTTGGATGGTGTGTTGTGGTCTCACCTGTCACACCTCCATCCCCATCCCCATAGACTCTGAGACAGGAGGTTGGTGCACCCTAGCCCGAATGATTCCATACATGGGTATATCTGGTGATACTCAAAGTGTCCACATGGTTCCAGCCCATGGAACACTTTCATTCTCACGCCCCAAGAGAGCAATTACTGCCTGGTGGGAGAAATTATTAGCCTCCATAGGAGGAATAGGAATGTGGTCTGCACTGGAGGATATTGATAGATATTCTGACATCATACTTGGTTTGATAAACTCCTCATCCAAAGATATCGACTTATTAAATGAGGAGACTCTTAAACTAAGGATGCAACAAGAACTTATCATTATACATCAGGAACAAATGTTAGCTGCTATCACTGGTCTATGTAATCTTATGGATGATAAGGAAATGTGTTGTACTTGTATCCATAACTTTACTACCCCAATTGAACATTTGACTATACCTGATTATCATGATATAATACAGAACCATGCCACTCAAAGGAGTAAACTATTAGAACAGGCCAGGACGTTCACAGATGACTGGAATCCTCTTTCAGGTGTGGGAGGTTGGTTCGGAGGAGCTTGGTCCAACATTACAGGGTTCTTTAAAAAGATAGGCATAGTGTTGCTCTTGGTAATTGTCCTGTTTTTCGCCATATACCTGGTTGTTAAATTGGTATTCTGTATCCTGGGTAAAATGGGGAAACTAGAGGTGTCAAAGGAGCCCACCCCGGATTCTAACTTGCTCCTTTCTTCACTTCCCCCAAAGGGAGAAGAGAGATGGTATGATACTGCTATGTAAAATGATCAATGACATCTGGACAGATGACATGATCAAAGGGAGGTTTATAAGGGTAAAATGCTTTTGATTGTATTGATTTATAATTGCTTTATAAGGGTAAACTGCTTCTGATTGATAATTGCTTCTTGATTATTAAGTAAATATATATGAAAAGCTTGTATTTTAGATGAACTTGTAATTTCAGTGATATTCTAGCCAAGACTTCAACCTCTGTGGTTTTTTAGCTACGGAAGCAATAATCTATTTAGATAAAAGGTGTTAAGTTAGTTTAAGATAAGTTCTCTATTTTACATACATTTGTTTTAACCACAGGCCGTAACATTTGAATTCTTAGAATGTGGTTACACGCTTTTACTTAGGTGATATTAGAATTCTTAGAATATAGATACGCGCTTCTGTTTAAATGACGCACAAACTTAGTCTATGCAGGATGAGACCCAGGGAGGTGTGATAAAGACAGCTATGTGGTAACACACAAAGAAAGGTCATGTTATTTTTCTATTATGTATATCTTCAACTTGTATTTTGATTGGTCCACCTACGAGTGGAATACGTGACAGTTACACTATATATTCAAATGCCCGCCTTATTAAAGTTGTATTCATTACTCACGTACAACCTGTGTATGTGTTTTGTATACCTCACCGGTGACGGGGTTGGAATCCACACACCCAGTGTCCGAGCCTAGGCTAAGAGGTCCAAAAGAACCGAACCTAACAGATGGGACTTGTAGTTTTGCAACAGCTGGAGGGCCGCCAGTTTGAGACCCCTGCATAAATTGATGAGCAGGAAAGCGCCTCCTATGGAGATTTTTAGGTACTGTAGTATTTCCCCATGTCACAGGCACACAAGATTTTATTACTTGACATGTTTGGTATCTATTTACTCACCACAACCTCATCTTTTATATTTTACCTTACAATTGGGTATAATGTGTGTGTTCCCACCCATGAAAGTGGGGGGCATATAGTTCTGGTCAGTGGTGCCAAGATGGGGGAGGGGTGACACGAGCACTAAGTGGTGTATATATAAGGGAGTGGAGAGATTTCTTATTCACACTTATTAATGGACTTTGAGGAAAGTTTGGAATGTGACGTTTGCAAATCTTTTCACTTTTTTTACCATTTGTATATTTCCATAATGGTGCCAATGTGAATGGGGAGGTGTTGTTGTGGTTATTACACTAATTTTTCCACTATTTTATGTATAACAAAGTATTGTAGAAAAGATCACACCATAAAAAATGTGGGAAAGTAGAAAATAACCCCGAATATGAAGGTGACATTTGTGTACGAGGAACACCTTAACAGTTACCACCATTGTATTCCCCAGGGCCTTTGATTTCAGAAAATATATGTTTGGGGGGTTTATCTAATCTTCAGGCCCAAAATCTGCATTTTACCATGTGTGCAAAAATAATGTAAAACCAGCTCCGGCAGTGAAAGAGTTAATGTGAGCTAGATGGGATCACTCTGCTGTGGTCACACTCTAAACATTAGAGCTCCCCCTAGCTGCAGCCTGGTAATAACATTGCTAGGAGGTCTATTCATTTATCTGCTACATACTTCCCATCTTTATATAAACGTCTCCTGACATTTAGGGGTCTATTCATAAATAATATACATAGCAATCTGCCCGGTGACAATGCATGTACATTCCTTCTGTGTGAATGGGGGGATTAAGGAATTAAGCGATCCACTGAGCTGGTTGAAAGTTTTCCATCAAACGAAAATAAAAATGTTACATTTGTTCATTAGATGGAGATAACTTCTATGATACTTAGCGCCATCTAATGGCCAAATGCCAATTTTCAGGTTTAAATCAATGGTTGGTTTAATATTGTTGCTTTGATTATCTTATATCCTTCAGTGTGTTCTGTACTCACCAGTGCATGAGGATGATATCAGTTATCCGTATGAAGAGATGTCTGATGAAGGAAACTAGGGAGTCTAATTCTAGAAAATTAATTGGATGAATGTGACAATCATTCATCCAGCCATTACAAATTCTGGCCATAATGTAACAAAGTGATTTCCTATGATGGTCAGCTCCATATAGTGACCATAATGGGGTATTGACATACCTTCATTAGTAAAAAAAACACAATACCGCATTATGACCACTAGATGGAGCCAAGGAAATCAGTGTATGAAATAAAATACATCCAATATTCATCACAGCTGGGCGAATGCTGGTCACATTCATTCAACATTTTTTATATTTAAAAAAGAGGAAGATTTGGCTACTATAAATGTATTACATCAATTATATAAAATTTCAAAAAGAACCTTGTATGTCAGACTTTATTGGTACGAATCACGCAGAACACAAAAATTACATAAAATATAAATCTTTCTTACAGATATTAAAATGATGTGTTAAAACCACATGGGAACAAATCCATCAAACATTAGGTAATATAAATTCATAATGACTCATTTAGCTTTGCTGAATTGTCCAAGAGGTTGACGCGTTTCACATCAATAAGCTTCCTCAGGACATTTTATTCCTTGGCAGCAAAGAAAATTAGCCTAACTAAAAAAAACATACAGAATATAAATCCATAGCAATCTCATAATTTTAGAACATTGTAAATTATCATCTGTGCCACTTACACAACACTTGGGGGACATAGCTAGGAGACGGTGATAAATAGTGGTGTCTAAGTAGCTTACACAGTCAGCTGGTCATGAGTTATAAAGATTAGCGGGATAATAGACATGTGCATGAAAAAAAGTTAAAAAAAAAAACATGTTTTTATTGTACAAAATTAAAGTTACAACCAAGCACATAAAACCCCCTCAAATATTTTGATGCCCCCCACATATACACACTTACAATTAAATGCACACTTTGGGGTGCCTATGCCTGAAAACGTTGATTGCAATACACGTTACATATCGCCGCACACACCCGAATGAGAGCAATAATTCTATCACCAGACCTCCTCAGTAACACTAAACTTTTGACCTATAGGGAGCTTTTAAAGCATCGCCTATAGAAAATATAGGGTACTGAAGTCTGTCACCATTTTTTCAGGCGCACACAAATTTCAGGTTTGACATTTTGGGTATCTATTTACTCAGTGTGACCTAAGCTTTTATATTTTACCTAAATATTGGGCATTTTATTGCATTTTTGTGCCCACTAAAATGAACTGTGTGTTTTTTACTGATATTTTGCGTTTCTTAGACTTTTGCGGTAATATCGTGTGACATAAAAAAATTGGAACGACCACTATTTTATTCTCTAGGGTGTCTGCTTTCAGAAAATATATCATGTTTTGGTGGTTTTAAGTAATTTTCAGGTCCAAACATGTGTGGGAAAAAAAACAAACAACAAAAACAGCTCTGGCAGTGAAAGGGTTAAAGGATATGTTCCCATTCGGGAAGATGTTACATGTTCCTGCAGCAACTCAGCAAACTGAGTCCTCTCTGTGACAGCAGTGCGGGGAGAAGTTCCCCGTACCGGCTGTCACTTTATGAAAAGAGCGCGGCCGTGCCATTCATTCACAGAGTTCTGTCCTTTGCCGATGTCGGCTTGTAGTTTTTTATGAACTCCCACACCGCTGCTGAGCTCCCTGGTAGATGATTGGTTCTTCCTGTCACTGTAACTGCCTTCCCTTATAATGTACAGGCAGACAGATTACACGGACAGTCTGCAGGAGTCCTGCATAGCACCAGCCATCAGCACATCATGGCTGCAATGCTTTCCAGGATCCTAAAAACAATAGTAAATTAACATTCTTATACCTGCAGAAAATGTGCATTTATTATTTTTTTATAAAAGGTGAACTTTTTCTTTACTGGAGCCGACACCGGAGCGTGATTTGTCTGCTTAGCATGCGCTTGTACTGAGCACCCAAGTTATAAAAGTCCCCGACATTCCTAAAAGCACCTCAGATTTATAATGCATTTTGGTAAAAATGTTTTTATTTTATCAGGACAAAGATTGTCATAAGGGACAAAGGAGATTGGGACCCCGATCTAGTCCCTTGGAAAAGTTTTTTTTTTAAATTAAATGTCCACATCCCTGGAACTGTTTCTTACATGATGAAGATCAGCCATGAAGTATATCTGAGGTGTATATCAGGGTGTGCTTCTTCCCCACATGAGAGCTGTGATGTCCAGCAACGTTCATATAGAAGACCAGACTCAAGGCACTAATACGCCTCGAGGGTTGTGTGGGATCCCTGATGTACAGGAAGACAGGACTTCAGTGAGGAACAATTCTCTCACTCAGGACAGGAATATGGCTTCTCCCCTGTGTGAGATCTCTGATGTGAGTGAAGATTGGACTTCCGTGAAAAACGTTTCCCGCACTCAGGACACGAATAGGGCTTTTCTTCCAAGTGCAATTTCTGATGTCTGTAAAGATTGGACTTATCTGAAAAACATTTTCCACACTCAGGACATGAAAGTGGCTTCTCCCCTGTGTGAGATCTCTGATGTGTGGAAAGATGGGACTTCTGTGAAAAACATTTCCCACACTCAGGACAGGAATACGGCTTCTCCCCCGTGTGAGATCTCTGATGTTTGTAAAGATTGGATTTCTTTGCAAAACATTTCCTGCACTCAGGACAGGAATAGGGTTTCTCCCCTGTGTGAGATCTCTGATGTGTAGAAAGACTGGCCTTCTGTGAAAAACATTTCCCGCACTCAGGACAGGAATGTGGCTTCTCCCCAGTGTGAGATCTCTGATGTTTGTAAAGATTGGACTTCTCTGAAAAACATTTCCCGCACTCAGGACAAGAATACGGCTTCTCCCCTGTGTGAGATCTCTGATGTGTGTAAAGACTGGACATGACTGAAAAACATTTCCCACACTCAGGACAGGCATACGGCTTTTCCCCTGTATGAGATCTCTGATGTATGACAAGGCATGATTTTTGTATAAAACATTTCCCGCACTCAGGACAGGAATACGGCTTCTCCCCCGTGTGAGATCTCTGATGTTTGTAAAGACTGGACTTCATTGAAAAACATTTCCCGCACTCAGGACAGAAATACGGCTTCTCTCCTGTGTGAGTTCTTTTATGCACATTAAGATCAGCTTTTAAACGGAAACACTTCCCGCACTCAGTACAGGAAAACCTCTTATCTTTTGGAAGGACGGCACCGTCCCTCACAGTCTGAGGTTCCTCAGGATAAGAGGAATACGATGGTCCATCTACACTGTGTGGTGCCGGATGGACATTTGAGGTAGTCGGGTTTTCTCCTGGACTATACTGTGTGATGTCCTCATCTTCTACTTTACAGTCTGGAGACAAAGTGAGACAATCCTCTGAGGTTTTCCTCATCTCCCGTCCATCTACTAAAATAGAAATAAAAAGATTATTACTAGACATGAGCAGATTGGTTCCCCTAAACCAGGACTCCGCCCACATCAGGCAGAATTGTCTCTGAAGATCTTACAATTCCCCCCTCAAGGTAACTAGTAAATGGGTCCTCTGATCTCCTACCAGTTCATTTCTTTATTCACGGACCTTAGTCAGAGAGTGAGGAAACAATGAGAATTGTCTTTTATAGGAGTGACAGTGATGAGGGGATTATAGGACGAGTGTCCCCACCCCCTCTGTCACTCATTCCCATCTTCCCAACACAAGAAGTCCTGCACTTCCTTATTTAGTCCATGATTTAGTCATGAATAACAGCGGGGCTGAGCCCAACAAGAGGTCAGAGAGTGAGGGGGGAGAACAACCAAGATGAAGACTGGACTGATCCTGAAGACCATCATCATTGGGTTATTGACTCCTCCCTCATTATCACTTACTGTTTAACCACTTGTCATTATACTGCGGCAGGTTGGCATGGTCCCATGAACCGCCGTAGCTCTATGTCGGCTCCTTTAAGCGGGATAGTTGGTGCGCACCCTCTGCACTGCAGGGGTGCCGATGACAGCTGGCCATGCGCGATCACGGGCACAAGAGCCAGAACAGGGGTGTGTGTGTGTGTAAACATCACTGCTCACCGCCATTACTAGTAAAAAAAAAAATAATACAAAAATACCATAAATCTTTCCCCTATTTTGTAGATGCTATAACTTTTGCACAAACCAATCAATATACGCTTATTGCAATTTTTATTACCAAAAATATGTAGAAGAATACATATCAACCTAAACTGAGGAAAAAATTAGTTTTTTATAAAAAAAAAAAAAAAAAAGGAGGATATTTATTATAGCAAAAGTACAAAATATTGTGTTTTTTTCAAAATTGTCGCTCTTTTTTTGTTTATAGCGCAAAAAAATAAAAACCACAGAGATGATCAAATACCACCAAAGGAAAGTTCTATTTGCGAGGAAAAAAAAAAGGCATCAATTTTGTTTGGGTGCAACGTCGCACGACCGCGCAATTGCCAGTTAAAGCGATGCAGTGGCCGTATCGCAAAGAATGGCCTGGTCATTGAGCAGCCAAATCTTCCGGGCCGGAAGTGGTTAAGGTTCCAAAGTTTGAGGATGTTATTACATTATCAACATGTAAAAGTCTGTGCTCCAATCAAATCATCAGATATAAAAATGTCCAGCTGGTAGGAAATGGGTGCAAAAGAAGTCAGAACTATGTAATGTACAACTTAATATATAGGATACAACAATTAGGATTTTATAGCATCAGAATGATGTAATGTACAACATAGAGTATATAGTGCAGGGGTCAGGAGTATATAATGTACAATATAAATTATATAGTGTAAGGGTCAGGACTCATAATATTGGTATTCAGTAATCAGTAGAAGATTAAATGTTTACATGAGACAAGTTGCAGAGATCCCACACTGCTTCCTCCCATCTCCTGAGACTGCACTCAGTGACTTGGGTCTGAGACTATACAGACATATCCCTCCACCCGGCACAGCCAGCAGACAACAGAACAAGTAACCCTGGGAGAATTGTTCTGGAAGAGATCTTACTAGACCCGGGTATGGGGCAGAAGACCCAAAGCACATACCTCAGGTGCCTAGGTCTAGTAACAACTAGCGTCTACAAAATAGGGGATAGATTAATGGCATTTTATTATTAAATTATTTTTTACTAGTAATGGCGGTGATCTGTGATTTTTAGCAGGACTGCGACATTACAGCAAACAGATCGGACACTTGACATTTTTTTGGGACCATTGACATTTATACAGTGATCAGAACTATAGCCACTGATTACTGTCTAAATGTCACTGACAGGTAATGGGTTAACACTAGGGGGCAATCAAGGGGTTAACTGTGTTCCCTAGATGTGCTCTAACTGTGAGGGGAATGTGGCTGACTAGAGGAGGAGACAGATCATTGTTCCTACTTAGTAGGAACACACGTTCTGTCTCCTCTCCCCTGACAGAACCCGGGATTTGTGTGTTTACACACACACACACAGATCCCAGTTCTCGCTCTGTCACAGGCAATTGCGGGAGCCTGGCGGTCATTGCGCCCGCCAGGCAAGCACATCGGCTGCAGGCGCACGCCTGCTAGAGCGTCTTAAAGAGCCAACGTACAGCTATGATGCAGTATAAATGCGGTGGCTGGTTGGGAAGGGGTTAATCAATTGATTAAAGAACATCCGCAAGATGTAGTGTGTAACCTCTTTAGATTAAAGGGAAATATTTTTTTCCCTTTTTTATTTCTTGAGGTTGCTATATAGAATAGAATCTTTTCTGTTTTTAAAATATCTTTTTTTTCAAAAGGAGATTTTATTGGTTTGTGTTTGCAACTGCTGAGTTTAATCTGATGATTTTCACCTGTGAATGTCATGTGACTTATGTATTATAAGAGAGACTGTGGATTTTTTAAAACTTGTGGTTTTGACAAAGCACTTCTATAGTGTGAAACGCATCAACCTACCTGCATTTCCCCTGCCTGTACCCATCCATTGCTTATATCAGGGCTCAAAATTTCAAGCCCTGAGCTACTAGCCAGGCCTCAAGGGTTATTCGCCACCAGTTGCCCCGCCAAACCCCTACCTTGCCCCACCCCTAATCACGCCCTCATAAATAATCATAATAATGAAAAGAACCTTAAATGTTTTATGCAGAATTAAGTTACAAAAATAAATATTAACAACTTTATCAGTTCCCCTCAGTACAGCCTCACCAGTGCCCATCAATGCAGGCTCACCGGTGCCCATCGATGCAGCGTGATCTGTACCCACCATTGCAGCCTCACTGTGCCCACATTGCAGCCTCACCGTGCCAACATTGCAGCCTCACCGTGCCAACATTGCAGCCTCACCGTGCACCCATTGCAGCCTCACCGTGCACCCATTGCAGCCTCACCGTGCCAACATTGCAGCCTCACTTTGCCAAACATTGCAGCCTTGCCAGGGCGGAGGAAGAGAGAGGGTGGCCGGATTATGACTGGAGGAAGAGAGTCACGGGGTCACGAGCGGTATAGCATGCTGTTACAGCTTACATTGAAATTGCTTCCGCTCTGCTCGCCTTCACACACAGCCCCACCTCCTCCTGATCCCCGCGCATGTGATAGACAGAACACATCCTAGCATTGGACCGCATTCTGTCTATCACAGGCGCGGGGTCAGGAGGAGGTGGGGCTGTGTGTGATAGCGAGCAGAGTGGAGGCAATTTCAATGTAAGCTGTAACAGCATGCTATACCGCTATTTGGCCGTGGCTCTCTTCCACCGGGCGATCACTGGGAGAACGGCTCCCGATCAACCCCACCTGCCAGCGGTGCTCACCTCCCCACCCCCAGGCAGCCCAGCTCCTCGCCAGTCCTCATTTTCCACTCGCAAAATGCAAGTGGAAAATTTGAGGGCTGCTTTTATTATTATTCATGTTTCAATAAAGGCATTCTACTTTATTTTTTGTGTAGGTGTGCTGCCGATCCAAAGTTTCCTTATCCATATAATGAAATCAAGATTTTGCTGTCAGCTGAACCCCAGAATCTCCATAAATCCAGTCTAGATAATAAAAATTGAGTCTGCAGTACAGAGAAGGAAGATTATCTGAGAGGAATACAGGACAGGGAACACAACTCAGGAAAGCGACCAGGGTATTACAGGCTGATATCAAACAGTCCTTGCCCTGCTCTGGACCAATCAGTGAGCAGTAGGAATGAGCCGAATTACCCCCGGTTCGGTTCGCAGCAGAACATGCTAACAAGCAAAAAATTTGCTCGAACACGCAAACACCGTTAAAGTCTATGGGACACGAACATTAATAATCAAAAGTGCTAATTTTAAAGGCTTATATGCAAGTTATTGTCATAAAAAGTGTTTGGGGACCTGAGTCCTGCCCCAGGGGACATGGATCAATGCAAAAAAAAGTTTTTAAAATGGCCGTTTTTTTGGGAGCAGTGATTTTAATAATGCTTAAAGTGAAACAATAAAAGTGAAATATTCCTTTAAATTTCATACCTCGGGGGTGTCTATAGTATGCCTGTAAAGTGGCACATTTTTCCCGTGTTTAGAACAGTCCCGGCACAAAATGACATTTCTAAAAGAAAAAAGTCATTTAAAAGTACTCTTGGCTATAATAAATTGTCTGTCCCAGCAATACAGATAAAAGAAGTGATTGAAAAAAACGGCATGGGATCCCCCCAGTCCATTATCAGTCCCTTTGGGTCTGGTATGAAAATGAAGGGGAACCCCGAACCAAAATGTAAAGTAAAAAAAAAAAATGGCGTGGGGTTCCCCCCAAAAATCCATACTAGACCCTTATCCGAGGACGCAACCTGGTAGGTCGCAGGAAAAGAGGGGGGGGACGAGGGATCGCCCCCCCTCCTGAACCGTACCAGGCCACATGACCTCAACATGGGTAGGGTGCTTTGGGGTAGCTCCCCAAAGCACCTTCTTTGGGGTAGCTCCCCAAAGCACCTTGTCCCCATGTTGATGGGGACAAGGGCCTCATCCCCACAACCCTTGCCCGGTGGTTGTGGGGGTCTGCGGGCGGGGGGCTTATCGGAATCTGGAAGCCCCCTTTAACAAGGGGACCCCCAGATCCCGGCCTCCCCCCTGTGTGAAATGGTAACGGGGTACAATTGTACCCCTACCATTTCACAAAAAAATGTGTCAAAATGGTACAAATGACAAGACACAGCTTGGGACAAGTCCTTTATTAAAAAAAAAAAAAAAAAATGTCCCACGAAGTCCATTCATCTTCTCTCGCTCCTCCGACAGACCGAAAAAGAAAAAAACAAAAACAAAGCTGCGACCGACCCGCCTCCATGGGAGGCACCCGCCATAAGACGCATCTTCGCTTTGACAGTTCTTTTATAACTGAGGGCGGGCCACACGGTAACGTTCCCTAGTGACTCCACCCCCCCTCTGATGCACGGGGACTTCCCTATGGCTTTCCCGGGGCGTCAGAGGGGGGCGGGCCATATGGGCATCAGAGGGGGGCGGGCGTCATACGGCAGGTGCCTCCCATGGAGGTGGATCGGTTGCGGCTTTGTGTTTTTTTCGGTCCGTCGGCGGCGCGAGAGAAGATGAATGGATTTCGTGGGACATTTTTATTTTTTAATAAAGGACTTGTCCCAAGCCGTGTCTTGTCATTTGTACCATTTTGAAACTTTTTTTGTGAAATGGTAGGGGTACATTTGTACCCCGTTACTATTTCACACAGGGGGGAGGCCGGGATCTGGGGGTCCCCTTGTTAAAAGGGGGCTTCCAGATTTCAATAAGCCCCTGCCCGCAGACCCCCACAACCACCAAGCAAGGGTTGTGCGGATGAGGCCCTTGTCCCCATCAACATGGGGACAAGGTGCTTTAAGGGATTACCCCAAAGCACCCTCCCCATGCTGAGGGCATGTGGCCTGGTATGGTTCAGGAGGGGGAGCGCTCTCTCGTCCCCTCCTCTTTTCCTGCGGCCTGCCAGGTTGCATGCTCGGATAAGGGTCTGGTATGGATTTTGAGGGGGACCCCCACGCCAATTTTTATTTTAATTTTGGCGCGGGGTTCCCCTTAATATCCATACTAGACCTAAAGGGCCTGGTATGGAATTTGGAGGGACCCCCACGCAATTTTTTTAAAAAATTTGGTTCAGGGTTCCCCTTAATATTCATACCAGACCCAAAGGGCCTGGTAATGGACTGGGGGAATCCTATGCTGTTTTTTTCAATGACTTCTTTTATCTGCATTACATAGTTACATAGTAGGTGAGATTGAAAAAAGACAAAAGTCCATCAAGTCCAACCCATGTGTGTGATTATGTGTCAGTATTACATTATATATCCCTGTATGTTGCGGTCATTCAGGTGCTTATCTAATAGTTTCTTGAAGCTATCAATGCTCCCTGCTGAGACCACCGCCTGTGGAAGGGAATTCCACATCCTTGACGCTCTTACAGTAAAGAACCCTCTATGTAGTTTAAGGTTAAACCTCTTTTCTTCTAATTTTAATGAGTGGCCGCGAGTCTTGTTAAACTCTCTTCTGCGAAAAAGTTTTATTTCTATTGTAGGGTCATCAGTATGGTATTTGTATATTGAAATCATATCCCCTCTCAAGCGTCTCTTCTCCAGAGAGAATAAGTTCAGTGCTCGCAATATTTCATCATAACTAAGATCCTCCAGACCCTTTATTAGCTTTGTTGCCCTTCTTAGTACTCGCTCCATTTCCAGTACATCCTTCCTGAGTAGGGATGAGCTTCGAGTTTGAGTCGAACTCATGTTCGACTCGAACATTGGCTGTTCGCAAGTTCGCCGAATAGCGAACAATTTGGGGTGTCCGCGGCAAATTCGAATGCCGCGGAACACCCTTTAAAAGTCTATGGGAGAAATCAAAAGTGCTAATTTTAAAGGCTTATATGCATGGTATTGTCATAAAAAGTGTTTGGAGACCCGGGTCCTGCCCCAGGGGACATGGATCAATGCAAAAAAAAGTTTTAAAAATGGCCGTTTTTTCCAGGAGCAGTGATTTTAATAATGCTTAAAGTCAAACAATAAAAGTGTAAAATCCCTTTAAATTTCGTACCTGGGGGGTGTCTATAGTATGCCTGTAAAGGGGCGCATGTTTCCCATGTTTAGAACAGTCTGACAGCAAAATGACATTTCAAAGGAAAAAGTCATTTAAAACTACTTGCGGCTATTGCATTGCCGGTCCGACAATACACATAGAAGTTCATTGATAAAAACGGCATGGGAATTCCCCACAGGGGAACCCTGAACCAAAATTTTTAAAAAATGACGTGGGGGTCCCCCTAAATTCCATACCAGGCCCTTCAGTTCTGGTATGGATATTAAGGGGAACCCCGGGCAAAATTTAAAAAAAAAAGACGTGGGGGTCCCCCTAAATTCCATACCAGACCCTTGAGGTCTGGTATGGATTTTAAGGGGAACCCCGCGCCAAAATTAGAAAAAAAAAACGGCGTGGGGTCCCCCCAAAAATCCATACCAGACCCTTATCCGAGCACGCAACTTGGCAGGCCGCAGGAAAAGAGGGGGGGACGAGACAGCGCCCCCCCCTCCTGAACCGTGCCAGGCCTCATGCCCTCAACATTGGGAGGGTGCTTTGGGGTAGCCCCCCAAAACAGCTTGTCCCCATGTTGATGAGGACAAGGGCCTCCTCCCCACAACCCTGGCCGGTGGTTGTGGGGGTCTGCGGGCGGGGGGCTTATCAGAATCTGGAAGCCCCCTTTAGCAAGGGGACCCCCAGATCCCGGCCCCCCCCTGTGTGAAATGGTAAGGGGGTACTTGTACCCCTACCATTTCACTAAAAAACTGTCAAAAGTGTTAAAAATGACAAGACAGTTTTTGACAATTCCTTTATTTAAATGCTTCTTCTTTCTTCTATCTTCCTTCATCTTCTTCTGGTTCTTCTGGCTCTTCCTCCGGCGTTCTCGTCCAGCATATCCTCCGCAGGGTCTTCTATCTTCTTCTCCTCGGGCCGCTCCGCACCCATGGCATGGGGGGAGGCTCCCGCTCTTCTCTTCAACTTCTTCTCTTCATTTTCTTCTCCGGGCCGCTCCGCATCCATGCTGGCATGGAAGGAGGCTCCCGCTGTGTGACGCGTCTCCTCTTCTGACGGTTCTTAAATAATGGGGGGCGGGGCCACCCGGTGACTCCGCCCCCTCTGATGCACGGGACTTCCCTGTGGCATTCCCCGTGATGTCACAGGGAAGTCCCGTCAAGTCACCATGCGTCAGAGGGGGGCGGGGTCACCGGGTGACCCCGTCCCCCCCGTTATTTAAGAACTGTCAGAAGAGGAGACGCGTCACACAGCGGGAGCCTCCCTCCATGCCAGCATGGGTGCGGAGCGGGCCGGAGAAGAAAATGAAGAGAAGAAGATGAAGAGAAGAGCGGGAGCCTCCCCCCATGCCATGGGTGCGGAGCGGCCCCAGGAGAAGAAGATAGAAGACGCCGCGGAGGAGATGCTGGACGAGAATGCCGGAGGAAGAACCAGAAGAGCCAGAAGATGATGAAGGAAGATAGAAGAAAGAAGTAGCATTTAAATAAAGGAATTGTCAAAAACTGTCTCTTGTCATTTTTGACAGTTTTTTAGTGAAATGGTAGGGGTACATTTGTACCCCCTTACCATTTCACACATGGGGGGGGCCGGGATCTGGGGGTCGCCTTGTTAAAGGGGGCTTCCAGATTCCGATAGGCCCCCCGCCCGCAGACCCCCACAACCACCGGCCAGGGTTGTGGGGATGAGGCCCTTGTCCTCATCAACATGGGGACAAGGTGTTTTGGGGGGCTACCCCAAAGCACCATCCCAATGTTGAGGGCATGTGGCCTGGTACGGTTCAGGAGGGGGGGCACTCTCTCGTCCCCCCTCTTTTCCTGCGGCCTGCCAGGTTGCGTGCTCGGATAAGGGTCTGGTATGGAATTTAGGGGGACCCCCACGTCATTTTTTTTTTAATTTTGGTTCGGGGTTCCCCTGTGGGGAATTCTAATGCCGTTTTTATCAATGAACTTTTATGTGTATTGTCGGACCGGCAATGCAATAGCCGCGAGTAGTTTTAAATTACTTTTTTCCTTTGAAATGTCATTTTGCTGTCAGACTGTTCTAAACACGGGAAACACGCGCCCCTTTACAGGCATACTATAGACACCCCCCAGCTACGAAATTTAAAGGGATATTACACTTTTATTGTTTGACTTTAAGCATTATTAAAATCACTGCTCCTGAAAAAACAGCCGTTTTTAAAACTTTTTTTTGCATTGATACATGTCCCCTGGGGCAGGACCCCAAACACTTTTTATGACAATAACTTGCATATAAGCCTTTAAAATTAGCACTTTTGATTATTCATGTTCGTGTCCCATAGACTTTAACGGTGTTCGCGTGTTAGAACAAACTTTTTTCCTGTTCGCATGTTCTGGTGCGAACCGAACAGGGGGGTGTTCGGCTCATCCCTATTCCTGAGGTCTGGTGCCCAGAACTGGACAGCATACTCCAGGTGCGGCCGGACAAGAGTCTTGTAGAGTGGGAGAATTATCGTTTTATCTCTGGAGTTGATCCCCTTTTTAATGCATGCCAATAGTCTGTTTTTTGTTATCAGCAGCTTGGCATAGCATGCCATTGCTGAGCCTATCATCTACTAGGACCCCCAGGTCCTTTTCCATCCTAGATTCTCCCAGAGGTTCTCCCCCCAGTGTATTTATATTTTTGCATTCATATTTTTGCCACCCAAGTGCATTATTTTACATTTTTCTACATTGAACCTCATTTGAGAAGTTATTGCCCTGCTTAGCTTAGTATCGTCTGCAAATACAGAGATTGAACTGTTTATCCCATCCTCCAGGTCGTTTATGAACAAATTAAATAGGATTGGTCCCAGCACAGAACCCTGGGGAACCCCACTACCCACCCCTGACCATTCCGAGTACTCCCCATTTATCACCACCCTCTGAACTCGCCCTTGTAGCCAGTTTTCCATCCATGTACTCACCCTATGGCCCATGCCAACGGACCTCATTTTGTACAGTAAACGTTTATGGGGAACTGTGCCAAATGCTTTTGCAAAATCCAGATACACCACGTCTACGGGCCTTCCTTTATCTAGATGTCAACTCACCTCCTCATAGAAGGTTAATAGATTGGTTTGGCAAGAACGATTCTTCATGAATCCATGCTGATTACTGCTAATGATACCGTTCTTATTACTAAAATCTTGTATATAGTCCCTTATCATCCCCTCCAAGAGTTTACATACTATTGATGTTAGGCTAACTGGTCTGTAATCCCCAGGGATGTATTTTGGGCCCTTTTTAAATATTGGTGCTACATTGGCTTTTCTCCAATCATCTGGCACCATTCCAGTCAGTGGACTGTCTGTAAAAATTAGGAACAACGGTCTGGCAATCACTTGACTGAGTTCCCTAAGTACCCTCGGATGCAAGCCATCTGGTCCCGGTGATTTATTAATGTTGAGTTTCTCAAGTCTAATTTTAATTCTGTCCTCTGTTAACCATGGAGGTGCTTCCTGTGTGTCATGAGGATAAACACTGCAGTTTTGGTTACTGAAGCCCCCCCCGATTCACTCGTGAAGACTGAGGAGAAGAATAAATTCAATACCATCTCCCTATCCTTTGTAACCAGATGTCCTTCCTCATTCTTTATGGGGCCAATATGGTCTGTCCTCCCTTTTTTACTGTTTACATATTTAAAGAATTTCTTGGGATTTTATTTGCTCTCCTCCACTATGTGTCTTTCATGTTCGATCTTAGCCGTCCTAATTGCACCCTTACATTTCTTATTGCATTCTTTATAAAGTCTGAATGCTGAAGATGATCCCTCAACCTTGTATTTTTTGAAGGCCTTCTCCTTTGCTTTTATATGCATTTTTACATTGGAGTTAAGCCATCCAGGACTTTTGTTCGCTCTTTTAAATTTATTACCCAATGGGATACATTGGCTAATGCCCTTATTTAATATGCTCTTAAAAGCAAACCCATCTCTTCTCCTTATTCTTTGTTCCTAATATTTTATCCCAATTTATGCCTTTTAACAAGGTTTGTAGTTTTCAGGGAAATTGGCTCTTTTGAAATTCAGTGTCTTTGTATTCCCTTTAGGTTTCCTATTTGTGTGATTTATACTGAAACTAATTGACCTGTGATCGCTGTTACCTAAATTTCCCCGTATTTCCACATCCGTGATCAGGTCTGTATTATTGGTAATCAGCAGATCCAGTAATGTTTTATTTCTAGTTGGTGCATCTACCATCTGACCCATAAAATTGTCCTGCAAGATATTAAAGAACTGGCGAGCCTTAAAAGAATGCGCGGTTCCCTCCGCCCAGTCTATGTCTGGATAATTAAAATCCCCCATTATGATAACACTTCCCATCCTTGCTGCTAATCCAAATTGTGATAGGAGACCCGTCTTCCCCTCCTCCCTCAGGTTAGGGGGCCTATAGCATACTCCCAGTATTTTTTTCCCCTTAGTTTCCTCCCTTTGTAGCTCTACCCATAAGGATTCCACCTCCTCCCTAGCTCCCTCAGCGATGTCATCTCTCACATTTACTTGTACATTATTCTTTATATATAGGCATACCCCTCCCCCTTTTTTACCCTCTCTATCCTTGCGGTATAGGGTATACCCTTGAATGTTTGCCAGCTAATCATAAAAGCTGTTGAACCAGGTCTCTGAAATTCCCACAAAATCCAAATCCTCCTCGTACAACAGTATCTCTAGTTCACCCATCTTGTCCGCCATGCTCCTGGCATTGGTGAACATGCCACATAGTTTAGACCGGTCACATATTGTCCTCGTATTGGGTGTTTCGAGATTGCAACTAGGACTTGCTACTGCTTTGGTTAACCCACCACTAATGCTCCCACTACTACCCTCTGGAATCTTCTGCGCTGGCTATCTCTACCGCTGGACCCCCCCCCCCCCATTGCCTAGTTTAAAAACCCCTCTAACTTTTTGGCCATTTCATTCCCAGTAGATCTGCACCCTCCTCATTTAGGTGCAGTCCGTCCCTTCTATAGTACCGGTTATCGACTGAGAAGTCTGCCCAGTCCTCCAGGAACCCAAACCACTCCTTACTACACAAGCTCTTCAGCCACTTGTTTACTTCCCTAATCTCCCTCTGCCTTTCTGGTGTGGCTTGATGTACCGGTAGTATTCCTGAGAATACTACCTTGGAGGTCCTTTTCCTCAATTTAGCTCCTAAGTCCCTAAAATCGTTCTTTAGGACACTCCATCTGCCCTGACTTTGTCATTGGTGCCAACGTGCACCATGACAGCCGGGTCTTCCCCAGCCCCTCCCAGTAATCTGTCCACAAGATCCGTGATGTGCCGAACCCAAGCGCCCGTGCCAGGACCGACAATACATTATAGCCCGAGTACTTTTAAATGACTTTTTTCCTTTAGAAATGTCATTTTGTGCAGGGACTGTTCTAAACATGGGAAAAATGCGCCACTTTACAGGCATACTATAGACACCCCCCAGGTACGAATTTTAAAGGAATATTTCACTTTTATTGTTTCACTTTAAGCATTATTAAAATCACTGCTCCCGAAAAAAGGTTCGTTTTTAAAACTTTTTTTGCATTGATACATGTCCCCTGGGGCAGGACCCAGGTCCCCAAACAATTTTTATGACAATACCATGCATATAAGCCTTTAAAATTAGCACTTTTGATTTCTCCCATAGACTTTTAGAGGGTGTTCCGCGGCTTTCGAATTTGCCGTGAACATCCCAAATTGTTCGCTATTCGGCGAACACCTGATGTTCGATTCAAACTTATGTTCAACACAAACATCGGGCTCATCCCTAGTGAGCGGTATGGGAGGAGGAATGTATTTAGTGTTAATGACCCACCTGTGCTGATCTCTGTAGGAGTGTCCTCCTCTATAATTGTCCCCGTTATTCCATTCTCCTCCATAGACTGCTGATCATCCCTCACATACCTCTCTTCTTCTTCTGCTTTAACCTCAAATTCTATATCGATTGGATCTCCACTCTAAATCAAGAAAATATCATCTGTAAAATATAAGCTTTAATATTGTGATATCACATAAAAAAATCCACACATTGTCTGAATGAGTCTGTGTTTTATAAACTCCGTCCCACCAACCTTGAGGTAACAGTGAGGGATGGTGTGACCTTCCCGTGTAGAATCCCGGGAATACAGAGGACGGGGACATCTCTCTGGTGGGTTCCTGGTATTAGGTGGCTCCATCATATTCTTGTGTCCTTCTGAAAACTCCTCCATCACTCCATACTCCTCATCCTCCTCTTTATACTCTTCTTTAACGTCAATATTATCATCCCCGAGGTTTCCACTCTGAATAAAACATTCATTGTAACAAACATGCTGTGTATAAATCAGAACTACCAATAATTGTCAATCGTCTACCTGATGATGGTGAGGGATGGTGTGATCTTCCTGTGTGGAATCCCGGGAATACAGAGGACGGGGACATCTCTCTGGTGGGTTTCTGTAGCTGGATGACTCCACCATGGTGTCCTGGTCCAGATCTTTGTATTCTTTTAGAGACTCTGACTCCTCCATCACCCCATCCTCATCATCCTCCTCTTTTATCTCTTCTTTAACCTCAACTTTATTATCTCTCAGGTTTCCACTCTGAATATATAACAAAAATTACACCCATTATAACAATGCAGATAATGTACAGATCCTAATGATACTATCAGTGATTGTTCCTCATCTACCTGATGATGGTGAGGGATGGTGTGACCTTCCTGTGTGGAATCCCGGGAATACAGAGGACGGGGACATCTCTCTGGTGGGTTCCCATTACTGGATCCATCTGTAGGAAACACACACACTGACTGAATACATTGTTTCTATGTGTTTATCAGATGATGGGGGATCTAGGTGGACCCTCCCTACTGCTCTCTCCTTTACAATAAAGTCTCCTCTTACCCGGTGATGTGAGGGGCGGCTGATTGTCCATCATGACGTCTTGTAGAGATCCTTGTGTCCTTCTAAATACTCCCACTCCTCCATGGAGAAATAGACAGTGACATCCTGACACCTTATAGGAACCTGACACACACAATGATACAGTCACCATCCAGACACATCCCTTGTCTGTTACTGGATAATGTCCCAGAATTCCCAGCACCGCTCACCTCTCCTCCATGATCTCTCTGTTGACTTCTATAATCTTCTTATTTCTCTATTCTATCAGGGAGGGAGGTGGAGGCAATGTGATGGTCATATGATCTCCAGACTTCACAGGAGGAAAACTCTAGATCTGAACACAAATAGTAAAATCAAATGATATTCCCAGAATCCTCCTCACCTCTCCATTCAGGTCTCCATTTTATTAAAAGGTATAATTCACCCACAGGACCCCCACACTATGCAGGTTAGAAGCTTGTTGCAGGTATTCTGACATCATTACATACAATGCAGGACCAACAGTCTCACTTTGTAAGTGAGCATGCCAAGGGTCCGCCCACATCCTAATAGCATTAGAAAAAAAAGCCAGATGGAGGGACATTGGGAGGAGGAGTTGTGAGGTCAGTGTGATGTCATAGGACTTATAAACTCTGGATGGAGAGTCATTTGGATGGGGAGATTTGAATCATTGTTCCTGGGTGTGTCCTACCTCTTCTAAACTGAAGAGTGAACTTTGACCTTTACCATACATTAATTTGTCAGGAATCTGTGAAAGTAAGCTCTCATGTGATCAGGTGACGTGCGGAGGAACGGACTGTAAATAGCAGACAATTTTCTCCAGAGCTCCTAATGGTGGGGATGGATTTCGCTGAGTGCTGGTGCCAAGTTTCCACTCCCCAGGATCACTGCAGGTGTGGAGAAAAGCTGCGTAAGAGGATATGGAGGAGAGATGAGGAGGAGATCCAGGAATCAGGATAAAGGTCAGGACAAGCAACAGACGAGCGCATCCAAGAGATGAAGCCGGGGTCACTACACAGAAAATCAATCCAAGGAAACAACAGGCAGGACGAGGAATAGCAAGAAGGAGCTCAGAGACAAATGAGAATATTGCTCAGCCAATGGGAGATTATCTCAGCATGACTTACATAATGAAGGAGATGAGGGGGAGGGGAGGAAGTCACTTATGGTGACCATAGAGACATGGAAATTCAGCTGGTTCAGCAGGGATCGGTCACATTTCCATCCATGTGCGGTCACTGCCAGATAAAAGTCACTCGATCAGCGGCTGCAGCCAATAGCTTCATCACTGATCTGTGTATTCTGAGAGTGGAGGAGCGCCCCCCATTGTCAGAATACAATAGTGCAGCGGGGAGGATTCCCCCATCCCCCTCTAATGTGTGGATGGGGGAATTGGTTCAGTTTTTTCCTCTCATCCTGCTGGATAAAACTGAACCATGTATGGCCAGATTTGGAAGCAAAATATATTCATCATCAACTGATCCCCCTGAAGGGGTTAATCTACATATTACCTCCTCTGCCGCCAGATCCTGCAGCTTCTTCTCTCTACGCCCTTCCAAATGGAATGTTGTCTGTATCTGACATCATTTCCTGTCTTCCATAGAGACTTCCTGTCTGTATTCCATAGACTTCCTGTCTGGGTAGAGGTGAGATCACCATCTTGTGGAGCTCAGAGAAACTGCAGCCCAGGACACATCTCGTGGTGTGAACACGTCCCTGTGATATGTGTGTATGTATACCTCCAACATTTTGAGATGGGAATGAAGGACACCTACTAACAAATGTATGTAGGCATAGGACGCACCCCATGCTACACCCCCTTAAAGGAGAATCAACCAAAAACAAAAGGTTAATTAAATCCACAAGGGCTTTTTTTATCACTACTATTCCTTTATATTGGCTTTTAAAATGTACAAATACAGCAATTTATAAAGTGCATTTTACATACAACTATATATATCAGACCAAAATGAGGGACAGTTGTGCTGTGTGTGTATGTACTGTATATCCTTCCCCTTTCTCTCCTCCCTGAGTGTGTATGAAGAGGCGGAGCTCTGAGTGTGTATGAAGAGGCAGAGCTCTGAATGTGTATGAAGAGGCGGAGCTCTGAGTGTGTATAAAGAGGCGGAGCTCTGAATGTGTATGAAGAGGCGGAGCTCTGAGTGTGTATGAAGAGGCGGAGCTCTGAGCGTGTATGAAGAGGCGGCGCTCTGAGCGTGTATGAAGAGGCGGAGCTCTGAGTGTGTATGAAGAGGCGGAGCTCTGAGTGTGTATGAAGAGGCGGAGCTCTGAGTGTGTATGAAGAGGAGGAGCTCTGAGTGTGTATGAAGAGGCGGAGCTCTGAGTGTGTATGAAGAGGCAGAGCTCTGAGTGTTTGAAGAGGCGGCACTCTGAGCGTGTATGAAGAGGCGGAGCTTTAAGTGCGTATGAAGAGGTGGAGCTCTGAGTGTGTATGAAGAGGCGGAGCTCTGAGTGTGTATGAAGAGGCGGAGCCCTGTGTGTGTATGAAGAGGCGGAGCTCTGAGTGTGTATGAAGAGGCGGAGCTCTGAGTGTGTATGAAGAGGCGGAGCTCTGAGTGTGTATGAAGAGGCGGAGCTCTGAGTGTGTATGAAGAGGCGGAGCTCTGAGTGTGTATGAAGAGGCGGAGCTCCTGCTGGAACAGCGGTCGGAGGAGGAGTCTAGGAGGGAGATTGACAGAAAGCTCAGCAGACTTGCAGGAGTGAGCGAGGAGGATCCAGTTCCTTTGCCATCGGAGGTGAGGAGAGTGTGAAGGATGTTGGTGACTCTGGTAGATGAAAAGCTGGGAGTCATATTGCTCTGGTGAGTGGGGAAGCACTACTAAGGGGGCGCCCTCACCATCACGTGTGTAAGAGGTGGGAGAAGGCGTGGCTACACTACAGCTGGCACAGTTTGGAGCACCGAGAACTTTACACCTTATCAACTTTTCACTGATTGGTGGATTGTTTTTTAGTAAAATAAGTTAATTGAAGTAGATGCAAAGTGGAAGCAGTTGACTTGCAGAGAACACTATATTGAGCACAAAGCACTTTATGTTGTATATGAATTTGCACATGGATCAGTTTCTTTAATTTATTGATAAACACTATACGATCCATGAAGTAGGTGTAAAGTGGAGGCAGTAGATCTGCAGAGAATATTATTTTGAGCCCCTAGCCCTTTATATATGAATGTAACCACTAGGGATGAGCCGAACACCCCCCCCCCCCCTATTCGGTTCGCACCAGAATCTGCGAACGGACTGAAAATTTGCACGAACGTTAGAACCCCATTGATGTCTATGGGACTCGAACTTTCAAATTCAAAAGTGCTCATTTTAAAGGCTAATTTTCATGGTATTGTCCTAAAAAGGGTTTGGGGACCCGGGTCCTGCCCCAGGGGACATGTATCAATGCAAAAAAACTTTTAGAAACGTTTTTTCGGGAGCAGTGATTTTAATGATGCTTAAAGTAAAAAAAGTGAAATATTCCTTTAAATATCGTACATGGGGGGTGTCTATAGTATACCTGTAAAGTGGCACGTGTTTCCCGTGCTTAGAACAGTCCCTGCACAAAATGTAATTTTTAAAGGAAAAAAAGTAATTTAAACCTGCTTGCGGGTTTAATGTAATGTCGGGTCCTGGCAATATGGATGAAAATCAGTGAGACAAACGGCATGGGTACCCCTCCAGTCCATTACCAGGCCCTTTGGGTCTTCTATGGATATTAAGGGGAACCCCGCACCCAAATTAAAAAAGGAAACAGCAGTATACAGGCTCTGTACTCTGAACAGCAGTTATACAGGCGGTGCAAACAAGACAGGGACTGTAGGTTTGTTGTTAATTAGAATCTGTTTGTAATTTTGAACTGGTACATTTTTAACGTATTTAGCTCAAGCCAAAAAATCTATTATAAGCTTTGTGGAAAACATAGGGAAGGGTTATCACCCCTGTGACATTTGTTTTGCTGTCTGTGCTCCTCTTCAGAATATTTCACCTCACTTTTTGTCCCAATGACAAATGTTTTTTTTAAATTTGTTTTTTTTTGTGAAACAAGGATTGGTGCTAAAGCATCAGTGGAAATGAGAAAAGTTTTTCCCATATTAACTCTTACAGGAGAGAATTTCCCTTCCTAGGGGCAGATTTCATCTCACTTCCTGTTGTCTCCTTCCGTTTGCAAGTAGGAGTCGTTTGTAACTTGGATGTTTGAAAGTAGGGGCCTGCCCTATATACTCAGCAGAAATTTGGGCCTTATGTGTTGTTGTGGCCACAACACTGTAAGCCCTCACAGGGCCCTCCTGTGAAATATTAGATCAGGAATTGTAATTACATGCCCCTGTTGAACAGGGCCAGAAAAATTGGGCCTTTGGTGGTGGTGCTGGTGGCACAACACTGTAAGTACTCACAGTTGATCTTGGTGGGCGCAGAAACGGGCCCTGCTGTGAAATATTAGATCAAGAATTGTAATTACATGCCCCTGTTAAACGGGCTGAAAAATTGGGCCTTAGGCACTGGTGCTGGTGCCACAACACTGCAACCCCTCAAAAATACTCTAGTTGGAACGCAGGAACGAGCCCTGCTGCAAAGTATTGCATCAAAAATTGTAATTACACGCCCCTGTTAAACAGGGGCTGAAAAATTGGGCCTTAGGCTCTGGTGCTGGTGCCACAACACTGCAACCCCTCACAGATACTCTATTTGGAACGCAGGAACGAGCCCTGCTGCAAAGTATTGCATTAAAAATTATAATTACAATCCCCTGTTAAACAGGGGCTGAAAAATTAGGCCTTAGGCACTGGTGCTGGTGCCACAACACTGCAACCTCTCACAGATACTCTAGTTGGAACGCAGGAACGAGCCCTGCTGCAAAGTATTGCATCAAAAATTGTAATTACACGCCCCTGATAAACAGGGGCTGAAAAATTGGGCCTTAGGCACTGGTGCTGGTGCCACAACCCTGCAACTCTCACAGATACTCTATTTGGAACGCAGGAACGAGCCCTGCTGCAAAATATTTCATCAAAAATTGTAATTACACGCCCCTGTTAAACAGGGGCTGAAAAATTGGGCCTTAGGCACTGGTGCCACAACACTGCAACCCCTCACAGATACTCTAGTTGGAACGCAGGAACGAGCCCTGCTGCAAAGTATTGCATCAAAAATTGTAATTACACGCCCCTGTTGAACAGGGGCTGAAAAATTGGGCCTTAGGCACTGGTGGCGGCGCCCAGAACCAAAAATGTTCTTACAAGCTATCAGCGTGATCATTGAGGAGGAAGAGGATAATTACTCAGGATAGTCACTCAGCATCAGTATAGGCAGTCTTTGAAGGGACCTGAGATTTCAAAAAAAATTATTCGGTTACATCAGCATCAGGTGCTTGGTAGCTGATTCATTTTTATGAAGGTCAGTCGATCGACTGAGTCGGTGGACAGACGCACCCTGTGATCGGTTACAAAGCCTCCAGCAGCACTGAATGTGCGTTCCGAAAGAAAGCTGGATGCAGGACATGCCAGTAGCTCAATTGCATACTGTGCAAGCTCTGGCCAGTGATCCATCCTCAAGACCCAGTAACCCAGAGGATTTTCGGTGGGAAAGGTATCCAAGTCAGATCTTGCCCCTAGGTATTCCTGCACCATGTAAAAAGACGCTGGCGATGGTTGCTGGAACCGATCATACCTTGGGGCTGCGGACTAAAAAATTGTCTGAATGCATCAGTCAGACGGCCACCTTCTCCACCGCTCCTTCTTTGACTGACCGAAGCCTCAGCAACACGTTGTCCAGAAACAGGAGTTTGTAACCTCCCAGTATCTGGGAACGCATTGCACAGACCTTTCTGCAAGGCCTCCCGAAGATGTTTCATCCTCTGCTCCCTCTGCGACAGCAAGATAAGGTCCTCAACCTTACTCTTGTAACGTGGATCAAGGAGGGTTACCAGCCAGTATTGGTCCTTCTCCTTGATACCACGAATACGAGGATCCTTACGCAGGCTTTGCAGGATCAGGGAGGCCATGCAGCGTAGGTTTGCTGAGGCATTCGGTCCGGAGTCACTAAGGACGACATGGTCCGCAGATACCTCCTCCCAGCCATGTACAAGTCCATGTGTTCCTTGGGACTGATCCCTTAAAGACTGCTGCTGATGCTGAGTGCCAGGCTCCACCTCCATACTGACACAATCCTCCTCCTCCTCATCCTGTGTGATCGGCGGGCATGCAGGAACACTGTCTGGATAAAGGGGGCCTTAAGAGCTAAGGAAGTCCTCCTCTTCCTGCCTCTGTTCTGCCTCAAGTGCCCTGTCCATTATTCCACGCAGCGTGTGCTCCAACAGGTGGACAAGGGGGACAGTGTCACTGATGCATGCACTGTCACTGCTCACCATCCTCGTGGCCTACTCAAATGGTGGCAAGACAGTGCATGCATCCCTGATCATGGTCCACTAGCGTGGGGAAAAAAAAACAAGCTCCCCTGACCCTGTCCTAGTGCCATAGTCACACAGGTACTCATTGCTGGCCCTCTGCTGCGTGTGCAGCCACTGCAGCATGGCCAACGTTGAGTTCCACCTGGTGGGCATGTCACAGATTAGGCGGTTCTTGGGCAGGTTAAACTCCTTTTGGAGGTCCGCCAGCCGAGCACTGGCATTATATGACCGGCGGAAATGCACACAGACTTTCCTGGACTGCCTCAGGACATCCTGTAAGCCCGGGTACCTGCCCAAGACCTGCTGCACCACCATGTTAAGGACATGAGCCAAACAGGGCACATGGGTCATTTGTCACTGTCGGAGGGCAGAGAGGAGGTTGGTGCCATTGTCGCAAACCACCATTCCTGCCTTAAGTTGGCGTGGCGTCAACCACCTCTGAACCTGCCCCTACAGGTAGCTTTAGGTGAACACTGTGCAGAGCTCGCAAAAAAATAACTTGTAGCTTATTTAGCTGCCTGCGGTAGTGATAGGATCAGGAAAACACCACCAACCTTCTACAGGTAGCTTTAGCTGAGCACTGTGCAGAGCTCGCAAAAAAATAACTTGTAGCTTATTTAGCTGGCTGCGATAGTGATAGGATCAGGAAAACACCACCAACCTTCTACAGGTAGCTTTAGGTGAACACTGTGCAGAGGTCGCACTACACTAACTTGTAGTTTTAGCTGAACACTGTGCAGAGCTTGCAAAAAACTAACTTGTAGCTTATTTAGCTGCCTGCGGTAGTGATAGGATCAGGAAAACACCACCAACCTTCTACAGGTAGCTTTAGCTGAACACTGTGCAGAGCTCGCAAAAAACTAACTTGTAGCTTATTTATCTGGCTGCGGTAGTGATAGGATCAGGAAAGCACCACCAACCTTCTACAGGTAGCTTTAGGTGAACACTGTGCAGAGCTCCCACTACACTAACTTGTAGTTTTAGCTGAACACTGTGCAGAGCTTGCAAAAAACTAACTTGTTGCTTATTTAGCTGCCTGCAGTAGTGATAGGATCAGGAAAACACCACCAACCTTCTACAGGTAGCTTTAGGTGAACACTGTGCAGAGCTCACAAAAAAACTAACTTGTAACTTATTTAGCTGCCTGCGGTAGTTATAGGATCAGGAAAACACCACCAACCTTCTACAGGTAGCTTTAGCTGAACACTGTGCAGAGCTCGCAAAAAACTAACTTGTAGCTTATTTAGCTGCCTGCGGTAGTGATAGGATCAGGAAAACACCACCAACCTTCTACAGGTAGCTTTAGGTGAACACTGTGCAGAGCTCGCACTACACTAACTTGTAGTTTTAGCTGAACACTGTTCAGAGGACGCACTACACTAACTTGTAGCTTTAGCTGAACACTGTGCAGAGGTCTCACTACACTAACTTGTAGCTTTAGCTGAACACTGTGCAGAGGTCTCACTACACTAACTTGTAGTTTTAGCTGAACACTGTGAGGAGGACACACTACACTAACTTGTAGCTTTAGCTGAACACTGTGCAGAGGTCTCACTACACTAACTTGTAGCTTTAGCTGAACACTGTGCAGAGGTCGCACTACACTAACTTGTAGTTTTAGCTGAACACTGTGAGGAGGACACACTACACTAACTTGTAGCTTTAACTGAACACTGTGCAGAGGTCGCACTACACTAACTTGTAGTCTTAGCTGCACACTGTGAGGAGGACGAACTACACTAACTTGTAGCTTTAGCTGAACACTGCGCAGAGGTCGCACTACACTAACTTGTAGTTTTAGCTGAACACTGTGAGGAGGACGCACTACACCAACTTGTAGCTTTAGCTGAACACTGTGAGGAGGACGCACTACCCTAACTTGTAGCTTTAGCTGAACACTGTTCAGAGGTCGCACAAAACTAACTTGTAGCTTTAACTGAACACTGTGAGGAGTACACACTACACTAACTTGTAGTTTTAGCTGAACACTGTGCAGAGGTCACACTAAACTAACTTGTAGCTTTAACTGAACACTGTGAGGAGGAAGCACTACACTAACTGTAAATAGTCTAGCTGCCTGACTGTGGTACTAATAGGATCAAAAGAACACCAGCAATTTTCTTCAGGTAGCTGTAAATACTGTAACAAGACAAGCCTGCCTGTCAGTAGGAAGATAACAGGAACGGATCTAGCTAAACTGAATACAGTGTATATATATGTATATATATATATATATATATATATATATATATATATATATATATATATATATATATATATATATATATATATAATACCTGGGATGCATATATATACACAATACACTGTAAGTGCAGCTAACTCACTGACTGTCCTGCCTAATCTGGCTAACTCAAATGAAATGACACTGTCTCTCTATCTCTCAGCACGCCGGAACACACTACATAGGGCCGCCGTGCAGGCAGCCTTATATAGTGTGGGGCGTGTTCTAAACCCCCTGAGCCATAATTGGCCAAAGCCACCCTGGCTTTGGCCAATTAGAGCTTTCTCTACTGACGGCGCTGTGATTGGCCAAGCATGCGGGTCATAGTGCACGATTGGCCAATCATCAGCCAGCAATGCACTGCGGTGCCGCAGTGAATTATGAGCCGTGATGCGCCACACGAATTTGGCACGAATGGCCCATATCGTTCACAATTCGGCAATTCAACCCCCTCCCCCAGAACTGTGCCCCATCACAGCCATCACCCCCTCCTCATCACAGCCATCTCCATCCAATGATATGATTAAAATGTGGACAGATTTATAGCTCCTTCTAGAAGTGATATAATAGAGTCACTAATGTTTCACTGGTAAGGCTCGCTGACCCATCAGGAGATTTTACCCATGGATTTAGCAGCCAGTGAGTGTGGCATGCTAGTAATCATCCGTCTCACTGATTGGACTAAACCTGAAACGGTTGTTTTTTATACCCAATGCTGCCATCTTGTCCTATAACCAAATATCAGAGTATGTACACCTTATGTATTCATAGTACTTGTGTGCAGGGCCACTGATAAGGGGGTAGCATCGACCCTGCTGTATGGGGCCCGGGCCCTGTCAGTTCCAGAAGGGAGCCCGGGAAGCTAAAATGTCCATCTGTAGCCTCTAAGCTACATTCTGTTGGCTTCCTGTCATTCTATCACAGAGTGGCTCAGTGCTCTGAATGTTAGCTGCACTCCCTCTCTGCTCTCTGTGTGACTCATGTTTTCTTCTGATTGTAACTTTGTTTCTCTTCACTTCCTCCCTCCAGATTCTTGCCATACTCACTCTTCTTCTCAGATATGCCCCCATACCCTTTTCCTACAATCAATATCCGATCCTCCTTCCTGATATCTCCGATTGTGTCCTGGTGTCTCCCTGCAGTCCTTCACTCATGTACTCCTCGTTCTGTCCTGTCTATCCTGTCACTTGTCTACCCAGCCTATATATCTTCCCTGTTGTCCCCTCGTTGCTCTCCCGACCAGCTGTATTCTGTTCTGCCTTTATCTTCCCCCAGCACAGCTTGGTGTACTAAATGTAGCTGGGCTTCCCACTCCTCTCCCACTATATGTAGCTGGGCTTCCCACTCCTCTCCCACTATATGTAGCTGGGCTTCCCACTCCTCTCCCACTATATGTAGCTGGGCTTCCCACTCCTCTTCCACTATATGTAGCTGGGCTTCCCACTATATGTAGCTAGGCTTCCCACTCCTCTCCCACTATATGTAGCTGGGATTCCCACTATATGTAGCTAGGCTTCCCACTCTTCTCCCACTATATGTAGCTGGGATTCCCACTATATGTAGCTAGGCTTCCCACTCCTCTCCCCAATCTGGTTCCCTTTCTAGATTCTATACAACTCTTCTCTCCCCTTCCTACAGTCATCACCAAATCTATATATCACTGAACAACTCTTTCTATTTAACAGTTTACTGCCTGATCTATTTCAACTTCACCTAAAATGAGAAGTTCCACTTTAAGTCCTCCCCTCCTCCTCTGCCACATTTGGCATGTAATTTTTTTTTGGGGGGGGGAGCACGTACTTGGTTTTGACAGGTACCCGCTCCCACTTCCACTCAGATTACCTATGCCATCTGAGCAAAAGTTCTCCTTCTTCCCCCCTGCCTGCAGCCTTCTGGGACACATCACAGGTCCAAAAAGACTGCAGGGCCAGTTAGCTAGAGCAGCGCAGGTCCAAAAAGACTGAAGGGCCTGGTATGGAATTTAGGGGGACCCCCACGTCATTTTTTTTTAAAATTCTGGTTCGGGGTTCCCCTGTGGGGAATTCCCATGCCGTTTTTATCAATGAACTTTTATGTGTATTGTCGGACCGGCAATTCATTAATAGCTGCGAGTAGTTTTAAATGACTTTTTTCCTTTGAAATGTCATTTTGCTGTCAGACTGTTCTAAACACGGGAAACATGCGCCCCTTTACAGGCATACTATAGACACCCCCCAGGTACGAAATTTAAAGGAATATTACACTTTTATTGTTTCACTTTAAGCATTATTAAAATCACTGCTTCCAAAAAAAAGGCAGTTTTTAAAACTTTTTTTGCATTGATCCATGTCCCCTGGGGCAGGACCCAGGTCCCCAAACACTTTTTATGACAATACCATGCATATAAGCCTTTAAAATTAGCACTTTTGATTTCTCCCATAGACATTTAAAGGGTGTTCCGCGGCTTTCGAATTTGCCGTGATCACCCCAAATTGTTCGCTGTTCGGAGAACTGGCGAACAGCTGATGTTCAAGTCGAACATAAGTTCGACTCGAACTCGAAGCTCATCCCTACTGCTGCTCCTCTCTGCCAATCCCTTCATTGGCTTCCCCTACCCCACCGTATAAAATTCAAAATACTAACTGTGACAGACCTAGCCAGGACAGGGGCTTTTGGAGAGGCTGGGGGCAAGCCTCTTATCCACTGACTATGGGCCCTGGCATTTAAGGGAACACTACAACTTTGGAAGGTGTATGCCTGGGGGATCCATGGAGTGCTCTTGTTACTTTGGATTCAAGTCCATGTCTCCCCAAGACACACAGACTCTGGGACTCTAAGACCCCTTTCACACTGGGGCATTTTTCAGGCACTTTGGGGTTAAAAATAGCACCTGAAAAACGGCTCCCCTGCAGTCTCAGTGTGAAAACCCGAGTGCTTTCACACTGAGGCGATGCGCTGGCAGGACGTTAATAAAACGTCCTCTTCATTGGCCGCTAGCGGGGGTTAAAAGCACCCCACAAGCAGCCGAATAGTGCCGCTAAAATGACGGTAAAGCGCCGCTAAAACTAGCAGTGTTTTACCGTCAACGCCCACCCGCTCCAGTGTGAAAGCAGCCTAAGCCCAGGGTCCATGTTAAGGGCCTAGATTTCACATTTCAAGCAAGGACTGCTCCACACTATGGGATTCATAGCAGATGTTTATGTCATCAGCAAGCCACCTGTCTGGGGTTGCCTGCTATAATGTGTTTATTGCAATTAGGTCTAGTGTGCCTCCTAAGGGTCTTTCACCCATTTGTTGTTTGTGCTAATTAACTCATCTATTGTTTGTCTGCTAAGCAAACCATTGTGGGTTGTGTTTATACTTGTAATAATGTGTATTGTCCAGTACACTGTATTCAGTATTGTACAAGTCGTCAAGTCTGACCTGGAATGAAACCTCTGAGTCATTGAGGTGGCTAATTAACGTAATGTTTATAGTATATGTCTGTTGTAATTATATTCCTGTGTGCAGTTTGTATTGTTAGGGTAATATGATCAGGAGGGGGATGTCCTCCTATAGTGTATATATTCTGTGTTAGTTTGTTCAAATAAATGTGTTCCAGCTTTGCAGCCAAACGAGTTCTGCCTAGTTCTTGGTTGTAATATGCAGCTATAATATCTGATACCTATATTCAGATCAGAGGAAGCAGTATATGACGGAAGCACTCAAGTGGAGTGGGAAGTGATTCCGTTACACTAACCACAACATACAAAGCCATCCACAGCATCACCCCCAGCTACATCACCAACCTCATCTGCAGATATCGCCCAAATCGTCCTCTCCCCTCCTCCCAACACATCCTGCTGTCTAGCTCCCTTGTTACATCCTCCCATACTCACCTCCAGGACTAAAAAGTGCTGCGCAAACTGTTGTCGCTATATACAGTAAATACTCTATAATAATAATAATAATAGTTCCCAGATTCTCTGGCCACAGCAGCCAGGAATGATAGCAATGAACCCGGAAGTCACCTAATACATATCACTTCCGGGGTCATTCTAGCTATGGGGATCAGCGAGCTGATGTTCTCTGGTCTCTCTCTCTCTTCTACCCAGTGGCACCCACCATGCCAGGCTCATAGGTGGGATAGTGGGGCCCAACAAACTTAGTGGGTGTATATGGAAACCATCCAGCATCAGTTTGGAAAGCTCACCCTGTGAGGATGTCTGAGGGTGCATTTAGTCTTCACCAGAATGTTCCAGAAGGGCACTGCTGGTATCTGTGACAAATGATTCCACCATTGTAGGTAGGTTTAGGAAGGTTTCCCTGAACATTGTAATTTGGTGTTTGCCAATCTCCACCATTGGACATGCCTGTAAAACATCTAATCTTTGTGTTTGCCAATACTCTGATACCGGACTAGTAATATCATAGATTTCCATAACCAGGAAAGAGATGAGGAAGGATCTATATTGTGTTCAATGGGGGTATTAAGGAATTAAGCGATCCGCTGAGCTTGTTGAAAGTTTTCCATGGAATGAAAATAAACAATGTTACATTTGTTCATTAGATGGTGACAACTTCTATGATACTTAGCCCAATCTAATGGCCAAATGCTAATTTTCAGGTTTAAATCAATGGTTGGTTTAATATTGTTGCTTTGATTAACTTATATCCTTCAGTGTGTACTGTACTCACCAGTGTATGAGGATGATATCAGTTATCCGTATGAAGACATGTCTGATGAAGGAAACTAAGGAGTCTAATTCTAGAAAATTAATTGGATGAATGTGACAATCATTCATCCAGCCATTACAAATTCTGGCCATTATGTAACAAAGTGATTGCCTATGATTGCTAGCTCCATCTAGTGACCACAATGGGGTATTGTTCTTGACATACCTTCATTAGTAAAAATAACACAATACCGCATTATGACCACTAGATGGAGCCAAGGAAATCAGTGTATGAAATAAAATACATCCAATATTCATCACAGCTGGGCGAATGCTGGTCACATTCGTTCAACTTTTTTTTATATTTAAAAAAAAGAGGAAGATTTGGCAACTATAAAATGTACTAAATCAATTATATATATAAGTTTTCAAAAAGAACCTTGTATGTCAGACTTTATTGGTACGAAACACGCAGAACACAAAAATTACATAAAATATCAATATTTCGTACAGATATTAAAATGTGTTAAAACCACATGGGAACAAATCCATCAAACATTAGGCCATATATATTCATAATGACTCATTTAGCTTTGCTGAATTGTCCAAGAGGTTGACGCATTTCATATCAATAAGCTTCTTCAGGACCTTTTATGCCTTGGCAGCAAAGAAAATCAGCCTAACTAAAAAAACATACAAAATATAAATCCATAGCAATCTCATCATTTTAGAACATTTAATATTATGTGCCACTTACACAATGCTTGGGGTACATAGCAAGGAGATGGTGATAAATAGTGGTGTCAAAGTAGCTTACACAGTCAGCTGGTCATGAGTTATAAAGATTAGCGGGATAATAGACATGTGCATGAAAAAAAGTTAAGAAAAAAAAACTTTTTTATTGTACAAAATTAAAGTTACAACCAAGCACATAAAATCCCCCCAAATATTTTGATGCCCCCCATATATACACACTTACAAATAAACGCACACTTTGGTGCGCCTATGCCTGAAAACGTTGATTGCAATATACGTTACATATCGCCGCACACACCCGAATGAGAGCAATAATTCTATCACCAGACCTCCTCAGTAACACTAAACTGATGACCTATAGGGAGCTTTTAAAGCATTGCCTATAGAAAATATAGGGTACTGAAGTCTGTCACCATTTTACAGGCGCACACAAATTTCAGGTTTGACATTTTGGGTATCTATTTACTCAGTGTGACATAAGCTTTTATATTTTACCAAAATATTGGGCACATTATTGCATTTTTGTGCCCAATAAAATGAACTGTGTGTTTTTTACTGATTATTTTGCGTTTCTTATACTTTTGCGGTAATATAGTGTGACATAAAAAAATTGGAACGACCACTGTTTTATTCTCTAGGGCAGGGATATGCAATTTGCGGACCTCCAGCTGTTGCAGAACTACAAGTCCCATGAGGCAGAGCAAGACTCTGATAGCCACAAACATGAAACCCAGAGGCAGAGGAATGATGGGACCTGTAGTTTTGCAACAGCTGGAGGTCCGCTAATTGCATATCCCTGCTCTAGGGTGTCTGCTTTCAGAAAAAATATCATGTTTTGGTGGTTTTAAGTAATCTTCAGGTCCAAACATGTGTGGGAAAAAAAAAAACAACAAAAACAGGTGTGGCAGTGAAAGGGTTAAAGGATGTGTTCCCATTTGGGAAGATGTTACATGTTCCATAAGCAACTCAGCGATCTGAGCCCTCTGTGTGACAGCAGTGCGGGGAGAAGCTCCCCGTACCGGCTGTCACTTTATGAAAAGAGCGTGGCTGTGCCATTCATTCACAGAGTTCTGTCCTTTGCCAATGTCGGCTTGTAGTTTTCAATGAACTCCCACACCGCTGCTGAGCTCTCTGGTAGAAGATTGGTTCTTCCTGTCACTGTAACTGCCTTCCCGTATAATGTACAGACATATTACACGGACAGTCTGCAGGAGTCCTGCATAGCACCAGCCATCAGCACATCATGGCTGCAATGCTTTCCAGGATCCTAAAAACAATAGTAAATTAACATTTATTTACCTGCAGAAAATGTGCATTTATTATATTTTTTAAAAAAGGTGAACTTTTCCTGTAACAGAGCGGACACCGGAGCGTGATTTGTCTTCTTAGCATGCACTTGTACTGAGCACCCAAGTTATAAAAGCCCCCGACATTTCTAAAAGCACCTCAGATTTATATACGGTTTTGGTAAAAATTATTTTTATTTTATCAGGACAAGGAGATTGTCATAAGGGACAAGGAGATTGGGACCCCGATCTAGTCCCTTGGACAAGTTTTTTTTTTTTTTAAATGTCTACATCCCTGGAACTGTTTCTTACATAATGAAGATCAGCCATGGAGTATATCTGAGGTGTACATCAGGGTGTGCTTCTTCCCCACATGAGAGCTGTGATGTCCAGCAACATTCATATAGAAGACATTTCCCGCACTCAAGGCGTTGAATCCTCCATAATAAAAAAATAAATAAATTATATGCTTATAAAGGTGCAATATATATACAATTGATGAGTATAAATAGATAAATAGTGCCAAATGAATCTGATTAAATATAGATGATTACATTCATGAGATAGGATAAGTAACAGGTGGCAGTCTGGATTCCTACAGTACTTATTTGTTCACCCTCTGAGCTATTTCTTCCACAGCCACAATGAATGGTAATTTTCTCAGTATCAAGTGGTTTTATGTAAAATAAACAAAGAGAGAAAACATTGCGCAATATTGTTACAATAAAAGTTCACAGGCAAAACAGCACAGTGATACACTCACGTGTGCCTGACTTGTTTTAGGCATGCAGATAAGCAGATGGGCAGATCTCAGCTGGCTTGTAAGGACAAGGCTTGCTACGCAAGCTGCTGCTGCTTGATACAATGTAGAGAGCTGTATTCAATGTGTCCTAGCAAGCCAGCTGAGATCTGCCTATCTGCATGCCTAAAACAAGTCAGGCACACGTGAGTGTATCACTGTGCTGTTTTGCCTGTGAACTTTTATTGTAACAATATTGCGCAATGTTTTCTCTCTTTGTTTATTTTACATAAAACCACTTGATACTGGGAAAATTACCATTCATTGTGGCTGTGGAAGAAAAAGCTCAGAGGGTGAACAAATAAGTACTGCAGGAATCCAGATATCCCAGATTACTGAGGATTTAACTGCCACCTGTTACTTATCCTATCTCATGAATGTAATCATCTATATTTAATCAGATTCTATTGGCACTATTTATCTATTTATACTCATCAATTGTATATATATATTGCACCTTTATAAGCATATCATTTATTTATTTTTTATTATGGAGGATTCAACACTTATCACAGGGAATATATCTAATTTATTTATTTATTGGCACTAATTTGGATTGATTACTATTTGCAAACGCATTTTTAGTATATCTATACACAATTGTTGCTTAGTTTACATTGGAGATATCGCACCACTTCCAGTGGATTTGTAGAACTGGAGGAACACAGTTTTTAAATATTTGCGATTTTTTCATATATTTGCGATTTTATATATATGCGATTTTTTAGCGATTTGGTAGCAATTTTTTTCACATTGGTTTTTTAGCACAAAAAATTATTTTCTCGCATTGATTGAACTTTGAATCAGAGCGCATCAATCTATGTTATATGCTTTAATTTTTAGGGGATTCTGACCACTATATAATTGATAGCAGCTTGATATCATTGTCAATCCAACAAATTTTTTTTATTTATTTTTTATTTAATTAATTGCACATGCATTCACATACATTTGATTTACACTTATTTGATTGTATATGTCCTGCTAGAACATTATTGCGCTTGGTGTTTTTTGTATATTTACTTTAATACACCTTGAGGGTTGTGTGGGATCCCTAATATACAGGAAGATAGGACTTCAGTGAGGAACAATTCTCTCACTCAGGACAGGAATATGGCTTCTCCCCCGTGTGAGATCTCTGATGTCTGTAAAGATTGAACTTCCGTGAAAAACATTTCCTGCACTCAGGACACGAATATGGCTTTTCTTTCATGTGCAATCTCTGATGTCTGTAAAGATTGGACTTATTTGAAAAACGTTTACCATCCTCAGGACAGGAAAGTGGCTTCTCCCCTGTGTGAGATCTTTGATGTGTGGAAAGATGGGACTTCTGTGAAAAACATTTCCCACACTCAGGACAGGAATACGGCTTCTCCCCAGTGTGAGATCTCTGATGGTTGTAAAGATTGGATTTCTTTGCAAAACATTTCCCACACTCAGGACAGGAATACGGTTTCTCTCCCGTGTGAGATCTCTGATGTGTGATAAGACTGACCTTCTGTGAAAAACATTTCCCGCACTCAGGACAGGAATGCGGCTTCTCCCCAGTGTGAGATCTCTGATGTTTGTAAAGATTGGACTTCTCTGAAAAACATTTCCCGCACTCAGGACAGGAATACGGCTTCACCCCTGTGTGAGATCTCTGATGTGTGTAAAGACTGGACATGACTGAAAAACATTTCCCGCATTCAGGACAGGAATACGGCTTTTCCCCAGTATGAGATCTCTGATGTATGACAAGGCATGATTTTTTTATAAAACATTTCCCGCACTCAGGACAGGAATATGGCTTCTCCCCTGTGTGAGATCTCTGATGTTTGTAAAGAATGGACTTCATTGAAAAACATTTCCCGCACTCAGGACAGGAATACGGCTTTTCTCCTGTGTGAATTTTTTTATGCACATTAAGATAAGATTTTAAACGGAAACACTTCCCACACTCAGTACAGGAAAACCTCTTATCTGTTGGAAGGACGGCACCGTCCCTCACAGTCTGAGGTTCCTCAGGATAAGAGGAATACGATGGTCCATCTACACTATGTGGTGCCGGATGGACATTTGAGGTAGCCGGGTTTTCTCCTGAACTATACTGTGTGATGTCCTCATCTTCTACTTTACAGTCTGGAGACAAAGTGAGACAATCCTCTGAGGTTTTCCTCATCTCCCGTCCATCTACTAAAATAGAAATAAAAAGATTATTATTAGACATGAGCAGATTGGATCCCCTAAAGCAGGACTCTGTCCACATCAGGCAGCTTTGTCTCTGAGGATCTTACAATTCCCCCCTCAAGGTAACGAGTCAATGGGTCTTCTGATCTCCTACCAGTTCATTTCTTTATTCATGGACTTTAGTCAGAGAGTGAGGAGACAACGGGAACTGTCTTTTATAGGAGTGACAGTGATGAGGGGATTATAGGACGAGTATCCCCACCCCCTCTATCACTCATTGCCATCTTCCCAACACAAGAAGTCCTGCACTTCCTTATTTAGTCCATGATTTAGTTATAAATAACAGTGGGGCTGAGTGGTGAGAGAGTGAGGATGGGGGGAGAACAACCAAGATGAAGACTGGATTGATCCTGAAGACCACCATCATTGGGTTATTGACTCCTCCCTCATTATCACTTTCTGTTTAACCACTTGTCATTATACTGCGGCAGGTCGGCACGGTCCCGCGAACCGTCGTAGCTCTACGTCAGCTCCCTTAAGCGGGATAGCAGGTGCACACCCTCTGCTCTGCAGGAGTGCTGATGACCGCTGGCCATGCGCGATTGTGGGCACGAGAGCCAGAACAGGGGCGTGTGTGTGTAAACATCATTGCTCACCGCCATTACTAGTAAAAAAAAAAAATACCATAAATCTTTCCCCTATTTTGTAGATGCTATAACTTTTGCACAAACCAATCACTATACGCTTATTGCAATTTTAATTACCAAAAATATGTAGTAGAATACATATCAACCTAAACTGAGGAAAAAATTGACAGTTACCAACCGGTAACTATTTTTCTAGGATATCTTCCAGGACGGCACACCTGGGAGATGAGAGGCTCCTCCCTACAGGAAACACAATCGACAGCTGTTTTAAGTCCCCACCCTTCCCCTTGATCCTCAGTTTGTAGAGAAGTAACTCCTGAACCTGGTTCACAAGGGAAATAATTTCTCATAGGCACTCACCTTCTAGTGTTCTACCATTTTCCCTCTTCCAACGGGCGGGAAGTAGGCCTGCCGTCCTGGAAGATATCCTAGAAAAACAGTTACCGGTAAGTAACTGTCAATTTTCTCTAGTCATCTTCCAGGACAGAACACTTGAAAGGATAATCAAGTACCTAAGGCCTACCTTACGGTGGGGCCACTGCAAGACTCTCTTGGCGGACCTTGGTTCTGCAGTGAGTTTTACCTCCACTCCATATGCTTGATGAAGGTATTATAGCTGGATCATGCAGCTGGTCTGCAGGTCTACTCCACAGATGTCCCTGCCTTCTCTGCTTCGTATGCAGGATCTAGGTGGAGTGGGCTCCTAAAGATGGAATCAGAAAACATGTTAAACTTGTAGGTTAGAAATGTTGCCTGTCTCACACATCTAACAACCATGGCCTATTGTGCCTAAAGGTTAATCAGAGAGCTGTGTTATAAGACAAGGACACTACATTGATCACTAAGAGGGCCTGTCTTAACACAACCTTGTCCAGCTAAATAAAACTGCAAAAAAAAGGTGGGCCCCTAACAGACAACCTTTTTTGTTCATTTTTATCTTTACGTCAGCAAAGACTAAAGGGAAACCTACTTAAGGGAAATAGATTAACAGAAGCTTGATCCCTGGGTTTAAGGCCTGCCTAATCTGTGGCTTTACTTACACCTGAGTGCCTACTTTAGGAAAATAAAGTCCATAGAAGGAGTATAACACTTATACTTCTACATCTATTTCTGCTAGAAGAGCGAAATGAAGGCCATGCACCGAGCCGTAACTTATTCGGTCGGGTATACATCTTTATACTTCATCTTCAGGCCATAATACTCCTCTGAACAGAACTTCCCAAGTTCTTAATAAACAGGGCGATTCTTTATCGCCTTCCTCCAGTGTCCTATAACCCTACTGGGCTTCAACCCTAGGAAATGGTTCCAGCATTCCTGAATGTAAGGGGCTGAGGCTTTCTGACATGTGACATCTGCAGCCAGAACTCCTGCCCCCTCCACGGAAAAGTAGGTCTGAAATGCAAAAGGTGATACATGCATTATTAATATCACAAATTAAAAAACCATAGATTGTGGGCACAGCACAATAGATTTAGACAGAAAGGACACAAGCAAGACAATAATGTTGTGTATCCAAGTATGGCTAGCTAAACCAACATATCAAATATGGGAGAGACCCAAACAGTCCTCACAGTCTGCTTTTCTTATGTGCGGCCAAGATATAAAAACATTAAGACGCACGCAAACCCTAAATGCTGCTTGTTTCTGAAATGCAGCTAGCTAGGTCATAACTGATATAAATACAGAAAGGACGGGAACCCTCTTTACGGTGGTGTTTTACTGATGTACAGCAAAACAAGGCAATAAATATAAGACAGAAAGACCCAAACTTCTATGTTGCGTATTTCTGATGAACCACCAAATACAGTTATAAGATCAATATGAACACGGAAAAAAAACACCAACTCCCATGTTGTGCATTTCTGCTGTGCCACAGGGTAAAATAATATGGAACACAAGACAATATATTTTCTGTTATGCAGTTCTGTAGTGCAGTCAGATAGAACCAACACAGAAAGGACACAAGCAACCTGCAGCGTTGTGTTTTTCTAAAGTGCAGTAAGGTAAGGGAATCTGAAACAGAAAGCACCAACAAGCTTCAATGTTAAGTATTTCTGCTGTGCAGCAACATAAAAACGAAAAAAACAGACAGCCTTCCCAGCTGCGATCTTTCTGGTGTACTGCAAAGTAAGGCAATAACTCCATGATGTCTATTCCTGTTGTGTAGCAAAACCTCACCCAGAAGGGACGGATAAGCTTAGGGCTCCCACATCCGTGCGACCCAACCTGCAACCTGGGACCGCAAGAGAAAAATACTATAAGGCTTCCAATGGGTACCATTCGTGTCTGTGCAACTCCAGAATGCAGCGCCTCCAAGCAGACCCCGCTTTCTGGATCCACAGACCTCAAGATTACACAGGTCGCAGGGAAACTTGCAAATTTCAGGTGGAACAAGCGAGGGGTCCCCAATGCTGTATCTCCCTGGAGGAGTGCAGCCAACAACCCCCTGCTGTGTATCCCTAAGGAGCAGCAAGGTAGAACAATGAGAAACAGAAAAGACACCGCTCACTGCTGTGCCTGATATGCAGCCGAAAAGGCAGTAAATATAGAACATACAGGACACAAACAAACAATCTTCAATCTTTGTGTATATCTGATATGTAGCAATATACCAATACTGAGCAGAGATGCCACCACCCTCAATGTGTCTCCCTGCTGAGGCAGCAGAAACAGATCAGAAAAGGACAAGCAACCTTCACTGCTGTGTCCTTTCTGATATGCGGTCAATAAGGCAGTATATGCAAGACATAAAAGACAGACAACCTTCAATCTTGTATATATGTCTGATGTGCAACAATATAACAATTCTGAATAGAGATAGCACATCCATATTGAAGTGATTTGGCATGCGACTCAACATGTAAAAATCGCATGCCTAAAATCAGCAGCCATTGCCGTTAATAGCACTATCGGCACGACGCCATTTTGCGGGGCTGCACCGATTACCAAAGGCAGTACAAGTACTACCATCAATCTTCACTACTGCCTTTCTGATAAGCAACCAATAAGGCAGTAATATAGGACACAAAACCCCACAGACAGACCTCAATCTCTGATGTGCAACAATATAACAACTATGAGCAGAGAGGTCACCAGACGCAATGATGTGCGTTTCTGCCGTGCGGCACAAGACCAGAAAGTACAGATCACCTTCCCTGTTGTATTTTTCTGATCTGTAGCCAAACAAAGCAGTATCTTTAGGACATAAAGGACACCAAACAAGCTTCAGTGCAGTGCATTTCTGATGTACAGCAATATACCCCTTATGAGCAGAAATGTCACAAATCTCAATGTGTATTTCTGCTGTGCCACAAAACATCCCAGCAAGGACAAACCTTCACTACTGAGGTCTACTGGTGTGCAACCAAGAAGGAGTCATGGTGTATCCCTTTATGAAATAACCAAACAGGGCAATTTGATCCCTAGGCAAAGCCTGGGCTGTAGGTACTAACACTTCACCCCCAGTGAAGAAACAAATCCTAAAATGGTTGGACACCTTACTATAATAGCTGTTGTCCTACCATAGACTGAGCAAACGCTAGCCAGCTCATACACAGGTGGGGCTGATCAGCAACTAAAGTCTCAATGAGCCCAGCCCTAGAGACCAATTTAAGACAGCCTCCAGAGGAGGTGGTCACCAATTTAGCCTGGAGGTAAATAGCCACCTGCAGGCCTTAAGCAATCATGTAGCTATCTAGCTCTTGCATATGTTTGCACAGAAAATCCTTAATCGATATAGGAAGCGATTTATGGTAAATCGCCTTTAGATCTGTCACTTTGTGGACTGTAGCCCAAACCAACAAAAAGGTTTTTCTTTCCTCCTGTAATATAATATAACCACAATGTAAAGGTGGAGTGGGAGGTTGGAGCTTATGAAAAGTTACCCATAGCAAGCAACCCCCAAAAGGAGGATCTGTCACAAGGGAACCCCTACTGTACCACACAGAACCTTGGTCCCTGCCACATCGTTGAAAGTTAGGTCAGCCTTTAAGCATCTTGGAGCAACTTCAGATTCCTAGCAGCTGGGCTAATAGGACCAGATAACCTAGTGCACCTGCTGACCAGGGGAGCTTACTCCTGAATCCTTCAACCATTGCACCATTAATAACTTGTTCAGTGGTATACCTGGCCTGTAAGGAACTCTTTGTATCTACCAGGTCCTCCCCCCCTTCGCTCTATTCATCCCTACTAATGTCCCACAACTGGACATGTAGGGAGAGGCTGGCAACCTACTGTTGTGATAACCACAGTGTCTCTGCTGTAAGAGGGAGCTGTGGCTGGTGGTTTTAGCAGTAGCTTCTGGGCTATTTTGTTATGCAGACCCCAGGCCCTGCATGCACCACTCAGTATATACAGGGGGAAGGGGAAGAAATGCCTTACCTACCTCTTTCCCATCTGAGGTGGTTTAGGCACACTCGCTCCTCTGCACCACTTGTCCACCATACAGCATCTCTGATGTAAGAGGGAGCTGCGGCTGTTTTTTTTTTAGCAGAAGCTTCTGGGCTATTTGAATCCAGACCCCCGGGGAGATTATTCTCATATGCCCAGAAACCATCAGGCTGGGATTGGGGATTTTGCAGCTAAATTCCCAAGGTAAGGGAAAGTACTCACCGTTGTCGTCTTCCCCTTTTTCCAAAGCCACCGGGCTTGCTTTTCCATCCTTATGGTCCACACACAAGGAGGATAGCCGCCAAAGTGCCCCCCCAACTGCTGTCCCCGTAGGGAGCAGCAAGGTTAGGCTGTCCTGCACTGTACCAGTCAGTATATACACATGGGGGGGAGGGGGGGGGGCAATGCCGTACATTCCTCATTCCCATCTGAGGTGATTTAGGCAGACATCCACCATAGTGAACTGGTGCCTCCTCGAAAGGAGGATATGGGCCCCTTCTCCTGCTGACTCTCAGCCTTCCCTTCTGGGTAAGAACGCGGGTCGTTCAGGCGGCGCCCTCCCCAGCAGCCCACGCGAGCTACCAGGGGCCCCGGAGTCAGGGGAATGCTCCCCCTGGAAAGACCTGAGGGCCAGCACCGCTGTCTGAACGGACAGGTAAGGGGGGAGGTAGGATAATGGCCCCTGAAGTTCTGGGTACACCACTGTAACCAGGGTCCTTCAGCTCTCAGGGGGGCTCTTCCAATTGCTGCCCCCCCTGAGAAAAAGATAGGGAGACCCCCCAGGAAGGACAAGAATATCCTACCAGACCCAGAGGCTTCTCAAGCTTGTGGTCCGGCTCCCAGGGGGAGACCACCAGCCCCAGGTTTTGGGTCATTTGGAAAAAAACAAACGGTTTCGCTGTGTAGGGAGAAACACAATCAAAAACTGAGGATCAAGGGGAAGGGTGGAGACTTAAAACAGCTGTCGATTGATTGTGTTTCCTGTAGGGAGGAGCCTCTCATCTCTCAGGTGTGCCGTCCTGGAAGATGACTAGAGAAAATTAGCTTTTTTTTAAAAAAAAAAATGGGGATATTTATTATAGCAAAAAGTACAAAATATTGTGTTTTTTTTCAAAACTGTCGCTCTTTTTTTGTTTATAGCACAAAAAATAAAAACCGCAGAGATGATCAAATACCAAAAAACTTTGGATCGGAAGCACACCCACACAAAAAATAAAGTAGAATATCTTTATTGAAACATGAATAATAATAAAAGCAATGGATGGGCACAGGTAGGGGACATGCAGGTAGGTTGACGCGTTTCACAATATAGAAGTGCTTTGTCAAAACCACAAGTTTGCAAAAGTCTCTCTTATAACACATAAGTCACATGACATTCACAGGTGAAAATCATCAGATTAAACTCAGCGCTTGTAAACACCAACCAATAAAATCTCCTGTTGAAAAAAGATAATTTTGAAAACCACTGAAAATATTCTATTCTATATAGCAACCTCACCGTGCCCACCATTGCAGCCGCACCATGCCCCCAATTGCAGACTCACTTGCAATGCCAAACATTGCATCCTCGCCAGGGCGGAGGAAGAGAGAGGGTGGCCGGATTATGACTGGAGGAAGAAAGCCATGGGGTCACGAGCGGTATAGCACGCCGTTACAGCTTACATTGAAATAGCCTCCTCTCTGCTCGCCGTCACACACAGCCCCGCCTCCTCCTGATCCCTGCGCCTGTGATAGACAGAACACATCCCAGCATTGGACCCGCATTTTGTCTATTACAGGTGCGGGGTCAGGAGGAGGTGGGGCTGTGTGTGACAGCGAGCAGAGTGGAGGTAATTTCAATGTAAGCTCTAACAGCGTGCTATACCGCTCTTTGGCCGTGGCTCTCTTCCACCGGGCAATCACTGGGAGAACGGCTACCGATCAACCCCACCTGCCAGCGGTGCTCACCTCCCCACCCCCAGGCAGCCCAGCTCCTTGCCAGCCCTCATTTTCCACACGCAAAATACGAGTGGAAAATTTGAGGGCTGCTTTTATTATTATTCATGTTTCAATAAAGACATTCTACTTTATTTTTTGTGTAGGTGTGCTGCCGATCTAAAGTTTCCTTATCCATATAATGAAATCAAGATTTTGCTGTCAGCTGAACCCCAGAATCTCCATAAATCCAGTCTAGATACATAAATTGTGTCTGCAGCACAGAGAAGGAAGATTATCCAAGAGAAATACAGGAATACAGGACGGGGAACACAGCTCAGGAAAGTGACCAGGGGATTACAGGCTGATATCACCCAGTCCCCGCCCTACTCTGGACCAATCAGTGAGCAGTAGGGATGAGCCGAATACCCCCCCGATTCAGTTTGCAGAACATGCGAACAAGCAAAAAATTTTCGAACACACGAACACCGTTAAAGTCTATGGGACACGAACACGAATAATCAAAAGTGCTAATTTTAAAGGCTTATATGCAAGTTATTGTCATAAAAAGTGTTTGGGGACCCGGGTCCTGCCCCAGGGGACATGGATCAATGCAAAAAAAAGTTTTAAAAACGGCAGTTTTTTCGGGAGCAGTGATTTTAATAATGCTTAAAGTGAAACAATAAAAGTGAAATATTCCTTTAAATTTCATACCTGGTGGGTGTCTATAGTATGCCTGTAAAGGGGCGCATGTTTCCCGTGTTTAGAACAGTCTGACAGCAAAATGACATTTCTAAAGGAAAAAAGTCATTTAAAAAGTACTCGCGGCTATAATGTATTGTCGATCCCGGCAATACAGATAAAAGAAGTCATTGAAAAAAACGGCATGGGGTCCCCCCAGTCCATTATCAGGCCCTTTGGGTCTGGTATGAATATTAAGGGGAACCCCAAACCAAAATTTAAAAAAAAAAAAATGGTGTGGGGTTCCCCCCAAAAATCCATACCAGACCGTTATCCGAGCACGCAACCTGGCAGGTCGCAGATAAAGGGGGGACGAGAAATCACCCCCCCTCCTGAACTGTACCAGGCCACATGACCTCAACAAGGGGAGGGTGCTTTGGGGTAGCTCCCCAAAGCACCTTGTCCCCATGTTAATGGGGACAAGGGTCTCATCCCCACAACCCTTGCCCGGTTTTTGTGGGGGTCTGCGGGCGGGGGGCTTATCGGAATCTGGAAACCCCCAGATCCCGGCCTTCCCCCGTGTGAAATGGTAATGGGGTACAATTGTACCCCTACCATTTCACAAAAAAAAGTGTCAAAATGGTACAAATGACAAGACACAGCTTGGAACAAGTCCTTTATTAAAAAATAAAAAAATAAAAATGTCCCACGAAGAAAAAATAAAAATGTCCGCTGACGAACCGAAAAAGAAAGAAACAAAAACAAAGCCGCGACTGACCCGCCTCCATGGGAGGCACCCGCCGTATGACGCGTCTTTGCTTTGACAGGTTTTTTATAACTGAGGGCGGGGCCACACGGTGACGTTCCCGGGAGACTTCGCCCCCCTCTGATGCACGGGGACTTCCCTATGGCTTTCCCGGGGGCGTCAGAGGGGGGCGGGCATCATACGGCAGGTGCCTCCCATGGAGGCGGGTTGGTTGCGGCTTTGTGGTTTTTTTTTTTTCAGTCCGTCGGCGAAAGAAGATGAATGGACTTCGTGGAACATTTTTATTTTTTAATAAAGAACTTGTCCCAAGCCGTGTCTTGTCATTTGTACCATTTTGACACTTTTTTTTGTGAAATGGTAGGGGTACATTTGTACCCTGTTACCATTTCACACGGGGGGAGGCCGGGATCTGGGGGTCCCCTTGTTAAAAGGGGGCTTCCAGATTCCGATAAGCCCCCACCCGCAGACCCCCACAACCATCGGGCAAGGGTTGTGGGGATGAGGCCCTTGTCCCCATCAACATGGGGACAAGGTGCTTTGGGGGGCTACCCCAAAGCACCCTCCCAATGTTGAGGGCATGTGGCCTGGTACAATTCAGGAGGGGGGTGCTCTCTCGTCCCCCCTCTTTTCCTGCGGCCTGCCAGGTTGCGTGCTCGGATAAGGGTTTGGTATGAATTTTTGGGGGACCCCCCACGCCATTTTATTTTAAATTTTGGCGCGGGGTTCCCCTTAAAATCCATACCAGACCTAAAGGGCCTGGTATGCAATTTGGGGGGACCCCCACGCAATTTTCTTTTTTAAATTTTGGTTCGGTGTTTCCCTTAATATTCATACCAGATCCAAAGGGCCTGGTAATGGACTGGGGGGATCCCATGCCGTCTTTTTCAATGACTTCTTTTATTTGTATTGCCAGGACCGACAATACATTATAGCCGCGAGTACTTTTAAATGACTTTTTTCCTTTAGAAATGTAATTTTGTGCAGGGACTGTTCTAAACATGGGAAACATGCGCCACTTTACAGGCATACTATAGACACCCCCGAGGTATGAATTTTAAAGGAATATTTCACTTTAAGCATTATTAAAATCACTGCTCTCGAAAAACGACCGTTTTTAAAACTTTTTTTTGCATTGATACATGTTCCCTGGGGTAGGACCCGGGTCCCCAAACACTTTTTATGACAATACCATGCATATAAGCCTTTAAAATTAGCACTTTTGATTTCTCCCACAGACTTTTAAAGGGTGTTCGAATTTGCCGTGAACACCCCCAATTGTTCGCTATTTGGCGAACACCCGATGTTCGAATCAAACTTATGTTTGACACAAACATCTGGCTCATCCCTAAACAGTATGGGAGGAGGAATGTATTTAGTGTTAATAACCCACCTGTGCTGATCTCTGTAGGAGTGTCCTCCTCTATAAATGTCCCCGTTATTCCATCCTCCTCCATAGACTGCTGATCATCCCTCATATACCTCTCTTCTTCTGCTTTAACCTCAAATTCTATATCGATTGGATCTCCACTCTAAATCAAGAAAATGAGAGAGAATATCATCTGTAAGAAATAAGCTTTAATATTGTGATATCACATTAAAAAATCCACACATTGTCTCCATGAGTGTGTGTTTTATAAGCTCCGTCCCACCAACCTTGAGGTAACAGTGAGGGATGGTGTGACCTTCCTGTGTGGAATCCCGGGAATACAGAGGACAGGGACATCTCTCTGGTGGGTTCCTGGTATTAGGTGGCTCCATCATATTCTTGTGTCCTTCTGAAAACTCCTCCATCACTCCATACTCCTCATCCTCCTCTTTATACTCTTCTTTAACATCAATAATATCAGCCCCAAGGATTCCACTCTGAATATATAATAAAACATTCATTGTAACAAACATGCTGTGTATAAATCATAACTACCAATAATTGTCAATCATCTACCTGATGATGGTGAGGGATGGTGTGATCTTCCTGTGTGGAATCCCGGGAATACAGAGGACGGGGACATCTCTCTGGTGGGTTTCTGTAGCTGGATGACTCCACCATGGTGTCCTGGTACAGATCTTTGTGTTCTTTTAGAGACTCTGACTCCTCCATCACCCCATCCTCATCATCCTCCTCTTTTATCCCTTCTTTAACCTCAACTTTAGAATCTCTCAGGTTTCCACTCTGAATATATAACAAAAATGACATCAATTATAACAATGCAGATAATGTACAGATCCTAATGATACTATCAGTGATTGTTCCTCGTCTACCTGATGATGGTGAGGGATGGTGTGACCTTCCTGTGTGGAATCCCGGGAATACAGAGGACGGGGACATCTCTCTGGTGGGTTCCCATTACTGGATCCATCTGTAGGAAACACACACACTGACTGAATACATTGTTTCTATGTGTTTATCAGATGATGGGGGATCTAGGTGGATCCTCCGTACTGCTCTCTCCTTTACAATAAAGTCTCCTCTTACCCGGTGATGTGAGGGGCGGCTGATTGTCCATCATGACGTCCTTGTAGAGATCCTTGTGTCCTTCTAATTACTCCCACTCCTCCATGGAGAAATAGACAGTGACATCCTGACACCTTATAGGAACCTGACACATACAATGATACAGTCACCATCCAGACACATCCCTTGTCTGTTACTGGATAATGTCCCAGAATTCCCAGAACCGCTCACCTCTCCTCCATCATCTCTCTGGTGACTTCTAGAATCTTCTTTGTATTTCTCTATTCTATCAGGGAGGGAGGTGGAGGCAATGTGATGGTCATATGATCTCCAGACTTCACAGGAGGAAAACTCTAGATCTGAACACAAATAGTAAAATCAAATGATATTCCCAGAATCCTCCTCACCTCATCATTCAGGTCTCCATTTTTTTAAAAGGTATAATTCACCCACACAGGACCCCCACACTAAGCAGGTTAGAAGCTTGTTGCAGGCATTCTGACGTCATTACATACAACGCAGGATGAACAGTCTCACTTTGTAAGTGAGGATGCCAAGGGTCCACCACATCCTAAGAGCATCAGAAAAAAAATGCCAGATGGAGGAACATTGGAAGGAGGAGCTGTGAGGTCAGTGTGATGTCATAGGACATATAGACTCTGGATGGAGGGACATTTGGATGGGGAGATTTTAATCATGGTTCCTGGGTGTGTCCTACCTCTTCCAAACTGAAGAGTGAACTTTGACCTTTACCATACAGAAATCTGTCAGGAATCTGTGAAAGTAAGCTCTCATGTGATCAGGTGACGTGCGGAGGAACGGAGTGTAAATAGCAGACAATTTTCTCCAGGGCTCCTAATGGTGGGGATGGATTTTGCTGAGTGCTGGTGCCAAGTTTCCACCCCCCAGGATCACTGCAGGTGTGGAGAAAAGCTGTGTAAGAGGATATGGAGGAGAGATGAGGAGGAGATCCAGGAATCAGGATAAAGGTCAGGACAAGCAACAGACGAGCGCATCCAAGAGATGAAGCCGGGGTCACTACACAGAAAATCAATCCAAGGAAACAACAGGCAGGACGAGGAATAGCAAGAAGGAGCTCAGAGACAAATGAGAATATTGCTCAGCCAATGGGAGATTATCTCAGCATGACTTACATAATGAAGGAGATGAGGGGGAGGGGAGGAAGTCACTTATGGTGACCATAGAGACATGGAAATTCAGCTGGTTCAGCAGGGATCGGTCACATTTCCATCCATGTGTGGTCACTGCCGGATAAAAGTCACTCCATCAGCGGCTGCAGCCAATAGCTTCATCACTGATCTGTGTATTCTGAGAGCGGAGGAGCTCCCCCCATTGTCAGAATACAATAGTGCAGCGGGGAGGATTCCCCCATCCCCCTCCAATGTGTGGATGGGGGGATTGGTTCAGCTTTTTTACTCTCATCCCGCTGGCTGAACGATAAAACTGAACCATGTATGACCAGATTTGGAAGCAAAATTTATTAATCATCAACTGATCCCCCTGAAGGGATTAATCTACATATTACCTCCTCTGCCGCCAGATCCTGCAGTGTCTTCTCTCTCCGTCTTTCCAAATGGAATGTCTGTACCTGACATCACTTCCTGTCTGTATTCCATAGAGACTTCCTGTTTGGGTAGGAGTGAGATCACCACCTTGTGGATCTCAGAGGAACTGCAGCCCAGAGAAACATCTCGTGGTGTGAACACAGCCTTGTGTTGTGTGTGTATGTATACCTCCAACGTTTTGAGATGGGAATGAAGGACACCTACTAACAAATGTATGTAGGCATAGGACACGTCCCATGCTACACCCCCTTAAAGGAGAATCAACCAAAAACAAAATGTTAATTAAATGACAGGTTTAGCACTGCGAAACACTTTTTAAAAGATAAAAAGTTTCAACTCCCTGAGTGTGTATGAAGAGGCGGAGCTTTGAGTGTGTATGAAGAGGCGGAGCTCTGAGTGTGTATGAAGAGGCGGAGCTTTGAGTGCGTATGAAGAGGCGGAGCTCTGAGTGTGTATGAAGAGGCGGAGCTCTGAGTGGGTATGAAGAGGCGGAGCCCTGAGTGTGTATGAAGAGGCGGAGCTTTGAGTGTGTATGAAGAGGCGGAACTCTGAGTGTGTATGAAGAGGCGGAGCTCTGAGTGTGTATGAAGAGGCGGAGCCCTGAGTGGGTATGAAGAGGTGGAGCCCTGAGTGTGTATGAAGAGGCGGAGCCCTGAGTGTGTATGAAGAGGCGGAGCTCTGAGTGTGTATGAAGAGGCGGAGCTCTGAGTGTGTATGAAGAGGCGGAGCTCTGAGTGTGTAGTAAGAGGCGGAGCTCTGAGTGTGTATGAGGGCACAATTCTGTATGGTATCACCATACAGGAGTAGCAGAAAGTAGCAGAAAGTGTTTTGGGGTGTAGTTGCAAGTATGCATATGCCATGTGAGAGAAAAAACCTGGTAACTACAAAACAAAAAGAGACCCTCTGGTGGGACTTTGAAGGTGTACACATCATTTATGTATTTTTTCTAATTGTATTTTGCTTGACATAGTTCATTCTGTGTCCTATTTTATATTTTGCAATATTAAAATCAATATTTTACATATTGAACTGGTCTACGCCCAATTGGAGTTCTTGCCCTTCAAAGTCCCACCAGAGGGTCTCTTTTTGTTTTGTGGTTCATATTAGGGATGTGGGCAATTTCTCCCCCACCCCACTAGATGTGAACTATTCTACCTAACCTGTTAACCACTTCAGCCCTAAGCCACTTTTTAAGATTTGTTGTTTACAAGTTAAAATCTGTTTTTTTTTTGCTAGAGAATTACTTAGAACCCCAAACATATATATATATATATATATATATATATATATATAATATGTTTTTAATTTAAATTTAAAAATGTAATTATAATTTAAAATAATATATATATAATTTTTTTTTTTCAGATGCCCTAGATAATAAAATTCCGGTCATTGCAATACTTTGTCACATCGTATTTGCGCAGCAGTATTACAAGCGCAATTTTTTTTTTTTTTAAACTACACTTTTTTTAGTTAAAATAAATAAGACAACAGTAAAGTACAAAAAAATGGGACCCGCCTCCCCTGGTTGTGGACAGAGTGCTGCTAGCCCAAAAGCATATATGAAGAGAAACAAAATACTCCCAAGGGCCTATACGCAGCTTGCAAGTAATAAATGTACTTGTTTTGTATAAAAATATTATTTTATTTTCAATTGATATTAAAAAAAAAACAGCAATATCGAAAGGAGGGGAGGGAAGGAAGGGGGGACAAGTGAAAAAAGGGGAACAACAACAAGAGGTCTGGTGTACACAACATTTTACATGATAGATGTCCAATATGACATAGACATTGAAAAATATACAAACAATATGTCTGTAAATGCTACTGTTGAGGATAACCCCAACGCGTTTCAATCATAATTTTGTTTTCGATCTTCTTCAGGGATTTGTTCCACAACCATTTATTAATAAGTCCTTCAGTTGATAGTCCATATAAAAAAGATTATAGCAATGTGACAGGTTGTGTAACCATAAAATGTGCATTCACAAATGGCCGCCTCCACAAGGAGATTAGAAACAAAATCCATCAGGAGCTCCAGAGTATAAAAGAGAAGAGAGGCGCCTCTAAGTGTAGCAATACGGTTACATTTAATGAAAGTACAACATTTAGCAACTCACATGGTTGATGGTCAAAAGAGGCACATCTAAGTATGGAGGCATCCAGGTTAAAACTGTCTGCACTCGTGACCGGGAAGACTACCCTGCAGTAGAGCGATCTGAAAGCGAGGCTTGAATTGCTCATGGAGCGCAGCGTGGATGGGACAACATCAATGGCGGTGAGGAGGATGGTCTATGTGGACATCTTTCCCCCGGATGCCTGCATACTTAGATGTGCCTCTTTTAATCAACCATGTGAGTTTCTAAATGTTGTACCTTCATTAAATGTAACTGTATTGCTACACTAAGTGGCGCCTCTCTTCTCTTTTATACTCAGTTGTGACATGACACCACTTGTATATCAAGACATCACTTGTATATCAAGTCAAAATGTATTAATACATTTTGCTTGTCTTGCAAAACGCTCTCAAACCAAGTTACTCTCAAATAAAGGATTTACTGTACCTTTTTTTCACTTACACTTGTGTTCCTGATTCCTTAAGTGCAGCCCAACAATCTGATTACTGGTTGCCTGTGCACAGGTTGCCTTGTGCCAGAAAAGGGCACAAGGGAACCACCGCCCCCCCCCCTTTTATTTATTTATTTTCTCTTCTCCCTTCCCCTCCCCTTCCCCTTCCCTATCCCCCTCCTTTGGTTCCTACGCTGTACCTTTTCACTGTACTATAACCACTTCCAGTAGTACAAGTCTAAGTGGCTCATTGGGATTCTGCGTAGTTAGTCCCTAAAGAATCAGAAACATATTTCATGATCTGGCCACTAACAACTTGTATCCTTCTATGTTAGTTTATCTTGTCAACCTCACCAATACTTACACCAAATATACTAGATTTCTCAGTTTAATGTTTTGAAGTGTTGTATTTCTACATATCCTGATGGAAGGACACTCAGATGCTTATGCTTAATCTCCCACTTATAAGTTTTATTGTTCATTGAATGTACTTTCTATGACATTGTCTTATTCCCTGAATAGTAAAATAAAAAAATATTGAAAGTAAAAAAAGAGAAATGTAGATAAAGACCCAAACATTCTGGAGGGTGTGGTACATTATGTCATGTTCTTTTAGGCTGTTCAGGTGCCACGTTCAAAGTCACTTAAATCCCCTTTCTTACCCATTCTGATGCTCAGTTTGAGCTTCAGCAAGTCACCTTCACCACATCTATATACATAAATGCATTGAGTTGCAGCCATGTGATTGGCTGATTAGCAATTTGTGGTGCCAAGCAATTGAACAAGGTGTACCTAATGAAGTGTTCAGTAAGTGCGTGTATATATATATATATATATAGATATATATATAGATATATATATATATATATATATATATATATATATATATATATATATATATATATATATATATAATGTATATATATATATATATATATATAGATAGATATCTATCTATCTATCTATCTATCTATCTATCTATATATATATATATATATATATATATATATATATATATATATATATATATATATATCTATATATATATATATATCTATATATAGATATATACGGTATATAGATATATATATCAAAAACAAGACATAAGCAAACTTCGCCAAGAAGAGAACAAAAACAAAAACAGACAAAGAAAAAGCAATCTACACCCTCTCATAAATCTCCCACCAAAAATGTGCCAAATGCAGGGGGATCAAATTGAGGACAGAGAGACTCCCTCAGACATATTACCAAATGCAATATATTTACTTCCAAGCACCAATCATAGATCTCATTCCTTAGAACATCATATATGGACATGAATGTTCCCTTAGCAATAATCATCAAATAGCAGTGTCCTATCCATGGTCTCCCTGTCTTGTCTGTCACCAAAAAGGGGGGGGGGGCGTTCTTGTTCTATTATCATATATTTCTATCCCCCTTGGTGGGAGTGGAGTTGACCCCATCTATAAGGATATACAGTACATACACACACAGTACAAGGCAGTGTTCACACTAAACAGATGTTTCTGCAGTTCCTCTGAGATCCACAAGATGGTGATCTCACTTCTACCCAGACAGGAAGTCTCTATGGAAGACAGGAAGTGATGTCCCGTACAGACAGGAAGTTCTGGGTGAGAGGTGAGTCGGGAGGAAGTAGAGAGAAGACATTGTTGGATGTGGCAGCAGAGGAGGTAATAAGATCTTATTTTCTATTTACACCCAGTAACCCCCCGTCATGTCCGTCCTCTTCCTCCATAGTCACTGTGATGTCTTTTATCTCCAGCAGATGATGATACACACATATATAGTGTGGAAACCTAGATTAACCCCTTAAAGAGGAAGTAAACCCTGATGGGTTTTACTTCCTCTTTGTTTCCCTGCAAAGGTAAAGCATAATGGGCTACTATCGCATAGTAGCCCATTATGTGTCACTTACCTGACACAGGAGCCTACGATGTCCCCGATTTCCTCATTGGCAGTGAGCGTCCGTTCTTCACCCCGTATCCGGCTCTGTGACTGGCCGGAGTCGCGTGACGTCCCAGCTCGAAGCGGCACAGCGTGCCCTTTCAAGAGTGCGCATGCGCTGAATACAACGGTGCATGCGCAGAAGACAGCATCGTTCGGGGAAATAGTAATTATCACCTAAACCGTGTAGGTTTCGGAGATATTTCGAGCACCTACAGGTAAGCCTTAATCTAGGCTTACCTGTAGGTGAAAGTGGTCTGTAAGGGTTTACAACCAGTTTAAGGGGCAGAATATTCCTCCACTTACGATGCCGGAACATTCTCCTCATTGTGGAGATGTGTCACCTTCTCACTGGAGATGAGATGAACATTCCTGGGTTCGGTCGGAGTGTTGTTCACTTCACTTCTAAGAAATTCTGAGTCTGAATCCAAATTCTGTTGAAATCAATGGGAGCCAAATCTGTCAAGTTAAAAATGCTCATTTTCTGGGCTACTAGGCGCGGGAGCAGTGATTATTAAATCCTTAAAGTGAAACATTGAAATTATCCAATTCCTTTAACTGACATTCCTGGGGGTGTCCTAATCCTGGGGGATTCCCTTATCTTTGATGGTGTCCTAATCCTGGTGGATATCCTAATCCTGGGGGGTGTCCTTATCCTCGGGGATAATCTTGGAGGGTGTACTAATTTTTTTTGGGGTGGTGTCCTTATCCTGGAGGGTGTCCTTATCCTGGACGGTGTTCTAATCCTAGAGGGTGTCCTTATCCTGGGGGGTGTCCTTATCCTGGAGGGTGTCCTTATCCTGGAGGGTGTCCTTATCCTGGGGGGTGTCCTTATCCTGGGGGGTGTCCTTATCCTGGGGGGGTGTCCTTATCCTGGGGGGGTGTCCTTATCCTGGGGGGTGTCCTTATCCTGGGGGGGGGTGTCCTTATCCTGGGGGGTGTCCTTATCCTGGACGGTGTTCTAATCCTAGAGGGTGTCCTTATCTGGGGGGGTGTCTTTATCCTGGGGGGGTGTCCTTATCCTGGGGGGGGTGTCCTTATCCTGGGGGATGTCCTTATCCTGGGGGGATGTCCTTATCCTGGGGGGGGTGTCCTTATCCTGGGGGGTGTCCTTATCCTGGGGGGTGTCCTTATCCTGGACGGTGTTCTAATCCTAGAGGGTGTCCTTATCCGGGGGGGGGGTGTCCTTATCCTGGGGGGGTGTCCTTATCCTGGGGGATGTCCTTATCCTTGGGGGGGTGTCCTTATCCTGGGGGGGTGTCCTTATCCTGGGGGGGGTGTCCTTATCCTGGGCGATGTCCTTATCCTGGGGGATGAATTAATCCTGGAGGGGTACTAATCCTGGGGGGTGTCCTTATCCTGGGGGATGCCTTTATCTTTTATGGTGTCCTAATCCTGGAGGGTGTCCAAATCCTGGAGGAATATCCTAATCCTGGGGGGGTGTCCTTATTTTTGGTACCTTTGGAGGGGGTCTGTGTTTTTTCTTTTCTTTTTTTCTCTTTAGATAGCCGGCAATGAAATTTCAATTGCTTTTTTTTTTTTTTTTTATATGAATCATATTTTATTGAATTTGAAGGTGCATAAACAAGTATTGTTAATGCGATTTTGTTACAGAAGAGCAAACATAGATTTCAGATAGTAACATTCCAAGAAATAGTATCCAATTTTAAGCATATGGTCATTTTTTTACATTTTGACATGGAAAGAAAACGAAAAAGAAAAGGGAAATGTAGATAATGATCCAAACATTCTGTAGGGTGTAGTATATTATATCATGTATCATTGTATCATGTATTTTTACACTGTTCAGGTGTATAAAGGGTTATATAGTAGCAGGTAAGTAAGAGAACAGGTAGGTAAGAGAACAGGTAGGTAAGAGAACAGGTAGGTAAATGCATTAACTGGTTTTGACAACTTCAGGGAGAAGAACCCAGCCGGGTACTTCTCAAAGAGGGGTGATCTCAAGAGATAGGTTTGAAGATTTATGCTGACTTTTGGACTCTATCCCTGTACTTTGTTGGCACTAGCACATTATCTTATTTAGGATATTATCTATCTGGATGCTATACCCTTGGAATAATTATTTTTGCACTTTAGTGTACATTGAGATTATACATGAGCACTCAGCACTTTAAACTGTTTATTATTATTATTATTATTTGCACATTTTGAAGTATATTATGAATAAATAGCACTTTGTATTAAGTTATTTTCAGTGGTTCGATATCAACTAGAGCGCAGCACCATCTATTGATTTTATTGTATTTTTCCCCTTGGTACGGATTGACCAATCAGGTGCTTGCTGCAACTAGTGCCCTACTCTTCCTGGTTCAGGTAGCGCAGGAATATTCATTTTATTTAACATAAAGGATGGCTTCCCAGTGAAACATTGGGTGTTATCGTGCCATCATTATGGACACGCTGGACAGGACGGATGCTGTAACCAAGGTGACCATTGAGACCAGAAGGATTGGCTTTCACTATTTTTGATGGAGAACATAAGTTTAAATTGAGATTGTTTGTTTGTAAATCAAGAGAGATCAGGAGGTTCTGTTTGCTTCCAATTAGAAGGGATAGATCTCCTGGCTGCGATCGTGCAGTGTATGATGAAAGGGTAGGGGCGTTTGGGCCAGCGTTCATATTTTAGGAGAAGGAGTGCTAATGCGGGGTCTGGATCTAGTTTCAAACCAATTACTGAGGAGACAAATTGAAAAATACTGATCCAGAGTGGTGTTAGTTTAGGACATTGCCACCACGTGTGCAGCTCCTTGTTCTCCATATTATCTCCAGCAAAGTGGGGAGTAGGAGGGGGAGAACTTGGATAGGCATGTTGCTTCCCTACTTTCTCTCTTCTGAAATCCCCACAATCATTCTCTGTGATTTCAACATCCCTGTTAATGCAAATACTACTACTAGTTCTAAACTTCTCAGTCTAACCTCATATCTTGACCTGAAGCAATAGATATATATAGGGTCCTACTCACTCTGATGGCAACACCCTTGACCTTGTCTTCTCCTATCTGTGCACTCCGTGCAACCTCTCCAACAATCCTCTCCCACTCTCTGATCACCACCTTATTAATTTCACTCTCTCCCTGTGTTCCATCTCCTCTCCCTCCAACCGCCTAACAGTTACCAGTAGAAACTTTTGCCACCTCAAACCTTCTCTTCTCTGCTACTGACCACCTCTATGACAAAATCTCACCCCCTGTCCTGCCCCAACCTAGCCACTTCTGTCTACAACAGCTCACTGTCATCCTCCCTAGACAAGCTCACCCCCTCACTACACACATAATCAGGCCCTGACCCCTAAAACCTTGGCAAAAAGGTGACACCAGAAGTTTCAGAAAATATAGCCACGCTCTTAAGTGCTTGTGGTGTAAAACTAAGTCCTAGAAAGTCTTCAACCAATAAAAATATGCCCTCCAAAAATACTATACCTGCCTCCCCACTGCCAAGCAGACCTGTTTTATCATTCTCATTAACACCTTCTCATCCAGTCCCCATCACCTCTTCTCTACCTTTAACTCTCTACTCCGTCCTCCACCCACTAACTCAATCACTGCCCAGGAGATCACCAATCACTCCAAAAATAAGATTGATACAATTTGTGAGGAGATCTCCAATGCACAGATACCTCCCCCATTTAAAACCCCATGTCCACAGGTACGCTCATTACTTCCCTTATTCAACCCTTCTACTATAGACAAGGTTACTAAACTTTTTTTTAATGCCCACCTAACCACCTGTCCCCTAGATCCTGCTCCCTCACAAATGCTACAGTCACCCTCAGGTTCCGTTCTCCACTCTAACTCACATCTTCAACCTCTCCCTCTCTTCTGGCATCTTCCCCAACTCCCTAAAACATGCACTAATCACCCCCATACTTAAAAAGCACTCACTGGACCCCGCCAATCTTAACAACCTATGCCCCATTTTTTTACTCCCCTTTTCCTCCAAACTCCTTGAATGTCTGGTCTGCAACAGACTGAACTACCGTGACTAAGAACAAGCTTCTTGATCCCCTTCAGTCTGGATTTCGCCCTCAACACTCCAGAGAAGTTGCTCTCCCAAAACTCACAAATTACCTACTAATGGCTAAAACCAACAGACACTATTCTACATTACCCCTCCGGGACCTCTCTGCTGCCTTTGATATGGTTGACCAACCCCTCCTCCTCACAAAACCTCCACACCTTTGGTTTCCATGACTGTGCTCTTCCATGGTTCTCATCCTATCTATCCCACCGCACCTTCAGTGTCACTTACAATTCTTCTCCCTCTTCTCCTCTTCCCTTCTCCATCGGGGTCCCCCAAGGTTCTGTTCTTGGACCTCTTTTTTTCTCCATCTACACCTTCTCCCTGGGTCTTGGCTTTCAATACTATTTCTATGCCAATGACACCCAAATCCACACCCCCCCCCCTCACCTCCTAACATCAGTCTCCTCATGCATCACTAATTTACTAACAGACATATCAGCCTAGATGTCGTACAAATCCTCAAACTTAATCTATGCAAAACTGAGCTCATAATATTTCCTCTCCCACCTGCCCCTTACCCTGATTTCTCGGTCATAATCAACGGCTCAACTATCTACTCGTCCCTGCATGCCAAGGTGCTAGGTGTAATCCTGCCCTCTGAACTATCCTTTCCGTCCCCACATCCAATCACTGCCCAAAGCTTGCAGCCCCAACCTCTGCAACATCTCTAAGATACGTCCCTTTCTAACCAATGACACCACAAAGCTCTTAGTTCACTCCCTGGTCATCTCTCACCTTGACTACTGCAACGCCTTCCCCATTGGCTTACCTTTACATGAGCTATCCACCCTTCAGTCCGTCATGAATGCTGCTGCCAGGCTCATCAACCTTACAAACCCTCAGCATCTGCTACTCCTCTCTTCCAATCACTTCATTGGCTGCCACTCACCCAATGAATTAAATTCAAAATACTAACAATGACTTACAAAGCCACCCACAACTCGGCCCCCAGCCACATCACTAACCTAGCCCAAAATATCAACCAAATCATTTTCTTCATTCCTCCCAAGAGCTCCTGCTCTCTAGCTCCCCTGTCACCTCATCTCTCGCCCCAGGACTTCTCACAAGCCTCTCCCATCCTCTGGAATTCCCTACCGCAATCTGTCTGACTATCTCTATCCCCTTTTAGATGATCCCTGAAAACGCATTTCTTCAGAGAAGCCTATCCAGCCCCACCTAACAACTGTACATTATTTTCTCCATCAGCCCATCCCCCACAGTTATTACCTTTTGTATCTCTTGACCCTCCATCTTAGATTGTAAGCTCGAATGAACAGGGCCCTCTCATTCCTACTGTATTACACTGTATTGTAATTGTACTGTCTACCCTCATGTTGTAAAGTGCTGTGTAAACTGTCAGAGCTCTGGAGAAAATTGTGTGATATTTATACTCTGTTCCTCCGCACGTCAGCTGCTCACATGAGAGGTTACCTTCACAGATTTCTGTATGGTAAAGGTCAAAGTTCACTCTTCAGTTTAGGAGAGGTAGGATGCACCCAGGAGCAACGATTTGGTTTGCACAGGAGCCTCATATAGAGGACCCCCATCCAAATGTCCCTCAATTGAGAGTCAATAATTGACCTCACAGCTCTTCTCCCAATGTCCCTCCATCCAGAGTAAGCACATTATTCGACATCACACTGATTTTATAATGACCCCCAACAGTGCCTGCAAGGAAAAAGTGCATCAGAGCAAAACTATTCAAGAAGTCAGATGATCCTATTTGTCATTATGTCTATAAAATTCCAAAACTAAATAAAACAATGACCAGAAAGAAAGCACAGCCAACATAGAGACCATAAAGATAACAAAGACATTGAACAATCAATATCAATACAGATAAGTCTTCATTGTTATTTGTCTACAGAGAAACCTTCATAGATGACAACACCAACGAGGATGGAGGAGGACCGGAGTCACATGACTGAGAGGGTACTAAACCTCACCCTGGAGATCATCTACCTGCTGACTGGACAGGTGAGGAGGATTCTGGGAGGTCACATGACATCACTCTTATCTCTATTAATAAAACACAGACCTGACCGGAGAGGTGAGGAGGATTCTGGGAGGTCACATGACATCACTCTTATCTCTATTAATAAAACACAGACCTGACCGGAGAGGTGAGGAGGATTCTGGGAGGTCATATGACATCACTCTTATCTCTATTCATAAAAGACAGACCTGACCGGAAAGGTGAGGAGGATTCTGGGAGGTCACTTGACATCCTTATTATCTCTATTCATAAAAGACAGACCTGTCCAGAGAGGTGAGGAGGATTCTGGGATTCTAACATGATATTCCTATTGGTTCCTCATACAGAGATTTCCTCTTGTGAAGTCAAGTGATCATATGACCATCACAGTGCCTCCATGTGACTCCCTAATACCTGAGAGACACAACATGCAGAAGATTCTAGAAGTCACCAAGAAGATGATGGAGCTGCTGACAGGAGAGGTGAGCGGTGCTGGGAATTCTGGGACATTATCCAGTAACAGACAAGGGATGTGTCTGGATGGTGACTGTATCATTGTGTGTGTCAGGTTCCTATAAGGTGTCAGGATGTCACTGTCTATTTCTCCATGGAGGAGTGGGAGTATTTAGAAGGACACAAGGATCTCTACAAGGACGTCATGATGGACAATCAGCCGCCCCTCACATCACCGGGTAAGAGGAGACTTTATTGTAAAGGAGAGAGCAGTACGGAGGGTCCACCTAGATCCCCCATCATCTGATAAACACATAGAAACAATGTATTCAGTCAGTGTGTGTGTTTCCTACAGATGGATCCAGTAATGGGAACCCACCAGAGAGATGTCCCCGTCCTCTGTATTCCCAGGATTCCACACAGGAAGATCACACCATCCCTCACCATCATCAGGTAGATGAGGAAAAATCACTGATAGTATCATTAGGATCTGTACATTATCTGCATTGTTACAATTGATGTCATTTTTATTCTATATTCAGAGTGGAAACCTGAGAGATTCTAAAGTTGAGGTTAAAGAAGAGATAAAAGAGGAGGATGATGAGGATGGGGTGATGGAGGAGTCAGAGTTTCTAAAAGAACACAAAGATCTGTACCAGGACACCATGGTGGAGTCATCCAGCTACAGAAACCCACCAGAGAGATGTCCCCGTCCTCTTTATTCCTGGGATTCCACACAGGAAGATCACACCATCCCTCACCATCATCAGGTAGACATTAATAAATCATAATTACTAATAATTGTTACAAAGCATGTTTTTTACAATGAATGTTTTATTAAATATTCAGAGTGGAAACCTCGGGGATTATAATATTGTCGTTAAAGAAGAGTATAAAGAGGAGGATGAGGAGTATGGAGTGATGGAGGGGGTTTCAGAAGGACACAAGGATATGATGGAACCACCTAATACCAGGAACCCACCAGAGAGATGTCCCCGTCCTCTGTATTCCCGGGATTCCACACAGGAAGATCACACCATCCCTCACTGTTACAAGGTTGGTGGGACGGAGCTTATAAAACACAGACTCATGGAGACAATGTGTGGATTTTTTATGTGATGTCACAATAATAAAGCTTATATCTTACAAATGATATTTCTCTCATTTTCTTGATTTAGAGTGGAGATCCAATTGATATAGAATTTGAGAATAAAGCAGAAGAAGAAGAGAGGTATGTGAGGGATGATCAGCAGTCTATGGAGGAGGATGGAATAACGGGGACATTTATAGAGGAGGACACTCCTACAGAGATCAGCACAGGTGGGTCATTAACACTAAATACATTCCTCCACCCATACTGCTCACTGATTGGTCCAGAGTAGGGTGGGGACTGGGTGATATCAGCCTGTAATCCCCTGGTCACTTTCCTGAGCTGTGTTCCCCGTCCTGTATTCCTGTATTTCTCTCGGATAATCTTCCTTCTCTGTGCTGCAGACACAATTTATGTATCTAGACTGGATTTATGGAGATTCTGGGGTTCACTTGGCAGTAAAATTTAGATTTTACCATAGGCGTTGCTAGACCTAGGCAGCTGGGGTATGTGCTTTGGGTCTTCTGCCCCATTCCTGGGTCTAGTAAGATCTCTGACAGAACAATTCTCCTAGGATTACTTGTTCTGTTGTCTGCTGGCTGTGCCGGGTGGAGGGATATGTCTGTATAGTCTCAGACCCAAGTCACTGAGTGCAGTCTCAGGAGATGGGGGGGCAGCGGTGTGGGACCTCTGCAATTTGTCTCATGTAAATATTTAAAGCGGATGCAAACCCTCCATATACCCAGTGACATGAACAGCCTCAGATGATACACAGAGATGAAACAAATCTCCCTACATAAGTCTTACATGCATATCTTCTGTTTTCACCTTGATATACTGTTTAGAAAGTGCACATCCTGTTAGAATTTTCTCTTCCTGGTTCCCCTGTAGGAGGGGATTATTGCTAGACACTGTGAGACAGCTGATTGGAGGAAAGGCACACACCCCCTTCCAAACATGCAGAGGTTGCCTGTGTATAGTTCAGCACTCTGCTAATCTAATTATAGCAACCTACCCTGACACACACTTCTCTCAGAGAGCATGTCAAAAGTTATCAGGCTGATAACAGAGGAACAAAGAAGGACAAAGCTACGGGACATAAAGAGAGATAACAAAATACTGCAGATATATGTGCCCAGCTCAAATTTCATGAATCGGGTTTACTTCCACTTTAAGCTTTCACTGATTGCTGACTACCAGTATTATCAGTCCTATATACTCTGCGTCAGGGCTCAAAATTTCAAGTCCTACTAGCCATGCCTTAAGGGTTACTTGCCACCAATTGCCCCACCCAACCCCTACCCTGCCCTGCCCCCAATTCTGCCTTTATAAATCATCTCATGAAATGACACTGTAAAATGTTTTATGCAGAATTAAGTTACAAAAATAATTATTAACAACAACACCAGTGCCCATCAATGCAGACTCATCAGTGCCGACTCGTCAGTGCCCATCAATACGGCCTCACCTGTGCCCATTAATGCAGCCTCACCTGTGCCCATTAAGGCAGCCTCACCTGCGCCCATCAATGCAGCCTCACCTGCGCCCATCAATGCAGCCTCACCTGCGCCCATCAATGCAGCCTCACCTGCGCCCATCAATACAGCCTCACCTGCGCCCATCAATGCAGCCTCACCTGTGCCCATCAATGCAGCCTCTATTCACTATATACTCTATGTTGTACATTATATACTCCTGACCACTGCACTATATACTCTGTTGTACATTACATACTCCTGACCCCTGCACTATATACTCTACCTTGTTAATTACATACTCCTGACCCCTGCACTATATACTCTACCTTGTTAATTACATACTCCTGACCCCTGCATTATATATATATATTATGTTGTACAGTACATCATTCTGATACTATATAGTCCTATCTGTTGTATGTTATACAATGTGTTGTACATTACATAGTCATGACTTCTGCTCTCTCCCCTCTACCCACTGCTATATATACACATAATATGTATTCTTTTTTGTTACACCCATTTTCTACCAGCTGGTCATTTTATATCTGATGATCTGATTGGAGCACAGACTTTTATGTGTTGATAATAATGTGATAACATCCTCAAACTTTGGAACCTTAAACAGAAAGTTATAATGAGAGAGGAGTCAATAACCCAATGATGGTGGTCTTCAGGATCAGTCCAGTCTTCATCTTAGTTGTTCTCTAGAGATGGGTCGAACACCCCCCTGTTCGGTTCACACCAGAACTCCCGAACAGACAAAACATTCTGACCTGAATCCCAAACTCTATTAAAAAGTCTATAGGACCTGAACTTGAAAAATCAAAAGTACCCATTTTGGGGGCTTATATGCAAGTAATTGGCCATAAAAAGTGTATGGGGGCCCAGGTACTACCCTGAGGGGCCATGTATCAATACAAAAAAAAGTTTTTGAAGGAGCAGTGATTTTATAGATGCTAAAAGTGAAACAATAAAAATTCCTTTAAATATACAGTAGTGCCTGGGGGAGGGGGATCCCCTTAGTTTGCTTGTAAAGTGGCGCATCTGTACCATGTATAGAACCTGCTACAGCAAAACTGACGTTTCTAAAGAAAAAAAAATCACATTTAAATTGCCAGCAATACAATACAATACAATTGACGGCAACAGAAAAATGTTTTAACCACTTCCGGACCACCGCACGCCGATGTATGTCCTCACTTTGAGGACGGATATCGTTGTTATGGCAGCAGCTAGCTGCCATAACCCCGGTATCGCCGTGTTCGGCCAACGGTCCGGTACAAGATAAAAGTGGTCTCTGCGGCGGATTCGCCACTAGATCACTTTTATCAGCTGTGGGAGAGGGCCACCCCCTCCTGCTGTAATCCGGTGCTCTCCGCTGCTTACCAGAGCCGTCGGCAGAGGCGGAGGCAATCGGAACCTTCCTGTGGCTTTGCATGGAGATGAGTGAGGGGAAGATGGCCCCCACCCGTCTCCACGACATTGCAGGGCGGAAGCGACGTCAAAACGTCACTTCCGCCCAGAGCTCTTAAAGGGCCATTTTTTATTTTTTTTTTAAATGACAATTTTTTTTTTTTATTATTATTGCATTTTAGTGTAAATATGAGATCTGAGGTCTTTTTGACCCCAGATCTCATATTTAAGAGGTCCTGTCATACTTTTTTTCTATTACAAGGGATGTTTACATTCCTTCTAATAGGAATGAAAGTGACACATTTTTTTTTAAAACAGTGTAAAAATAAAAGATAAAATAAATAAGGAAAAAAAAAATTTTTTAAACGCGCCCCGTTCCTCCGAGCTCGTGTGCAGAAGCGAACGCATAGGCGATTAGCGCCCTCATATGAAAACGTTGTTCAAACCACACATGTGAGGTATCGCCGCGATCAGTAGAGCCAGAGCAGTAATTCTAGCCCTAGACCTCCTCTGTAACGCAAAACCTGTAGAATTTTTTAAATGTCGCCTATGGAGATTTTTAAGTGTAAAAGTTTGTCGCCATTCCACGAGCGGGCGCAATTTTGAAGCGTGACATGTTGGGTATCAATTTACTCGGGCTAACATTATCTTTAACAATATAGAAAAAAATGGGCTAACTTTACTGTTGTCTTATTTTTTAATTTAAAAAAAGTGTATTTCTTTTCAAAAAAAGTGTGCTTGCACAAATACGGTGTGACAAAGTATTGCAACGAGCGCCATTTTATTCTCTAGGGTGTTAGAAAAAAAATGTATAATATTTGGGGATTCTAAGTAATTTTCTAGCAAAAAATATGTTTTTAACTTTTAAACAACGCAACTAAAAAAGAGGCTTGGTCCTTAAGTGGTTAAAAAATGGCATGGGGGTCCCCCTCACAATCCATACCAGACCCTTATCCAAGCATGCAGCTCAGCGGGTCAGCAAAGGGAGTTATCAGTTAGCGTCCCCCTGAACCATACCAGGCCACATGCCCTCAACATGGGGGGAGGTGTTTTGTGCCAAAGCACCTTGTCCTTATGTTGAAGGGTCAAGGTTCACGTACCCACAACCCTGGCCACTGGTTGTGGGGGTCTACAGGCAGGGGGCTCCAGATCCCAGCTTCGCCCTTATGTGAATGAGTATGGGGTAAATAGCACCCCTACCAATTCACCAAAAAAGTGTATAAATAAAAAAAAAACATGAGGCAGTTTTTGACAATTCCTTTTATTTAAAAAAATAAACCCAGATGTAGATCCATTGTCAATCACTTTGCTGCCGCCGGACTCGAAAAAGAAGGGAAAAAAAGATCCGTCTCCAACTAAGGCAAACCGCCAAATGCCTGGCTTGTCATTTGACATTTCTTATATAGGTAAGGCTGGGGCCACATGACAATGTTAGCTGGTGGCACCGCCCCCTCGTGACATCACCGACCTAGCATGCACATGTTGAGGGCATGTGGGCTGGTATAGTTAAGGAGGGGGGAGTGCTCACTTGTCCCCCTCTTTCCTGGCATGCCAGGTTGTATACTTACAAAAGTAGTGAGCAACCCTGCGAGCCACTTACGGATGAATGCCTACAAATGGTGAGTAATTAGTCTTAAGTGGAGACCAGCTGCAAACACTTAGTCACGTTTCATAATCGTGCAAAAGTGATAAAACTAAAACAATGTGCCTGCGCTAGAAAAAAAAAAAAAAAAAATCACATCAAAAAGTGCAGCAATAATATAACAAAAACAACATAGGTGTTTAACAAATAATACACTTGAGTGAAAATACCCCTAAATACTAGAGTATAAAGTGCACAGTGCTAAATAAAACACACAATGTGAGTGATCAATCAAATAAACATATCCCATAAATAATGAATCAGATGAAATGTAAAGGGATATAACTCCTGGTAAATGAAATAAAGTCCAAAACCGTATATATCCAAAAATATAAGAGTGCCCAGAAGAAACATAGTCCAAAGATTTAGTGAAATTCACATATCCTTCCTTCAAAAAGTGCATCACCAGGAAACATGCTGTAGTGTGTTCCAGCCACCCCCACAGGTGTATATGCTCACCTTCCTGTGTGTGACACAGCGATTAAACTATGTCAAACAAAGCCTTGGAGCCACTCCTGTGCTCATTTGGAACCAGCTGTGCAGACCTCCAATGTACTCAAACGAAGATAATATATGCAAAAGAAAAGAACTCCATAGCGCAATATTGCAAGGTGTAATAAAAGGGTTTTAATAAAATAGTTCTCTCCCCTTGATAGGGTACTCACATACTATGGGTGCGTGAGTGCACCATCCTTAACAAACAAAGAATAGTCAATCTCGCGGTGTGGCGTGCGATGCGGCGTGTGTATCGAAACTCTCCTTCTCCCTCTCTGCTGACAGCTCCGTCCAGGCCCCTCCCCTTTTCTTTTGGTGGTATTTGATCACCCCTGCGGTTTTTATTTTTTGCGATTTGGATGGTCCCTGGAGGCTCATCACTCAGATATCTGCCGCTGTTCTGTTCATAATTTCCCACCCACACGGGGGGGCCGTGTGGGTGGGAAATTATGAACAGAACAGCGGCAGATATCTGAGTGATGAGCCTCCAGGGACCATCCAAATCGCAAAAAATAAAAACCGCAGGGGTGATCAAATACCACCAAAAGAAAAGGGGAGGGGCCTGGACGGAGCTGTCAGCAGAGAGGGAGAAGGAGAGTTTCGATACACACGCCGCATCGCACGCCACACCGCGAGATTGACTATTCTTTGTTTGTTAAGGATGGTGCACTCACGCACCCATAGTATGTGAGTACCCTATCAAGGGGAGAGAACTATTTTATTAAAACCCTTTTATTACACCTTGCAATATTGCGCTATGGAGTTCTTTTCTTTTGCATATATTATCTTCGTTTGAGTACATTGGAGGTCTGCACAGCTGGTTCCAAATGAGCACAGGAGTGGCTCCAAGGCTTTGTTTGACATAGTTTAATCGCTGTGTCACACACAGGAAGGTGAGCATATACACCTGTGGGGGTGGCTGGAACACACTACAGCATGTTTCCTGGTGATGCACTTTTTGAAGGAAGGATATGTGAATTTCACTAAATCTTTGGACTATGTTTCTTCTGGGCACTCTTATATTTTTGGATATATACGGTTTTGGACTTTATTTCATTTACCAGGAGTTATATCCCTTTACATTTCATCTGATTCATTATTTATGGGATATGTTTATTTGATTGATCACTCACATTGTGTGTTTTATTTAGCACTGTGCACTTTATACTCTAGTATTTAGGGGTATTTTCACTCAAGTGTATTATTTGTTAAACACCTATGTTGTTTTTGTTATATTATTGCTGCACTTTTTGATGTGATTTTTTTTTTTTTTTTTCTAGCGCAGGCACATTGTTTTAGGTTGTATACTTAGCTAAGGGTCTGGTATAGATTTTGGGGGGGAACCCACGCTGTTTTTTCCCCTTTTTTTGCCGGCAGTTTTTTTTCTATTCAACTGTCAGCGGGAAAGCCCAGTGACAGCTGATGACTCATCAGTTGTTAGGGACGTAGTGGCGGGCATCCTGGCCCCGCTCCTTAACAACCAGCTATTCAATGCGCCCTAATTGGATAAAGCTTTGCCCAATCAGGGCTTAGATTGCACTGTGTAGCATGTAATGCATTGCAGGGCGTTGGGCGGGGCAAAAACCCGCCGAACTTTCTGCAAATTTGGGTGTTCACCGAACAGAACTGTTCGCCCAACTCTATCCCCCCCCCCATCCTCACTCTGACCTCTGATGGGGCTCAACCCTGCTGTTATTCATGACTAAATCATGGACTAAATAAGTAAGTGCAGGACTTCTTGTGTTGGGAAGATGGCCAATGAGTGATAGAGGGGGTGGGGACACTCGTCCTATAATCCCCTCATCACTGTCGATCCTATAAAAGACACTTCTCGTTGTTTCCTCACTCTCTGACTAAGGTCCATGAATAAAGAAATGAACTGGTAGGAGATCAGAGGACCCATTTACTAGTTACCTTGAGGGTGGAATTGTAAGATCCTCAGAGACAAAGCTGCCTGATGTGGGCGGAGTCCTGGTTTAGGGGAACCAATCTGCTCATGTCTAGTAATAATCTTTTTATTTCTATTTTAGTAGATGGACGGGAGATGAGGAAAACCTCAGAGGATTGTCTCACTTTGTCTCCAGACTGTAAAGTAGAAGATGAGGACATCACACAGTATAGTCCAGGAGAAAACCCGACTACCTCAAATGTCCATCCGGCACCACACAGTGTAGATGGACCACCGTATTCCTCTTATCCTGAGGAGCCTCAGACTGTGAGGGACGGTGCCGTCCTTCCAACAGAGAAGAGGTTTTCCTGTACTGAGTGCGGGAAGTGTTTTAATTTTAAATCTGGTCTTGATGTGCATAAAAGATCTCACACAGGGGAGAAGCCGTATTCCTGTCCTGAGTGCGGGAAATGTTTTTCAGTAAAGTCTCATCTTTACAGACACCAGAAATCTCACACGGGGGAGAAGTCACTTTCCTGTCCTGAGTGCGGGAAATGTTTTTCACAGAAGTCCCATCTTTACACACATCAGAGATCTCATAGCGGGGAGAAGCCGTATTCCTGTCCTGAGTGTGGGAAATGTTTTTCACGAAAGTCCACTCTTTGCACACATCAGAGACTGCACACTGGGGAGAAGCCACTTTCCTGTTCTGAGTGCGGAAAATGTTTTATAGATAAGTCCAGTCTTATTATACATCAGAGATCTCACACGGGACAGAAGCCTTATTTCTGTCCTAAGTGTGGGAAATGTTTTCCACATAATTCCACTCTTTACAGACATCAGAGATCTCACATGGGGGAGAACCTTTTTTCCTGTCTTGAGTGTGGGAAAGATTTTTCACGGAAGTCTGATCTTTACACTCATCAGAGATCTCATACGGGGGAGAAGCCGTATTCTTGTCCTGAGTGCGAGAAATGTTTTTCATTTAAATCCAGTCTTGACAGACATCAGAGATCTCACACGGGGGAGAAGCCATATTCCTGTCCTGAGTGCAAGAAATGTTTTTCAGATAAGTCCAATCTTTACAGACATCAGAGATCTCACACGGTTGAGAAACCACTTTCCTGTCCTGAGTGAGGGAATTGTTCCTCAAGGAAGTCCTGTCTTCCTGTACATCAGGGATCCCACACAACCTTCAAGGTGTTTTAGTGCCTTGAGTGCGGAAATGTCTTCTACATGAATGTTGCTGGACATCACAGCTCTCATGTGGGGAAGAAGCACACCCTGATATACACCTCAGATATACTTCATGGCTGATCTTCATCATGTAAGAAACCGTTCATAAGGAGATCAGAGATCACCAAAGACATGGATGAAGTGTTGTACTGTGTTGGTCATTGATAGCAGGAGAAAAATAAAAATGGAGTCATTACCTTTTATTGGTTGAGTACATTTTGTGGTGTAAGCTTTTTCAAATGCTTAAAGATTTTTTTTTTTTTTTAAAGATTTTTTTTGGACAAATGTGAGAAGCTATCATCCAGCCTTGACAAATCTTGGTTGAATTTTTTTTTTTATCCAGAAAAATATTTTATTGAGGAAAACATGTAAAAACATACACATACCGACTTCACATTTACATTTTGGAATGCTTATATCTGTCAGACATTCTCCATTTGTGTGTCTTACTGGCTGCGTTATTAAACTAACCCGTACCAAAACACTACCCGCTCCACTAAATATCATTTTATTCATCACATACATCTGCATAATAAAAACCATTTGTCCATCCCTATCCTAAACAAAAGGAGTAATTGAACCACATACGGTATTATGCCTTTGTAAGATAGCCATAGTTATCCAATACTTAGGGTCTCATGTCCCAAATCCCAACAATCTACCCACGACCAAATCCACCGGGGCAAGCCCCGGAACTTTCAGCCATGGTCCCCAGAGTTTCTCGAACTTCTGTGGGCAGCCTCTGTGTTGGTATATCACCTTGTCTTTTCTTAACATTTCCCCCACAGCGTTAACCCATTCTTTAAGAGCAGGGGGCTCTTCAGAAATCCAGTGTTTCATAATTAGTTTCCTTGCCAGGAATACAGCTTTGGTAATTGCCACTTTAGTACATTCCTCCCATCCCAATTCATCTATCACATTGAGCAAGCAGTGCTTGGGATTCGTAGGCAAAGTGACCTGAAATACCCTATTGACAGTGTCCACCACCCCTTTCCAATAGGGGTGAAGCTTTGGGCACCTCCATAGTAGGTGGATCAGGTCCCCATGTTCTCTTTTGCATCTAGTGCATAAAGGGGTGGGTCTAAGGCCCATAGCGTATAACCTATGAGGGGTATAATAAACTCTTAATATGATGTACAATTGTGTCAGCCTGTGTGCAACATTCAGAGAGCATGTGGGTACGGCCTGTAGCACCTCTTCCCACTGATCTCCATCCAACGGGCCGACATCTCTCTCCCACTTAGCAAGCATTCCCAAAGGGTGTTTATTTAAAAGGCTTTGCAGTAACATACTATAACACTGTGAAATAAACCCTTTGGTATTATTGGCTCCTGCAATCACATTAAACACAGGTGTATGTGAAGAAACCCAATCCGCAGATTTACTCTGTGCCTCTACTGCATGTTTTAATTGCAAGTAATAGAACCTCATAGACTGTGGCAGATCTTGGTTGAATTTTACTTCATACGGTGATTTTCTATGATCTTTGGCTCCATCTAGTGACCATAAGGCAATATTGCACTATTCTTCCTGATTTCAGTATTTCAGGAAACGTGCCACATTATGGTCACTAGATGGAACGGACGATCATAGGAAATCACTCAGTACATGTTGACTCAAATATGGCCAGTATTTGTCATGGCTGGATGAATGCTTGTCACATTCTTCCAACAAATTGTTTATAAATTGACTCCTTAATTTACTTCATCAGGCATGGTTCCTACAAGTAACTGAGAGATCGTTCTCATACAATTGCTACATCAGGCATGGTTCCTACATATAGCAGAGATATTGTACTTGTACAATGTCTTCATCAGGCATGGTTCCTACAAATAACTGAGAGATTGTACTCATACAATTGCTACATCAGGCATGGCTCCTACATATAGCAGAGATATCGTACTTGTACAATGACTTCATCAGGCATGGTTCTGGCCAGCTCAGTAGATTGCTTTATGAAAGGCCTGGATTATTTCCTAAATGTACATAATATAACTGGGTACTAACACTTATAGGTAAAGTTGATCCAGGGAAAATCCGATTTGCCTCTCTGGGATCAGGAAGGAATTTTTCCCCTGCTGTAGCAAATTGGATCATGCTTTGCTGGGGGTTTTTACCTTCCTCTGGATCAACTGTGGGTATAGGATTGGGTATATGGGATTGTATGATATCCTGACTAACTATGTAACTTCATCAGGCATGGTTCCTACACATAACTGAGAGATCGTACTCATACAGTGACTTCATCATGCATGGTTCCTAAAAATAACTGATCCCCCCCCCCCAGCATCCAGATTAGGCGGTCCCAGATTAGGAGAGGGTGTTTTCAGGTCCTGGACTAGGGCAGCAGGCGTCTGAAGGCCATGCACTATCAGAAAGGGATCGTGGAGACCCTCTGAACTGGGAAAGAGGGTTTCTGAAGGACCTACCAGCTTCAGGGAGAAAACCTGGATCTAAATCCTGGGCTGAGGAAGAGCATGCCTGGGTCCTGGAGGGTTGCTTTACACTCATATGACCCATTTTCACCTGAGTGCGGGCTGAAGTGTCGGCTGATGTCACAGAGCTGGTCCAGGCTGGGGAAAGATTGCAATCATATGGTCGGGATCCACCCATATGCCTGGACTGGCACCCTGGCTCAGCCTCCCAGCGAGAGAGGTCCCGTCCCCTCCACAGCCCATTGTCTCAGTGAGCAGGTGGGCCGAACAGAGAGCAAGAGACTGACAGCCCCCAACTCCCAGCTCAGGGAGCACTGAGAACCGAGCGATCGGCGGTGTTTGATTACTCAGTTGTCAGACTTAGAGCTGGCGGGTGACAGATGCAGAACCATACCGGTAAGTATGATTCAAAAATAAAATTCCCATACTTCTCTTTTAATTCCCCGACATCTCCTCTTTCCTGCTATCTGGCCCACATGACAATTAGGCCTCATTCACATGGAACATATGTGTCCATGCCCCATGTGATGGGTGTGTAACGTGTGGGAAGGATACTTGGTGTTCTGTGCATCCCTGTGCAGGCAGTCAAGTCAAAGTCAATTGGGACTCAGCAGCTGCATGGACATAGCCGAATGTCAAAATTTCACATGCATGTATCCAAACGCACAGTGGTCGCACTCCTGATTGGCTCACTGGCTGTGATTGACAGCAGCGGGAGCCAATCGGGAGATGGAGTTGGCTAGGCCAAGCCATGGCTCCAAGTGTGAATGGACACAGAGTCACGTCCTGGGAGCACGCCTGCTTGGGTACCCCCATAGCAAGCTGCTTACTGTGGGGGCCCCCAGCAGGAGGGAGGGGCCAGGGGCCCCCGCGAGGGACCCAAGGAGAGGAGGATCCTATTTCAAGGAATGTAAACATCCCTGATGAGGAGGATTCAGGCTGCTCTGTGCAAAATCATTACACAGAGCAGGTAAGTATGACATGTTTGTTATTTCCAAAAACAAGACTTTAATATCACTTTAGGGTTAGCTGTGTGTGGTAAAGGATATACAGTAAAGTTTTATTTTATTAAAATGAGTGTACTGAGGTTTGTACTGTCTAATACATACTCGTGGCACAGTCATTAAAGCATATGACCCTTGAAGCCCCTCCCACTGATGCAATCTGACCACACCTACAGTTTTGGCACAGCACGGCACCGGGCGCAATGTTATGACATCACGCCCGGTCTCTACATTAAAAAAAACGGCACCACCTCTGCTGGGAAGCTGAGATATAGTTTTTTTTTTTATTATTTCAGGCTTCCTAGCCTAGAGGTGAGATGTGGGGTCTTATTGACCCCATATCTCACTGTAAAGAGGACCGATCATGCTTATTCCTATTACAAGGGATGTTTATATTCCTTGAAATAGGAATAAAAGTGATAAAAAAAATGTAAAAAAAAGGTGTCAAACTAGAAAATAAAAAATAAATTAACAATAAAAAAAGTAAAGCGCCGCTGTCCCCGTGTGCTCGCACGCAGAAGCGAACGCATACGTAAGTCACGCCCACATATGTAAACGGTGTTCAAACCACACATGTGAGGTATCGCCGCGAACGTTAGAGTGAGAGCAATATGTCTAGCGCTAGACTTCCTCTGTAGCTCAAAAAATATAACTAGTAAAAAAATTTAAAGCGTCGCCTATGGGGATTTTTAAGTACCGAAGGTTAGCGCCATGCCACGAGTGTGTGCAATTTCGAAGCATGACATGTTGGGTATCTATTTTCTCGGCGTAACATCATCTTTCGCATTATGCAAAAAAGTAGCTAACTTTCCTTTTTTTTTTTTTTTTAAGCTTTAAAATTTTAAATAAAGCTTTTAAAGCTTTACTGTTTTTATTTTTTTTTAAAAACGCATTTGAAAAATTGTTGTGCAAAAAGCCGTGCGAGATAAAAAGTTGCAACAACTACCATTTTATTCTCTAGGGTCTCTGCTAAACAAACATATACAGGTAAAAGCCAGTAAATTAGAATATTTTGAAAAACTTGATTTATTTCAGTAATTGCATTCAAAAGGTGTAACTTGTACATTATATTTATTCATTGCACACAGACTGATGCATTCAAATGTTTATTTCATTTAATTTTGATGATTTGAAGTGGCAACAAATGAAAATCCAAAATTCCGTGTGTCACAAAATTAGAATATTGTGTAAGGGTTAAATTTTGAAGACACCTGGTGCCACAAACTAATCAGCTGTTTAACTCAAAACACCTGCAAAGGGCTTTAAATGGTCTCTCAGTCCAGTTCTGAAGCCTACACAAACATGGGGAAGACTTCAGATTTGACAGCTGTCCAAAAGGCGACCATCGACACATTGCACAAGGAGGGAAAGACACAAAAGGTTATTGCTGAAGAGGCTGGCTGTTCTCAGAGCTCTGTGTCCAAACACATTAATAGAGAGGCAAAGGGAAGGAAAAACTGTGGTCAGAAAAAGTGTACAAGCGATAGGGATCACCGTGCCCTAGTCAAGATTGTGAAAAAAAACCCATTCAAAAATGTGGGGGAGATTCACAAGGAGTGGACAGCTGCTGGAGTCAGTGCTTCAAGATCCACCACCAAGAGACGCTTGAAAGACATGGGTTTCAACTGCCGCATACCTCGTGTCAAGCCACTGTTGACCAAGAAACAGCGCGAAAAGCGTCTCACCTAGGCTAAGGAAAAAAAGAGCTGGACTGCTGCTGAGTGGTCCAAAGTCATGTTTTCTGACGAAAGCAAATTTTGCATTTCCTTTGGAAATCGAGGTCCCAGAGTCTGGAGGAAGACAGGAGAGGCACAGGATCCACGTTGCCTGAAGTCTAGTGTAAAGTTTCCACCATCAGTGATGGTTTGGGGTGCCATGTCATCTGCTGGTGTCGGTCCACTCTGTTTCCTGAGATCCAGGGTCAACGCAGCCGTCTACCAGCAAGTTTTAGAGCACTTCATGCTTCCTGCTGCTGACCTGCTGTATGGAGATGGAGATTTCAGGTTCCAACAGGACTTGGCGCCTCCACACAGCGCAAAATCTACCCGTGCCTGGTTTACGGACCATGGTATTTCTGTTCTAAATTGGCCAGCCAACTCCCCTGACCTTAGCCCCATAGAAAATCTGTGGGGTATTGTGAAAAGGAAGATGCAGAATGCCAGACCCAACAACGCAGAAGAGTTGAAGGCCACTATCAGAGCAACCTGGGCTCTCATAACACCTGAGCAGTGCCAGAAACTCATCGACTCCATGCCACGCCGCATTAATGCAGTAATTGAGGCAAAAGGAGCTCCAACCAAGTATTGAGTATTGTACATGCTCATATTTTTCATTTTCATACTTTTCAGTTGGCCAACATTTCTAAAAAATCCCTTTTTTGTATTAGCCTTAAGTAATATTCTAATTTTGTGACACACGGAATTTTGGATTTTCATTTGTTGCCACTTCAAATCATCAAAATTAAATGAAATAAACATTTGAATGCATCAGTCTGTGTGCAATGAATAAATATAATGTACAAGTTACACCTTTTGAATGCAATTACTGAAACAAATCAAGTTTTTCAAAATATTCTAATTTACTGGCTTTTACCTGTATAATGTTTGGGGGTTCTATGTAATTTTCTAGCAAAAAAAATGATAATTTTTTCATGGAGGAGAGAAATGTCAGAATTGGCCTGGTAGGGAGGCACGTGGTTAAAGAGAACCTGTCACCAAAAAATCATCACATAGGGGACTTTTTGTCCCCTATGTCAGTGTTTCTCAACCTTTTTTCAGTCAAGGCGCCCTCCAAAACTATAGACAGTCTTGAGGTGCCCTTCAAAGTTATGGACAGTCTTGAGGCGCCCCATTTTAAAATGTAAAACTTATTCTAATAGTTCTACATAATGCAACAACATCAACACACGTAGGACACCCAACATTATAAGTGATTTATTCTTCCAAAGCAAACACAGTTTTGCAAACTGGTACTGACTAGTATTCCAATGTTTCTCTTCTCCCTCAGTTTTTCTCCATCACCCAGCTAATGAGACCCCAAAGCTGATGGAGAGAGGCGGGGGAGGGTCACACAAGGATGATATTTGGGCAACTGACATCTTCCTTATCAACTCATGATGTCATTGATAGATAAAGAAGGCATCCCCATAGGGTGGTACTGTGGATGCTAAAATAATAATCCTAGATTATAGACAAACTTAGACCAGTGGACTCAAAATGGACTTTATAGGCACCACAACACACCAAGTCATCTAAAAGTATATATTTTTATTTGTACAAAACACAGAAAAGTTAAAAAGGACAAACAAAGTGAATTAAAAATCCTAACAAGAACAGCGAGTGCGACTACCACATATACATCACCATAAACCAAACTGTAACTTGCCATAAATTCGATATCGACGTGGTCATCAGTATTGTGGTGGGCCTGCTTTAGGTTGATGTAGAGTGTAGACTCGGAGCTCTACATGTTTTGCGCTGGCGTGCTTCTTCAGGACCTTGAAGTTTATGCTGCTGCATAAATGTTGGAGAGCTTACTTCTATTACTGCAGACTTGGTGCTTTATTATGGGCTCTGTTATGTGTTAACACGAATGTGACTTGGGAGAGCGGAGATTAATATACCCTTTCACCTGTGGAACTCAGCCCACCCTCTAGGAGGCTTACCTAACTACCTAACCCTCTACAAATTGTTTTATTGGTCACCCTTGTGTTGCCCCATTGCGACTTTTGCTCACAATTGTGGATTCCCGTACTATTGATCCCCCATTGATGCACAGGTTCAATTTATGCTGTTTAAACTATCCGGATAATTCTCGGCAGTTGAATACCACTTATCACAATTCTCACTTCAAGCTCCTGAAGAAAACATGTAGAGCTCAGAATTAGTCTACCCTTCTACATCAACCTATACCAGGCCCACCACAATACTGATGACCACTTCTATATGTAATTTATGTCAGGTACAGTGGGGATGGAAAGTATTCAGACCCCATTACATTTTTCACTCTTTGTTATATTGCAGCCATTTGCTAAAATCATTAATTTTTTTCCTCATTAATGTACACACAGCACCCCATATTGACAGAAAAACACAGAATTGTTGACATTTTTGCAGATTTATTAAAAAAGAAAAACTGAAATATCACACGGTCCTAAGTAGGAGAGAGAGGAGGGGGGAAGGAGAGAGAGAGAGGGGGAGGAAGGAGAGAGAGAGAGAGGGAGAGAGAGAGAGAGAGAGAGAGAGGGGAGGAAGGAGAGAGAGAGAGAGGGGGAGGAAGGAGAGAGAGAGAGAGAGGGGGAGGAAGGAGAGAGAGAGAGAGAGAGAGAGGGGGGGAGGAAGGAGAGAGAGAGAAGGAGAGAGAGGGGGAGGAAGGAGAGAGAGGGGGAGGAAGGAGAGAGAGGGGGAGGAAGGAGAGAGAGGGGGAGGAAGGAGAGAGAGGGGGAGGAAGGGGGAGGAGGGGGAAGGAGAGAGAGAGAGAGAGAGAGAGGAGGGGGAAGGAGAGAGAGAGAGAGGAGGGGGAAGGAGAGAGAGAGAGGAGGGGGAAGGAGAGAGAGAGAGAGAGGAGGGGGAAGGAGAGAGAGAGAGAGAGGAGGGGAAGGAGAGAGAGGAGGGGGAAGGAGAGAGAGAGAGAGGAGGGGGAAGGAGAGAGAGAGAGAGAGGAGGGGGAAGGAGAGAGAGAGAGAGGAGGGGGAAGGAGAGAGAGAGAGGAGGGGGAAGGAGAGAGAGAGAGGAGGGGGAAGGAGAGAGAGGAGGGGGAAGGAGAGAGAGAGAGGAGGGGGAAGGAGAGAGAGAGGGGGGGGGAGAGAGAGAGAGAGAGGGGGGGAGGAGAGAGAGAGAGAGAGGGGAGGAGAGAGAGAGAGAGGGGAGGAGAGAGAGAGGGGGGAGGAGAGGGGGAGGAGAGAGAGAGGGGGGAGGAGAGAGAGAGAGGGGGGAGGAGAGAGGGGGAAGGAGAGAGAGAGGGGGGAAGGAGAGAGAGGGGGGGAAGGAGAGAGAGAGGGGGGGAAGGAGAGAGAGAGGGGGGGAAGGAGAGAGAGAGGGGGAGAGAGAGAGAGGGGGGAAGAGAGAGAGGGAGGAAGAGAGAGAGGGAGGAAGAGAGAGAGAGAGAGAGAC